>JAWNOM010000161.1:1200000-1867500 GCA_035045965.1 Drosophila aldrichi
AAGAATTCAGTTAAGAAGAATATAGATTTTTCTTATATCCGCAAGTTATATTTTTGCTATAAATATATAATTTGCTTCCGAGGAAATTGAAGCTGAATTTAGCTTTTGTACTGTCATCCGAATAAAATGAAAATCTCTATATATGCAAACTCTTCACACTTTTAAGAGCCCTGTATTATTTATTTATATTAGGGGCTTGCCGGATACATGAGTTTTAATAGCTTGTCACTAATTATTGCTTCAAATGAGAGGCCTACATTTTATATATTCTATGAAATTCATACGCTGACAGTTTAAAAGTTTTAGATTTTCTTATTATTTGAAAAAATACCAAGTGGAAAATAAATAATTCATTTTTATTTATATACATACATTGAGGATATATTTTTGAATATATTTTAAATGTATGTATATAATATAAATTAAGAAGTTCTTAACAGGAACTTTGGTTTTATTTATTTATATTTACTTAGCTGCTTATATGCTATAATTATAATCTTGAATTATTATAGATTGCAAAAAATATGAAATTGCCAATTGCAAATTTACTAAAACGAGCAATAAGTAAATATTCTAATTGTTGCTTAATGAACAGACAAATATTATTCAATGCAAATTGCCTAGTTGTATTATTAATAATCTGCTAAATATGCATCTTTTTTTCCCTCAGTTTGGAGAGAAGAGAAAGGCGTACATACATACAAACATACATAAATTTAGTTGAAGTAATGAAATTACTTATGTATTGAATATTCTAGCTGGGCTCTTCAGAAAAGTTTACCTTGAGACGGCGGCCAGGTAACAATGAGCAAGCCATGCCCTCAGGGCCTAATGAATAAATATTAAGTACAACAAAAAGTGGCTAAAATGCCTGTTGCCTAAATGAGTCGAAGAAGAGTCAAAGAGTCAAAGAGTCAATGAGTGAGCTTCATACATAATAAATACTAAATATGCACAAATGTTTTTGGCTGCATTTTGTTTGCTTTTCACTGAGGCTAAGCAGAAAAGTTTGCCGTTGCCCCGGACGTAGCCTGAGGTCGCAGCATCTTTCAATCCATCAATCTGTCAATCAATATTCATAAATTGTTAGCCAGTAGCTGCGGGCAGGTTGTTTATAGAGCTAGTTTTCACAGTGCACAGTGCCAACTTTTACGCAACTCGCAACTCGTGCCCCGCCCACATCTTGCCCAGCTTCAGGCAGCACGCGACATCTCCTGCCGATAATAGTCTCTTTTCTTGCAATTTTCCTGAACTGAAATGAAGTAAGCAGTAAGGGCTGCAGCAGAGGACCATCTCGAGGTGTTAGCTTACCAAATGCAAATTTTCTGCATAACACTTTCTATACCCTGCGGCCAGGAATCAAATGACAATCGTCCCTTTTGTTGCAGTTGTTGCCATTGACAGAATATCTATTCCAATCTATAATATTTTTATGTAATTTAAATTTTAATAAGAAATTATTATGCGAAATTGAAATTAGAATTAGAAAATGCTGCTTAAAGAAACTCTCACTGAATATTTATTATATGTATATGTATGTTTTATTTATATATTTATTTAAATTATATTTTATTTTTGTACCTATGACAATGCTGTCTAAACAGGGTATTAAATTGTTGCCCACACGCAGCTAAATCACCTTTTGATTAAATCTTGTGTTGCGATATCCTGTGCATATTTATTATTTATGGTTTCATATTTGTGCATAAATCGTGAGAGATAGGCGCACAATGAAAATTCGTTAGTTCCATTTGCTCGAAATTGAATTGAAATGCAATTGCTTATCGGATAAATGCAGCTCGAATGTTGAAGCACACACACATATGCAAATTGTTTATTATTTTCCATTTAACAATGAAATAATAATAGTGACTGACTGGCATTATGATAGTGCATAGCACAGCCATTGCCAAAGGCAAATCCATTTAAAAAATGTCGCGGCAAGCCCAAAATCCCATCAAGCTAAACACACACAGAGAGAAAGCAAGAGAGAGATAGAGAGAGGGGGGAAGGGGATAGCAACTACCTCTTCTATTTACTTAAGGACATATTTATTTTTATACAAAAAAGTTACTGGGGAAAGGGTTTGATATTTGTTTTACTAGAATTTCCAATCGCTATCTACTTGGCTCTGCTTACCTGTGCCTTCTCCTCTCTCCACCTCCACCTCCTTCTCCATATCCATCTCTACCTCGGCCTGTTTACATATCCACATTAGAAATTGCATCAGCTATCTCTGTCTGCTGTCCACAAACATGCCTGGTTAAATACATTTAATGATGCCGAGCCCTAAATCTAGCTGCCGTGTGGCCGCCCACATTTTAGTCTGACTGAAAGCAGCTGTCAAAAAATGTTGTTAAGTTAAATGTTAAATGTGTTGCACGTCAACGTCAGCGACCCCCGCTGAAGCTGTGTGCTTCAAATCTTAATTGAACTTTCAGTTATGAATTACGAATGTGCAAGAAATGCCAAACATTAAATGCTCTTACACTCAAATGTATATTTGAATCGAGATTAGAGTATATACTAAGACTTATATTCTCTTATATAATTATAGTATTGGTTCTTTCAATAAGTCATATATGTATATTTCCGATGCCCCTCTGAAATTAAAGACTCTTCTATATTTATATGTATTTAATTTAGTAGTCTTACTAATAACCCCAATAATATCAAGTATACAAATCTGGTAATATCCCAACTACATATGTAGTATTCATATTATCAAAGCTAATTTACAGTAATTATGAAACAAGTATAATGCCCTCTGCTCAAGCGCCAAAAAGTAAGAGAAGCTAAATGAGTGAAGGGGGGGTGGGGGGAGGGGGGCTTCCCCTTCTCTGTAAGTTGCAGCACTTCACCATCATTATCTGTAATCGAGCTTCATTTTGTGTGGGTGGCTCACTGAATCAGCCAGTCGACTAGCTGGCGGTGGTTATTTTAAAATTCTATCAAAATAATGTTCATCTTTTGTCTAAGTCTTTTAAAGAAAAACCCGCCAAGTTCAGTCAGCGATAGTTAATTAACTTAATGCCACAATTGTTGCCAAAAGAACAACCAATTTTCTCCTGCCCGGGCCTCTTGGCCATCTGCTTTCTTGCTGACGCACAAATCAGGCAAAGAAAAAAAAAACCAAAAAGAAAAATAAAAAATTCAAATCAAATTTCGTACGTGTCCGTTTTTTTGGGGTTGCTTCGTTTTTGCCTTGATTTTTCCTTGTTAAACGATTGGCCAGGCTATCAAATCAAATGCTGTCTACCTTTGCTGCTGGCCACCTTTCGCCACACGACGCCCACGACGATGTATGGGCGTGTCTGTAATAACAGTATTTACGATACACGAAACCATAAATGCTGATTTAAAAAACATTCACAGCAACTTGATCAGATATATATGTATATAGAGATATATATGTATATGTATGTTTGATTGTGGGCAATTAAATGCCATCGCACCTGTACGTGTTAGCCATACCGTAGCCGTGCCAGACAAACGCGTCAAACTATCCTGACGTGACTAATGACCGACGCGAGGCACCCTCGAAAATTGATAAAAAATAAACAGAGATATATGTATGTATATTAATGAAAATCAGGAAGCCACAAACAGATTTCACTCAATTACTAGGTGCGTAGCATTTATGGAAAATTGGGAAATTCACAGACTAGCTCTGTCTAGCTCTGTGACTCTGTGGCGTTATCAATGGCAGGTGGCTCTTATCAGCAGCTGCGTAACGATAGCAGCATTTACGCATTTACAGCTAAGTGGGGCAGCCAGTTAACACTCCACTAATTGTCATTTGGGCTTGGGAATCTCGGACAGCTCGAGGCTGTGACGTCCAGTCCGAGTGAGAGAGATTTGTCGACAATGTTGTTCTGTTCACCTCAGCTTCAATTACCAAAATTACGATATTACCAAATTTTCACTAATTGCAATTTAGGGCGAGTTAATACGGTGTTTGTCACCTGGCGACGTCTATTAAAATTTATTTGTTTGCCTTGCTTCAAACTCAATGAAGCACATGTATGCGTGCACACACACATACACACACACACGTGCGCAGTGTCACAGCTTCATTGTCTATGTCGCCATTGTTTAACGGTATCCCAATCCACACAATTGGGCGTGCTACGCCTTCCCATCCCATCCCTTCCCCTGCTCGTACGCCTCTTCGTTCTTTTTGGAGACATTGTTTCAGTGAATGTTGAAATTTATTTCGTCAATTGAAATTTCGTACGGCTAGCGAGTGGGAGTTTTACTTAATGATTATGAATCGGACTAATGGTCATTGAACTGATGTTGTAGATATATTGTATATACATATATTTGAAGAGTCAAACTAGGCTTTGGCGAATCTAGCTAGAGTTATCTATCTAGTTTCTTTTAGGTCTATATATATTTGTTGTTTAATTTTGCTTCTTTCTTACCAAAAGTAAATTTTAAAAATCTTATTAAAATACATTTCTCCTTTCATTAATTTAATACACAAATTTTCCAAATATGGGTCAACTGATAATATCTGTAATTATGAACTCCCAGGACAAAGCAGTGAACGAGAATTTACTGACAAACAGCGAAAACTGACGTAAAAATCTACTTTGAAAGGAATTCCCCAAGATACCCAAGGATATGTGCGTAATTATGGCTCATTAGCGGTGGCAATGCAGTTCTCCATTTAATGCATATGTAGATATAGATATACTTTATATGTTTATAATTCAGGAGAAAAAACTGTGAAAAACTCTTCAGCTTCAGCTGCCTTTGTAACCGCATACACCGAACTTTGGTTTGGACTAGCTGCAAATTAGAGGGCGAGCAGCGAGACTAGTTAGTAACATACTAAACATGGGACAACAAACAGCTAGGGTGGGGCCTGAAAAACTTTTCCCAAAAGTGCGCAAATTTCAGGGAAGCAGAGGACGCGGCGGCTAACTCCTTTGTTACCAAAGCTTTTGGCTGAGGTCAGGGCACGCCCCAACGAGACCAGCTCGCAACACATGTTGGCGTGAAGCTAGAAACAGAAAAAAAGGGAAAAGAACGAAAATAGTATGTATATATTCCCCCAAAGCGTGCCAGACTAAAAAGAGAGAGATAGATACAGAGAGAGAGAGAGGGAGAACGGGTTGGCATTTTGATCTAAACTGGACACTTGCAGTTGCCTGTAATTAATTTGTTTAAGCCAACCCACAGGAAGAAAAATGATAAGTAAACGTGCAATAGGCCAAGCTCCAAGCGGACAACTGTAAATTTGTTAAGCCAAAAACTAAGCCTAAGCTCACATGACCCAGATAATATCCTATGACGTCAAATTGGCAAATTTTGTTTAGCGTAAAATGATATATGTACTATAATAATATATCATAAGTTATGAACCATTTAGCTGCTTCCAGCAACACCATCGACTACTTCGCTAGCCTAACTAATCCCTTCAAGAATGAAATGGAACCACAAAAATTTTCAATGCGCTTACAATATATTTAGATAATCAGGTCTTTTAGAGATAATCAGGTCTGTTCGTATTACAACCAGGCAGAGCCGTGAGCTGGCTTGTTGTGGCCATTGCCATTCAGCCAGGGTGTCAGGCCAATGGTCTCCAGATTGGGCACATGATTCGTGCCGGCCGTGATGGGCGAGAGTGCGGCATCCTTGATGATAGTCAAGTGATGAGCGGCGCCGGCATTGCCATTACGTGTGAACTGTCCAAACTTGGCTGCTTCGTATTCGGTCTTCTGGATCTCGGCGGCGGCAGCATGAGCGGAGCGTTGCAGTGCCGAGGCTGCCTCAGCTTCGCGAGCGGCGGCGATGCGCTGCTGATAGGCAACGGCTGCCTTGGAGGCGGCCAGACGCTGCTGGGCCAACACCACAGCCGAGGCAGCAGAGGCCGCCTCGGAGCGCTGAATGGCGGCCGCTGCCTCTGACTTCTGGGTGAGGAGTGCGGCATGGGTCTCCTTCTCCATGGCGATGCGCTGCTGATTCAGTACATTCTCCTTGGCCGCCTGCATCTGCTGTTGGGCGATCAGCACGTTGGCCGACGCCTGCTTGGCAGCCGCAATGGCATTGGCCACTTCACTGGGCGACGGAGCCGTCTTCAGCGGAGCATGTCCAGCACTCCAGGCGGCAGTGCTGCCGGCCAAGTGGCCAGCCCAGCCGCCAGTGTTCCAGGCGCTGCCGAACTGTCCGCCACTCGTCGCTGCCCAGGGTATGGATACATCGCCAATGCTACGCTTCGGCAGCGTCTTCTCCTCAGACGCACTGCATCCTACTACAACTGCCAGAGCCAGCAGGAGAAGAGGCAACATTCTTGCTCCCTGTGAGTTTTGATTGATTGTGAATTGCATTTTGCTATAGATTCGAATGCTGCTCCCTGTCGCCTACTGAACTCTTCTGCTGAGGGATTTACTATTTATAGCAGCAACTGTTGCTGCTGCTGCTTCTGCTGCTGCTGGGCTAATCACTCACGTAGGCGTTGGCATCGCCAATTTGGCCTCTATCGCTGTGGTAACTGATTTTATAACTGCCTCAATTTCACGAAGACCAGAAGGAAATGAAAGGCTGCTCTCAATTATCAAAAGCTTAGCTAACACGATGAACCATTGCGCCTTTCATCATCCACTTCATTGGCTATCGTAACCCAATTTTTGTTTTATTTAAACTGGAGTCTATAAGAAAACAAATTGACAAACTGAAACAGAGTCAGCTGCTCATCAAAAACGTATAATATTATTATTATTATTTATCTATATTGAATATCTCTTTGTTCTCATATCTTAAATAGAAAATAATTGGATAGCATATATAAAAATTTATATAATTTCATTAAAAGATATAGAACTAAAGTTAATTCTATAAAAATGTATATAGACAGAGAGTCCGCTTAGAATGAGTTTTATTGTAGGTCAGTTCAATATTCTTGGCACTCTCTACTCTTACATTATCTTCAATAGCAGTCTCAGATTATCACAAAATGAATAGAAACAGTTTTACTTTAGCTTCATCTGCAGCTCCTCTACTCTAATATTCTCTTCAGTTATTTCACACTCAACAGCATCTCTAATGCAACTACAGGGTATTTTGTAGTCTGGACTACTCGCAGACTGCATTCTCATTCACATTCAATTATTGCACTTGACTGAAGGCATTATGTGTGTCCAGAGTTCTTCGTCCCTGTGCTCATATGGACAGGCATAAATCTATATAAGTAGATGTGTGGGCGCGGCAGTCTTTTGTGCCTTTATTAATGTTATGAAAAAATAAAATTTAATTATAACGCTAGAGCCATGCAGCACAATATACGTGTCCAAAGGTATTACACGTGAAAAATACAGAGCAGCAGGCAGAGAGGCGTCACTCGATACAAATGATGCATCTCATCTCAGCTCAGTTCAGCTCAGTTCAGCCCTCAGCTCGCAGCTCAGCTGCCAAACATTTCACGCTGGCCAACGGCAGCGATTGTAATTACCATTAATGCACGTCGTCAGGCTCTCTCCTGGACAAGCTCGAGTTTTACTTTTACTCGTATTAATGACTACAAATTGAATAAGACAAGCTGATGCCGCAGATGCCGGCTTACAGGTGTTTCCGCGGTGCGACTGAGACGGGGCATATAACCACGAGTATATTAAGTTGCTTTATGTTAACTAATTTTAAGTGCAAAAGCAATGGATAAACTCGTGCTGTACAAAGAGACGGGAGCGGAGTAGGGATGACAGGAGTTTATTTATGTATTATTTATTTAATTATTAACATTAAGCAATGTGAATAAATAATAGAATATAAATATAGATTATAAAATAATAAAATATTAGCAAATATTTTGTAAGATATAAATATAAATTATATTCATACAAAATCAAAAGTTTTGCCCAACTTTCACTAAACTTTTCGTTCTAAATATCATATATGGATATATTATATATATGTATATCATTGAAATATGTTTATTTAATATAAAGAAAAAAATGATTAAAAATTAAAAAAAAAAAAAAATAGACACCTGCACTAAGATAAAAAGTCTATATAGAAAAATCTCCTTTTTTTACACTCATTCATATACTGTGCCTATAGCTCCGCTTAACTCATCTCATCATCAACAAATATGGTTTTTGTTGCTCCGATATATTGTTGAGATAACCCGAAGCAGCATATCACCTTAGTTATTATGCATTTAATGGCCACACCCACACACACACACGCCCCCACCCACACCCAATCATTCGCCCCCAAGATGCTGATGTGCGCATTTGAATTTATTTTATTTCAGAGCGCAAATCTGCTGGCCAGCATGTCCTCCCCGTCGATGGCATTCCAGAGCAGGTCACGAAAATCTTTTATAGGCATTTTATTGCTCACCTTTGTGGCTTTCCTGGCGCAAGGTGTTTGGGCAGCCGACCCGGATGCGGCGTTTGTCGAGAATGAGCTGCACAAGGACAACGGTTAGCTATCAGTCGGATTGGCTTTGTCAAATTCCAGTTGCAATTTGTGTTTCACTTTTTTTGCGCAGAGTTCCCTAGTCTGGCCAAACGTCCGTCGTTCTTTGTGGGCAGTCGATATGGCCGTTCCAGCGGCAATAGCGGCGCCAGCAATGGCATGGGCACCTCGAAGACGCGACGCCTAATCATCGTGCCGCGCAACGATCGCTTCTTCCTGGGCTCGCGCTATGGCAAACGCAGCGATGAATACCTCTCGCCCTACGAACAGAACAGCCTCGGTCTGGGCCTGGCCAAGGCCGAGCGCGACACCAATGAAGCCAGCAACGAGAAGCCCAGCAGCAGAGCTCGTACCATGTCCTGCGTCTACACGGGCATCAGCAACTTCTATCGCTGCAGCAATGCCAATTCGTAAGTTCTCCAAATTCCAATAATTGCATTTGCTTTATATTGATTATGCTTGGCAGTGAGGACCTCAATCTGAACATGGGACTGGACAACAATAGTATAGGCTCGGAGGATGCCAGCAACAATGTTAAGTAAGGCATGGCATGGCATGGCATGACGCATTCATTGGCAGACGATTCTCTGGCTAGTTAAATATCCTTGTTATCCATTAGCTTCTCAGCTACACCCACACCCACACACACACAACCGAACACATTCTTGTATCTTGTTAAATGGTATTAAAATTTTTAACGGGGCTGGAAAAGTTTTAATACCCAACATTAACTGTGTAAATAAGTAAGCATGCAATAAAATATGAAAATGCATAAATACATCTGTATCAAATAACATAATAGGTTTACTTAATGTATACATATATGCATAATATATATATATATATATATATATATATATAAATTGTACTTTAATGCTTAATACAGTACAGTTCCATTCACTGGGTATAAAGGATCCTTTAGCTTCTTCGCATATGAATAATCTATGTATGTACACATATACATATACTTACATATGATGTGATGATGTGATGCATATGAATAACTTCCATTATGCATGTATTACTCTCTTTCGCTCCTAACTAACTAACAATAATGTAAACGTTCAATAAAGGCAAACAGATATATACATACATATACATAAATAGATGTTTAACTCTTTGCAATGATCTGCTGAGATATTTCGTTTATAATTCATCAGACATTGCTTCTTGTAGTTCATCTTAGAATAAACTCTTTAAACACCATATAGATGTAGGTCAATATGAACAGTAACTTTATTAATTCTTACACATTCTTTCCTTCTTTCTCTTCTCATTTCATTTAAATTCTTAAATGTTTTTGTTTCATCAGAAAAAAAATCTTGGCCATAATAAAGCAATTTCCATTGCTGCTAATGCATTTCTGCGGGCTGACATATTTGTTTTGCCTACATACATATATACAGACACAGGGCACAGGTGATGTATGTATATGTATGTTTGTATGCGGCACGTTTGTCGGCGTAAGTAGTACAAGAAATTTAATTATCATAGCCAGGCCCGCACCGATACAAGTAATGAGCGCGAAAAGGCGAAGCACTTACACCTGAAATGCCTTCTTGGGCGAGCAGCGAATGCAGAAATGCTAGAAATTAAGTCGGCGCAAAGCAAAAGTTTGCCTTAGCTGGCATTGATTTTAATTGTTGGCAACGGATAGCGGTAAACGCCGAAGTACTCCATCTCCACATGAGCGAGAGAGGGAGAGAGATGGAGACATATTTTAAGCTAGCGGCGAAGTACTTGCTAATTGTATTAAGTGGCATTGGCAACAATGTCAGCTGGGAGCTTCCTTAGCTGCCTCTCTCTCCCCCTCTTCAGTCTCTTTGTCGCCCGCCCGCATCATAACTTTTGGGCAATCAGAACGTGACAGCGTGGCGATAGCTTCTCATCAAACAGCTTCTCATAGCGCGCCGCCAGCCCCAATTGCTGCACTGCAGCCAGCTCTAGCAGGTAACACAGGCGGTCGTACAGTAGGACATTCTCGCAGAGCAGCTGATTGAAAGAGAGATAGATTGAGTCAATTGATGGGCAGACAAATAATATGCAAAGTACCTGGATGCTGGCCTGCAAGCAGGTCAAAGCCTCCGCCAAACGAGCGCCACGCCCATTGCCATAGACTTGGCTGATTGCATCAAAACGGCGCTCGTGTATGGGCCGCCAGTCCAGGTCCAGCCCCGTGTGGCGTGAGTGCAGCTGATACTTCTGCTGAATGCTGGCAAATGTCTGCAGATCTTGGCAGTCAGTCTCTGGCTTCGCTTGCCTCCTGACTCTCGTCGACTCCTGCTCATCGCAGAGAGCTGTGGCCACAGCGCGCTGAAACATTTGGCTGCCATGCGCCATATGTGTCCGGGCGTCACTTTGCCAGCGGGACTTGGTCTGCTGGCAGGCCAAGCGCAGGAAGGGACGATGGAAGCATCGAGCTGGTGCAGCAACAGCCGACATGGCTTCCCTCAGAGCTCTGCTCAGCGGAAAGTTGACGAAGGAGGCGCCATCCGCGCCCAGTGCGAGCTTGTGGTAGCAGCAGGGCATAATGTGAAGGCAGCGCACCTGAGGCATTCGCAGGAACAGGAGCATGGCACTGATGCTCAAGTCGGCGCAGGCATGGAGGCCAACGATTGCAGTGGGCGCCCGCTCCAGTCCCAGCGCAGCTGCATACTCCTGAATGCGAGCACAGCAGCTGGCGTCGGCTGTGATGAGGAGCTGCTCGTAGCTAATCGAATCGGAATTCGTACGTCTCTCTCGGGCCGTTTGTACTCTTTGCTCCTCGGCTTCCAGGCCGAGTATCCGGTAATTGTCACTCAACAGGAGCAGCGCCTCGCTCAGGTAGCCCAGCCCAGAGCCCAAGTCGATGATGCCCTCTGTGTCTGGACAATGGCCATGTATGTGGGAGGCCAACTTGTCAATTTCATGCAATTTCTTGATGGACATTTTGCAATTATTTCTCTTCAACTTTCTTGGAGATTCGCCAGCAGCTGGAGCAGCTGTTGGAGTGGGCGTCAAAGTTGCAACCTCTTGGCGAAAGCGTAGCACCTCCTCGGAGCAGTCCTCCAACGCCTCATGCACAAATGGAAATCTGTTGAGCTGTTCATTTGATATATTCAGGAAATAGTCCTTCATATAGCCAGGCATCTCATCGAGTGACTTCAGGCATGATGTATTCGCCTCTCGATATATCCACGCATAACGATGCAAAAAGTCCACAGCAGCTTCAAAATATGCGGCATCAGTGGCGAAGCCTCTCGGCAAAGACATGGCTGAGGAAGAGAAGCAAATCCTATTGGATTGTAATGGAAAGTGCAATCAGTTGCCTTACATTCTAATTGGACACGACTTCGAATTGGACTTATTCAATTCCAAACCAATGTATTATTAATTAACAATTTATATTTATATATTTATAAATCAGGTCTCAATAAACAGAAAGCCATTTAACAAAGACAACTTGCTTTAATTATTGTTAACGTACAGAATCAACTGCTTTCGCTGGCGAAAACAAAAACTTACATAAGAGAAACAAAGTATATAAAATAGAAATAGAACAACTGTAGCTTATGGTTATCTATATGTATATACAGTCAGATTTATCGATTTGCAATGCGTCACGTTTAGGATATGATCTTCCATTTCAGTTTAGTTTCCTGCTCCAAGTTTTCGTTTGCAGGTCCTAAAATACATTTGCCAACGTGTTTGGGCTCCTCCTTGAAGTACTTGTCGATGACGGTTCGCAGTTCGTCAAGTGTTACGGACAGCACGCGCGATCGGTACTTCACAAACATCTCCTGCGACACGCCGTACAGGAAGAAGTCGATGCCGATGTTTCCAGGCGCTGTGGGCGAGTCCAGCTGCTGCAGCACACCCAGCTTTGCCTCGAACAGCGTTTGCTGATCGAGCTTACTGCTCTCCGCCAGCAGCCAATCGTAGGTCTTATCGAAGGCGTCCAGTGTCTTCGTAGAGTGCGGATCCCGATAACTGAAGAATGCAAATATGCCATCTGAGCCTATTTTCGCACCAGCGCCGTAAGCTCCATTCTGCTCCCGCACCACAGGCAGCAGATATTTGGCCGACACGAGCTTGGCCAGCACACGCAGCACCGGATGATCTTCATGCAAGTATGGCACTGCGAAGAATGACTTGGCGCAGTAGTTTACAGGAATATTCATGACGTAGTGCTGAAAACTCGGCTCCAACAGTTTCAGTTCTTTGTTCTTATTCATATCCTTGAGGGTGGGCAGCTTCTGCAGGAAGTTCTGGTAGTGCTCCAGGGCGGTTGGTTGAAAAGCCTCCGAGGTATTGATGGCCACTCGCATGTTGCTCTTGCTGAACACCTTCGCTCCGATAGCCTTTAGTCTGTCCCGGATCTCCTCTGTGCTGCTCTGCTCCACATACTTCTTCATGAAGTCGATGTGATCAACGCCGGACAACAGGGACTTCAGTTTGGCAGCATCGCTGACCAACGCAGCGGCGCTTAACATGGCATACAAGTGACCGGAGCTGGCAATTCCGACTGATATATTAGAAATGTAGTTTTCGATCAGCATCTTCAGGCGATCCGTGTCGTCTAGCTTGTAGTTCAGGAGCAGCTCTTCGCACAGCGCAAACATGTCCTTCACATTCTTGTCCAGCGCGTGCGTCGTCATCATCAGGCCCATCTGATACGACTTGGCATCCTTTACGTTCTCAACGAAGTTCAGCTTAAAGTCAATGCCAGCAGTTTTCGAAAGAACAAGCTTGTCAAAGTCACGGAAATTGTGGTTTTTGGTGCCCATATCGTCTATCACGTTGCAGAATAGTGGAATAAGCATAAGTTCATCTCGAGTCAGGCCTGTAATATTGAACAGGCACTTAAGGTAGGAAATCTCATTGGTGGGCACTTTGCACAGTTGCGTGGGAACATCGACAATTGTTTTCGTCTCTATCGTTGGTAGCTTGGGTGGCTCCTTGACATCGTTCAGCGTTAGGCACGGCAAGACATCAGTGCACTCCTTGGCCTTTTGAGAGGCCTCCAGTTTGAGGCCATTCGTATATATTTCCTTGCGCTGTTTGGAATCGAGCGCACTCACTTTCTGTTTTAGCATCTCGGCCTCAGCTTGCTTGAAGTTCTCTTCATACATTTCGTCTGGTGACATTGTTAGCGTAAGCTTATGAGTATTATTTGCGAAGTACTTCTCCATTTTCTGCTGCAGATAGTTTTTATTCTCTTTGAGGCAGCAGCGTAACTGGGCTATCATCTCCGACACCCGCAAACTGCTCACAATATCACCATCGTGATTCCACAGAGACGTCGAGTTAAACAACAAGGCATTTCCAAAGTGCGGGCTCTGATGCTTCAGAGACAATTCCAAGTTGTGCAGAATGCTCTCAATATGCTGAGCTTCAAAGCCTTCTTCGATGGTTTTGTGCACAGTTTGATCAAATAGCTCATTGAACCTCTTAAAGTCTTCAACTCTTAGGTCTTGCAGGCCCACAACGAAGTATGTATCCCTACAATCCGAGGAGAAGCCCGTACTTTGATTGTAGCCTCCGGAGAAATTTGGCTCTATTAAGCTCTTATAGAAAGCCGAGTTGGGGCCACGAATCAATAAGTCGGATAAGACATTCAATTCAAAGCTCTCCTGTATATCGGTAGAATCGCACATCAGCAGCGCAATAGCTATCTGGTTCTGTCTATCGAAGCTGGCGCCTAAGTTATCCAGTCGACTGGGAATGTGTACGTTGCGTGGCTGTGACCAAGGCCTTTGATTTGGTATTCGGCTATAGGAATTATCAATGCGCGAATGCTCCGACAAATATTCACTATCGACAAATTCCAGTGTTTTCAACAAGTCAAATGATCCATAGCAGAACATGCGCGCATTGCTTGGATGATAGTATTTCTGGTGGAATTTAACCAAATCCGTGTGCGTCAGTTTGGGAATCTCCAGTGGATTACCGCCAGATACATAGCCATACGTGTGATCTGGCAGCATATTGTTTAGCAGATTTTGTATAAACACCTGCGAATTCTCCGAAAAGGCTCCCTTCATTTCATTGTAGACAACGCCTTTGATAACCAGTTCAGAGTCGCGGTTGTTCAATTCCTTGTGCTCCAGACGCCAGCCTTCTTGCAAAAAGTCCAAGTAAGCTAAATTTGGCCTATATCGTAAAAGAATTGTTAATTAATATTGGCAAATTTATTTTAGGTACAACTCACCTGAAAACCGCATCCAAGTAAATCTTCTGCAGATTCCTAAAGTCCACCTCGTTCATGGTTGAGAATGGATATAAGGTATAGTCCGGTCCAGTCATGGCATTCATGAACGTCGCAACAGACCGATTTAACATTTTGAAGAATGGATCTCGAACTGGAAAGTTCTTGGAGCCACATAACGCGAGATGCTCCAATATATGCGGCAGCCCCGTCGAGTCGAATGGAGTGGTACGGAAATTAATGGAAAATACATTATTCGTATCATTCCGATCGATATACCAAAACTCCGTTCCCGTGCCCAAATGCCGCAGAGTACACGAGACCAGCTCAAAGTCGGGTATGTATTCGATGCGTTCGCATTGGAAGCCGTGATACACCTGGCCTTCGCTATATTTGTATTTGCGATCCCCCATTATATGGGGCAAATCGCCATCTAACGCCAGTTTGGATTCCGCACTGGGGCCTCTCTTACCCTCGTTGAGTGTGACTTGAGTTGACTTGAAGCATCGTCGAGCCGTTTGCCCAGGCAGCACTCGAAGGGGGAGCGGCAACGCCTTTATCCATTGCAAACGTGTGAACATAATCTATTTTGTTTGCTCGTTCGTTTGTGCGAGTCTATAAATGATAAGTACACAATACAAGTTGCAGATGTTATCCAGATCAACACAACACAAGCGACATTAGTTAAATAAAAACCAACAAAAAACACGACACGAGTTTCAGTTACATCAGCCGGCATTCATTGCGTTTTGCGTGTATGCATATAAATATGTGTGCCTGCATATATGTATTTATGTGTGTGGCTGTGTTCGCTTAATTTATATCTTGTGCCTTTCTGTATACGATAAATTTCCTTATTTTGACTTACAATCTGATTAAAATTCCAAACACTAAATCTACTTTATGTTTTATACTTTCAGCTTGCACTCGGAAAGATAATGCAACTTACCAGTTTTAGGAAATACAATCTTTTAAACTTTAGTCATCTGCACACTACATATGAGATTATCAGCAGACAATATTCTTCAGGTCTATCGATATATTTGCAAAAGGCAAATTGATCTTAGTATTTTTAGGTATTATAATTGGGACTAAAATACTAAATCAGTTCATTTAAACGATTTTTAGAGTAAGTTATCGAATTTGTTCTTGCTATAATTTTGAACTACTTAAACTTAGAAACAGCAGAATTTAACGGCTAACAAAAGAATAATTTATTAATACTACTACTATTTACTACATTAAATACACATGTTCTGAATGACACACTTTATGCGTTCTGCAATTTCAAAGCTAATCTTTCGCTTTTTGGGCCTAAAATACATTTACCAACATGACGCGGCTCTTTTTTAAAGTACTTATCAACTACAGAGCGTACCTCATCTGCAGTTACACTTAGAACGCGAGAACGATACTTGCAGTACTCGTCATGAGAGACTCTTAAAATAAAGTAATCTATGCCAACTTCACCAGGCGCTGTTGGCCAATCGAGCAACTGCAGCACGCCCAGCTTGGCCTCGAATAGCATCTGGTGATCCAGCTTATCACTCATGGCTGCCAGCCACTCGTACGTCTTATCGAATACATCCAAAGTCCTCGTAGAGTGCGGATCCCGATAGCTGTAGAAGTGGAAGAGCCCATCATAGCCAATTCTCGCGCCTGTACCATAAGCTCCATTCTGCTCCCGCACCACAGGCAGCAGATATTTGGCCGACACGAGCTTGGCCAGCACGCGCAGCACCGGATGATCTTCATGCAAGTATGGCACAGCGAAGAATGACTTGGCGCAATAGTTAACAGGAAAATTCATAGCATAATGGTAAAAATTCGGCTTGAACAATTTCAATTGGCTCTTCTTATTCATATTCTTGAGCTTTGGCAGTTTTTTCAGAAAAGTTCGGTAATGTTCCAGGGCGGTTGGTTGAAAAGCCTCCGAGGTATTGATGGCCACTCGCATGTTGCTCTTGCTGAACACCTTCGCTCCAATCTCTTTTAATTTGTCACGGATCTCCTCCGTACTATTCTGTTGAGTATACCTCTTCATGAAGTCGATGTGATCTATGCCCAGTAAATGGGACTTCAGTTTGCCCGCATCACTGACCAGGGCAGCAGAGCACAGCATGGCATATGTGTGCCCAGAAACTGCAATGCCTATGGATAGCTTGGATATGTAGTTCTCAATGAGCATCTTCAAGCGATCCGTATCGTCTAGCTGGAAGTCGAGAAGCAGCTCCTCGCATAGAGCAAACATATCCTTCACATTCTTGTCCAGGGCGTAGGTTGTCATCAGCAAACCCATTTTATAGGACTTACCATCCTTAACATTTTCCACAACTTTCAGCTTGAAGTCAAAGTTCGCCGTTTTTGATAGAATCATTTTGTCGAATTCACGAAAGTCGTGCTTGCTGGTGCCCATATTCTTGAAGACACTGCAGAAGAGCGGCACGAGCATGGCATCGTCGTGACTCAAGGCTGTGATATTGAAAAGGCAGTTCAGGTAGGTGATATCATTGGTGGGCACCTTGCAGAGTTGGGTGGGCACGCTCTCAATGAGTCGCTCCGTCAGCTGGGGATGTTCCATTGGTTCCTCAACGTCTTCCAGCGAAAGGCAGGGCAAAACGTTCGTATTTTCCTTAGCTTTTTGAGCCGCTTCCAATTCAAGGCCATTCTGATATATATTGCTTAATTTCTCTGGGCTGAGTTCACGAATTTTTTGTTCGATCAACTTCTTTTCGGCTTTCCGGAAGTTTTCACTATACGATTCATCAGGCGACATGGTCAACGTGAGCTTGTGCGAATTGGCGAGAAAATATTGTTCAACCTTTTGCTGTAAATAGTTTTCATTATCCCTTAGTCTGGCACGCAGTCGGCCCATCATCTCCGATATTCGCAGATTGGCAAAGACATCACCGCCATGATTCCACAATGCCATCGAATTGAATAGGATATTGTTGCCATCGTCTGCCCTCCGATGCCTGACATTCAGTTCCAGGTTATGCAGGACACTCTCCACATGCTTGGGATCGAAACCTTCAATGATTGTCTTGTGGATCGTCTGCTGGAACAGCTCGTGGAATCTGTCAAAGTCTGCAATGCGTACATCCTGCAGGCCCACAGCAAAGTACGTATCTCGGCTGGTGAAGTAGTAGCCCGTGTGCCTATTAAAGCCCCCGGAGAAGTTTGGATCAACCAGGCCCTTGTAGAAGGCTGAGTTTGGGCCACGAATCATCAGCTCCGTCAGCACATTCAACTCGAACACCTCTTGCACTGCGGTTCTATCGCACATCAGCAGCGCGCAGCCAATTTGGCTTTGCTTCTCCTTGGAAGCGCCCATGTTAACCAGACGACATGGCAAGTGGACCCTACGAGGAAAGGACCAACGCGGATGGAGCGGTATATAGCTGTAGGACGTGTCGATAGAATCATAGTCGCATAGATATTCCTCATTGAGCAACTCGAGAGTTTCCTTTAGGTCGAAGGAGCCGTAACAAAAAATACGCCCATTGCTGGGATGATAATATTTCCGATGGTATTGCACCAACTTGGAGTGCGTTAAATTGGGTATTTCCAGTGGATCTCCGCCGGCTGTGTACTTGTAGGCGAGCTCTGGCAACAGGTTGCTCATGAGACCTTTTCTAAACAGTCGGCTATTCTCTGAAAATATGCCAATCATTTCGTTGTAGACGATGCCTTTGATAATAATCTCCGATTGTCGATCATGCACATGGCTGTGCTCGAGTCGCCAGCCCTCCTGGAGGAAGTCCAGGTAAAGCAGATTTGGGCTGGAGGGAGAGAAGAGAGAAGCTTAGGGAACTCGTTACGTCAACAAAGTTTCACTGGGCTTACCTGAACACAGAGTCCAAGTAAATACGTTGAATATTTCTGAAATCCGTCTCATTTCTGGAGGAGAAGATGTACACGGTTTGGTCTGGCGCAGTCAACGCATTCATATTGGTGGCAACCGATCGATTCAGCATTTTGAAGAATGGATCACGAACTGAATACTTCGCGGAACCATTCAAGGCCAGGTGCTCCAGGACATGCGCAGCGCCCGTCGAGTCCTCGGGCGGAGTCCGAAAATTTATCGAGAATACATTATTTATATCGTTGCGATCGATGTACCACAGCTCCAGGCCCGACTCCTTGTGCCGCAGCGTGTGTGATGTCAGCTCGAAGTCTGGGATATACTCGACTCGCTCACACTGGAATCCATGGTAGAACTGACCCTCCTTGTACTTATAGTCACGCTCAGCGACAACTTGTGGACTTTCTCTATGGTATGCAGCGTCGGCACAGTATCCCCGCACAATATCCTCAACAAGATATCTTCTTGCCACGGCCGTTTCATGCAGAGCTCGACGCAGTGATCGTGGCACTCCATTCAAGTATTTAACTGATCTACGCATTGCTCTCAATAAAATATCTACTAAGTGAATTCATATACACCATATATATGTACATATGTATATATTTACTAAAACCGGAAATTAACAATTAATGGGAAATTTGTATTAATCTGTTCGAAAGAGTTCAATAAATTCCAATTCTAATTCTAACTAACTGAATTTGTAAATCTATAAATCTGAAAATTGTAGCTGCTTTATTATTTGATTTTCTACTCCCTTAGTTTCAGCAGCTCTGATAAATATATGTCATAGAAATTAGAATAAAATTCTAAATTTGGATCCTTTTCTCGGATATTATCATAACTTATTTTCGTATTGTAAGTGAAGAATATGCAGTGATGGCAGACTGCATTGGCAGAGCTTTCAAGAGATGCTGCAATTGCATCAATAATGCTCTGATTAGACCCAGTCCAAGTAAGTTCTATAATTTCTCATGCTTCTACGATTTTCATCTTGTTTATTATTTTTAGTTTTGTTTGGGTTTTGCCTAGCTTTACTTGTGTGTTTGGCGGTGAAGAGACACCGATTACACCGACACTGAAGGCAATAATATTAGGCACACTCAGAAGATATATTAAACAAATCATTTTGTTACAGACTTTGGGCAGAGAACTTTGAATTTTACAACTAAAAATGTATGCTCAGAGCAGTCTTCCAGAATCTTTCCAATATTGTAATGGAAGTAATTATAAGAGTTTCCGCTGTCATATTAAGTATTAAAATATATATTTATTTTTAAATAAAAATACGTATTTAATTTATTGAAAACTTCAAATATGTATTTCAAATTATGCGCATTACTTGAGAAAACCAATCGAGTAGCTTTAGATTACAATCATAGATCTCACAACTGTTAGATTTTGTATTGGCCTTCTCGGCCAAAGTGAAGTCATATGCCTCTGGAGCAGCTGCATTCAGGGACGTGGAGGGCCTATATATATATTATAGTTAGTTTTATAAATCATTGGTAAAGCATTCATTTATTATGACTTACGCAAAGAATACGTGCAACAGCTCCTGCACGACACTAAAGTCTTTTGAGAACTGAATTGTGTTCGCCTCACAAATAGCTTGCAGCATACACTCGTGGCCATTATAGCCATAACTGAAAATACATATACATATATACATTCATATGCATATTTATAAATTACTCACCCATTCAACATGTGCTCAATGTATTCATAAATCTGCCAACGCAATTGGCTGGGCTGCTTTTGCAGCAGTCGCAATTGGTCCAAATTACTGTTGATGGGAATACTTTGGTGTTTGTATTCCGGCAAATAGGGATTTTGCCTGTATACGGTGGCATTGTAGGGCAGAAAAAATTCAGTTTTAAGTACATGACCAATGACCAAGGACTCATAGGACAAATCAGCCGGAATACCTATGCCCGCAATAAACTAAATACAAAGAGAAGCCCAAACAAATTGTATTTAAATTATAATTTGAATTCTGATCCTGTTCTACCAGATGTCTTGTGGGCGATTGACGTGGAAAGATGAGAAACCGTTTGGTGCGCCCACCCAACCGAGCAGCCAATACCAGGCTCGGCAGAGCCAGCAGCGAGATGTACCACACGATGCAACGCATAGCGACGGACTAAATGCAGCTAGCGGCAATTTGGCAACTGCAACCAACCACCTGAGTTGCACCTTAGTAATTAGTAATCCTCTGCTAGAACTCTAATTAGAACTATTACTTAGAGCATTCTCCAGACTGTTGAGCCACATTGAAATTAGTCTTTAATTGACACTTTGGAGTTGTGAAAGGCTTTCACATCAACTAACCCGAGGCATTGACCATTGTGCGATATGTATGTATTTCCAGTTGTTTTCTATGGTCAAAATAATTCTATGTTTAAGCTGACAGAAATTTGATTTGAAATTAAATAAAAATAGGAACGAAAGAAAACAATAAATACAAAACTAAATTAAAAATTCTTAAGCTATATTTTGTGATATTTTAAAAGCATCTTTTATAAAAACTAAACTATTTATTAGCGTTAAAAAATTAATTACAAATTATTTTTAATTGCATTTTAAAATTAATTTCATTTGAATTGGAGTGTTTGCTAATGAGATATAATTTTGTAAACTTAATAAAAATGTAAAAACATCAAATTACTATTAATATATTAAAATAAACAGAGCATGGTTTGACTTTTATATTTTTAAATAATAATAATATCAAAATATTTGCATCTTAACAGATAAAACATTTATTTGGAATTATAAAATCAAATACTAAACTTGAAAATAAAAACTGTTTGAAATTCGAAAAAAATCTCGCGTCTATTAACAAATCATATTATATTATACAATAACATATACATATGTATATGTAATCAAGATTATACAGGGTATCAATAGTCTGCTCAAAGTAGTTTATCATATTATCGGCATTGAGAAACGAGACCCAGTGAATTATGCAAAAGGCATGCAGTATTTATTGGTATTATGTTAATTGTAATTTCATAGATTACTCTCATAAGATTTACATAAAAAATTTGTAAACAAATGATACGACAAGGATTAGATTCGCTTAATAATGACCTTATATAATGAACATTGTAAATTCATTTAGCGCGGAAGTCTGGGAATACTTAGAATACTTGGGGCGTTCCATTTAAGCGTAGTTACGAATACAAAATCATTAAATTATACAATATAGGTACATAAGATTAGAGACTTACTAAGGAATACTTAAATGACAATTTAAATTAGGCATACGTAATTTCGAAAGCTGCACGTAAGTGAAAACATAAAAAATACATTTACAATTATTACCGATCGACCCACAAATCGACCGACCGACCGACCGACCGACGCCTTTGTTCTCTCTTCAATTGTTTATTGTATTTTACTTGTGCTTGTGGAACTCCTCCATACAGAGCTTGCAGCTCCAAGAGCCCTCGGGTGGGGTTACCAAAGGCGGCGACAGACAATACATATGGTAGCCGCGATCACAGTCGTCGCAGAAAAGCAGCTGATCATCATTGTCGGAGGTGCCACAGATCGAGCAATATTTACATTCAATGCACTGCCAGCGGTAGCGCTTCACCGATATTATCATGTTGGGCGTGAACTGCAGACACGATGGATGACCAGAACGACCACAGTCGGAGCAAGACACTAGCTCTTCGGGCATATTGGTTTTCTTGTTTTCTCGCTGATCACCCAAACAGAAGTCACAGTAGGGCGAGGGCTGCGCCACCTCTCGCTCCGTTCGTAGCTTGGGCTTTTTTGGACTAGCCAATGGATTAGCTGGTGACGCGTTTACCGTTGCGTATATAGCTGGAGTAGCAGTAGTCGTTGTCGACATGCTGGCCATGCTAGCCATGGTGGCCAAAGGGATTGAGTCGTTGGAGGCGCCACCATCATTGAGAGAAGACTTTTCGTACGATGTGGGTAGAGTGGGCGTCATCACCAGAGCCGACTGTGAGGTCTCATCAATAATGGGTATTGGTGATGCTGAGTTAGAGTGATTTGTGTATAGTCCAGTGGCAGCTGCTGCGGCCGCTGTGCTGGCTGCGTGTGCCACGGCCGCGGCAGCCGCTGCAGCTGCTGCCGAAGTATTTGCATTATTGCCAGCACCGCCGCGCCTCCTTCGATCTGGTGTATCGCCTTCAGCTGCATTCCGACGACGATTACCTGCAAAAGAGCGAGGGCTTTAATTAGCACTTGCCAACACAATTGGGCCACAAGTGCTTCTTACCGCCACCTTTGCGTCCCCGCTTCGGTGTGCCATCCACATTTGCATTAGTACGGCGGGGTCGTGAGCCACGCTTGCGTTTTCCTCTACTGCTGTACGACTCATCAAAGTCATTGTCAGAGTCAAAGTCGTCTTCATAGTCATCGGCGTGATGGTAATGCGATGAGTCCATGTCCTCATGGAACCAATCTTTCTCCGCATTTGCATGAGAGTCCTTGCTATCATTGTCCCCTGAAGCGCCCATAGAGTTGCCATCTGTGGCCGCAATAGCTGCAACAATGTAGAATACAAATAAATATATGTAAACATACATATGCATACATGTTGGTATGTATGTATGTATGTATGAGTTTGCTAATCATACATACATACATACAATGACAATATATATAAATCAGCCCCCAATACGCATTGTAAATATGCTTGCAGCTTATTCTTATGGGGTGGCTATGCGCTGTGTACACACATACAACAATACACACACACTTACATGAATACATTTATACATTTATATGTGTATATGCATGTATAGAATGTGCAGCTTCATAAAGGCTCACACATGTTTAGCAGTTCTAATTGAACAGTGGGCCAATTTGAATGAAATGCAATTGAAAAATATTAATTGGCATTGAAATAATTTATATTTTATGGTCATCAATTTTAATAAATTAACTGATGTCGTTAATAAATAAACGTAAAATCATACCACAATATTATTTATCAATATTATAATAATTAAAAATAATAAATATTAAATATTTACTTAATTGCCAATTCATTTTAATTTTTAATTAAATAGAAAATCATTAATCGAAATATCAATTTTTATGCATTTCTAGAATTTGTTATTATTTGGCAGTTTTAGGACTTTAGCACCACCATGCAGAGGTTGTGGCGCGGGTGGTGGATGAGGATGTGACTGAACACAAAGGAAAAACAATTGTAAGAGATTTATTGATTTTACTACGAGTTCTGTTGGGTGCATGTGCGTGAGTGTGTGCGATACTTTAAGTGTATCTCTTGCAAATCCTACCTGCACTCTCTGTCTGATGATGATCACGTGCATTAACCGTTCCAGGACCAGACGGCGGCACGTGATGGTGCTGATGCTGGTGCTGGTGGGTCAGGTGGTGCTCGCGGTACTGGTAGGCGCGGTAGCTGTGGTGTGGATTAAGTAAATATTGGCGCTTAGGTTTGCGCCATCGTGCCGAGGGATACGTGTAGATTTGGCCATGTCGAAAGCCGGGCATCCGCTGCTTTCGCTTCATAAAAAGAGCGCAATGCGTCTGTGCGACGCCAGTCTGGGGATCGAGGAACGGCATTCGCAGCCGCCGCTCGATGCATAGCCGCGTGTTGAAGTTCTCGCTGTTCTCGAGTATCTCCTTGTATGCGGTATCATTTAAAAAGTTTTGAATCTTTTCAAAGTTTCCAATGTTTACTACCGCGATTTCGGAAGCCATATTGTTACCGTCGGCGTTCGTGTAAATGCAAGCGACGCACCCGCTATAAACAATACCGTATTTAATTACTGCGGAATAAACAAACGAAGAGCGCGCTCAAACAGTGAGGGTTTACGAATTTCGGCAATCCACGCTAATTTAAACACCAGAAACACGCATTTTTTCTTCGTTTGCTTTCGCAAACAAGTTTTTATGCCACAAAACAAGAGACTCTGCAGGGTTGCCGCGTACGTATGCAGTTTCTGCCAGCGATGTGGCAACGCTGTCAATTGAGTAAATTTGGTAAATTTGAACCGAAAACCTGGTCACACTGGCCGGGGCGTGTTTTGTGTGTTACTGACTCAATAATTTTTTTTGTATTAGTTTGCTCTCTGTTATTTATTGCCTAGTTACGTTTGGTTGTTTTTGTTTGCTGTAATTTTACATTAAAGTAAATCAAGCAATAGCCAGGCAATGGGTGCCTCCAACCGCAGCACTCGAGTCGCTCTAGGCATATCAACAGTCTCGTTTCTACTTTTTGTTATTGCCTTTGCTACGCCCTATTGGCTGGTGACCGATGGCCGTCTGGAGAATCCACGCTTCACGAACCTGGGCCTGTGGGAGGTGTGCTTCAACCACTTCCAGGACATACATCGATTCTACGACACTGACTTTACTGGCTGCATGTGGGTCTTCGAGGAGGAATACTACATAATACACGATTTCCTACTGCCTGGATTTTATATCGCTGTTCAGCTCTTTGCCACGCTCTGCTTTGTGATGTGCCTGCTCGCCTTGCCCCTGACGTTGTCGTTCCTGCGCACATCTCGTGACGACGATCGCTACGTGGTGTTGCTGCTCACGATTGGCACCTGCCAGGTATTGGCATCCATATTCGGATTCATTGCTGTGGTCATATTTGGAGCCAAGGGCGATTCGCGTGACTGGATGCCTGGCTGGCAACACAACGATATGGGCTGGTCCTTTGCCCTGGCCGTAGTTGGAGCCGTCATGCTGTTGCCCGCAGGCATACTCTATCTAGTGGAAGCTCGCCGCGAGCGCTACAAGCGCCTCAACGAGATTAGCAACCGGGAAATAAGCGAATATGGCGATGACTACTATCAGAGTCAGGCAGCAGCTGCAATCTCGGTCGCACCACCATCGGCGCCCGCGCAGCCATCATATTTCGCTCCTGAGCCCAGCCGTCCGCGTCGCCCACAGCCAGGAGCACGTCTGCCCACAGCACCAGCTCAAGGCAGCATCCAAACGGACATCTAAGTGAACAAGAATACCACAATTACGTCCATAAATGAGGTCTACTTCGAATCTCCGAACGAATAGTATATAACACATCCGTCCAATTGTAAAAGCAAATCTCTAAGCATCATTTGCGCCGTCATTGTCTTTAGTCTAAGTCGAATTTGCCTCGAATATATAGTATAATCTATATATATAAAATTTTGAATCATTCCATATTTTACACAAAAGTTTTTATAAATGTTTTATTATATTATTTCCTATAATGCAGCAATTATATTTATATATATTTTAATAAAATGCTTTTACACACAACAATAAAAGAAAATTTATTGTGAAATAACAAATCATTCATCCATTCATTTTGTGCATATTGAATATTATCCGTTTTACTGTGCCCTAGTCAAGAAGTAACTCAACGAACTCCTTAATAGTTTACATCGTTTATCCATTGAATATATACAAATATTGATAGCAATCAACTAATATAAATATATTTTTATATAAATTCATTGAGCTTAAGCTAAGATCAATCAGTTTTAATTATATTCCTCGAAAAGTCTACCTTAATCAACATTATTCCAACTGCAATTATTTATCTTCCATTTGATAAACAAGAAGTGGATCAATCTAAAATATATTCATTCCTCTGATAAATCAATATTTATCAAATGCAAGTTGTACCTTTCTCATTATTTATAATTAAATCGTAAAAGAACTCATTCATTCTTTTACTTTTAACACTGTAAATTTTTGATTGAGCTTTGATAATCCCCTCAGCATAGGCCATATATTGACTAGAGTACACATATCGTTGTTCTGGTCAAACAACGGCCTTTCTATAGGTCTGTTTGATCCAGCGCTGATCAGTATTCTCGCCACTTTGCTGTTCGAGTACCAGAAACAGTTCCCGCTGATGTATTTCATCGGAAAGCTGTTCCCGCAAGAACTGTAACATATCCGCCTCATTACCCAGCAGTTCCGGCTGTCGAAGTTTCGAGTCTAGATTGTAGTAGGAATCCCCGATGCGACGTACAGCTATCCAATGTCGTCTACGCAATGGCAAAGTAATTACTCCGAACTTATAATCAGATGGAATGTTCAAGATAAAGCCAATAATTGAATCAAGGTCTATAATGGATGGGTCCCTAAGGGGAAAGGAGAAAGGCAGTAATTACTGGAGTTAATGGAGATTCACTAGACAATAATATTTACTTTCGTTTATCAAACCAAATGGCCTCACAGTTCCGTTTTTGTAATGCAGTCATTATTACATTAATATCATAGTTTCCAAGGCCCAGCACAGAGCGATGTGGATTAATCCATACATTTGGACTTAAATTGTTGCATATATCATCCAGTTCCCCTTTAGTATAGGATTGATCGCCTTGAAAAAGATTGTTTAGTGCATGTAAGGCACATAACTGCCTCATTTGTTTTTCGTGATAAACTGATGGCATAGGTGATTTTTACTGCAATTTTGAGTTTTAATTATTTACAGTTTATGTCTCTGGACAATTTTTGACTTTGTTGACAATCTGTTTACTTGTTTATGTGAGTGTGTGTGTGTGTAGTTTGGTATGTTGTACACGTTACGACCTAAGAAAAAAATATAATATTGGAAAAAAATTGAGAAGCGCTTATTTTGAATCAACTCCGTTTTACTAAATAGATATGTATCAATTATATATGTATATTCATCATTATTTATAAATATATAATAATTGGTGCATACCAGTATTTGTTTTGTTTATACACAGTATTTTTAGTATATCAAAATGCCGTAAAATATACATATTACAAATGTTTCCAGTTGGTCACACTAAACTCACCACAAACTGTCACATGATTTTCACCTGACATTTGCTAGCTTCTGCGAAAAAAGTCTATCGACGCGAATTCCAATTTAAAAGGAACTTATTTACATCAGCCCGTCGAGCAGCGTTTAACGAAGCTAGCAAAATGAAAATTTGTGGTCCGAAATGCTCCCTATGCGGATTGATTATCTCCGTTTGGGGCATTGTGCAGTTGGTAAGTGGGTGTGCTGGTGAATTTGGTTTGTTTTGTGGGGGTCATACGGAAGAGTCACAAGACCAAAATATTCACATAATAATCGGTTTTATTTTTGTAGGTGCTCATGGGTCTGTTCTTCTACATACACAGTGTGGCTCTAATTGAGGATTTGCCACTAGCAGAGGAGTACAAAACCTTAGATGCATTCTATACGGCAGCGAATGCTGCATACAATCAGGTTGGTGTTTCAATGTCGAGTCATACATGTATGTATGTATGTTTGTGTGTAAATACTAGGTACATACATGGTCTTACAACCCCTTGAGAGTTGTAAGGACTTCAGAATGCGGACAAGAAAAAACTAGGATTCTTTTATCAAGCATGATATGCGTATATGCATTTTGTGTATATATATGCAAATATATACATACATACATACGTACATACTTTATGGCATTGTAACTAAATAAATGTTCTCTTTTTTTATAGAATGCCTACAACTGCTGGATTGCGGCGTGCATTTACGTCTTGACTCTGCTGCTCTCTGCGCAACAATTTTACATGAACAGCAGAGTAACTGCCAACTAAAATCTGTGCTTCAACTTCAAAATCAGTGTTGCTTGGCTTGAGTGCGAAGCAATAATCCATAAAAGAAAAGAAACATCAAGAACAACAACAACAAAATGAAACTTGTGTGCAATCGGCGTTGCTGCTGATAGCATCTAATCACATTAGTATTGAAATGTTTTCATGTTAAAGAAATTTGTTTATTTACTGTATAATATCCCCAAAGTTTTTGTTGCTAAAGTTTAAATTGAATTGAATATAATAATATTTAAGTAAAATGTATGTATAAATATGTACGTAATACAATTGTTTTGTTCATAATAATCACACATTCCTTTCTTAGTTCTACTCTCTCTGTATCGGTCCAAACGTGTAAAGCAAGTGCAACAATTTTGTATCATGTAGTTCCGCCGTTAGTTAAAACAATCTCAGAGTCAATCTGTATCCATACTATACGTCAGCTAAATCAATTGTAAAAAAATGTATTCCCAAGCTGATGCCTGTATTAAACAAAGTTATCATCGCTAGCTTTGCGGTATTCTTGGGGTATCATCCTATATATTCGTTCAAATTGTTTAATACCTACGAAATAAATATATATATATTGAACAAAATTAACATGCTGCCTATTTGTGTTTTAAGAGTGTGACTAAATTTTAGTCTTTTGATTGTGCTAAGAGAAAGCGGAAATGAAATCGGACTGAATTGAACTACTTTTTATTTCTCCTAATATTTTAGGCTTATAACGTTTCATTTTTCGTATCGCCTTGGCTTGCGAAATTCCCTAATCGATGCCGTAAGTTTTGGTCATATCAATAACAAATAGAAAGACAATAATTTTGCCGGTTTTCGGTTATTTAGTAATATTTATTTATGTATATATATTAAACATACTTAGGCGTATTTTCATAAACGTATATTTATATAAATATATTATTTTGTATTTGAATGCCATATTTTAATATTTTAAAATATTTATAAAGTTTCAAGAAATATTCGACAAGTTGTCCTTAACAATCATTGTAACAGTCCTCAAATACTATAGAGCGCACGTACATCCATACATAAAGCGATGAAAATGGACTAGAAACTAGCTAGTTACATACATACATAAGCCATAGATTCTTAATATAACTATATATATAAATATTTGCATGTTTTTCTTTTTAAATTTAAATTAACAACAAGAAATACTCTATAAACTAACATATATTTTATATATTTAATTTATTTTGTTGTTTATCCACAATTTACACTTTTGCCAAAGCGAGGGTATTCAGATACGAAATGGAAGGTTATTTAGATTCATAATGGAGATTTTTTAAATTGTTTCCTTTAGATTTTTCGATTAGATTCCGAGAGTGTAAGCATATCAAAAGAGTGTATAAAGTGGGACTTTGAGAAGAAGCTCAAATACTGATATCTATTTTAAAAGGCGATAGATTTAGTTTTGAAAACTCGACGTCAAGCAGCTCGACATCATTTGTTTTTTTCAGTTGGAGATAAATAAGTTCCAGTGTTGAGTAATTTATTTCTGAATTATTCGCTCCTGATTACAGCTCGATGATCTTGACGATTTTCGATTGATCGATTCCAGATATGCGCCCGGGGTCCAACCTTCTGCATTGGTATCTGTTTGGAAAGTAAATTTCCATTAATCATAAAATATCAATATCGACATACATATATATGTATGTATGTGTATGTATGCATATATGTATGTATATTTAGTGAAAACATGCAGTTTGTAAAACATGCGCCATTTAAGGATCAATTACCTAAGACGCGCACGTACCACCAGCCGGCACAGCCCACTTTTAATAGCTCGATAGCTTCGCCTTCTCGCATCGAAACTTCCGAGTGACCCATAGCCGTATAGTCAGCCAGGGCAATGAATTTACTGCCCTGTATTGAAATTTATACAATATACATATATTATTTGTTGTGTGTTGTTGTTGTTGTCCGGTTAGCATTTGCATTCAGTATATGTAGCATAGAAACAGTAAGTAAATAGTTAAGGCAGGCATTTGTTGTGAATCATATATGTAGCTCTGTGTGTTAATATAGTACTTAAGCTTTAAGCGGTTGTTAATTTATTATTTAACTATTTGCAATTAACCTTCAAAGAACGAATTTAATTTTTCAAACTGTAAAATATATGCACATATATTTAAATTTAAACAAAATAAAAGATTAATTAATCAAGATTTAGTTTAATAAATTAAAAAATTAATAATAATAATAATAATATTTATATATTTATATTTAGTTTAATAAAATCAAAATATTTATTTTAAAAAATATATATACATGTGTATATATTTTTTACTTTAAATAATAATTGTATAACAACAAAACACAGCTAATCTCTATAAAGCCTACTCCAACGAGCGTGGTCTATGAAATGTGAAAGTGAGTCTTATGGGCAGGTCAAGTCTCAGCGGTACAGCTCCTATTCCTATACATTTGATGAATGAGCCAAGTCAGTCTGAATAAACAAAACCTCAATCCTTCCATATATCCAAAAGAGTTTTCTTTTCAAGGTTTTCTTAAACGCCTAATTGAAGAAATTGTGGAAGATTGTACTCGTAATATTCTTCACGATCTACTCTAGCTATGTATTTGTTGATTATTGTTGAAACTTGTAATATCCAAAAACAAATATTTGCTACAGACTTTCAGCTCTTAAGAGTCCTACATTTTACTAGCTAGTGTACAATATATATACATATGTATATAATAATGAAAGAAAATACATTGAACCTATGTAACCATCTAAAACCAACGATTAGGCCTACACATTTAATGACTTCATTAGCTGCAGTCAACAACATCATGCGATTATGGCTTTTATGATGGACAACAAGTCGACCTATTACTGTTACAGCATGTGGATAATGGATTAGTCACAGAACGGAGCTGCTGACTGACGATTACAAGCATCATTCGAACGAACATAAGGCATGGGCGTGCATCATACTACTTAAGGGGGGAGGGAGCGGCGCATACCTAGCAGCTACAGCTACAGTACGTATACTTGATGGGCGGATGCGGATGGACCATGGAGCACACCTTAGTGGTCAACGGAAACATAAAATTTGGAGTTGGATTTGGTGTTCCGCGCAAAGGACGTGGAGGACGCAGCTCCATCGGTATTATAGGACGCCCACTGCGTCAGCAGATCCAGAAAGCCCTGTCATACGTTGGCCAATTGATTTATTCATATGAATGCATGAAACATATATTTATATATATGTATATACGCATATATATAGATATATGAATTTGTGTTTGTTTTATATTTTTTTGGTAAATTTACATTTTGATTTTTTTTTGTCATGTAAGTAAAAAGATAAACCCAAAATTATCCAATAAGAGTATAAAATGATTATTAGATATATTATGGATACACAAAATTAAATTAAAATTATAAAATTAATATAATTTATAAGAATTTTAATCGGAGCACCGAAATATACAGTTGATAATTATAATAAATATTTGACACGAATAATAATAGAATTTATAATAATAATATTTAAATGCCTTCTAGAGATTTCACTTTAATCTTTGTAAAATTTATTTTGTATTTATCAATTTGTTATTTATTGTATTTGCCGAGTTTTAATGAATATTTTTGGTTAGTTAATAGATATCAAAAATACAGACAGACAGAGTAGGATTTTAAATAGATTTGAAAATACAGCAAAGGAAAGTAGGATACTGCATTGAAAAGTCCTATTAGATTGAAACTTGTTGGGAATTGCAATTCTTGAACATATTAGCCCAAAGGAAGAGTCTGCTGGACACCTGATTTCTATAGCGCTAGAGTTTTAATTACCGGTGTGCTGTTGTCCTCGTTCACCGAGATCTCGTCCTCGCTGTTCGAGTAGTCCGAGCTCCAGCCACAGCCCTCGGGATGATCCCTGTCGGCCATGCCCCCGCCGCTCGAGTTGCCGCAGGCAGCGCCCGCCGGGCCGTTCTCTTCGCTGCTGCAGTTGGAGTTGCGATTGGAGGACTCGGAGGATGCATCGCAGCTGATCGTTCGACCCGGTGTGCCCAGTATAATATTGGGCGTGTCCCACGACGTGGTCTGCTTGAGTCCGCGATGATTTAGGCCATACTGTTTGATCTTCTCGCCCTTCAGTTCCTCGAGCTGGTTGAGCAGCACCCGCTTGATCTCGGCCACCCACTTGTTCTTGACCTCCAGCGACGGCGCCTGCAGCGTGTGCACCTCCTGACGGCCCTGCAGCCAGACCTCGAAGCGCTTCGCATCGCCCCGAACGGACTCCGTCAGACCAATTTGTGACATCTACGGCAGAAATGATTAGTGAATGGGTATATATGTATGTATATATTGTGGGCACCCACCTTGACGTGATGCTTGAACTGGTAGGTACTCTTGTTGTGACCCGCTTTGGAGGTTTGCTTGCAGAAGAGCAGCGACTTCTGGTACAGAAAGATGTGCCGCTGCTGTGGCTTGATGCGCAGCCGGATGTCCTTCTTCGACTCGGTCCACACCTGAAACGAGTCCTGCAGCAGCAGCTCGCCCTGCTGTGCCAGATCGGTCTGCGAATCGGAATACATGGACATTAGCTTAGATTGTCAATGATATGGCAGGTGGAGGGGGATTTCTTGCTTACTGGGAATCCAGTTATAGCCACTTGGTGCATGGAATCGTTGACGCACTTCAGCACAATCAGCATGCAGTCGAGCGCCTTCTGCAGCTCCTTGGTGCAGCTGCCGCTGTCGCTGAAGCGCAGCAGATCCTTCAGCAGCAGCTGGTACTTGGTGATGCGCTGCACCGGCTTCAGCAGATAGGCGGCCAGCGGCAGCTTGTGGCCCAATCTCTTCTGGCACTCCTGCAGGAATAGGTGGGTGTCGACGAGCGTCTCACGCAGACGATCCGAGCGCGGTATGTTCTGGCAATAGAACGAGTACAGCCGATAGAAGGTGTCACGCTGGAATGACACATACATATATATATATAATCAGGGAATCATAATTATAATCTAGAGAATTCTCTGTTGAATCCCTTACCCTTTGCACAAAACACAGCGCCACTAGCTCTGTGGTCGAAATGCAGTTCTCCAGGTCCTTCAGAAAGATCTCGTTGTGAAATGTGTAGAGCTCATGCAGATTGCCAAACAATATCTCTTCTTTGCCCTGCAGACTGGCCGGAACCAGATGCATTAGCTCGTCAGATTGCATTTGGTCAAAGTAGCCCTGAAATGAGAACAACAACAACAACAACAACAAAAAAAGGAGTTAGATATAGTGTGATAAATGGATGATAGCTATCGTCTTAAATTAATTTTACTTTATCACAAAATGCATTGATTTTGCTGCTTATGAATTGGCCAAATTTCTGCTCCACATATTGCTCCACATTATCGTAGCCCTGGGCCACAACAAAATCCTTCAGCAGCTGCTTATACTTGGACGCCTTGAACTTGGTGTTGCGGAGCTCGGGCAGCTCCTTGGCATCGCTGAAGCTTTCCTCGAAGAACTGCCGACAAAAGTTGAGTATTTCATGGTATGAACTGTTCCAATCTGTCGTTGACTTGGTTAAGGCAGCTTCTGTGCGTCTTGGACTGGAGCTGGCCCCATCATCATCATTGGCTTTGGATTTACTCTGCCAGCTGGAACGGCAAGAGCTGCACAATTGGGCATCCACGGCGGGCACCTGCTTGGGACCCTTTAGAGACTTGGGCGTGGAGAGCACCTTGGTGTTGTTCAGCGAGCCGAGGGAGCTCTGAGCCCGCGCCAACGAGGACGAGACGGACATTAGGCTCTTGGGCTCGCTGTCCTCCAGATAGGCCAGTATATCCATGTAGTTCTTGCGCTGCAAATAGTCCTTGAACTCGGTATCGTTCTCTATTTCCGAGTAGCTGTTCGACTCCAGATAGTCCTTGACCAGCCGATACTCCAGCGACTCGTCGCAGCTGGACAGCTCGATGAGCTCCTTGAATATGGTGCGACGCTGCTCCTTCAGGCGCTGCAGACTATTGCAGGCAGTGATCGGGCAGGTAGCCGACTCCTGCAGGTATCTATCTCCAAGCTCCAGCTCCCGCTCACTCACGCAGCATTCGCGCTCCTCGCACTCCTTCAGCGTGTTGATAATCTTGATCGTTGACTTGCCATTCAGTATATTGTGGGTGGCAAAGTTGCACAGGTTCGTGCCGAATATATAATTGCCGCCCAGATCCGGGCTGAAGGACTCGAAACGTGGCCGAAAGTCGGCCGGACGATAGCTCAGCCCGCCGCAGGACGCCTGCGAGTCGAAGAGCGAGCCTTGAAACGACAGCGGCGACTCGCGTGGTTCATCAACCTCAGCCAAGGGCAGGTTGAAGCGCTTGATCAGTGAATCCCCAAACTTCAGATTGAATCGTCCGACTATATTGCATGCCGTATTCTGCACGCGTCGCAGCCGGAATGAGCTCTGGCCGGCCGGCGTCTTTGGTTTTGAGGCTTTTCTCAGATCGTAGCCCCCGTAGCGCATATCTCTGGATTTTGGATCTTCCGTGGATTCGTAGTTTACTGTACCGTCGCGCACAAGAGTCGATCGCAAAATGATTGCCAGCAGCTTGGCTGGCCGAGAATCGGTAACAAATTATTTATGGAATCTTCTTAGTTCGATGCCATCACACACACAGAGAGAGAGAGAGAGAGCCTAATGGTTTTAATGCACTAATTACAAGCAGGGGCATTCAGGCGCATCAGCTCTGAGCACCCAAGCCAAGAACCCATTCAGCTACGCTGATACTCGAATTTGTCTCAGTTCGCTGGCCACTGGGCAGTTTCCAAGACTCGGATTTCATGCTGCATGAGTTTAGAGCAGGCCTATACCGTTGGCCAAACTCTCTCGATCTCGATCTCGATCTATATCTATATCTGTATAGTGAGTGCATTTCATATTTACCTTTAGAATCGAGCTCATTTCATTCACATAGATGCGCTCCGTCTCCAGCAGCTCAGTGAGCACATGACCTCGTTTCAGTTTCCTCGCCTCAGCATCCTGCAACATGAGATGAGGGAAATATGGAAATCTTAGTTAAATGCATTTTTAGCTTAATTATAATCTATGGTTTGGCTACCTCATTATTATTATTAATCAACATAATTCAACGGTATTTTGAATCGTTATTTGATTGTAATAAATAATATAGTATAATATTTTAGTGCTTAGATTCTGAATCCATTTAAAGTTACTACAAGTAAAACCTCGAACAACAATGACACAATTTGCGGTAAAAACTTTTGTGTTACAAAGTCTTTCGAATTGTTTTCGCCAAATTATCTGTTAATATCTAAAGTTTTGGAAGAGTTTCAGTATGGCTGAAATCTAACTACGTTTTTTTTTTTTGGGGTGGGAATTTTTAATTTTTCTGACTTTACTTTGTGATCCTACTTAAAATTTTGTGCTTTGCTTGAAAAACATAAACATACTTGGATGACATTTTTGACATTTATTTTTTGTCGAAGGCTATTTGATCTATAATAATGTATAGAACAATTTTTGTTTTGTGTATATATGAAGTCTTATATAAAATTATTTAATGGGCAATGAAATAAATTACTTGGCTTACAATAATTAAAAAGAAGTGTAAATAAATTAATTAGTTCCCTAAAATTTTTTGTTTATTATTTTTATTACTAAAAAAAAATCAAGCCAATCAAAATATTTTAATAAATTTTTATTTGTCTTTATTTATTTATTTTTTTAAAATAGTTTTTATACTTATGTAAATAAATTAAATTATAGTAATAAATTATAATATATTATTTAATAAACTAATTACAATATATCATATATCTATATATATAAAAGAAAGTTGTATAAAAGTGTTTCAGGAGTTATAACTTGATTTGGGCTGAACCAATTTTCATGGTTATTGATTTGTTGGATTTGTCTCCGCAACGAGTATAGTATAGGGTCTTAAAAATACTGAAAAAATTTGCCGAATACTTGAAAAACGCGGTTTTTTCCCCAAATGTTCAAATTTTTTTTATACCCAGTAGGCTTGGTAACAGTGACAGTTTTGACAATAGTGTAGAAGTAAATAAACAAATGTAGTCAGTCAGTCTACGGCACAGCCTCAGGCGAACCTGACTATTCATAAAAAAACACGTTTGTTAAAAAAAAAAAATTTTGAAAAACAATACGCGTACGGACAAAAGCAAAATATCTCGAAAGTTCAGGTAGGTTTTGTTGTATGTATTTGTTTTTCTCAGACATTATTTTTGTAAATAATTTATATTTGTATTTCTCGACATTATTTTTGTAAATAATTTATATTTATATTTCTCGATTATTTTATGTGGTTTTGTGCGAGGGCATATTCAGTATTACTATTAATGAAAATGCCGCGTCCTAGAAGATCTAATCTTTCCCGGCGGACCCATAATGCAATTAGGCATCGGAATACCGCGATGTTTTGGCAAGGAGACGATGGATATCACTTTAATATCAAAATGATAAATCCATTGAATGGGATCATCGGAATCCTTGGAATAAGAACTTCCTCATCTTTAAATTTTCCTTTGAGTATCGACGCGTGAATAACATTGCTCAATAGTTTTCTTATTACTAAACGCGTTCCATTGCACAGTTTTGGTTGGTTTAAATTTCTAAGCATGATAACTACCGAGCCAACCTTCAGTTGTAAATTGTGCGGTGGTAAACCAGGCACATCCAAGGAGTTCAAAAATTCAGTTGGATAATTAGTGGCTTCATCTTCGTTTGTTACACAGTCGATAGATTTAAATGAATACAGAGTACCAACGATTTTATTTTGAATTATAAAATTAAGGTCATCCACATCTTAATTTTTAGCTGCCAAAATTGCTCGCTCACTTAACCATTTAGTATTTTTGTGGAAAGCAATGATATTCGGAAATACTTTGTTGATAAGCTCATCTTTTGATGAGACGAAAAATTTTGAGGAAATGAAATCAAGCCACTCCTTTCGTCAACAGGAATACGGCCATTACCGATATTCAGCAATTGCTTCGAGAAATCATCATCATGCCTTCGCCATGACGATCAACAAATCACAGGGCCAATCTTTGACTATTTGTGGCCTCAATCTAGAAAATGCGTGTCGTTTACCACAAGGTGCTTGAATGAAAATCTGATTAATAAATTAATCAGAGTGTATCCCAACCTGAACAACATACCTTTCAATCATATTTTACCTAGAAATATGGGTAGGGCAATGCAACGCATGCTGGGACTGCTAGTTTTATATAAATAATATTGCAATAATAATTTATAATATATTATTTAATAAATTAAGTATAATATAACACATATTTTATGTAATTGAATAGTTGACTCACCTGTTGATTTTGCAGGTGTTCGCCATTGTCGGGACTCGAGCCGGTGTCGCCATTTAACGAAACGCCCGAGTCAATGACACCGTCCATGGATCTGGGTCGTAACTCATGTATACCAGTCTGCAAGAAAGAGAGGCCAATATAAATAAGAGATATAAATTGGGAATATAAATAGTATTTATAATAATCTCTATTTTATCTATGAGTTCAGTTCAGGTAATGCTGATTGAGCTGACACGATTTATGCTCAGCTTATGAACTTAGCCCTCAAAACACGACGAACACAACAAGACAAACAAACAAATAAAATAAGACACCAAAAGCACGAGAATTAAAACAGAGACCGGCTAATAGGAGACACAACGGTTGGCATAGATCTTTTGGCCGGCAGCGATTTGGACAAATCTTCTTCAGGTTTCGACAGCTTGCCCAGAGCTGAGACTTTTCTAACTAGACGACGTTTATTTAAATGTGGAAAACGGTTCTTTTTCTGTTTCTCTCTCTGTCTCTGTTTCTGCTTCTGTTGTGGCCAACTTGGCTGGCTTTCTGTTACCACTTTCGCTGCGTTGGGCTGCGCTGGGCTCAGGCTCTGGTCAACTCGCTTGAACTTTCCATGGGCGCTGCACGCTTTTTTGGTTTCATATACCGAAAACAAAAGCAAAAACAAAAAAACAATAACAATAACAACAAGAGCTCAACTTAGCCAACTTAACGTGCGCAACTCTAGTCTAATTACCCAGTTAAAGGTGGACGACGTTGCTTGGTTCTAAGCTGTGGGAGGTTTTTAATTACTTTGGCTGCTTTAACCCCAGAGTAGCGCTTCAGCCGGCGTCTATTAGATAATTGCTGCCTAGCCTTGGCGCTTTCTAACTTTGCCCAATTGGCCAAGTTAGCCGTGGCGCACAGTCTGTTTCAGCTTTTAATTGCCGAGTGCGCAAACTGCTCGACTCGACTGTCAGAATTAACTTGGTTCTTTCATTGTTCATAACAAGGTCTAATGATCTTCACTTTTCAGTTGGCTAACTTCTCTCTGCTTCTTCTTGTATTTATTTTCTTTCATTTTCATTTCAATTTGATTTACTTTCTAAGCACTGCAGGAAAATTGAAAGATTAGCAGAGAAGGTGTGAGTCATGAAGGAATTTAGGTTATACGTGAAAAAAGAGGGTTAAATATCTATTTGTATTGCTAATAAATTTATAAAATGACTTTGAGAGAAAAGTTATAAAAGTTTTACGGTTAAATGTATAGTCTATAGCTTTTATCTGTTTCTATTGATATTATAAATATTTTAAATAGAGCTGAAAAGAGTTTGAGCGAAAATATATATGTTTCTACTGCATAATGTATGCAAGAATATTTCAGGCCAGTAACCTAAATAGTTTACAAGATCTGTGTGCTCAAAGACTCGTAGATTCTCAGATCAACCCAACTATCAAGCTGATCAGAAATTTGTATATATATATATATTCTCATTGAAACATTTCCATTTACAACGAGCATAATAAAAATCATAGCTAATATATAAGCCCAAAGTTAATTTGACAATAATGATGATGAGCTCTAATAAATAGTGCGTAGGATCATAAAAAGTGAGAGCCAGCATAATTAATTAACGATGTGTTCATAGAAAATTAAAAAAATGAAAGAAAAAAGAAGCGAGAAAAAAAGAGACTCTCTTTGACAAGTCAACGCGCATGCGTGGCGCGTGGCGAGCCACTTGAGAGACGCTCGAACCATGGACAATGCAGAAACTGAAGTGACAAAACTCCATATCCATTTTTTTTTGGGAAACAAGTGAAGGTCGCAACAGTTGGGGCATTGAGTTTAGCCGGGCGTTCAACTAGTTCAGCTCAGCACTCGGTTCCAGCTGACACCAATTGGAGCACGGTCCAAAACGAGGCCAAAAAGCGCAGAAGCAGAGAAATTCAGCTACAGCTACAGCTTGAGCTTAAGCCATGCACCGTTAGATCATAAAGATTGGAATGGAAATGGAATTCGTTGGATTGATGAACGCGTCAAATTTGATATTCTCAACAATAAATGCTGCGATGACTACTTAGCCATGGCTAATAGCTAAGTAGCACGCCGTAAAAGCCATTTAAAGATTCTTGAAAAGCGCACAGCAAATCCATATAAGTTTCTGTATGTCTAAGATGGTTCGATACAATAGGGAAAGTGAAAGGTAATAACGGTAAATGCACGCGGGCACGCACCGATGCGAGAGTGAGAGTCAATAAGAGAGTGCGATATGATGGTAGAAGGCTTACGTATTTGGCCATAAGAGCAGCTAAGCTCCAAGGGGTGGAGGGGAGGCGAGGCGAGGGTAAGAGTTGGCGCAAATTGTCGCTTAAAGTTGGAATGGACAGACAGTGCTTGGCAATTATTTAAGTTTAACTAGTTAAACAGTTATGCGACAGACTCACACACATACATGTGTATATAATATGCCAATAGACTAATGTTAATGAAGACCCAAGTTGACTACATATATACATATGTTTATATGCTTATAGATATATATGTATATGTAAAAACGTCTAGTGTCTTCGTAATTTGTTATGAAACCGCGAAATGAAAACCACAACGAACCAAATCAAATGCTCAAGTGTTTGCTGTTGTTGTTGTTGTTCGCTAAATATTTTTGTTTTTGTTTTTATACCCTGAACCCATTGAAAATGGGAAATCAGGGTATAATGGTTTTGTGAAAAAGTATGTAACAGGCAGAAGGAGGCGTGGCAGACCCCATAAAGTATATATATTCTTGATCAGGGCGATGAGCTGAGTCGATTTAGCCCTGTCCGTCTGTCCGTCCGTCCGTCCGTCTGTCCGTCCGTCCGTCCGTCCGTCCGTCCGTCCGTCTGTCCGTCCGTCCGTCCGTATGAGCAAAAGGATCTCAGAAGTTATAAGAGCTAGAGAGCTGAAATTTTGTATGTAGACTCGTGTATACCATACGCAGTACAAGTTTATCATTTTTTTTCGATAACTCATTCGATATCTTTTTTATCGAGGATAATCGATAAATTTGTATTGTTTTTTCAGCCTAATATGAACACTTTTAGACATAGAGACTTCAGATTTACTGTGTATATGCATTAGATAGATACACACACTTTGCCATTTACAGATTTTGGATACCACGGCCCCCCAAATTCGTAAAAAACGTGTATCAAGTACTAGAGACTTGTGCTTTGGAATGTATTCACATTTACACTTTATGATTACGTTCTAAAAGTTTCATTAAGATCGTACGTCTACAAAAGAAATTATTCAACAAATAAATTCTCATAATATTGCCCACACTGCAGCGCAGCCCAAGCGCAGTCGCTGCGTACTGCGCAGTTAGCAGAGCGCGGGCTTATGCGTGCGTATGTATACATGTGTATGTATGTGTGCATAAGAGAAGTGCAGAATGATTGGAGGGTTCAGGGTATCTCCTAGTCGAGCAGTCTCGACTAGAGTCTTCTTACTTGTTGTTTTTTGCTTTTGTATTTATTAATGAATCGTTGCTTCCTGCCACACGCCAACAAATATTACACGCCACCTTCACCTTTGATAGGTCTCTCTCTCTCCCTCTCTCTCTCCGTCTCTCTATGAGACTTTCAGTTAGGTAATATTCACATACCTTTTGCACATATTCACACCTATTCTTGTACACATCTATATATTCATATATCTAGTTATTGCTGTTTCGTGTCATTGGAGCATGCCATGCCAACGGGGGGTCTCTCCCATGGCTCTCAATTTCCGCATCTTTGGTACGACTGGCACATTGATGGGATGTGAATCTTTAGTAGAGAGGGTTTCTCTATAGCATATATAAAAGTATTACGGTATAGCTAGCGTAGAATATGTATATATATTCTCAGCAGATCTACTACAGTTTGAGCTATTCACAGTTTCAATTTCAATCAGCGCATTCAAACTCCATTGATATACTTTCTCCTCTCAATCAAACTTTTGTTTTATATAACACAATATATATATACATATATATGAGTTTGATATATTAAATTATGCCCCATTCAAGTTCATTTCATATATTTGATATTTAAATATTGCCAATTTTTTGTTGAATGCAAAACGATGCGAATATGATATCAAATGGAAATAGTTTTAACTGTTAGCAAATGGTACGAAAAAGAAACCCTATAAATAAATACCCAGACTAAAAAGCCATTAAAAATTGCAATTTTAGCTGAATAAAAACTCATCGCTGGTTAAATGGAATATTTAAAAATTAAAATATAGCTAAAGAAGTAGTATTAGTAGTAGTAGTATTAGTAATTGTAGTAGCAGTAGTAGTAGTAGTAGTATTAGTAATAGTAGTAGCAGTAGTAGTAGTAGTAGTGGTTAGATTTTATATTATATTTTTTCACTTATCATTTTCTATATCGAAAGCAATCAAAACTTGTTAGATTATAATATAATGTAAATCAAATAAAATCTTGATTTTATTATTAAGTTTATATAATTACAACATTTCCCCAATTGTATCAGCTTTTTCATGTGGCGAATCGATTTGAGGGATTATAAATACTTTGTCTGCTTTGGGGCTAGGCGCGTTTGAAAAGCCACAAATCAGGTTTGAATTAAAATCGTATTTACTACGCATTTTAATGAGGATTATATTTATTTTTAGTTCGGCTGCGGATATACAAATTTTGTGACATTTCCGCTGATAACGCAAGGAAGAGATACGGCTCTAGCAGAAGTGATCGACTAGGAGTTACCCTGTTTATTGGCTGATCAATCCAATTCAATTTTGATTAATTTCTGCTTGACTTAAAGAGAATTCTCAGTTATATTATTAATTTATTTATATTTACTTTTTTTTTTTTAATTTAATTTATTATAATTTTGTTATTATTTTGATTTTATTTTCAATTTATTTTAAATTATTATTTTTTAATATATACATATTTGTATGATTTTATAATTATTTTGTTTTAAATTTCTTTTAAATGATTATATTTTATTTATTTTATTAATTTTTTATACTTTTCATTTATTATTTTAATTGTATTATAATTTTTATTTTTTATAAATAGTTATTTTTATTATTATTATTTTTTTATTTTATTTAATATTTTATTTTTTATCATTTCTGTATATATTTTTAATTTCATATATTTATTAATTTCATATATTTTAACTAAATTTCAAACTGGAAAAATAGGTCAACAGTCTTGAGTTGAATTTGCCTAATTAAATGCTAAGTCTTTGGCTCAATAGTCCAAGGGGTCAGCTCATCCAGTGGGAGCATTTCGCAGGCAGCTGCTAAACGCTCAGTTAGCAGCCAAGTGGGAGTTGGCAAATGTTGATCTAACTCTGGAGACGGACAGACGGACAGACAGGCTGCAGCTGCAGCTGTCAAGTCGTGCAATGGATAATCGCACGGCAGGTGAGTTAATAAACATGTTCGCATGTTTAGCCTAGGAAATGGCAGTCAATGCTATCCGTGGATATGCAGAGGAGGAGGAGGAGCGGAAGCAGCAAGTCGAGGTACAAGTATTTCGTGGCTTCCGCCTAATTAGAGGCGTATAATTATTGGGTCTGGAATGGCGCGGGAATTCCTACCTTTCGCAGCAGCTTATTGTTACGTGGCAGCAGCTCGCCGCGTCGGCCCGGAATGTGATCCAATTTGGATACGCTGAAGTCGCCGGCGTAATAGGAGCAATCGTCGTCGTCGCAGCTGGATATGCTGCAGCAGCAGCCGGCGCCAGCGTTGGCGCTGACCTCGGCTTCGATATCGTAGCATGCATTGTTCCAGAAGACGCCGCCGATGGCATTGCAGCAGTCGCTGGCCAGGCAGCTCGGCTGCTGGCCGGAGCAGGAGCAGCAATCCTGCTCGGACTCGCACAAGGAGCTGGTGTCGCGACTGGAGCCGCCGCAGCCGGAGGATGAGGTGGAGGCGCACGAAGAGGGAGGTAGAGCCAGACAGGCTGCAGAAGAACCCATCCGTGGGACTCTGTCGACCTGGTGGTCATCCCTATCCCCTTCCCCGTTGCCGTTGCTGCACACAAAGATCTTGACGCTGTTGTTGTTGTTGTGCTTGGAAATGGGCCGAGCGGCAGCAGGAGGCGGCAGCATCAGCGAGTCCGTCTCCATGTAGTCGTCGCAGGGATCTATGACGGACTCCTGCACCCAGCTGTCATCGATGCTTATGGTGGTGGTCGACGTCTTTGGCCCCTCGGCTTCCCGATGCTTCAGGCTGTTCAGCTTGCGCTCCTTCTCGATGTTGCACTGCTTCACCTGCACCGCAGCCGCCGTGAGCAGCTCATTGGTGGTCGCCTTGGTCAGGTTCTTCTTGGCAAAGTTCTGCACATCATTGGGATCCACATGGGCTTTGGGCTGAGCCGTCCCAGAGCTGCGCTCGTATTGCTTGTGCTTCTCGGGCAGCTGCATCTCTGGCACCTGGACACAGCTGACGCACTTCTCGCTGCGCTGCAGATTCGTTTGCTTCGCGTGCTGCTCCTTGGCGTCGTTGGAGGAGGAGACGCCCGAGTCCGAGCAGCTCTCCAGTGAGAAGCGTTTAGCGCGCTCCACCTGCTTCATCTTTGGACTCTGCTGCTGCAGTTTGTAGCTCGTACAGCACTCGGCAGCAGCAGCACCGGCTTCTGTTCCTCCTCCTCCTCTGGAGCCATCGCTGGCCAGCTGATTGACGATGTGCAGCGGCTGGCGCTTTTTGCGTATGTGCACCCGCTCCAGCTTGACTCTTGGCTGTTGCTGGGCGGAGGAGCTGGCTGAAGGCGCTGCTGGACTGTGCGTATCTCCGGCCTTCTGGAACATCCAGCGGGGCGCGGCGCTGTGATTGTAGGCCATGTCTTGCTGGAAGAGCTGCTTCACGCGACGCTGCAGCTGCGCATTCGCCTCGCTATTGGGCGATGGCTCGGCGGATCGCTGCAGCAGCGGCTTTGGGATGCGCGATCTCAATGGGCCACGATTGCCGTTTCCTGCTGCTGCGGGCATGGCTGATGGGGCCAGACGGCGCACGGGCTCCGGCTGGCGCAGGCAGGCTGTGCAGTCGGCTTCCTCAGCCTGGCACTCCCTGCGCTCGATGCGCGCAATGCGATCCGCCCGAGATTTGATGCCGGCAGCGGCGCCGGCACGTGCCAAATCTCGCCGTATGTCACGATAATTCCAGCTCTGCGACTTCTCGCAGTCCGGCGTCACGGTGCTGGTCTCGGTGACGTCCGAGCTGGAGTCGGAGCACGAGCAGCCAGAGCGGGAGCAGCAGCAGTCATCCAGATCATCCGAGCGCCTCTGCTGCTCGGGCTGCTTGGCCAGCAGCAGCCAGGACTCGACCGTGGGCGGCGGCAGTGCAGGCACAGGCATGGATTTCCTTGCTGCGTTCACCTGGGAGACGCTGTGCATATGCGGCGGCTGCCGGCGATATCCGACAAAGCGCGCCGGATTGTTCAGGTGCGTGGGCGGGGGCGGCGGCTCGTTCGATTTGTGCATCATGGCCTGCTTGCACTGGTGCACATAGTTCACCTTGAGCAGCTCCATGGGTAGCAGTTCGCTGTTCGACATCCGCGAGTCGATGGTGCTGTCCAGGCAGGTGGATTCACCACTGCTCGACGGCTTGCGGTGCGAAGCCTGCGGCACTTTGCCAATGGGCATTTTCCAGGCACGCTTATCGAAAGTTTCACTTTTTTTGTTTATCTCGATCTGGTCAAGATGCAACACATGTATCTTTGCTTCTTCGTCTGATCAACAGCTTTTTAAACAAATAAACAAAATTGCAACAGATTCATAATTCACATTTCACAAGTCATTTCACAAACACAAACACAGTCACAGTCACAGAGCTATTCCAATGCAAATGCTGATGGGCTCCAATTACGCAGGTCAGTCTTTGTTGCAGCTTTATTGATCATTGGCAATAAAGAAACGCGGCCAATCATATGGCGCTTGGCTTTCGGCACTCGACGCAGCTCTTCATAGTTATGCAAATCCACTGAATCTCTTTGCTGCTAAAACAAAACCCCGACTCGATTCGACTGCGATGCGCGACGTTGTTACGCTCTTGAAAGATCGACTCAAACTGATGCGTTGACCGCTCGATCGGCGTCAGGCAAGCCAGCTTGGCGTCAGCTCGGTTCGATACAACATGTTGTGTGCGACTGTAAACGAACCGAGACCAAGGGCAAGCTCAGCTTCGTATGCATGCTTTGTGAAGTTGTAAGCTAGCAACAAAAAGCTGAGGCTTCACTGCGTATACAAGCTTCTGTTTCGTATACAACATGTTCTGTAAAGTTGTAAGTTAGCATCAAAAAGCAGTGGCTTCGTATACAACATGTTGCGAGAGGTTGTAAGCAAGCATTGCTCCTCTAGCTGCGTATGCAATTGGTTTGATGTGCTCAGCCTCTGTCAACAGCAAATATCTCCCCCCACAGACTGCATGATCTGATTGCATTTACACTCACACACACACACACAGCTACGCAAATACACGCGCACACAACTCGGGCAATGACCACAATTGGATGTTAGAACAAGAAATCTATTTATACATTTGTATCGGCTGCCTACGTATGCTTGTCGCATGTGTAGCTGTAAAAATATGTACATCTGCATGGATGTATTGCGATTTGCCAAACTGTCTTCGAATAACGGCAACAAAATGGAAAAGAAAAACACAAAAATTGACCTTTGCTAGGCTTGCTTGCTAGTTGCATGGATGTTTGTAGGTATGTGTGCATGGATGTACATACATATGTGTGTATGCATGTTTCAGTAGTTGTTTTTGTGCATGCGTGAGCAGCGTATTTCCATGTGCTAACGAAGCGCACTGAGGAAAGGATCTAATAAACCGATTGATTATACGAAATTGCATAACGGCGCTTATGAATATAAACAATTCAATATATTCATACATTTGTAGTACATGACTTAAGGCGATGGCTGTTGATATGATGGCTAACTGGCTCAACCAATGAACAGCTTAATTCGTATGTTCGTGCTTATCCGTTTATGGCCCAGAGCATGCAATGGTTTGGCTTCGAATTGTTGTTGTTGTTGTTATTGCTGCTGTTGCTATTTTGGGGCGTCACCGGCATTGGCAGCGATCGCCGCTTGTGCAATTACGTGAAACGGAAGACAAGCGCCCACAAAAGGATTACGCATGAGTCGGAGCGGAGCGCTCCAAAATATTACAGCTACTATTATGGCCCAAACAGTCAACCATGTCCAAACTGGGCGGGGGGTTCAATGAAAAGTGAAACGCGGCTGGTGGAATCGGTGCAGCAAGAAATCTTTCATTTGACTTTTCATTCATTAAATTAAACAAAACGAAAAAGGAAAGAAAAGAAAAGAAAAACGGAGAAAAGACAAGAAAACAGAAAAACAGTCAGCGAAATGATCTCATAACAAATAAGTATTGTATACGAAGCAAATGTAATTCCATTAAACTGAATCTGTGCACAGCTCACAGCTCTCGGCTCACAGCTCTCAGCTCTTGGCTCACAGCTCACAGCTCGCATCGTAAGATTAATTTATGATTTCATCGCCGGCGCTGCGGGCAATCATGGCCCAAAAGCAGCCGCGATTCGGCCGTCTCGTCGCAGTGCCGTTGACATTTAAGCCCAACGAAAGGAAAGCCTGAAAAAAACCGACGCCAGGTCGAAAGTGAAAAAACCTAATGCGCCGTGCCCTGCTCTAACCAGGTACTTAATCTACAAATGTGCCATGACGATCGCATTTATGCCTGCTAAGAGTACGTTCACAGATCTACTATGAAAACTATGAAAACCTAGGCCTAAAACAATTTATAATTTGATATGTATCGCGAAGGAAAACTTGAATTAGATTAATTGAATTGAAGAACACAATGTAATAATAAATCTTAATTAAAAAGCTAAAGAAAATGACTTTTTCTTTGCTATATAATTTATAATAAACTCAAGATTAGTTTAGAAACTGAAAATTATATAGTAAAGAAAAGCTCATTTTCTTTTTAATTAAATTAAATGATATACGTTTACTTTTTCATTAATTTCATTTTTCACTTTGATAAAGACAGACTAGATGCTTGGGAAATGGAAGATCATGATCGATTATATAGGGAAATATATTTATATAAGATATACATATGTATATACATATGTACATGTTCGTTTATTTTTTACTCATCTCAAGAGCTAAGCAACATATTTCTTCTCTAGCCTTAAATAAATAATACCAAATACCAAATACATATTTTTTTCGCTACTATATAAATATTCCTTAATTAGCAAATATTTAAAGTCAGGAAACATAGTAATACCCTAACAAATTCTTAATAATTCACTAAAATATTATTATTATTGTTGACAGTTGGCTTGATTAAACCTTTCGCAAGGTTGGCTAAAATGACTTTGCCTCGACTACTGCCTTGATCGGTTGCGTTCGATTACTGGAGTTGACATTGGTATTACCTAATTGGGCACTGAGCCATGGTGACGATCGTTCTTTTGTTTATTATTATTGTTAATATGATTGTTTCGATAACGATAATTATGGCTGCATCAATGAGCAAAACACTCTTGGCCATATATGTATGTACATACATATATAAAGAGGGTGCTATACTGAAATATTATTATGACTACATAACTGAATAGCGTGCTTTGTTAATCTGTCATCACTTAACTATGTAGGTATTTGTGTCTGTTCTTAGTTTAATTTATACATTTTAAGCTCAACTTTGCCTGTGCCTCTTGATTGCCCCCAATTCAGACTTGAATGGAGAAAGAGCCCACATAAACCGACATTATGATGGCTGAGTGTACAAAATTGTGTCAACTTCTGTTTGACCAAAATCGCTTTATTGTTGCTACTAGGCAAAAGCTAATGAAACCCGAAATACGTCAGCCAAACCCAAAACCCAAACCTGCTATGCGACAATAGGAAAGCAATTCCCGCACAATAGACATTTGCGAAACATACAAACAAGACCAACAAAAACTTTTATGAGTTGACGTATTTTTTATGCGGACACCTCTTTTGTTTTCTGCTTATTTTTTTATTTATTTAGTTTTTTATTGATATCAAAAAATTCGGCAAATGCTACAAATTAGAGATAATGAAGAAGAAGATGGCATATATTTTACTCTACTAATACAAAAGTTTTTTGGATTGGAAAATACTCCACAAATGTGAACTCATTTCCGAGATTGTGCATAAGTTTTCATGGTTAGGGAAAACACAGTTGAAATTGTATTATGGAATTTCCCACTCTATATTTTACTCCGCTAAAACAAAAGCTTTATAGATTGCCAAATATAGAATGCAGAGACTATGTAGACCTTTTCCTAATTAAGGTAAACTCAGTCAAAGAAGCAGGGAATTCCTTAACTCCAGAGGATTTCAGAAGGAAACACATGCTTCGCAACACAACAAAAGGAGCAGGCAAATGTTAGAGGTATACGGAAAACCCGAAATCACTAAAGGGGAAAAAACTAAAGGTCATGACAGCAGACCTCCTGAAAAGCAAAATAGTCAAATGAGAGCTACGGGAGACGGGCAACGAAAATTGTCCATAACTAAATTTGTGTTCCTTACCAAAGGCTCTGGTCAAGGTTATGCATTCAAGTACCTCCATTAGCTGGAAAAAGAAGCCGAAACAGCTTTGATTCTATTCAATTACTTAATGCAATTGATTACATCAAAGAATTTAAAGAGCTTCTTTAGGTGTGATTGAAATCGCATTCGATTGCATGCGTCACGCTTTAATTCGAACCTGAAATTAAAGGCAAGGCGGGCGGTGGGAGGGCGGCTAGCCTTAGAAAGTGGAAGAGAGTGAACGAATTGACCCTGGCTTGACTCTATGTGCACTGTGTTTTCCCTTCGATAATAGACACTTTCTGGCTGACACGGCTGTTTACACGTGTTCGTATTTATACCTCGGTATTACCGCATTTAATTTCTCGTTTAAAATCAATTAAAATTTCTTTCTTTTCAACAACTTTCGACTCTTTGTTTTCGTGTCTGTAACTCGGACTGTGACTGTGACTCTTACTGTACGCATTTTGGTTTTTGTTTTTGTTTATTTATTTATTTATTTATTTTTTTTATTAATTTCCGCATTGTCTGTACAAAACGCTACAATTTCGCAGCAAACAAAAACTCTGAAATCTTCCGAAATTATCAAGATCTGTCTGTAATTATGTACGTATTTCGTATTTATCTTGAGTTCCAAACAAAAAATACAAATTGTTGGAGTACTTTTATTGATTCTAAAAGGTAATTGCTTTAAGTATTTTATAAATACACTTTAATAGCTCGGCAAATATAATTATCTGACTTTGGGCTATGAGTGAAAATAGTTTTTGTTTTCTTTAAGTAACTTTTAGCAAAGTTTCATTGTTTTAAAGGCTATAAATAAATTCTTTGTTTAAGTTTTTTTTTTAGTTATTTAAAAGTTAAGTTTTGTACGAGAATAAAAAAAAGACAAATATTTCAGCTGGAATTCTGAAATTCTCTAATTTTGCTACAAATTGTTTTTATTAGTAAACAGTTTAGAGTTGAATTGGCAAATTGCTTAATTTGAGCAGCAATATAAACAGAATTAAATACAAATTTTGTATGCCAATAATTATCCAATTGACAATTGGCAATTGTCAATTCGTTGGCCAAAACAATGCAATTCTAGCCAGTTAAGTCAGAGCCATGGACAGTGCCTGGTCGTTGATTTTAAACCTAATCAGTAAATATATAGAATGTAGATAATATATCAAATATTTAGAATATAATAAAAATATTAATTAATATATAAATTCCCTATTCCTTATATAGTTAAATCTGTATATAGTTCTCATATTCAAAATTCTTTCGATTTAGTTAGGGATTATTTGCAGAACAGCACGATTTGTGTGTTCTGGCATAAGAACTACGAATTTCAGTTGGCTGGAGACTACGCAAGTATCATAGGCATTAATATGGATACATTGGAGGAAAGTTTTGGGCAGAATGTGATAAATGCAGAGGCCAGAAGACAACAGCTCAAGGAGCTCGGACTGCACTACGATGATCTAGTGCTGAAGCTAACGTTATCCATTGAGAGCTCACATTGCGAGGTGAGTGTTGAGCCATTCATTTGATTTTTCCATATACTATGTATATACAATTTGTAATTCTCTCTATTTCACAGACCTTTCTGATCTTTGGCGAGTTTATGCATCGCTTTGTGGACGCCATCGCAAAGGCCTCCATGTACTCCATTTGGCGCTCGTTGCGCAACAAATTCGTATTTGCTCATGTGGCACAGGAGTTGAATGAGGACGCATGCTGCAACAGCTACTTTTTTCAGGGTAATTCATTTAATTAATACTCTGCTAATTACATATATATATAGAGTTGACACATTTCCATAAAATTTGCAAAAATTCAGCTAAAGATCATCATAAAAATTTTTACAGATCAGCCCAATTTACTTTTTGTTCTGCGCAGCTATGCGAATGCAACAGACTTTGAGCTGAAGACGAATAAATATGTGGGACCCAGAGCAGAGCGGCCGCAGCAACTCATCTTAATAGATCGCTATGATGCACGACGGCAGCTGTTTCGGTACAATTTTCCTCTCTTTCCGGATAAACTGAGAGATTTGCAGGGCCGTGAGGTGGTCGTTGCCTGCTTTGACTACCGGCCCTACACAGTCATCAAATATGTGAGTTGCCGATTTTGGAGAGTGTAAAACTAATTGAAGTGACAATTCTTTAGACCAGTCCGAGCAATGCGCTGGATGTGGGCGTGGCAATGAACTCGAATTTATCCCACGTCTACATCGATGGCACTGAGACCCAGGTAGTGCTCAGCTTTTGCGCACAATTCAATTGCACGGTGCAGATAGACACATGTAAGTAGACTGAGAATATATAAATACAGATATCAATCCAATATTGCTCCCCCTGCCTAGCCGATGCCAATGACTGGGGCAACATCTATCCGAACATGTCGGGCGACGGCGCCTTGGGCATGATTCTCGGGCACAAGGCGGACATTTGCATTGGCGCCATGTACTCGTGGTACGATGACTACACCTATCTGGATCTCTCCATGTACCTGGTGCGCTCGGGCATTACGTGCCTGGTGCCGGCGCCCAAGCGTTTGGCCAGCTGGTACCTGCCCCTGGAGCCATTCCAGGCCACGCTCTGGGCGGCGGTGCTGCTCTGCCTGAGCATCGAGACGTTCGGCCTGGTGCTGGCGCACAGAAGTGAGCTGGAGCTGTATGCAGGCGCCACGCCCATCCATGGCTGGTGGCTGAGCACAAAGTTTGGCCTCGTGACGACCTTCAAGCTGTTCATCTCGCAGTCGGGCAACAGCCACGCCCGCTCCGTAACGGTGCGTGTGCTGCTCTTCGCCTGCTTCCTGAACGACATCATCATTACGAGCATCTATGGCGGCGGCCTGGCCAGCATCCTCACCATACCCAGTCTGGACGAGGCGGCGGACACGATGCAGCGCATGCTCGCCCAGCGGCTGCAGTGGGCGGGCAACTCAGAGGCGTGGGTCTCATCGATTCGCGGCTCGGATGATGTGAGTAGACGGCATTCCTATCCTATCCGACCTATTCTCAGTTGGTTTTCCTCACAAACCCAATTCTAGCCCCTGGTGAACGAGCTGCTGGGCAACTTTCGCATCTACAGCGATGAAGAATTGATGGAGCTGGCGCAGAGCAAGCGCATGGGATTCACCTTGGAGCGCTTGCCCTTTGGTAGCTAAACGAGAATCTTCCCCCCATGCGTCCTCCTTTTATGTAATTTCCCCTATCCCTAGGCCACTTTGCCATCGGCGACTATCTGACGGAACAGTCCATTGAGCACATGGTGATCATGCAGGAGGATCTCTACTATCAGTATACGGTGGCCTTTGTGCCACGGCTGTGGCCGCTGCTGGAGCACTTCAATGCCCTGGTCTATCGCTGGCACTCGTCCGGCTTCGACAAGTACTGGGAGGATCGCGTCGTGGCCGATAACCTAAATGTCAAGATCCAGCAACAGGTCGAAAGCACCGTGCTCTCCAGTGGCCAAGAAGACATCGACATTGAGCCCGTCATGCTGGGCATGTCCAATTTCGCGGGCATCTTACTTGTCTGGGTACTGGGCATCAGCCTGGCCTTGATGGCATTCTCTGTCGAAATGCTCACGCTCAAGTACTCGACGTAAACCCGATCTCGAGAATGGTATTGCGTAGTCGGCTATTGCCAAATCTGTTTGCGCAACATTTTGCAATCGAAAGATTTCACTTTATGTATGTAGCGCAGCGCAGATGCGAAAGATACTAACATCATATATCATCGGGCTGATCTCTTTCATGTTTTCTTCACTTTAGTTTCACTGAGAAAAGGGCCAACGCGCAACGATCTCCAGAGAGATGTCGCCGAGCAAACGACGGGCGGAAGTGGCGTGAAAGTTCTCAGACTCGCTGCGAATTATGCTCTTAGGAAAAACAAACTCAAATATATACTATATATTACCTTTTTACCTCAGCGAGCTTTAATGGCATAGCCCATGTACGTGATATCAAATATATAAAAAAAAACTAATAAAACTGCTCTAGCCGGGCGTATGTGACTAAGGAAATACCTTTTAGGACATGCTGAGCTATCAGTATACAGAAATTGTAGATCAGCACTTGATAAGAAATATAGTATCATATAATAAATATAGTATTATAAATAAAGGTAATGCTCTTTCCAGATTACAAGATCCCATCGTTTATACGGATGGAAAGAGAGATAGACGGACATAGAGACATAGTTAGATCGAGTCTGGTGCCCATTTATCTATAAACCATATCATAGATGTAGTGCTACATACCTACACACTATATCATTATACCCCAAGTATAGGGTATCTGCAAGAAAACAGACTAGATACAAATTATTAGCTGCGTATCTCACAGATACGATTTAGTTACTTCGCAGCAGTGCAATGAACTGTTGGACTGCTAGACAGAGCCAGAGACAGATTCGTTGCTCCTTGAGTGTGAAATTTTGTGGCTGCGTGTGGTCGAGGCCTTGGACATGGTCAAACATGGCCAGCACAATGACTGTGAGTACGTTTTGGGGGAAATTCTCGTCCGCCAGGGGGGGCGAGGCAGAAAAGTTAATTGACTGCGCGTTCGGCTTTCGGCACTCTGGGCTGACGTGATCTTTGATTGACATGCAAAACGTGTTGCATGCGTTTTAGTTTCTTGACTTTTCCTTTAGAAATTGCTGTCGAAAATGTTTGTCAAAATGGATTTGAATTCGGATTTGAATTTGGCTTGCAGTGAAAGTGAAATGAGCGAATGCTCCGAGCAAAGCACTTTACACATCTGTTTTGCTCAAGTTTTGATCTTGAGTCAGCAATGAGTGAGAGATCTTTAAGCAATTACTGATAGAACGAGAATTGGACTAGAGTTGGACCCATTAGGCACTTTCCCAAATGACGAATTGCCGCTGACTGTACGCATGGCTATAAAATGCCATCGGTTCTAGCCCACTTCAATCAGTCGAGCGAATTCTGTTCTTTGGCCAAGACACTTGCGAAATGTCCTATTTCCTGCTGCTGCTCTTGACGGCATTTGTTGCCGCCGATTGGCCCGACGATGTAGTGGGTGAGTTAGTCCCAGATTGCGCCAAGCCAAGATCCTAGAAGATTCCCCACACTCTCCCTTCCCTTGCAGACGATTGCAAACAGGCGCCAGAGTACGGCAGCTGCCGCTCCCACATCCGCATGTGGTACTACAATCGCAACACCAGAAGCTGCAAGCCCTTCGACTATTCGTCCTGCGGCGGCAACTCCAATCGCTTCTTCACCAAAACCGAGTGCTTCAACCACTGTGCACCGCTGCGGGCAGTTCAATTTAATCATTGATCGAATTTAAACAACGAACAAGTGGCAAGTGGCAATGCCCGAGGCCCAAACGATTTCCAGCTGACTAAAACTAAGTTTTTGGGTTAATGCATATTCAGATGTGTGTATTAAATCCACATGTATATTAATAATAATATATATATACGTATTGACAGAGCTCATTAAGCTTGGAGTTTGTCTTACGCGACTGTAAGATACTCTGCACTGAGTTAAGTATTTTATAAATTAATAATTAATTAATTAATGTTTTTTTTTAGTTTATTTATAATCATTAATAGATATTTATAGTAATTATTTATACATTGTTTATTATTCGCTTTATGAGCTATTTTTACTACTATTATTTTATACACAATTTTCAAAATTATTATTTATTTATTCATTTTGAATTCAATTATTTATTGCTTTATTTTTATTTTTTTATTTTTTTTTTATTTTATACTTATTATTTTCTATAGTATTTATTATATTATATATTTATTATATTCTATTTGTTATTATTAGTTTATATTTATAATGCATATATATTTATATTTTTTAAATAATTATTTACCATTCTTATTTTATATTTGCTAAAAATTAATAATTTTTCTTTGTTAAATTCACTATTTTTTATATTCATTATTTTTTATTTATTGTTATTATTATTTTGTATTTTATTTTATATTTTATTTATATTTACTACTAATTTTTATTTAATTTTTTTTTTTTAGAATGTTTTTTATTTTTTAAGAAATAACAAGTGAATTTTGAAAAAAAAAAAAATGCTCTTAGTTTGATTGGAATATTAGTTGATTAGCTGCACCTGCCTATTGCATGCGTAATCTCAAATGCAGCATACTCCTTTGATAATCATTAACTGTTTGTACAGGGTATCAAAAGCAAATCAAATGCTGAGAAAATGTGGCAAGCGCCGTTGACTGGGCTACTGTGGGCCCGCGGCTTGGTTACAAGTTCAGTGCGCTATATGCAAATGTCTTTCCCTCTCTCTCCCTCTTTCGATCTGCTGCTGCTTTTTCTCCCACAATAATTAGTTTATAACATAGTTGTGGCCATAGGCGGGCAAAAGTGCAACAGCCATGGTGTGAGACAGCTGGTGAAAAGACCCTCGGATTGCAAACATATTTGGCAGCCCGCAGATGCGTGCCACAGAGTGTTGCTGCCTCCTGCCCTCTGCCTTGCGCCTTCTGCCTGCCACGGGTTGCTTGCGGCACTTACTTAACCTTACGTGCGTTGCTTTGACAATGCCACAGCCATAATAATAAAAACAAAAGCAAAACAAAAACAAACAAAAAATTTATTTCACTTTGCACAACGCGACGCGACACGATGCGGCGACACATTCAATTGGCAGCGCGTTGTCTCATAATTTTTTAATATCTCACATACTTGCATGAAATATAAAGATATAAATACGTGCATACACATACATACATATGTGTGTGTCTATGTTTAGACGCATAAACAAATGTGAAAGTGAAAGAGCGCATAGCTTATGCACGGGCCTAATAAAATGACGATTAATTATTTAATTATGGAAAAAGCTTCGATTGCAACAAGCGCAGCTTGCCTGGACAAGGCATACACAAAGGAAAGGAGAGGGGGGAGCAGAGGGGACAGAGAGCTCAGCTCTGCCTCATCATTCTCCCATTTTGGGCAGAGCTGAGGCAGACAGACATTGTTCGACATGACGCATTATTGCATTCGATTTAAGCTGATCAAATAAAATAGAAAGAGACAGCCAGAGAGAGAGAGAGGGAGAGAGAGAGAGAGAGAAACAATTAGAAATTGTCTGCACACTTTCGATTGTGCTGTTGCTTAATGGACACCTGTGCAGGAGAAATCGCAGCAGCTAAATCAAAGATGCAAAAAAATAAAAGACTTGCCAAGCTCTAGCTCTACTATATATACATATATATATACTAGATATATACCCATTAGCTTAGTTGCAGTGCATTTGGGTCTTGCCTCCGCCCCACTCACATTCATAGTACAATAAGAACGGGTCGCTGGGGCAATGCGATATTTTCTATTTGTGCAAAAAAACATGCAGCAGATCGAATGCAGCTTAAAAAACTCAGATAGACAATAGACCCAGAGACAACACTGCGACAGCCAACGGACATCAATCATGCGGACAGCGAGTAAAGATCGCGGTTGCCACAGGCTGCTGTCTGACTGTCTGTCCACCTGTCCGACTGACTGTTGAAAAACAGAAAATTGCATTTTTACATTTTTACAGGCAGCAAAAACTTTGAGTGCTTCACATTCAAATTGACACCAATTCGAGCGACGCAGCTAAGTTTCTGCTTCTTCTTCTTCTTCTTCTTCTTTACTATGTAGACCTCAAAAGAGTGACGCCCGCATATGGAAATTTTCATAAATTACATAATGAAAACCCTAATTTTATTGTACGCACGTATTTTAATTAACCAACAAGCGATAGTTGGCCAATGCCGAGGCAAGCCATAAGTAAACTTGACCCAACGCAACTTTAATTTAGTTTAGAATTGTCTAAAAACAATAGAATTGTCTATGTGAATATGATGTTATATTATAGATCAAAGCTGAATATGTGGGCTGGGCTGCCACAATGTCAAAATAATTATAAAATATAAATCATTTATACGCACATTTTGTCATATATGTATGCATATGCATAAAGTATATATATTTAATAAAGGTATTATTTGGCTAGCACACATAAATTGTTTGTTTGTATTTTACTCAACCATTTCTGTAATAAACAATAATAATTAAAATATTTCTATTGAAATTTGCATATTAAATTATTTTCTACTATTTCACAATTGAAACTGAATTTTTTTAAAAAAGCATTCGCAAGCTGCAGTAAATGCTAGAAGTAGTATACATAAATGTTTGTATAACAGTCTACATGCATATTAACAGTGTTAGCTTTAACAGTCTTAGCTTTAAGAGTGTTGGCTTTAACAGTCTTAGCTATAACAGTGAGAACAACGAATACTTAGCATAATGTTATACATAACATAAGCATGTATATTTACATACTTTATTAGCTGTATAGTATTTTATATATTTAATTAGATTATATACATATGTGTATTCTTTTATTTTTATTTATATATTCATTTTTAACTTCTATTCAACTATATATTTTTTCAGATTAATTCTGTTATTATTCAGACGTCTCGTTCTCAGTCAATAATTGTTGTAATTCTTAGATCGAATAGAGACTGCAGGGCAGCATAATCAATGTCCGTTCACTTGTTGACTTGCCTTCTGCAGAGTGCAAAGTGAAAAGTGCTCTGAGGAAATTAGATGCAACGGGAATTTGCACAGTTAGCTGTAATTTGAGCGAGAAAAGCGCTTTGCACTTATGAAAATTGCTTTATCTTTGCTTCTATTCAATTGCGGAATCGCAAATTTCTTTGCTGCATTATTATTACAATATTATTTCTTTTTTCTTTTTTTTTTTTTTGCTGCCCAGCGGAAATGTTTAATATGCAATTCTTAACGAGAGCATATTGAAACCATTTTACAGATTATATGATCAATAATCGTAAATAAAAGTTTTGTTTAGTTAAATTCAAATGTTTCTGATCTATATCTATTAATCCTCCTTTATATGATCTACTACATATGCAAATTCCACTTATGAACAAGTTTCCGTTAACCACCACACCTCTAATTTCAATGTAGCGCAGGAAAAGCTAACAATTGATCATATAAGGTCTACTATATGATTAGTGATTTTTACAAACATTATTCATATGCTAATTCTACAACTTTAAATTCAAAAGAGCAGCTCATCCAACATTGTTGTCGCACTCGAAGGGGAAACTCTCAGCTAATGGATTAATGTAAATGTTTCTGGTACCCCCACAGGTCGTTAAGGCAGTTAGACAGTAAATGGTAAACGACACTGAGCGCCCGACTCAATTATGCCTCGTCTGCACTAATTTGTCTCGGAAGGTAATTATGAAATTTCGGAAGGCCGACGGTCAACAATTTGTGGCTCATACTGGGCTGCTGGCCCAGAGTCGTAGAGCCCATTCATGCCATATATACCTACATATAGTATATAGTATATAGTTAGCTCGCCTCCAGCTGTGGGTCGGCGTGGTAATCTACGATTTGCGCGGCCAGCAAAAGTGAAACTTGCGGTTGGCATTTGTCTTATCAAAGCATGGCAAAGTGTCTATGACTCCAGCTCCGTATCCCTCTCCGACCCCAACTCTGCTGCTGGCTTTGTTTCGCCTGAGGCCTTTGTTGGATCGCTGCAACAATCGGAGCCGAATCTCTTTGTACAGCCAGAGATAATCATGAAAAAACAAGAGCATCGTGTGAATTTCGCACAATGAACTTGAAATTTGTACTACAAATCTAAAGCCAGCAAGTAAGAGTGCATGCTTGACTTGAGCATGCCCTATATATGATCAAGATCAAGTCCATCCTGGCTTATAGAATATACAATTTACAAGTATTTTACATCTAAATCTAGGCAAGTTCAAGTCCAAGTCTATGTCTTTACTTATCCATATTTCATTCCATCATACCCTTTACTTGTACCTTTTAATAGGTATTCCCCTTGCAAAGAAAACTCCAGCAAAACCCTCGCCTTTGTTTAATTAAGAATGCAAAAATACGCAACGCATATTTAGTGGTTCAGTGGTTAATAAACCGCTGCTTTGGCTCGTCATTTTCAATTAATTTCACATTTCTCATTTCTCATTTGACACTGCCAGATCTTAACTGATTAGGATTCGGAATTGAGTTGAGTCATTGACTCTCGGCATTGTTCATAAAAATCAATTAATCGAGTCTAGGTGTATTTTTTGTTTGTCATGGTGTGCATGATTGATTGACTGACGCATTGATTGATACTTAAACTATTATAGAAGAAAGCTGCTCTAATGTTTAGCAAGAAAAGAAAAACCTTTTAAACAAGACATTCTTGAAGTGGGAAAATTTGTATTTGTGAAAGTAAATTCATTTTAAGAAAAACAAGATTAATAAATATTCCATTTAAATTATTATTTTCATATTTATTTTATATTTATTATTATTAATTTTTATGTTAAAAATACGTTTAGCAGTAACTGTCATATACAAACTCACCTTATTTTGTTTACGTCGCAGCAGATGGGGAGCGCCACCTGGCGGTTGCAGCGGCACGGCCGGCTCCGGCGTCACCTGTTGCACAGGACGCGGCGGCTTCAGTGCCAGCTTCTTGAGGCTCGCAATGCGCTTGTCGCACATCAAGGACACATCATCGATGCGCTGCAGAACCTGCAAATAAACGGAGTTCAAATGAATTAATATTAATCTTGTGATTCATTGCAGCAACAGTAAAAACTGTTAAGACTAAACGGAATTCTAAAGTCTAGATTTCTCTCCGAGTTCTTACAATATGTAGTCCCATTTGGAAAGTCGCTTGATCTACATAGAGGCCCAATCGAAGTCAGCGCTGACAATTGTATTGAACTGAACTAAAATATGGAACTTTAAGTCAACTATTGTCATGCACTCAGCCAAAGATCTATTCATAACGAGCCACAGAGTTTTCTAGGCTTCTTCATCTTCTTCTTCTGCTATTCTTGCAAAGTAAAAAGACTTTACTCTCAATTTTTGACATCGTCTTGGTATTGTTCGTCTGCATTAAAAAGAGTCTAGTTCTTAGAACGACATCAGCAAAGAGAAAGTGTTAAGTAGCCAAGAAAATGGGCGTGCGATCTCAATTCAAAAGGCGGTTAGATAATAGAAAAGGCAGAAGCAGAACAAAGTAGTTGGTGCGGGAAATTTATAGCAGATTTAGTTGTTTTGATAGGTAAGTTTCGAATTACTTTTTTCAGTTACACGACATTGATTTCTAATATTTGCATATTTAGATTAAGATAGGAGAAGATCATAATGCAATGTTTGCCGGAACTGACTCAGTTTTGGATAGAATGAGAATAGGCATAAAAGGGGCAGAGAAAATCGGTAATTGAAAAAATTCTATATTCTCGATAATCTTAACAACTTAAAGTAAACTCTTTAATAAATATAACAAATAGAAGCCTTAACCCAGTAGTACAAATATTCCTAGCCTAGTAGTACTAGTTATACAAATATATTCCCATTACTTAGTTGAGAGATATTCCCATTTTCATTTACATTTCGCTTGATTATCATCTAAGCACACACACTTATCGCACACTTCTTGCTCTCTCTCTCTGTTCCATCCATATGAAATGCATTTGCCCAACGCTTATGGCATAATAAATATAGCCCAACAACAATGTGTTTTATAATGTTGGAGAATTTTCAGTGGTATTCTCACGTGATTTCTCCCTGGTAAACTCAAATGAAAAGAGCACGAAAGTAAAGCGAAGTTCGCTCAGCTGAGTGAGTGAGGTATTGCAACAGGTGTTTCAGCTCGGTTTGGGCATTGAACAATTGAATTTGTGCCACGCCAAAAGTGCAACAATTCCTCACACTTGAAGTCTAATGCTCGCTCATGTAGTGAAAGCGAGTATATAGGCTGGATTTTGATTTTTGGATGAAGTTGTATGAAATATAGATATTAATTAAATATAATATATTATAATATACATACATTAAATTCTTTTTATATAAAGCTGTCTAAAAGGTAGTAGAACTCTATTCAGTTAATATTTCAGTTAAATTAGACTTGAAATTTTGCATAGTTGCCTGATCAAGTATATTAAATAATTGACACTATTTCTATATACAAGAATTTAATTGATAACAAACAAAAAGTTATTTATTTTTTAAAGATTTGTCAAGTATTCTTAAGAACTAAATTAGAAATCACTGAAATGCTTTGACTACATGGCAAACTCTATAAATATTTATAGATAAACAAAGTCAGAGTTCAGCATAGAAATTACATATAATTAAAGCTAAGGTTTAAGTTTATATAAGCAACTAACTAATGCAGCAGGCACTGCCATAGGCACATACAGGCTTATCAATCGATTGGCAATTGGCTGTTGTTGCATAATTGAATTGCACCTGGAGGACAACGGGCATTTGGCGATGTCATGACCTTTTGACATTTTACATAATGGCCGGCGACAGCGGTTCAATTGCCGCTTTCACTTTTGCTTCCGACGCATCTCAGTTGGAGCTGGAGTTGGGAATCTGCATTATTGTTGCTGTTGTTGTTGTGATGTTATTGTCAACCACTGCATTGGCGCATCTTCAACATGCAGCTTGGGTTTCCATTTTTCCAGTTATGTTGCCTTCTGCGAAAGTCCATTCAAGCCGCACACTTGATCAAATGATACAATGCAGCTGCAGTTGGTGCTGCTGCGGCAACTGTTGCTGCTGTTGTTGCAACTATTGCTGCTGCTGCTGCTGCTGTCTATGCGCTAACAACGCCAAAAATATTTTGTAATGTACTAAAATGTTATTTATGTGGCCTGTGCTTGCATAAATTGTGGCTGGACATGAAGATTTTCAGGCATGAAGATTTTCAGGGTTGTCGCATCAAAATCTTTTGTTCATTTTATCAAATTTATTGTAGTTTAGACAATTTTAACAACAAAAGAATTTAAATTGAAAATTATTAAGCAATTTGCTTTCAAATAATATAAAATACATATAATAACATAATAAAATAATAATAAAAAATAGATATGTATATTTAAAATAACACATTTAATAAAAAAAAAATACATATATATATATTTTAACTTATTTAATATTTTTCTTTTTTTACTTATAGTCAATTTCACAAGTATATATATTCCTAATTTTAGTGTCCTACTAAATGCTCTCTGACAACTCTGCAATGAAAATTCAAATGTTTTTTTTTTCTATTTTTGTTGGCTGCTCGCACGACCAGTTCTTCCTTGCATTGGCTACCATTGACCTTTGCAGGAGTCGGCGCCCACGCTCGTGGCGTCAGTGAACGAACTCCATTAGCGCCTTGATGCACGAATATGTGAGCTGAGGCGAAGTCAAATTGAAAATTTCGTTGATGGCCCACAGCAGCTGTCAACTTAATTAAGCATTTGCGATTAGTTTTTGTAGCTGCATGGGTTCGTTTGATTGGCGTAGCGCATCATATAATCAAAATATACATTCAACTATACAATTAGCTATATTAAGTGAATAATATGAGAGTCATAGTAAGCGGTAGTTGACTCTTTGAGCTGCCTTGATGCTTTTTACGTTCCACAGGTCTCAAGTTCAAGCACTTGACACGCCCATCGAATTGTCTTAGTCAAAGGTTAGAGAACAATATGAGTAAACAATTTATATAAAGTGAAGTAAAGTTATTGTGTTAAACATCTTTTATGCTAAAAAACAATGTAATGCGTGAGGCGGAACAATCGAAATACTGTTTTCAAAAAACATAATTTGCATAATTCAAGTTTGACTAAATAAGAAAACTTTCCATTGCTACGAAATGACTTCCAGTTGGAGCGTGAACATTTGTTCAATGTTACAGATAGGGAGAGTGGAAGAGACGACAACATTAACAGTCGAGAATATTCTTATTGGAAATGCTCAAAGCTGTGCTTTATCTCTTAAGCATATGCATCGCTAAGCTGCAGCGAGCAAAAGGTTGCAGCTGATAATTATGTTAAATGAGCTTTGAGGGCGACTTAAGAACTCAGCGACACAAATGTTAAAATGCGTGCAGTAGCATTACACTGTTAAATACTTCAAAATAGTACTATGTATGTATGTATGTAAGCATTAGATGTGTAAAACCATACAATCTTGAATTCTATTGACTGTGGAGGTGTATATATAAACTCCACCCAGCACTAACTGACAATTATTTCGGCCATGGCAAACAACTTTTAAATTCTTAAGCTTAGATTTAAATTTAAATCTATTAAAATACGTATACAAATCTATAATATGTATATATATATATATATATATATATATATATATATATAAATTATGCTATTATTGTTGCGTTGACTTTAAAATAATTGATGCAAGTTAACAAATTCTTTAACATTCCCTCAATTGAAGTACTTAACAGTGCTCTGTAAATGTAAAATTATGCAAATGAATTTGCAGCCAAGGCCATGTAATGTCTGCCCACGATCAACTGATAGTACGAGTCATTTAACAGTGATGTTTGTCGAACAGATTATTTGCCCACACTTATACTAACATAAACTTATACTTGTTCGACATATCAATCTATAAAAGAGATTCACAATTGCTGTGATGCAACTGAAATTCTTCAGTTAGCACATCGCTCATGATTTAATAGTTAACGTTTATGGATAGTTAAGATAGCATTTTTGTCTATATGATGGCCAGCTAGCATGCAATCCACAAGGATATCCAGTTGGCCACCTGGTCAAACGTGACTCCATCGAGACTGGAATGAAAGCGGTCCAGCGCAGAACTCTGAACTGTGCCAAAGTCATTAAACACAGACACAGCCACAAATGCGCAAAACGTAAATGCTTTAAGAATATTCCCGCAGCATTGGCCAAAACGGGTCTTGCTTGACCCATTTCGTGCGCTTGTGCCGCGACATCTTTTCGCAGATTGCTTTAAATGAATAAATGCCTAACCAAAAATAAAAACTGGACTCCAGCTAAATGGGTCACTATGTTACTGTGGGTCGGGACTCCGGAGCGCATGCCAAGCCATCAATTATAATTCTGATTTGATATTTCCTTGGCGCAGCTAGCGTATAAGCTTAAATCTGGCAACATTTTACAGTATAAGAGTGACTTTACATATGCATGTGCATGCATGCCACCGTTAACAGACTCGGCCAATCACTCCAATCGTGCATGCATGCTCAACTAACATATTCTGTTATGTTATGACTCTGGCTATCGAACATGTTTGATGCTAAACTTTATGTTGCATCGCTAGCTTGTATGGAAGAACATGTTTGAGAGAGTAAGTTAGAACAAAAAAATGTATTAAATGATTAAATTAAATATTTCTAGAGGCTATTGAAATTAACTGAGAGAGTTAATTTTGCAGCTGTCATAAATTTCCTGATACATGTAAATTCGTGAATATACAGCTGCGATCATAGTAAAAAAGTAGTAGTAAATAGTAGTAAAAGAGTAGTAAGTAAAAAAATCTGAACTCGACTTAAGATTTGATTTGCTTGAAGGCAAATCAAAATTAAATAAATTAAAGCTCTCATTACTAAAGTGCTTCCTTCATTAGAAAATGATTTCATAGTCTACAATTCTGAAATACTTTAAATTTATGAAAGCAGTCAAAAGTTCTCTTAGAGATGCCGCAACGCCTACTTGGAAAATGTTTATGTTTTACTTTGTTAGCGTCCACAATTGCCCTCGGCTACTACTCGCCTTGGCTGGGGACAGAAAACCGGTTGATTGATACCATTTGCGGCATTAAATGCACATTATGTTTGTTGCAACATCGAAGAATGCCCCATTCCAATTGCAAGCGCTGTTATCTAACTGTACTCGCTCACACAGACACCAACTGCAGAAGCAACTGCCAACAGTTGAACATAGCAGAACCAGTCTCTGTCTCTGGAATTATATCACAATCACAATCACAAATGTGAACAGACACAGAGAGAGAGAGACAGAGCGGGAGGGGGAGAGGGAAAGCGCTGTATATGGGCGTTACACGTTGCTCTGCTAATATATATCAAATTATTAAGTCAACGTAAGAGATGTGATTTATATGGCAAACCTATTACAGCATGATCGGTTAACATTAGAGAGAAACAAAATGATAAAAAAAACTTCAAGTATTGTGACACATTTGATAGGTGTTAACAAGGTATTAATTAATGTATAAATATATAAATGAATATGCAAACATATAAAATTTGATTAGTGCGGGAATTTTGCCTTTGTTTATTGTGAAGTGATTTAGTTGCTAACTTGCTAACTAACTTTGATTAAAACCATTTAGTTAAAATTAAGTCAGAAGGCTCTAGTCGAGACTGCTCGACTAAGAGATACCCTCAACCCTCCAAACTGATATTTTAATCACTCTGCACTTCTTTTATGCATACATACATTCCCCTCAAGGTCATTGCCGGGGAAATTCCCTGGGAGGGGAAATACCCTGGGAGGGGAAATAATAATAATAATATACTTTTAAATATTTTATCAGACTAATATTTATGTTTGATAAACCTCTTTTTTAAAAGCAATTTAAATTCTGTTGCGCTCACCTGAGATACGAGTGCTTTGGTCTCCGGTGTCGTGCTATCCAGGAAGATTTTCTTGAATTCACTTGGACTAGATAATTTGAAATCAGAAGCGGATGCTATGAAGGCCTGTATCTCGTGCAGGCTCTGCTCGGCTAGATCGGCCGACACGGAACACTTTTCGATGCGCTGCGAGGCCAGAAGCTCCACGCCATTGGCACACCATTGATTAGCCTGCAAGAGAGGGAGAGAGAGAGATTATTAAATATATAGAGAGTGTCTTAAATTCAGTCTGCTCACCTTTTCAACTCTCTCCATAAGTTCACTGTTCTTGGCCAGAATCTCAAGCCGTTTGGTCAGCCGCATGTTGATGATGTCGCAGACGCGCTGCAGCTCATCGCATTTGGGCTGGACAATCTCCCAGGGATAGACGCCGCGTGAGCCAATCAGCTGTTGTCCCGCTTGTATGGCCTCCTCGGCGCGCTCGACATCTACCTTGATTAGTTTGCAGAAATTTTCCGTCTCCTGCACGAGCGCTGCAACGCGTTCCACGCTCTCGCCAATCTCCGTCATGTCCGCCACAGTCTTGAGGTGGCCATCGAAGATGCTCTGCAATGGAAGATCGGCAATTAGTTAGAGAGTCGTTGTTTGCCCCCTGCCCTTTGCCCAACTCACCTGCAGCTCTCGGAAGTCCTGCTCGAACATGCGCAGCAGCAGGCATTGCTCCAGCCGGTTACGATGGGTGCGCCAGAACTCGTCGAAGCGACGCTCAGTTTCCTCCAGTTGGATCAGCAGTCTACGATAATCGCGACAATCATCATAATGTTGGGGTTGTTTAAACTTATATTGTTGGTGATAAATAATTTGCTGACGATGTATTGGCTGCCCTGCACTGGATCTGCACATCGATATTTTTGTTTTGGTTTTTTATTTATTTTTTAATTCATTTTTTTTATGCACATTTATGTTTTCATTTGAGTCAAAAGTATTTGAAATGGAAAATTGAGCGCGCAACAGGGGAGAAGACAAAAGACAAAAGACGGCAACAACTTAATGAGTGTGATGAGCGACATTCCAATGAAAGAGATTGCAACGTGTTTGATGGTGTTTCTTTTTACTATTATTAATAAAGTTTTTTGTTTGTTAAATTTATCATCTTTTTTATTGGTGTGTGCATAGTGAAAGAATTTGTGAATTGTGAAGTTCGAGTGGAGATCAAATTTAGATCAAATTGAGTGAATTCGTTTAGGTATTTGTGTTTATGTGTGTGTCTGAGTGTGTGTGTGTGTGTGGCATCTGTGCCATTAACATTGTTGGCTCAAAGGTTCCCCTTTATGAAACACTAACAGACATTGACGTTTAAACGAGAAACATTTAGACATGCATAAATATTGAATTCTTTGTTAACATTAAGCGAAACTTTGGACTGACATTTATTTTGATTTTCATGCAAAACTATATTTGAGAAATGAGAAATTTGTAACAACAGCTCTTAACAGTTTTTACTTCAAATATACCCTATTATTGTCAGTATTATGGTTGAATAAATATCTGCGCTAACAACAAATTTTATTATTTAAGGAAATGGAATTATGGAGAAAAGTATATACTATCTAGGGTTCATTTAATAGTTTTGATTTGTTTATAAATGTAATAATAATATAGGTAATACATATTTGAATACATAAATTACATTATTCTTTATCCTACTTAAGTTTTATCTTAGTGAAGTAATAATCTTTGTAAAAATTCTCTCATATCTGCAGATCGTTTGTCAAACAATTCAATTCAATTCACATAAAGTAATATATGTTTTATACATTAAATTTATCAATAATATAATAGCTAAGAGCTAACAACTAATATAAGTGATCATGCCCCAGTTCAATGAGTCTAAAGTTGTTCTAGAGTAGAATCAATAAAATTTCTAATCTATACTCTGGATATGCAGCGCTCTTTATAATATTTAAAAAATACTAAATAATCTATTTACCTATATTTAAATGTATCATAACTAATTAATAAACTACAACCCTTTTAAAACAAAAACTAATTTTGGCATAAAATAAATGTGATTTGATAAGCAACGTTTGTGGAGTATTATGAATGACGGAATGAATATGATACATAAATATATAAATATATATAAACACTGATATATGTAGTATATATACATACATATTTATATATATGTCCACAATAGAGAAATGAAATCAATGTGTATAAACAGACAGAAGACAGTCTTCAAAAATATTGTTGTTAAAATAAATGTTAATACAAAAACCAGTGCAGAGCTATAAAAACCAAATAGATATCAAAGTTAGTAAAAACTCGAAGACGTTAAAACTTTAGTTAAGTTCAAGTTAAAGTTAAATGTATAGAGAAACGCGAAATTGAGAATTAGGGACAGAGTTAAAAAAGAAGTTCGAGCAATATTACTCCAGAGTTTACTCTATGTAGCAGCGCAATTCAAGAACACCAACTCTACAAACTCTATAAATACCTCTCAATGGCGCTGACATTGCCAGTGCGCTCCGAGAACTCCTTGAGCTCCTCGTTCGATTTGATTTTATCCAGCAGCGTTTCGCCATGCTTGGCAGCAGCGAGGATCTCATCCTAAAAAAGAATTTAAGATTAGATATGCAGAGCATAGAAGGAAATTGATGGTAAGGTAACCTTTAGACGCGCATAGTCGATGCCCTGATCCTCCAATAGCTTCCTGGTTGCCTCCACAGAGTTGGGAAACTCGGTGTCATGTATAGCTTGTATAAAGACATCCAATTCCGCTGAGACTTGGTGCGTCAAGCTGGAGAACTTCTCCAGGGACTGGAATACAAAATAGAAAATGTTTGATAAACAATAATAGTGAGGTGTACTTCACTTCCTGTATACTCACAATCCTCTGCTGTATCCACTCGTGATGTGAATATATTAGTGTGCCACCCATGTCGGGTGTCAATTGACTTGGGTCCACAAATTCATGCAGATCGCTCAGGGTCGAGCACACAATTAGCCTAAAGCGGTATTCGTCTTTGGATGAAAATTTGGAGCTCACCTCCGAGATGGCCTTCTGAAAGAGTCCCGATGGACGCAGCACATAGACCACATGTATAATACCGGGAAAATAGATCTGAAAGTATATGAATTTATTAATAAATTAAGCAATAATAATTATCTACAGCTCTCTTACCGATATGCGCTGCAAGGCTGTCTTGACTGAGGTCCAGCGATCCTTGCGTCGATCAATAATCAAATGGAAGCCCAGATCAGCATCCTGCAGGCTGAAAAAGTCAAAGTGAAACGTAAATATCTCGAGTTCTCTTTGAGTTCTGCTCTACTTACGATGGCACTGAGCTGAGGTACAAAATGAGCTTCTGATAGTCGGCTTCCTCGATTGAATTGAAGTTGTTGTTGTCCGGAAAGATGATCAGCGGACAGCCCTCCTGGGAGCGACCGCCAGTGATCACTGCGTGCTGCGGATGCAGCAGATCCGCCACATCGGCTATGTTGAGCACACCCTCGCCACTCATGGCCGCCGCCGCTTGAGCCGGACTGATGTGCTCCAGCAGCGAGTTGATCTGCTCGGCGGGCTTATGCGCACCAATTGCCTCAGCAGCATAGGCCACGCCCTGTGAATTGACCGAACTCGTCGAGTTGCTGCTGATCGTCGACGTCGTGTGCTGCAGCAGTCCTGAACTGCGATTCGTGTGCGCCGGCGAGTTGCTGAGCGACTGAAATATCGCCGTCTGTATGGATGTCCCACTGCTCACCGATATCTGGGACTCGATCATGTGCTGGCTGATCAGCTGCTGTTGCCGCTGCTGCGTTTGCGACGCGCTCATCACAATTGCCTGGGACTCGGCCAGTGCACTCTCCACATCGTTATCTGTTAAGGATAGAAATATAAAAAATTTATATTATTCGATATATTAGCAAGCATATTGCATAATTATATGATCTATTATATATCATTATAAATTATTAAATTACTTTTAAGGCGACAGCTACCACAGATAAATCGACATCAGTTAGACTGACTGACAGAATGACAGCAGCTAAATTAATTATCATCATTCTCCTATGTCAACGAGTATTACACTGGCCAACAAAATCTGACCAACAGTCTATTAACATCTCCAGGTTTCCCATTTGGTCACTCAAAATCAATCAAACTATTCGATATATTCTCGGCATTAGTAAATATTTTATAGAAGCTACGCAAATAGAAATTTTTTTTTGGTATTCAGCTCAATAATCGAGATTTGTATTTATAATTTATAAGTCTGAATATTTGAATAGAAATTTTAAATATTTTTTAATTTAAGTAAATGCAGCCCAAAAATAAATCTAGCAAGAGTAGCCAGAGATGGGCGCTGACTAGGAGACACTGGGAAAAAAAAAGTATTATTGGAATTTAGGGTAATGGGAATACGATTTGCTAAGATCAAAGCTTGATCAGCTCAGCTGTTGCAGCTGATCATCTTCTTCTATTATAACCTGCATTTCCAAAAGGTATATAAACTAATCATGCAGATACTGTTGTCTGTAATCTTTCCCAATCAATAAGTTCTAAACAAACAACAAATATTTTCATTCATTCATTCATTCATTCCAAATTACAACAACAATTGTTTACACATTGTGCATTGCATATGCAATACAATATATATTATAGTAAGTGTTGGCTATATATGTATGTCTATATATATATATAGAAAGAGAGAGAGAGGGAGAGAGAGAGAGAGTTGGTGGATGTGGCATTTCTTTTTTAGCTTTGACCCATTTTCGGCTGATCGAAACACTTGCCTCTCCTCGAATCTCATAATTTTTAGCTCTTTCTTCCGCATATTTTAATGTTTGCTTTTCCTCACTTATAATTATTGTTATTTTTGGTTTTTTTTTTGAGCGCGTGCTTTGATAAATATCGTGCGTTTATCGTTTGGTATTCTTGATAATGAGCTTATAACCAGGTGAAAATGAATTATTAAATTTGTATTTATTTTTATAAAAATTCTGTTTTGTTTTTATCGAAAGTAATTAGAAGGCGTATAGTGGCTAGACATGTATTATTATCTGTTCCAGCAAATTCTAGAGAACATATGCTAGAAATATATATATATTTTTATATTTCTTATAGTTTAAGGTCAAACGATTTAGACCTAAGTAATTCATATTATTCAGTGAGCAAATTTCACTTTTCTGCACTTCAACTAAAAATCGTAATTAAAAATGCATTTTAGAGTAAAAACTTTGCTGCTTTGGGACAAAGCGCTATTAAATGCCATGAAAATTGTATACCAATGGGACAAAAAACATATAATTTATTCAAGAATGCATTTTACGACGACCTTGCATGTGAACTTGCATCGTATTGCAGCTTGACTGTGCGTGTCTGTATATATTATGACGTATATGCATATACATATGCATATTACATATATAGAGGGAGAGTTGGGCCCAGTCTAGTAGCTCCCACTCTAGTAAGGTAGTCATATAACACCTTTTCATCAATGAGAGCGGAAAATATAAATTGCGCATTTAGCAAAGCTTGAGTACCTAAAATGTGTGAATATTAATAAAGAAGTTTATTTGACAATAAAATTAAATAAACTCAGTTCGGCCAAATTCCATTTTTGACACAGGCCTAGACTTTAAATTAAGTAACTCCAGCTTCAAAGCTCACGTTGATACAGTAATGTCTGAACTACAACGCCCCCAACGCTTGGCCCTTGAGAGAGTTCAAAGAACTGGTTGAATTTACTGATTTTACCGTTTAAACTACGAGAGCTTCTGTTTGTTTACAAAGAAGAAATACGAGAGTGGTCTGATCAGTTTCTGAGAACTATTATAATATTTTTATAAACAATATTATTATTTTCTTTTAGTTAAAATTTACGTTACTTTTGTTAACTTTTCTAACTACCCTCGTAGTATTTCTGCAAGTTTACGCGCCTTCTGGAGCGTTGCAACATAAGCTTGACTATCACATTTTGCAGCAGATGTACACTTGTCTCTTTAGCATGCTCAATTTCAAGTCTCTGTACAACCAATATGCTCCATTCACCATGAGAGATGAAGGAGTATAAAGTCGCATGTGAGTTGGAGCATATAAAGTCTGGTTTATAAGCCACTCATAGTTCATTTTAACTTTAATTAAAAACCGTTTCAGCTAATAAAGAACGAGACAAAATGTGATTCACAATAGTTAAGCATCCGCTTCATATACACACCATAATCTGCTAAGGTTTGCAGGTTGCCCATTGCGGTAGTTGTAGTGGTAGTTGTGGACCGTAGATAATTACGCATACGTGCGCACACTGATTAGGGCACTCAGTCAGCGCGAACAACACTCCACATGTTGTTCTTTCAGATTTTTTGCCAATTGGCAATTGCACAACACAGCTGAGTATATCGAAATGACGAATAAATGTCGGCTTTAAGCCCCAAGCACACATATGTTTAGTGCGGCAAGGCAAGGCAAGGCAAGGGGCACTCCGGGACTCACACAACAATATCGCAATTCCACAATGAAAAGAAAATAGAATTATAGTAACTGAAACGTAGCGTATGCTATATGATATGGTATTGCCACTGCGCTATTCAATGAGACTCTGTGGTAGAGGAAGCAACAGCACTCTGTTGGCCTCGTCATCATCGTCAGCTGCTGCCCAAGCGGAGAGACAGAGAGCAAGAGCTGGAGAGGCGACAGAGAGAGACAGAGGAGAGAGAGCTTGCGTAAGAGAAATACATATAAACACACTCACACAAGATGGGTACAGAGAAAAGCCGAAGGTGATTGCTCCGATAGACAGAATTCGTAATTTTCTAAAGAGCATCGCTACTCTGCTTGCCGGTCTTTTCTCCCATATGCTTTCTTCGCCACTCCAATCCGATCCGATCTCAGCTGCACTTCGAGTGCTAGCTGCAGCACATCGTTTGGCATCGTCAAACATCTAATTGGAGCAGCGCGAAAACGAGCCAGTTCATTGTAACACTCAACAACATCACACGCACACACAGATAATGCTATATGAACAGTTCTATGCGTGTTTCGCTCGTCTGTAAAGCGTATAACATCTGCCTTCAATGCCATAGCTGATAAGGCTGTAATGTAATACACAGAGTACTTAGTTCCGCCGCGATATTGGAATGCTGAGTGTACTTCCCGATTATAATATATATCAATAATCATAATAATAACAATATATTCTGATATTATTATAAACAGTTGGTTTTAGCTATTATATCATCATAAAAATTTCAGCTGCAGCTGTTTACCATATTCATTTCTAGTTTCTGATAAAACACAGAGCACTAAGTTGGGCAAAGATATTGGAGTGCTGGGTGTACTTTCCGATTATAATGTATAATAATGATAAAAATTCATAACGATATTATTAGAGACCATTTCAGTTAGATTCGCTTCCCATTATCTTTTATATTTTCTCTAATACTCTTTCCTTGCAATCCATAACACCCATAGACATACCTCAGATGCTTTGGTGAAAACCTTTCGCATGCATGTTTAAGCAATGATTTCAAGTTAATATTTTCGGCTCGTTTCACTTAGCTGAACTTTTACTTTTACCGCGACTTGATTCATCAATATATTCAACTCGAATTAGAAAAACTTTTTGTCTTTGACGATTTTGCCGTGCAATTTTCGCTGATTTTATTTTTGGCATTTGAAAATACAAAAAATACATATGTATGTATGTATGTATGTATATACGTTTACGTGAAGACGAAGACGCAATTAGATTTAAAGTTGTATATATTTATTTATAAACGAAAATAAAATACAACACAGGAAGGAGCCTTGTACATTATTCCATATGAAAAGCAAATGCTCTATGAAATTTGTATTACTACATATCATTATTTAGAATTTATAAATATACAATAAATTTGGTCAAATTTACATGAATTTGTATTACCCATTTGGTTGAAAGCTTTTTTGGCTGACTATTTTGGCATGTTTAACTAGGTCAATTCCGCTGGATAAAATATTATTATTATGATTGTGAGAAACAAAAATTGAGTTTTGGCAACAGTAACTGTTTTTCTTTATAGAAAAATGCTATTTTGACTATTTGCGTACGGTTTAGTGAAGAATTTCTTTAGCCTGCTTCTAGTATATATAATTCTTTATACTACACAAATACTACTCGTAATACCTATAAAATATCAATCAAAACGTATTTACTTACGTCTAAAAGGCTAAGAAGTCTGAAGTCTGTGATACTAAATAATCTCTACAATATATAATATATATAGAAATGAATAGTACTTGTTTGAGTCATAAATGTATGTCATATATAAAATATCTACATATGATTTTGTCTAACAAATTATGTATAAATCAGGGTTTTTATACTAGGGTATGCTAACGTTAGTATATTAAACTCTATAAGGTAGAGCTTAATCTTTAGACTCGATGTTGTCTATCATATATGTATGTGCACATGTATTTTGATTGGCATTCACATTTAAAGATCACCGGCTTGACCTATCTAAAAAATACTATATAGTAAGTGCTTGTATAATAACTGTTTAAATACTGATTTAGAACTCTCGCTACTCATATGCTTTATAATATACATGATGTATAACCAAAGCAACTGTAATTATAAAGCGGTATATTGAGAAATTGTTAATTGAGTATTGATCAAATGACAATAAAAATATTCGTGACAAATATATGGGTATAAACGTCATCAAATATTTTGCAATATCTATAAATATACATATATAATTATATATACATATATGAGTAATTAGCAATTGCCCGATCCATTATGACTGTGTTTGCATTGGGCATTGATCCCCAATAGGTGATAGGTAAAGCGAATACTACGTGCTTAAGACAAAAACCATTATAAATGATGAGTAAACCTTTTGAAGTCGATGTAAATAACAATGCAGAGAAACCATTTTGCTGTAAACTTATCAAATATTCAACTTTTGTTATCTGCCTTTTCGACTGTCTCTTGATAATTAGCATATCTGTTTGGCAATGAGGGTGGTTAGGAAGTTACAATGCCCCTATATACTTGATATTTTATATGGCAAGAGTACTTACATATGTGCACATAATATTATGCATGATTTATATTGAAAGGTCGTTTGGGCACTTTGATCAAATTTATGTGGTCTTTATGAATATACTCATGAATAGCTATAAACTAAATTGGTGCAATATTTACGCATAATATCCATTGTACGCAGAACCAATCACTGATTCACAAAACTGTCTACTGGATACATACATATATAAGATAAATGTATGTATGTACATAAATATTTATACATAAATTCACATATGATGCTGATATATATTATGCATTTGCAAGATTAGGTAACACACGCGCAACACAAAGCATCTGAAAACTAACGCTTACACACGTATCTCGGCAGATAAAAAACATTATTTGTATATTTCAACTATGCACCGGGTATATATTTTACACAAAAGAAGAAGAGCTGAACTAATATAAGTAGCATAACAGAAAAATTTGCATTAACATCAGCTGTGCTGTTATTTAACAGTGAGCAGTAAATGTTTGATTCGCTATCTGAATGCAAACAAATGAAAGAACATTTTTATTTTGTAATGTAATCGAATAGTTGAAATCTTTACTTTTGTTAAAATAAGTTCTTTCATTTAAGGATGTTTGTAGTAAAAACAGCGAGTTGTGTTCAAATTTTAACAACAATTAACTAGTTCCACTGTAACTTCGCATGTACATTATTATCGATAACAAGATCAGTAGCAGAAAACAGCTGTTGAATGCAAAACTCAAAATACCTAATTCAAAAATAACGAATCCAAATTCATAACTCATTTATTTTGTTTAAACAAATTTGATAGTTTAAATTAAGTCAGCGACATCCTTATTTGATGATAATAACTTTTGATAATAATGAAGATTTTTTTTTTTTTTAAGCTCTATTGATATATTCTTAAGGTGCGCCATAATTTGAAAAAGGAAAAATATCAACAATAGTAAAAAATACAAATCAAACATTTAGAATACATTCAATATATTACTTACTATAAATTGTACGCAAGATCAATGAGTATATAATCAAAATAATTTATGTGGCTATTTAACCTATTCATTTTAAAGCCTTTTCTTAAAAAACACAACTAAGAATCAAGGTCACATTAATGCAAGCGTGGGTTTGAAATAAAGCAACAGGCAAAAACAGTCGAATAGAACAAGAAAAACAAATGAGAATCGTCAGAACTAGAGATTAGCAATAAGCGTCGTCTACCCTAAATTAAAATTGAAACCCACTTGCAACGGGTGTACCAAATGCAAATGAGGGTAACACTTGGAGGCATTTAAGTACATACATAGGTAAGTGTCCATACATACAAACACTTAACATACGTATGTATGTATGTATGAACGTGTGCATTTCATAAGAGCGGCCATTTAAGTGCAGCTAAATGAGAGAAGAATATGCAATATGCCGACTACGCGACGTAGAACCAATCAGTCTATGCACACAAAAAGGTATTCAATTTCTTGGCACAGCTAAGATATAATAAATATATGCGGCGTAAGGGCGTACCCAAGACATTTTTACAACTTGAATATTGTCTTAAGGAATTATGTTATTCAGATAGACGTTGTCGTGTGCTGCATTTCTATTAAATATTTACAAAAACAGTCCAAATTTCTCTTCAATTTATAATATATCTTTAATTGACATTAAAAACTTCACCTTCAAGGTAATGCCCTACTTGACAATAAAAGCTCGTTATCAATTCAACTTAATCCATTCACACAAACAAATCAAGTTTCTCCGGAATCGCTGTTTGGGCCGTGACATTAAAGGCGAGCGAAATGCTATTGCGGCGATTAATACGGAAAATCAATAAATATGTATGGGTCGATGGGTGGAGTAAGGGCGGTAGACGCAGCCTTGAGTTGGCAAGAATAAATAATGATGACTCGAACTAGAACTAAATTACGCTCAGCTCAGTCTAGGGAAAACCTTTCGGAATACGTACCCGACAGCTCTGAGACATCTAGGCAGCTGGATCTGCTCTTGGTGCGCTGCAGCAGGCGCTGCAGTGGCGGCTGCCTTTGTGGACTGCTGCTAGACGGTCCATTGTTGATATCCGAGCCGCTGCCCCACTCCGTGTCGATGGCCTTGGATGCACTGCGTTTGAAATGCTCCAGAAAATGATCGATTTGCTTCTCTATTGAACTGGACGGCGAATTTTCCATTTTCACTCTTACATTGTTGCCCGAACGACAGATTCACAATTTATCTTGTAAGTGATTAATTAATGCACTTTAACAAAAATTATTTCAATATCTTTATACACATATATTTATAGTAATTTATAAATTATAATATGTTATACGTTATACATTATAATTTATGTTGTTTATTATGTTTTTTATTTCACGCTTTTATCTATTTATATTTCTATGTTTCTTTTCTTTTTTATCTCTACACTAATATTTGCTGCACTTCTTTTTCCTTTTTTTGAAGGTCCTCTTGGATGACTCAACCTTAACCGTTCTTCCGCATCGCTCAACCAAGACTGAGAGTCACGGAATAGGCCTCCGCCAGAGATTGAGAAAGGATGTGTGTGTGTGTGTACTCAAACACTCAGTCCATAGATAGTGAATGAGAGACCCAAACGACTGGGAGAGCCGGCAATATTTTTTTCTTTTTCTATTCTCTCATTGACGCCAAAAGCTTCTGCAGTAAGCACGTGTTGTTTGTTTGAATCAAATCAAATCTTTGACATGCGCAGAAATGCAAAACACTTACAGGTTAATGCGTATCTCTATTTAAATATATATACATAGTTGTCTATATGTCTCCTGACTGACAACAGCTGTTCATCCTTCTTAGAATAATGTTTGTTTATTTTAGATTCCAAGAGTGTACTTCCTCGATTTTTATCTACTGAAGGATCGTCCCTAGCCCACAGAGATTAATTTTTATTATATAGATATAAATATTTGGTTTTTAATTTTAAATGAATAATAACGTTTAAATTATAAACGAAATTTAAATTCTTAATATTCAAGACTAATTATTTGACAAAATAACGATGTCTATGTTTGTGAATTATACAAAAAAGAATATTTTTAATTTTATAGCTCATTAAATAATAATTTTAAAAATTAAAATTTAACATAAAAAGTCACAGTTTTAACAATCATTAAAAAGCTAAAAATAACCGAATTTGGAATGAAAATAAGCTCGATATTTGTTCAAATTGTGCAATCGATTAACCGAGTCAGGTGGTTCGATAAAAATAGTTCAGTGAACGGTACTAAACTGGGCCGACACAACTCTACACAATCAATCCATAAACAACAAAAAATTTTGTGTATAAACTTAAGCCAGGCACAGAAGTAAATAAAAACAATAAATGCAAAGTTCTTAACATTGGTCAATTACAAATTAGTAACTTCCACTGGATTATGGGATATTAGCGTCCTGTACTTCATGTAAGTTGTTTGGTATGACACATTTGTAACACAAAAAGATGAATGTGTGCGTAGTTGTGTGTGTGTGTGTGGGTGTGAGTATGTGTATGCATGAGAATGGAACTGATTCAGTATATATATCATGTATACATATGTGTGTATGCACTCGAACATATGTGCATAGAAAAATGTACTTTTGTGCATATATATGTAAATATAAACAATCGTAATTAAATACAAATGCGTACAACAGTGCAAATGCATTTGAGTTCTAGTCGAAATTGCAAAACTAAGCCAAATTTATCAAAATTGATTGACTCAGATTCTCTGTCACAATTTATTGACTCATTTCGTAGATCTTTACTTCTTGATTATAGTGTAGAAAGCAAAACCAACAACGCATTTAATCAATGTTCTCCAACGGGCTGCCGTGCAACCTGTCGTTTCCGAGCTGCCTAAGTGTACCAAAAGATGGTAATGAGGAGCTCTTGCCATCCAATATGGGCACAAGAGAACCTGTTATTCTTAACGTATATGACATGGTAAGTGGATTTATGATTGCTAAATATGGTTAATTAATTTGATAAATTTGTTTCTGTTCGCAGTATTGGATTAATGAATACACCACATCAATTGGTCTTGGCGTATTTCATTCCGGCGTAGAAGCATTCGGCACTGAGTTTGCATACGGTGGCCATCCGTTTCCTTTCACTGGTGTCTTCGAAATCACACCGCGTGACCACGACGAACTGGGCGAACAATTCCAATTCCGACAGAGCATTCAAATTGGCTGTACCGACTTTACATACGAGGAAGTGCGTCGACTTGTTGAGGAATTGGGCAATCAATTTCGCGGAGATCGTTATCATCTTATGAACAATAATTGTAATCACTTTTCGGGAAACTTGACACAGGTTTGGCTCATGTCGTGACTTTAAGCGAATCAAAATACCCATAAGAATTCTCATTTTTTCCCTCAGATACTTTGCGGCCAAGAGATACCCAGCTGGGTGAACCGTCTAGCACATTTCAGCTCCTGTGTGCCATTTTTACAAAGATGCCTACCAAAGTGAGTAGCTGCCTTTAAGATTAGATTAGATTTGATTTAAATAAATTTCATTTGGTCTTTTCGTCTATTTCAGAGAGTGGCTTACGCCGAATGCCTTGCAGCAAAGTATAACAACAATCCAAGAGCGCGAAGACTCGGACAATAGTCCCCTTTGAGACATTACCTGATCTAAAATATATTCGTAAAACTTGCAAAGTCCCAAGCGAGCATAACAACTCATCCCTGCTGTCGGAAGACCAACAATATTGTTAAGTTAAATTGAGAAGAGCCGGGTTATCGACACTCATTTCATTAAAGCCAACAAAGAATGAAAGAAAGAAAGCAAAAACATTTTCAAATAGAATGCAAAATCATAAATAATGTTAATAGTTTTATATTAGGCTACATGGCAAGCGAATAAATTATTGGCTAACTTGTAACATGTAATTCGACTATTCAGAATTAAGATATTATTAAGTGGCCGATAAGTGTACGTAATCAGAAGGCAGCAGCAGCCGTGCCCATACAACAGCTGCAACATCATTTATAGAATTTTGAATTAATGATTAAACATCGAGAAACCATTTTTAAGAAATTGCTAAACAAACAAAACAAAACAAAACAAAATTAACAAGCAAAGCCAGCATATTATATGTAGTTAAATGATATCAAAGTTGTCATCATTAGTTAATTGTATACATATTTTATTATTTGAAAATTGATTTTTATGATTACAATGTCGAAAGCCGCATGTCTATCAAAACACCAAAACGATCTGTTATCAATAAATATGTACTTGACATTCTGATATTTACACATACATTAATACTATTATATTAAAAATTTTTTAAAGAAAATATATTTTAATTCAATAATAACTCTAATACGTAGTTATTCATAGTTGATACGCCTAAGTGAAGATACAAAAAGAAAACCTACGAAATAAGTACATGCATAAACACATACATGCACATATACATATATTTTCAGACAACAAATAGTGCCAAAAACAAATGCTGCGAATTCTAAACAAAATTGTTATTACTGTTAACGTTGCCGCGTCCAGAATTTGCTCTGCCAAACATCTGGCTGAGTGCAACAAACTAACAGAATAACATATAAATACATACATATAAATAATAATTATGATAAATACATTGTGACAACTATTTACAAAATGGTAGCTACAAAATCTGCACAATTATATTATTTACATTAATTATTAACTTCCTTCGTGTGTTTCAAACCAAGCTGGAAACGTTATTGTATAAGCCCACAGATGCGATTTCATCTACGTCGATATCGACATCGCTGCTTAGGACATTGTGCGGGAGTTGACTTCGAAAGATCAAAGCCTGGGATCGTATGGAGTTGACACCTTGTGCCAGATTTCCGTGGGGATATTGCAGCTGATTGTCAGCCAGAGCGGGTGCTCGGCTAACGTAATCCCCATGTAATGGCTCATTTGGCTGCAGATGGAGGGAATGGGATTGAGATTGGCATTGGGCACTGGGTGTGCGGAACTCTTGCTGTCCCGCATAGCCAACTGGCAGCCTGACGCTGCCCAAATCGCCAGAGTAAACGTTTTGTGCTCTTTGCAGATTTCTTGATCGATTGGGAAGATCATGAAAGTAAGCATCTTTGGGTATGTGCCTCTCAGCTGCACCGTATGGCGCATATTGGGATTTTCTCACATGCGCCGCATACAGAGACGAGGGATTCGGTAATGGCAGTTGACCATCGTTTTCAGGATTAGATATGCTATGGAGATTATTGTTCAAGTGCGGCGACACCATTTGTGAGTGCGGCAACTCGTAACTCAAGCCAACGTCATTGTCGAACTGCATGTTGGAATCAATTCTTCCCTGTAGCTGGGCCACCATGTCTTTGACTTGGCCCGTATTCGATTTCTTTAGGTATTTTATTTCGCTGTTCCTAATCTCCACCTTCCCAGCAGCTTCATTGGAGTTTTGCCTCATATGCACGCCGCCAGCTGCGGGATGTGGAATGTTAGCTTGGGCAATGCTCAAGCCATTGGAGTTATAAAGATTCGCATTGACTGCGTAGTTATCCTCCAAGCAAAGTGGTTGCCTCTTCATGAGATTCGATATGGAGTTGTGTATGGATCTTGGGTGTGACTGTTGCGCATGAAACACGGCATCTGTGCTACACGAGGCCGATGGCGATGGAGACGGTGTGCTTTGAACCTGCTCCTTGTACAACAATTTGTCGCCGCAGACTCTATCTCTATCATTCTGATTGAAGGCTACGTCGTCCTTGTTGTGATCCGCAAAGGTGGCATCTTTCCGAAGTGCTTTGATCACCGTGTTCAACATATTTTCACCGCGACCAATACAATGGTAATACCTCTGGCCGTCCGGCGGTGTCGTTTCGAACTCCCAACTGTTTGAGTTTTGAGACGGGTTTGACGTTTCGCTTGAGTTGGGATAGCGTCTTTGTACATTTGTATATTCATCGTAGCTGGGACTATTCGCGTTCTCCTTATTGTCCAGCAGGTGGCAGGGATTCTCTGGACTGTACATGGATGGATTACTTTGCTCTGGCGACAGAGAGCAGAGCTGGCGTTTATTCTCCTGCTCGTTGTCTCGCTCCATGATGAGGGTGGTCTTCTCTAGCAAATCTCCAAGTCGCTCCGATACCTTAAGAAAGTCCTGCTTCAATTCATTCAATTTCGTGTGCTTCTCCGCCTCAGCTGTCGATAGAGCAGCAGCACTCATCACATCATTTCGGTTCTCTGTTACTCCCATACTCGAATTCGATTGGGTATCCTCATTTGATTCGCTCTCAGCCTGCGCCTCCTGCGACTGCGAATGGTATACGATATCGACAACCGTTTGATTTTCGTTCTCCAGAATGTCAACGCTCTTCGAGTTGGACATTTTACCGCTCTCAAAATTACTCTCGAGCAAGTCCAAGCTTCGACATCGAGACAATGTGCGTTCGACCCTTTGACTTTTGGTTTGATTGTCGTAAGTGGAGCGAAATGGCTCTCCGCGGCGCAGGTATTCATTGAGATAAAGTCGCTTGCTCTCACAGCGAATGCGATCCTCGATCATTGTTCGAGTTAGCTGCTCGATTTGATCGTTCGTTTTGATTGCCAACGCTTGAACCTTATGGCCCAGCCTCTCCTTTGTTTTGTGCACATACTTCTTCAAGCTCTTCCGATTACAGTTCAGTTTATTCTCTATATGCCGGAAGAAGGGACCGCAATAGCATGTGTTGCCCACGCTGACTGGGCCCTTGTGTATGTTCCCGGCGAGGTCAAGGAAATACTGTTCGCCTTGCTTCAGCGGCTCTTTGGGTAAGGTTTCCAGTTTGGGCGATGGAAATGAGCGCGGATCAGGAAAATAGTGACAGCCATAGGGCGACCAATTGATTGCCTTATCCACACTATCTTTGTCCTTTTCCTGAGCAGGCGCCGATTTGTCATTATCTTTTGGCTTCTCTCTACGATTACGTATTCGCTTTGGAGTGCTTAGAATCTCATTGATTTCACGATAATTCTTTCTGATCGCAATACTTTGAGGCGTGTCGCCCTGAGCATTTTTCACATTCAAACGAGCGTCTGCCTCCAACAGAATCCTAGTTAGCTTTCGCCGACCCATGGCGCAGGTGATGTGTAGTGCAGTGTCCCCGTTCAGGTTCGTCTTATTGGGATCACACAAGGCCGAAAGGAGAATCCGAGTGACGCCAGCATGGCCATAGCGACAGGCTGTGTGCAGAGCAGTATCGCCGTACTACAGAAAAGTTTGAAAGCCAATTAATAGATATTAATTACTTGAAGAAGGATGATAGGACGTACCTTGTTTTGCACATCGGGATCTGCTCCGGCCATCAGCAGTTCCCTAGAGCTCTGATTGTGACCGTTTTGAGCAGCCAAGTGAAGCGCCGTTAAGCCTTCATTGTTAATCATGCTCAGCGTGCTATTGTGCAGAGCTTCGATCGTGTTTGCTACCCGCGTCTTCAGCCGGCTCTTCTGTTCCTTGTGCTGCGTCTTGGTGGTCGGCGGGGCACAGAGCAATTTAACGCATCGGCTGAGTCCTCGACTGGCCGCCTCGTGCAATGGCGTGTTGCCCTGATTCGATTCCCTGGCCAGGCGATCCGCATTGCTCGACAGCAGGATTTGCACTCGTCTGTCATCGCCAGCCGCAACGGCTTCGTGCAATGCCGTCCAATTTCTGGAGTCATGCTAAAAAATGTAATTTAAACAACAATACACACTTATAGCAAGCACCGATACGATTTCTTTTCGTACTTACCCCGGAAATGGCATTCGGCAATGCTTCCTGCTTCAAATTGTGATCCATGCTGCATTGTCTAAAGACAAATCCAAATATAAAAAGACGTTTCAATTGTCAAAAGTCAATTAACCAAGTTTTATTACAACTTCACGTAAGTATGTACATAAATACATATATATGTATGTAGTGCGTAGTAGAAACTCATTACGCTGTTCGTGTACTGAATTACATACAAACGATCATACACGCACGACCCACTCACACACGCGCAAATTTACATATTTAAAGCTTTTCTTAACGATTTCTCTAATAAGATCAATTTCGTTTGCTATTTATATGTGATTTAATTACATTTCCTTTTAATTATTGTCACATATGCGCATATAAACGTACAACAATATTTTGCTAATTGAGGTTGACCGCTTTGAAGCGAATTAACACACATTCTTACAATTTACAGCTTTATTCGATGTTTGATTTCGATCCGTTAAAAGTTGCAGTTTACTTCCGGAGCTTATATCCTTTTATTTAATTGAAAATGACAAACTTTAATTAATAATTGACAAAAAGAAACATTTTGTGTACGCCCAGAGTTAATTTGGCTTTAAGCCAGGCCTAAAGGAAAATAGAAGAGAAAATTGAGGCGAATTGCAAAATTGGCAACAGGTTTTGTATGTGGTTGCCACCTACCAGTTAAACTTATCGAGAGATCATCAGTATTTTTTGTTATCGAAATCAGTTATCATGAAACATAAAATAATAATTTTTAGCATAATTTTATTGTTTAATTACAAAGTTATTGTGGTTTCAAGGGCTGTGTGTAAACTTTTCTAAACTACTATGTTACCTAAACTTATATTTTAAACAAATTAAGTAACGACAAATTTTAATAATTAAGTTTGGAGCGCGCGCTGTTAATAACATTTTGGCTAATGTTAAAGGTTTCAGGGTGCCCATAAACATGCTTGTTCCAGTGCTGGGTAATTTTTGTCAATTTTGTGTCATCTCATCACAAAATAAGTTTCAATTTCTGCGTCGGCAAACTAAAGCAAAGATTTTGTTAAAAATAAAATGGCACTAGCAGAAATTTGCAAAATTTCGAATGCTTCATATATGAAGCCAGCTGCCTGGTGTTCGAGTGAAGTAGAGGACGAGCTGAATGCATACACCAGCAACATTGCAAATCCATACACATTGGCGGCGCCTCCATTCGAGAATGTAAGATGAAAAAATATAATAAGCTATTGTTATTAACGATTATTCATTATTCAGCCACTGGAGAACTTGAACAAAATCCAAGCAAATGCTGATAAGACCGGCATTAAGATCAACTTTGATCACGGCACCACAACTCTGGGATTCAAGTACCAAGGCGGCGTCATCTTGGCTGTGGACTCGCGTGCTACTGGTGGCCAATACATTGGATCGCAGTCAATGAAAAAGATTGTGGAAATTAACCAATTTTTGCTCGGCACATTGGCCGGCGGTGCTGCCGACTGCGTGTACTGGGATCGCGTGTTATCCAAGGAATGCCGCCTGCACGAGCTACGCAACAAGGAACGCATTTCCGTGGCTGCCGCCAGTAAGATCATGGCCAACATCGCTCACGAGTACAAGGGCATGGGCCTGAGCATGGGAATGATGTTGGCTGGCTATGATAAGCGCGGACCTGGCCTCTACTATGTGGACTCCGAAGGATCACGCACTCCCGGCAATGTCTTTTCAGTTGGCAGCGGCTCCATTTACGCATTTGGTGTTCTTGATTCTGGCTATCATTGGGATTTGGAAGATGCTGCTGCACAGGAGCTGGGTCGTCGTGCGATCTACCATGCAACGTTCCGTGATGCTTACTCGGGCGGTATCATTCGTGTATACCACATGACCAAAAATGGCTGGATTAAAATTTCCGAAACAGACTGCATGGAGTTGCATTACAAGTACAAGGAGGAGAAGGAGTCCAAGTAATATTTTATATCTACTATTTGCACAGCAAATAAATAAATGTGAGAAGGGAATAAAAATAAAAATAAAAATACTAAACTAAAATAATTGTTAAACTTATTTTATTTGTAATTTAAATTAATTTTATGTTGTCTGTGGCTCATCAGCAACTTTTTGGGACGTAATAATCTGTAGAGTTTCCTTGTGTCGCTCCTCCGCACGCTTCTGCTTGAAAGTTCGCTTGGCCTTCGTTCTGTTCGGTTTGCGCAGCAGTTGGGAGAGCTCATGCTTAATGTCCAGATCCGCGGGCACATGCAGCAGCCGGATCATTCGATTGCGTATCAAAAAGTTATCGAATGCATGGCATTGACCATTGCGATCAATGAAAACTGCATCGGTTAGCTCGCATGTCATGTGGCCATCGGCAATGCTGATGATCCCCGCCACGGATGTCTCATTTCGTAGATCTATAAGTACAGCACGTCCTTGCAGTATTATAGGCAAGCAATTCAATGTATTTGATATCAAATACTTTTCACGTCCACTAAAATTGTTCATTGTTCAGAAAATTGAGAGAAATAATATACAATAATAATATTGGAATCACTTAAACTATAAAGTGTAAACAAAGCTTACGCGAAATGGTATTAATAAATGCTGAGGATCTAGTATTTAAGTATAATTGTTGGTATTCATCGGCAGTGCAGCAGTATTTATTTTAAACGTGAAATTAAAATACATCCTTCTGTTTCTGCATAATCAGCGAGTCCAAGAGCTCAAAAAGAGGAACCAAGCACAGGGAGAGGGATACACACAGAAGAAGAGCACAGCAGCACACGTCTAACCGCCAGCAGATCAGAAACGACTGAAGAAATGCTTCAGCACCTCGCCTTTATATAGGGCAGAATCCATTCAGCAACAAGCGCGCCTTAATAGAAAAAATGACACAAAAGACATACATATTATGTTTTTCTGCAGCTCTTCTCACTTCCGAGTGTACTCCGGTACAGAGAGTCTTTTAAGGCAAGCTAAAATAAACAAGGCTCAACGATTGTTCCATAGACAAGTACATATATTTACATATATATTGTATTAGGTACAAATAAACTTAGAGGCTATGTTTAAAATATAAATTGTCTTATTTGCTATAAAATGAGGTTTAGATAGCCGTGCCGCGTTCCAGATTTTGTTTGATTTCTGCCGTATGCTCGCCGTAGAAGCGATCCAACTTCTTGTTGAATTTCGAATTGCGTTCGTTAATGAAGTCCACATCGGCATCATCGTTATAAATGCGCCGTCTGGAATATTTCTTTCTGCGATCGATCTGTTGTTCCAAATCCTTAACCATATTATTGATTGCACTAGGAGTGTCCTTGGTTTGTAAATGGATCGTCGTGTGAGGGCCGCCATAAAATGCGTCGCCCAGCTCAGCTTTCTGTTTCTCATATTTGGCCATATCGCGAGGAGGCATATTCTTAACCAAACGATTGTATTGTCGCGCAGTTTGCGCCTCGTATGTGGAGAACCCCAGGTCGGGATTATCTTTACGTATCTTCTTTTTCTCTATGCGCTCCGCATCGATGGCGGACACTTGCAGCAGCTGCAGACGCTCGTAATCCTTGCCAGCAGCCTTTGCATCGGCTCGAGCTTTCTCATCTGCGAGCAGCCATTCTGCTTGTCGTTTGCGTGCTTCCCAGTTGTTTGGTAGTTTTTTGCGTGCGTCTTCTGCGACGACTTCTTGGTGGTTTTGTGTGCGGGCCTCTTGGCGCTGTTTGTGCAGTTCGAGTAAGCGTGCCTTGCGTTCGGCTAACTTATCCGATACACCTTTTGCTTTTTCCATTATTTATTTACAACAAATTTCTATTTATTTGTCAAATTCACGCAACTGTATCTCCTTTGTACTTGTATGAAATTCACAGAATAAACCGACAAGGGATGGCAGCTCTGAATTTATCAGCTGATAAAATAAAATACCAAATAAATACTAGAGATATCGATAGTGTATGTATGTCGATTATTTGGTACTCTTGCGACCACCGGGTAACACGTGCAGTGCTTTTTGTTTATAGTTACCGCTTAAAGGCATAGTTTCAATTCGTTAAGTTATAAATTAATTGTGCGATATGAAGTTTTCTTACAAAGTGAGTAATTCACCATCTAAAAAGTATATATCGCTCACGTTTATATATTTACAGTTCTCGAATTTGTTGGGCACAATTTATCGCAATGGAAACTTGGTCTTCACGCCTGATGGCAATTCAGTTATCAGTCCTGTGGGCAACAGGATAACGGTATACGATCTCAAGAAGTATGTTTTTGAACTCACACTCATTATGCGTCTATATTAATAAACGTCGTTCATTATTAATTCAGCAACAAGTCGCGCACTTTGTCCTTGGAGTCCTTTTACAACTACACAAACATTGCCCTATCTCCAGATGGTAGCCTGTTGATCGCTGTCAATGAGCAGGGCAATGCACAGCTGATAAGCATGCACTCCTGCACGGTTATACATCGGCATAAATTCCAAACAGGTGTGCAGTGCATCACCTTCAGTCCCGATGGCAAATACTTTGCGGTCGCACGAGAGAATCTTGTGTTAATCTTTTACTCTCCGGGTGAAATATCTGGCGAGTACAATCCTTTCGTACTGAAGCGTAGTTTCATTGGCGGCTACGACGAAATCACGTGGCTAGATTGGTCGACAGACTCCAAGCTTTTGGCCATTGGCTGTCGCGATAGCTCCACTAAAATATGCGCCGTAAATTACATGCTTAACTTTCGAACGTATAATCTAAGTGGACATACGGATGCCATTGTGTCGTGCTTTTTCGAATTGAACAGCCTGCACTTGAACACTGTCAGCCGGAATGGTCAACTCTGCCTGTGGGAATGTAGCTTGGAGCCATCGGACTTAATTGAAGCCGATAATACTAAGGCGGAACCTGCGCCGCCATCTGCAAAGCGAAAAACGCCAAATGGCGTTAAGGGGCCAGGCAGTGAATCCGAAGATGATGTCGTAGGCAATATGGAAAAGAAAACAACAAGGATGACATTGAATGAAGAAACCGATGACCAGAACGAAGTGAAAGATGAAGGCACACAGAAGACCCATCCGTTCTATTACAAAAAGCTCGGTCGGCACTATTTGGCCAACGAGCCGCGCAAGGAGAAACGTGACGCTATGCTAACGGCGGCCAATTACAATCGACATACAAAGGTGTTGGTGGTCGCCTTTAGCACTGGCGCTTTCTACTTGTACGAGCTACCCGACGTCAATATGATTCACTCGCTGAGCATCTCCGACTACCCCATATCGGCGGCCATCTTCAATAACACTGGCGATTGGGTTGCGCTGGCCTCACGCGAAATCGGCCAACTGCTGGTGTGGGAGTGGCAGAGTGAGCAGTACATCATGAAGCAGCAGGGCCACAGCAGCGAAATGACCTGCATAGCCTACTCGCCAGATGGCCAATACATTGCCACAGGCGGCGAGGACTCCAAGGTGAAACTGTGGAACACCCAAAGCAGTTTCTGCTTCGTGACCTTCAGCGAGCACACGAGTGGCGTGACCGGTGTACAGTTTAGCCGTAATAAGAAGTTCCTGGTTAGCAGCTCACTGGACGGCACAGTGCGTGCTTTCGATATAATAAGGTCTGTTCTGATTTGCTGGAATTCTCATCAATTTCAACTAATGTAATTTCATTTGTATAGATACCGGAACTTCAGGACATTCACATCGCCAAGTCCTGCTCAGTTCGCCTGCGTTGCAATTGACTTCTCGGGAGAGTTGGTTGTTGCTGGTGGTCAGGATGTCTTCGATATATTCCTGTGGTCCATCAAGACGGGCAAACTGTTGGAAGTCATTAGCGGTCACGAGGGTCCAGTGACATCTGTGGCCTTCTCGCCGGTGGCCACTTCTTCGACACTCATCTCTGGCTCTTGGGATAAAACTGTGAAGATTTGGAATTGCCTGGAGAGCAATAGTGAGCACGAAACAATTGATGCTCTCTCTGATGTCACATGCGTTGCGTTCTCTCCCAGCGGAGAAGAGGTGAATGGATTACATATACAATCTCTGTCAGAGCTATAATGTTGTATGTTTTTATTCAGGTCGCCGTCGCCACGCTTGTTGGCAACATACTAATCTTTGATGTGAAAACAGCGACCCAAGTGAACACAATTGAGGGACGGAACGATTTGGGCAGCGGTCGATTGGTGACGGACATAGTAACTGCTAAGAAAAATGCACAGTCGAAGTGGGTAAAGATATCTTAATGGTATATCAAATGATTTAATCGAACTCCCTTTCCCAGCTATTTCTCAACAATAGAGTATTCAGCAGATGGAGAATGTATTCTAGCTGCTGGCAAATCCGCCAATATCTGCATATATCACGTGCGCGAGGCGTTGTTACTGAAGAAATTTGAAATAACACAAAATCACAGTTTGGATGGCTTAAATGTGAGTAGGGATAAATCATATAAATATACTTATTTTGAATTCCCATTTTGAATTTCACAGGAGTTTATTAGCCGCAAGCATCTGAGTGAGTTTGGCAATATGGCTTTGGTAGAGCAACGTGAGGAGGGCGAAGGCGGCAATGTGGCAATTCGTTTGCCGGGCGTACGTAAGGGCGACATGTCCTCAAGGCGCTTTCAGCCTGAGGTGCGTGTCTTCTGCGTTCGCTTCTCACCCACGGGACAAGCATTTGCTGCTGCAGGCACCGAAGGACTTTGCATATATGCCCTAGACAAGGGTGAGTAATCGGCTAACTAGAGTTATTATTGTAATTTGTTTCAATAATTTGTTATGTTCCATAGGCGTGGTATTTGATCCGTTTGATTTGACGCTGGAAGTGACACCAAAGGCAGTACACGAGGCGCTGAAGACCGAGGAGTTCACCAAGGCGCTCACCATGTCCTTGAAACTGAACGAGCCCAATTTAGTGACCTTAGTGCTGGAACGCGTGCCATACAGGGATAGTAAGTGCTCGTAAATTACCTGAATACTATGCAAAAATGCACAAAAGTTACCTCTGTACACAGTTCGACCTTGCCAAAGGAGTCGGGCTCTACAACCTTTGTTGTTTTTCGCTTCTTTTTTAAATTTTTATAATCGATAGCCATTTTAGCATTTTTCCCATGTCTAAAAATAAATGCAAGTTGGATTTACCCCTTATATTCAAGGAGCCTATTACCTAACTCCATTCGGATCGAAAGTGCAAATTTCTTGTTAGTTTTTTGCTGTTAATAAACAGTTTCAAGGTTCTTTCTGCTTTAATATGACCGGTTAGCGTTTGACAGGCGGAACTATTTGTATTGCCAGATTGTTAATAATCCCCTCGGCCACTGACACAGGTCCCACAAATTGAGACATGCTTACAGTAAGAAAAAGAAAAAAGAAAACACAACAATGAAATATGTAAATTGATTGCCATTGGCCTACAGCACGTGCCTGCATATATTGTAACGAAACGATGTCTTCATTCCTTACAGTTGAGCTACTTTGCGCGGATCTATCGCCCGACATCGCCCAACGTTTGCTGCAACATCTGGCGCGCCTCCTGCAGTCCTCGCCCCACATCGAGTTCTATTTACAGTGGAGCTGCTGTCTGCTGAATACCCATGGCAATCGTGACGGTGTCTTCCAGCACACGGCTCTGCTCGGCCTGCACGAAAGTATTTCGCGTAAATATGAAATGCTCAACAAAATGTAAGCCGTTGTCCTAGGGGTTTAGCTCGTTGACTAACTTATGAATGCAATTCCAGATGTGACTACAACAAGTACACGATACGAGTGCTCCTGGACAGAGCGGAGCAATTGGAAGCAGCGAAAGGGGCAGACGCGCCAATGGATGAGGATAGTGATAGTGAGTTGATGCTGATAAAGAGTAAAGCGAACAGAGACGAGGAATGCGACTTTAATGAAGAGAGCGATCAAGAAGCTGAAGAGGACAGTGAGGAGTCTGACGAAGTGTAGAATAGTTAATCTTGTTATATAGATCGTACGAATACGCATATTAAATTATAATTTTAATGAAATCTTGTCTTTATTTTGTGTTCAAATTGGCTTTATTGATTTACTTGCTTTACATGCATATTTGAATACTTTTTATTTTAGATATGTTTCAAGCATTGAGGTTAGATTTAATAGAGCATAATAAACAGTTTCGATTCTCTGTATATACTTATATATATAAAAAAAAAACAAACCTCTGCGAAAAAAAAACTTAACCAATGGAAATTTATGTACACAAATATCATATTTGGATCTACGATAAATAAGTATCTCTCTGACGATGAATTATTATTATTTGTTTTATATTTACAGCAATTTTTCGATATACAAAATATATATGATTTCCTTTTATTTTGTTAACCTTATGAAATATATTTAACATAGATGTACGTATTCCTAGCTTTTATTGAGTGTGCGCTATTTTAGCTACAGTTATGAATATATATCTATTTGTATAAAGCCACAGCTCAAAAGTTTGCGCTAAATTATTTACTCATCTTATAAGTGTGTAAAAATTCCTAAATAGCAATTTTACTACTTTATTTACATTAGGAGTTGTGTGTGTGTGTGTGTGTGTGTGTGTGTGTGTATGAAGTATATGTTCCGTGATCCTTAGAGGTTTATCTCAATCAATTTTATTATCTCGTCAAAGCACCAATTCATTTTCTGGCTGATTTTCCTTAAGCATACAAAATATATATATGTATCTCTATTTATTATCTATAGTTAGTAAATGAAAGTCAATCCCAGGCTAATCAATATCAATCAAATAAAATATATATATATATATGTATGTATATAGAGTTTCGGTTTATAAAAAGTTATGTTCTAGGCATAAAGCGAGCTATATGTAAGCCGATACGGATTTGTTATTATAATTTGTTTGAACTGTTTCTAGCTTAGTTTCTTATTATTGTTTATGAATTACAAAATAGTTCTCAATAGGATATTTGATAAGTTGGTTTGCCAGTTAGCTAGCGCAATATAACTACAAAGCAAAGTAGTTATTAGTTAAATATTCTAACAGAAGTTTAAATAATAACAAAATAAATATAATATATATGTATATATATATAGATAGAGAGAGAGAGAGAGAGAGAGAAAGAGTATATGCTGATGAGCAACTGTCAATCGAGTATTCGAGTAGGGAAAGGTAGCTTCATAGATACCATATCATGTCTGAGGTGATATGCTCATAGTCATAGACACATTCACATGTGTGTGTGTGTGTGGGTGTGTTTATCTCTAGATTAATATCTAGTCAGCCACTCTAGCACATGGATATCCGTAATGTAAGTCCGCGTTCTGTTTCAGTTTTCTTGAGTTGAGTTTCGATTTTTTAACGGAGTCCAGAAAAGTGTATTCTGGAACTCCCCAAATCCTAGGAGGACTTCATCAGTAAGATGGGCCAATACAGCAGGACAAAGACGAAGAACAGTATGGGGAATACGGCGCGCGAGACCTTATCAATCTCACGCCACATTATCTTCTCCACGCCGGTGTCCGTGTCCGTCCAGGCGACGGACAAAAGGCTCTGGCGACGCGCCGGCTTCGGAGGACCGCCATTGCCCTGCAGTGAGGTCTATAGATAATTGTTACGGATTACTACGATTCACTTTCGTATATAATTATATAATGGACTTCGATTTGATTATCGATATTAATGTGGCCAAAGGAGCGTGGCATGTGTGCCAAGGCCCCAACTCACCTGGCCCGGCGTCGTCGGCGTTTGTGTGGCCTTTCGTGACCGTACGGCGCCACCCTCCCAGCTCGCCACCGTTGCACATTGACCCTTTTCCATATTGCTAATGCGCTGTGCCGACACAAAGACATGGAACGATAAAAGAAATGTTTTGTATTTATTAAGGCAGAGCCCAAAGCGGCGCTTACCATGGGCAATACCTTTGGTATGCGATTCACCTGGTATTGATACTGCACGTCCAGCACTTTGACGACCACGAACTCAGCCAGGGCGGCAAACACAGAGACCATGCATCCGGCCATCCACAGATCCAGCGCCTGTCACATGCAAAACAGAGTGGAGGAGCCATATTAGTCGGCGTCTTGTGCTGGAGCAGGAAGGAGCTAGTTAATTGCCTTTACATACGCAACGGGTGGTATATCGGCTCGCAGCCCCGTAAACATTGTCACCAGCGTCAGCATGCAGGTGACCAGCAGTGTGACGCGACCCGGAATGGCATCCAGACCCAGCCAGAAGCTGAACCACGACAACATCACGACCAGCGAGGAGGGAGCGAATGTCTGGATCAGATGATGGCCAATCTGACGCTCGAAGCGAAAGTAGACGGTGAGGCGCGAGAAGTTGCCCACCTTCTCGGGCATGTAGCCATCGCTCTCCTCCAGCTCCAGGGGCTGACCCAGATTGTACTGCAGCAGCTTCAGTTCCGGATTGAGCGTTACGCCCGAATCCGACCAGCGTAGCTTTACCTTTTGGTTATTTGACGAAACTGGAAATGAATGAATAGTAAACGAACGAGCTGAATCATTAACTCCGATTGATGTATTCCATTGTTCTGTTCACTTACAACTTTCAATGTAAATGGGACACACTTGTATGTCCATGGGATACAGCTGGAACTCCATCTGGCAGGCAATGATGGCGTGCATCCGGGCGGCATAGCGCACCGTCTTATTCTTGTAGAGCGTCACCGATGTGAACTTGTGCGTCAGGGTAGCTATTTCTACAATGAGAAGACATCGAAAAGACGTTGCAGAGTTGCGGAACAAAGTGGTTTCGATTAGAACTAGATAGAATTGGCAAAGGCACTCGTTTAGCTGATATATACATGTATGTAGTATTGTGGCTACAGAGATGGGTTTACACGCAATATGCTGGGTGGGCGAGTGCATCTTGAAGTAGGATCTATGTTAACTACGTAAGCGTATGACTCGAATGCATATTTCGATTGCTCGAATTGGCGCTGCTACATGTGAACACGATTAAATATGTACTACAGAGAGAGAGAAAGAGAGAGAGAAAGTCCGTATGCTGAACATGAATCCTGCTACTTCTTCTAGTCTTATATGGGTCGCTTGAGGAAGCTTTCAAGTGCAGCCAACTTTTGCAACTGCATAAAGTGAAAAGTAAATTCAATGTGAAGTAAATTTTATAGATCTTCATTTCTAACGTAAATTCTTGCAAAGAACTCATACAACCTAACTAGAAGAGTCCCAATTAAAGCTAAGAAAATTGAGTACAGTTCCTTGAATCATAATAAAACTCATCAGGAGTTTAATACGACATAACATAAAAGAATACAGCAATACGGAAAAAATATATATCATTTAAACATTATATAATATATATATTAATAGCATGAATATATATTAGTAGAAATTATATATTTTTTATATATTGTAAATATTTCTATATATGTATATTATATTGTACCAGTAATTTTACATTAACTAATATATTTTCATAATTCTAATAAGTTCAAGTCAAATTCATTGTTCGCTTAGTTTTTGGCTTTTATTGATATTGTTTGCCATGGATTATTTTTAGTTTTCCATGTTTACTGTACAGTGTGTCCCATCCTTGTTAAACAAAACCAAAGCTGTAAATCGATATTTCTACTTTTCGTGAAAATAGATTGGGACACTAACAATGCTTGACTTTTATAGCTAATAAAATTAGACGACTTCAATTTTTTAGACTTTGTGACGAAATTCGGTATCTATAAAGGTATTTGGCTTAGGCAATTAGACAAAGTTCATGGAGTTCATAGAGACTGGGATTCGAAGGCTTCTAAATGAGAAGGGCTGCTCCCGAACAGATATTTTGTACCATATACGATAATAGAGTTCTGTTTTATAGACTAAAACATGAAAGTTTGTTAAGGTGATCGAAGGTCAACTGCATTTCTGTTTACAATTTCGCCCTGAAACCTTGTTTAGATCTTATCACACACTTCTACAACTGCAATACTTCTGTATTTTAATATGGGGGTCTACATTCTTTTTTGAGCCAAACACTAGCAACTAATTGGCCATGGCATTGAGAGTGCTTTGTGGTCAGTCCGTTAGCTATTTCCGAAATGCTTTTTTTTACGGGTTTTCTGCTTGATTTTTCAGTTGCACGCAATGCCAGATAAATGGACTAAAAGCTGGCTCTCTATTGTTAAGTATGCATTTTGTTGTTGGTTTTTAGTTGGCTGCATTGAGCTAAACAAATAAATCATTTTATCGACCTGCCGCAAAGAAACTGGATTATATAAATTAATTTCCATTTATCTTTCTGGGAAAAAATCAAATTAAAGTAAAATAAACTTGATGTGAGTATGAGACGATAATGAATGTTATATTGATATGTATATAATAAAATATATATTATATTTATTTTTACTAAAGAGATATGAACATGTTAGCATAAACTTGCAGTAGAGTTAATACGTTAAAATTAAAATTAAATTATATTGTATTCTGGGAAGGTTTACACAAACCCATCTTATTTACTCCCATGGAAATTATTATTATTATATTCATATTTAATTGAATTGCACTTTAAAATTAGCCAAACAGCTGTTAAATTGTCATTAGTTCACATTGAAATGAGCCTAATTGGTTTAATTATTATGTATTTTTAACTCATCTTCTTGAGCCCTTACTCTGTTTTGCCCACAAATATAATTGAAATTGATTTATGTATTATTATTATTAGACAATCGGCCAATCCCAACTAAACTTATTGAGTTCAACTCAAACTAAACCCACATTTCCGATTTAAGACCTCTTAAAAACTGCAAGAGTATTAGATATTCGGCATGCCGAAATTCGTATGCTTTTTCGTTGAATTGATTGAATGAAAGTTTAGTGTATTTTGAGTTCGACTTGATTACAATGGCCAACACGAAAACACATTCTAGAGTTGATTGTTAGTATACTTAAAGATTTGTCTAGATGAAAGTTTTTAGATTCTTTTTCATCCTTATGGCGTAGTAGAGAAGTCGACGAAATATGTGGACTTCCAAATCCTAGTCGTATGCGTTGTTGTTATTAGTTGAAAAGATTTTTTTTGTTTTTCGATTTTTTTGTTGTTTATTTAGTTTTTTTTGGTAATGTTAAAAACAATGGAAATTAAAAGTATAAAAAACACAATATTATTATACACAAATTAGGTAAATACATATAGACTAACTCTAGGCTTTGGTGCGATCAATAGAGACTTATCAGTGCTAGAAAACTTTGTGAATTGTAAATTGTGAATTCGGGTGTCAACAACTCTCACATCAAAAACACCTTACACAGGGGCAGTAACTCTAAGAAGGAACATGCATATGTCTATCATCTTGGCTTACCGGCAATTTTTGAATTGAGAAAATACGGATCTGGCTGCCAGAGGTTGTCGAAAAATTCTGGAAGCAAGGTCACATAATCGTCGCCCTCCTCGAATATATCATCGGAGATTTCCAGTCGCGATTCCATCCATCGCTGATGAATGAACATGTCAACTCTGAAAATGGATATATAATGTCTGGCTGCATTATATGATCATCATTTCGATGCAGACAATGGAGGCAACATCACTTACCTAAAGTCCATATCCTCTACGTTAATTGAGTTAATATCTACAACAAATATGCTAAAGTCTACTATCACTGGCGAACCCTTCTTCGAGGGCGGACGCATTTCTGCAAGTAAACAGATCACACATTTAATCAGAAAATAATAACGCAATATAATCATATGCAACCCTAGCCGAATCATCACTCTCAAAGTCTTTATATAGTCTGTTATTTATCGTATATGAACACGTAAGAATTTCGGGCAATCGGCCCCACTTCAAGTTCAGGGACAGCGTGTGGGTTGAAGGTTTATTACACAACTGTGAAAATCGATAGGGGCTCAGGCGTTAGACGTTAAGCGTTAGGCGTTAGGCGTTAACTTAATTCAGTTGGCATTTTCTTTCCCTTCTTTCAAATGAGCCCGAAGTCTTTAAGCTTAATCGCAGTGACATCTGAATACATTTAAGTATTTTCTTTAAAGGATTAACATATCATGACATAAAGATGTTGAATAAAATAGAATAAATTATATATTTATGTTAACGATATTAGAACGAATATATCAAACCTAGGTCAGCTTATGCAAGATTCAATATTTTGTTTATTTTTAAAAATATTGTCATTCTGATTACTATCACCTACAGTATAGAGTCCGCTGGAAGGTAAAATTGTCAAATGGCAGGTAAAGATGATGGACAGCAAAAATTATCTTTGATCTAGAGCACAGTGTGACGTCTTTTGGTATAAATTCTCTCTGGTCATGGTTGCTTTTCAAAGTACTTATAAAATATAAAGCCATTGCTTGTTCCAGTTGCTTTTCCTGCGGAAATGACAATGATGCAGAGAGCACACTCTGTGCAGATTCAAATGAAGGATTAGAGAAAGAACCGACCTCATAGAAGTCAAAGTAGTATGAGTCTCAGATGACGTCGAAAGGGTATATAGCATTCAAATAAATTAATAATTAACTAATCGATAAACAATACAACATTTTGTATAATTACAATTCAATATTTGCATATTTAAATATTTGTATATAATATTCAACTGTATAACGGAAGAAATATATAAAGGTATGCAAAATTTAAACTCATCTTCGCTTCTTCTGTTTCTGCTTTGTTTCTCTCTCGTTTAATCGATCGCTATAATTTCCGTTTTTTTCTCTGTTCACTGTTGACGTCAAGGCGCGACATACATTGCTAATATATACATACATACATACATACATACATACATTACATATATGTACATAAGTAGTAATTACAGAAGTTAAGCGAATATGCACCGGCTGAAGACAAAAACGGGGCTATACGGGCTATACGAAAAGGCCCTGAAATTGGCTGTGTCACGATAAATGCCACACGCAACGCTTTTAGCAATGGCAAAATGCGAAGAGAAAGAGAAATGAATCACAAAATAATTTTACCGTGCATTGTGAGCCGAAGATTTAATATGCTAACAAATAAAATTAATATAAAATTTATATTTGTTTCTTGAAGATATAAAATAAATATAATCGAATTAAAGTAAATTAAATAAAAATCTGTAAATAAACAAAAACACAATAAAATCAGCCAAGTTGAGTTAGATTTGTGTCACAAAACAAAAAAAGAAAAAATGATAATAATAAATAAATAAAAACACAAACCATGCTACACCATTTAAAATGTTTTTAAATGACTTAATTTACAGGGTATCAAAATACATATATTGCCAACTTACCCTTGACATAATTAGGCGGAAGAACCACTCGCGGCTTCGTTGTATAGTTGTAGTTCACGTGGGCGTCCGTGGCCTCACTAATCCTGAAAAGTGGCCAAAAATACAAATCGGATATGAAATGGCAACAACTCAAAGGATATATGTAAATGCATATGCAACTATACATACAACTATATATACACATATGTATGTATGTTCGGCTTTTGGCCCCCATGGAGCGCTTTGGGTACTACTATTATAAACTTTGTCAATTTAAGTCCAAACTGGAAATTAACTTGCATACATTCGTGTCTGGGCCTGTCTGGCTGTAAATACAGGTGCTGTTCACCTGACAACCCCTAGCTAAACTTTAAGTTGACTAATATTCGTGCTGCAGCCCCATTTGCAGTGATTCAATTGACCTTGGTGTGTGTCTGCGAGTGTGTGTTGTGTTGTATTTTCCTTTCTTTTTTATTATTATTATTTTTCAGTTTGTCAAATGGCTTGCCAATACTCGGAAATACCGTGCAAAGGTTATATTCAATAAAAAATTGCATATATTATATGCAATTTCCTCCTCAACGTTGACACATGCCTAAAATATTTCAGTTAATGCTTTGGTTGCTTTGCGCAAGATCGACTTTTGATATAAAAATTTCTTCTAAGTGTTTCCTACAATAATTTCTTTACGTGTTTTCTCTAACAATTTCTTCTAAGTATTTTCGTCTAATAAATTCTTTTAAGTGATTCCTCTAAGAATTTCTTCTAAGTCTTTTCCTCTAATCAATTCTTCTAAGTGTTTTCGTCCCAGAATTTCTTCTAAGTGTTGCCTCTATGAATTTCTTCTATATATTTCCTCGCCGAATTTCTTCTAAGTATTTCCTCTAATAATTTCTTCTAAGTGCTTTCGTGTAATAAATTCTTCTAAGTGTTTCCTCAAAGAATTTCTTCTAAGTATTTCGTCACAGAATTTCTCTAAGTTTTTCCGCGAAGAATTCCTTCTAAGTGTTTCGTCAAAGAATTTCTTCTAAGTATTTTCGCCCCAGAATTTCTTCTAAGTATTTCCTTGCCGAAGTTCTTCTAAGTATTTCCTCTAAGAATTTCTTCTAAGTGTTTTCGTCTAATAAATTCTTCTAAGTCTTTCCCCAAAGAATTTCTTCTAAGTATTTTCGCCCCAGAATTTCTTCTAAGTATTTCCGCGAAGAATTTCTTCTAAGTGTTTCCTCAAAGAATTTCTTCTAAGTATTTTCGCCCCAGAATTTCTTCTAAGTATTTCCGCGAAGAATTTCTTCTAAGTATTTTCGCCCCAGAATTTCTTCTAAGTATTTCCTTGCCGAAGTTCTTCTAAGTATTTCCTCTAAGAATTTCTTCTAAGTGTTTTCGTCTAATAAATTCTTCTAAGTCTTTCCCCAAAGAATTTCTTCTAAGTATTTTCGCCCCAGAATTTCTTCTAAGTATTTCCGCGAAGAATTTCTTCTAAGTGTTTCCTCAAAGAATTTCTTCTAAGTATTTTCGCCCCAGAATTTCTTCTAAGTATTTCCTTGCCGAAGTTCTTCTAAGTGTTTCCTCTAAGAATTTCTTCTAAGTGTTTTCGTCTAATAAATTCTTCTAAGTGTTTTCGTTTAATAAATTCTTCTAAGTGTTTCCCCAAAGAAGTTCTTCTAAGTGTTTTCGTGTAATAAATTCTTCTAAGTGTTTCCTCAAAGAATTCCTTCTAAGTATTTTCGCTGCAGAATTTCTTCTAAGTATTTTCTTACCGAAGTTCTTCTAAGTATTTCCTCGCCGAATTTCTTCTAAGTGTTTCCTCAAAGTATTTCCGCGAAGAATTTGTTACAAGTGTTTCCTCTATGAATTTCCTATAAGTATTTCCTCCAAGTCTTTAATGCTTAGTTGAACAATCACACACTTCACTTCACTTTACTTCACTTTACTGCACTGAACAATTGACCCCCGCCAGGCCTGGACGACTGAAGAAATGCTGCAGCAGCTGCCCATTATATAGGGCTACTTTCACTCACACACTAATGCAAGCTCAAATGTTGACGCCGACGCCAGCTAGAGTTCGATGCCGTCGAGCTTTAATTGACCAATGGGAGCACTCTCTGCAGCTGCTGCCCTTATAGAAGGCAACTGTCACCCACACACTAACAAGCGCTCAAATGCTGTGGCCGACGCCAGCTAGAGATCGATGCTGTCGAGCTTAAATTGACCAATGGGAGCACTCTCTGCTGCTGCTGCCCTTATAGAAGGTTTGCAGCAGCAGAGACAGTTCCCATTGGTCGATTAAAGCTCGACAGCATCGATCTCTACTTAGCGTCGGCCACAGCATTTGAGCGCTTGTTAGTGTGTGGGTGACAGTTGCCTTCTATAAGGGCAGCAGCAGCAGAGAGTGCTCCCATTGGTCAATTAAAGCTCGACAGCATCGATCTCTAGCTGGCGTCGGCCACAGCATTTGAGTGCGTGTTAGTGTGTGGGTGACAGTTGCCCTCTATAAGGGCAGCAGCAGCAGAGAGTGCTCCCATTGGTCAATTAAAGCTCGACAGCATCGATCTCTAGCTGGCGTCGGCCACAGCATTTGAGTGCGTGTTAGTGTGTGGGTGACAGTTGCCCTCTATAAGGGCAGCAGCAGCAGAGAGTGCTCCCATTGGTCAATTTAAGCTCGACAGCATCGATCTCTACTTAGCGTCGGCCACAGCATTTGAGCGCTTGTTAGTGTGTGGGTGACAGTTGCCTTCTATAAGGGCAGCAGCTGCAGAGAGTGCTCCCATTGGTCAATTAAAGCTCGACGGCATCGAACTCTAGCTGGCGTCGGCGTCAACATTTGAGCTTGCATTAGTGTGTGAGTGAAAGTAGCCCTATATAATGGGCAGCTGCTGCAGCATTTCTTCAGTCGTCCAAGGCCTGGCGGGGGTCAATTGTTCAGTGCAGTAAAGTGAAGTAAAGTGAAGTGAAGTGTGTGATTGTTCAACTAAGCATTAAAGACTTGGAGGAAATACTTATAGGAAATTCATAGAGGAAACACTTGTAACAAATTCTTCGCGGAAATACTTTGAGGAAACACTTAGAAGAAATTCGGCGAGGAAATACTTAGAAGAACTTCGGTAAGAAAATACTTAGAAGAAATTCTGCAGCGAAAATACTTAGAAGAAATTCTGGGGCGAAAATACTTAGAAGAATTTATTAAACGAAAACCCTTAGAAGAAATTCTTTGAGGAAACACTTAGAAGAAATTCTTTGGGGAAACACTTAGAAGAATTTATTACACGAAAACACTTAGAAGAACTTCTTTGGGGAAACACTTAGAAGAATTTATTAAACGAAAACACTTAGAAGAAATTCTTTGAGGAAACACTTAGAAGAATTTATTAGACGAAAACACTTAGAAGAAATTCTTAGAGGAAATACTTAGAAGAACTTCTTTGGGGAAACACTTAGAAGAATTTATTACACGAAAACACTTAGAAGAAATTCTTCGCGGAAATACTTAGAAGAAATTCTGGGGCGAAAATACTTAGAAGAATTTATTACACGAGAACTCTTAGAAGAAATTCTTAGAGGAAATACTTAGAAGAACTTCTTTGGGGAAACACTTAGAAGAAATTCTTTGAGGAAACACTTAGAAGAATTTATTAGACGAAAACACTTAGAGGAAATTATTAGAGGAAAAACTTAGAAGAAATTATTAGAGGAAATACATAGAAGAAATTCATAGAGGCAACACTTATAAGAAATTCGGCGAGGAAATACTTAGAAGAAATTCTTAGAAGAAATACTTAGAAGAAATTCGGCAAGGAAATACTTAGAAGAAATTCTTTGGGGAAACATTTAGAAGTAATTCTTAGAGGAAATACATAGAGGAAATTCATAGTGGCAACACTTAGAAGAAATTCTTAGAGGAAATACTTAGAAGAACTTCGGTAAGGAAATACTTAGAAGAAATTCTGGGGCGAAAATACTTAGAAGAAATTCGGCGAGGAAATACTTCAAAGAAATTCGGTGAGAAAATACTTAGAAGAAATTTTGGGACGAAAATACTAAATGTTCATATGGTTTTTCAACTAATTACCATTAATATTTATAATTATAAGATGGCATAGACAGAAGCTCTAATATGGACAGGGACTTTTGAATAGTCTGCCTTATTTATTAATACTATTTGTATTAATTGAATATATATCAATAACATATATACAAATTTTAAATAGTTGTTTTGCAATTTGCATGCTTAGCGAAGTCCATTAAAGCTGTTTTTATGTAACAAAAATAACAACAAATTGACATTTGCATTTCAACTTTGGCACACCTATATAATTATTATCTTTCAGTAAATCTTCTAATATAAATATTTTCTTAATTTCCATATGTGATAAGTCTGTCGAGTGCAATTTTTCAATTAAGTCCATAAAATATATTTAAGATTAGACATACATATTATTTCTAGGCGTTAAAAGCCTATTTGAATACGGAACGTATACTCTTGAATCATTTATAACAATTTAAATATTGTAGAATCTATTTGTTATGTTTCAATCCAAATGCTGAATCATATAACACATATAAGTATAAGAAAGCTAAAGCTGAATTCTTCATTTATAAGTCTAAGAACTGATATTCCATTAACAAAATACCTGATGATAAATCTAGACAAAAAGCTCTTGCAAATTTAACTGATTTTAAAATTCAAGAATGAATCAAATATTAATGTCCCATTAAATTATGCCTAAGAAAAACCATTTAAGGGACTTGAGTATGCAATATATGTATATGTATATAATCAGGATATTTTTTTTTTATTTCTGCATGGAAATTCGAACTCACCACATCAATATGAAAGTCAATCCAAGCGATATGAATGCCTTTGTGTTGTATTTGCCCAGCATGATGTTGACGACGAAACAGAAAATTAAACCAAACCTCAAATCATCTCACTTTACATCGACGTGGGAATTTCATAATTCGCTTTATGAAATCTGCAACATGATAGCGTATTCGAAATCGAAATTGAAATTGAATATGAGTTTAATATTCAATGCATTCAAATTAAAAGACAACAAAGCAAGTCGTTAAACACCGAGTTTATGTCAAAGGATACGAGCGAGCACTAGTTTGATTGAGTACCAAATATACAATTAGGATATATGTATATTATCACGATTTTATCGCGTTATTGGCTAATTATGTTGGCGCACAGCTGGACTCATGGATTCTTCGACTTCGACTGCGACTGCGATACCAACTCAGCAAGCGTTCAAATATCGAATAAATAAACCGTTGTCCGACACGGCCGACGCTATAGTGGCGTGCTCTACGGCATATGTCATATGTAAATCTATGGCTAGATGCGAGTGTGCATGTGTGTGTGTGTCACTTATCTCATGATTTCTGCTGTCGGATATGCACATATGTTCATAGATTGTACGCGATTATCGGGCCATCTGTGTGGGAGGCAGGCGCATGTGGTTCTAGTAAAATGATAGCCATGGAGCGCGATGCCTAAGCATGCCAGGCAGCCGGTCAAGGCAAATACATGCACACAAGCACACACACTTCGACACAGAGAGACACATACACATGCATATATATAACTGCGAATGCGGCACACTTCGCGCCTTAAGTCCATGTGAGACAATTGAATCGCGTGCCGATTCCACTTAAGCGCGCGCGCTTTAAATATTATCGTTACAATTTGGTCAGCATACGCAAAGTAAGCTACTTAAGCATATGTACATATCTGTGACTTATGTATATAATGGAACAATAGATGATTCAATATAAGATAGAAACAGCTCGATCGGAATACTATATCTGTGATTGCGCAAGGGCAAATAAAAGGTTTGGACATATTGCAATGGCTCATCCATCTTAAATCATGTTTACTAAGCTTATCGAATATCTGTTGTTCTTTGGCACGATTATGATTTTCCTGATAATTTCAATTCATATACATATGTAATACAAGAGGAACCGGTAGCGACATTGGCATTGCCATTGCCAGTGACAATGGAAATGATAGTTCTCGCCATTGAAATTAAAAATTCCGCTTCAATGAGTGGACCGCAAGATGAAGTATATCCGGCTAGCCCCACATACACACACACAGCTAGGCGTCTGTTACACACTTAAAGATTTAGATCTGAGGCATACACATGCACATATACATATGTGCATATCTATGTATTTATTCGTATATATTATGGCTATATGTGATATATTTGAATCAAGATCAGGGTTTATTGTATTTTACAGTTTTTAATTATTTGAGTATGGAATATTTTGCATTTTCGCACAAAGCCATAAAAGGTTATCCATATCCACATACATACATGAAATTTCTGCGTATGTATGTACGTGTGTTAGTAGGCGACTAATTGAGTCTTAAAATCCATTTATTTTAATTATGCATGTTAAATGTGGCTACGTTTATTCTCTTAAATTAATATAAATTTATTTTAAACGAATGCAAGTTGTAAGGGATTTTAACAAATTCAATTGATGTTCTTTCGGCTGTTCACACTAGAGGCTAGCTTTGACCATATTTATTATATGTTTGCATAATTAAAACTCTCATCGCTAATTTGTAACGGTTTTTCACATGTTTACACTTTGCGCGGAACTGGTTCGTGTTAGATCGTAGTATATGTACATATGTATATATGTATTTGTTTGCATGTATTATTAATAACTTTATTTTGCTTTCATAACTAACACCGCTTGTTTGAGTTGTTATCGATTTGATTCATTAGAACATTCATTATGCGATTCGAAAAGTAACCGAATCGAAAATGCATTTTAGCCCATTTTCAGGCATTGACACGAACACTTTTTGTCCGCTGGACAATTGAATGAAATAATATGGGCATTACCGCGTTGCTGGCCGACGCGCGTTCGAATCCTTTCGGCTTCGCTCAGGAACTGAACGGAACCAAAAATGCGCGAATTTCTTTGCTGCTTTCTTGCCACTTTAATATACCGCGCTCCCAACAAAATGGCAGCAAACGCGACGCTAGCGGCAGCGCTGGCGCTGACGCCGACGCTAGCCGCCAGCTAGGGACATTGGCTGTGGCTGAAGCAGTAGAAGGGGCTGCGGCTACGCTAGCGGCAGCGGCAGCGGCACGACAACTGTGACGGTTTCCATTTACAAGGAGTTGTGAGTATCGTGCTGGGTAAGCGTGCGAGCTCGAGCTTGGTTCCAAATTGGTGTTAGGTTCCGTTAGGCGCCATGGAAATGTGGCCATGTGGATTTTTAATCATTTGCAATAGTACATGGTTTGTTTTGGTATTTAGTAGAACACAGGGTCGGTAATTAGGCTACGATTTGCTTAGCTCTGCGCATAAGCACATACAAACATAACCATGTTTCTATGTATGTATGTAATTGTGCTTTTGGCAAATACTAATGATGATGTATTAATACGAAAATCTAACTGAATTATGAACGTATGCTTATATTTTTCTAAAAGATATCTACGTATACTTGACACCCCATTTGAAGGTCATTATTATGTCGAAACTGAAAGGGTCTCATATTTCAGTTCCGGCTGGAAAAGCACACATACTACAGGCCATATGTACGTAGGCATATACATATATGATTTACCTAAACTAAACATGTCTACACCCTTCCATCAAGCAACTAACTATAATCGCAAAAAAACAACTGACGTCGGGCTTTCCAATAAAACCTATGCACTTTGACTTGAAATTTCCACAAAATAACCAAACACTAAACAGGTGGGGTGAGAAAAAGGAATACAAACAGACGAGCACATGCATAGAGTATTTAGACAAACACAGACATACATATATACATACACTCATTCATATGTAGTCCGATATTGTTGGGCCTTTCCAACAGCAACACACACTTCGAAAAGTAGAGCTAACTTTTATTAGCTGGAAATCGCGCCTACTTTCACTTATACATATCTCAGGGGAAATTCTAAACTGTGTTTTTAGAGCTTAAATGCGTTGTAATGAGTGTATAGAACTACTATAGATGTATGTATGTATATTTTATATATATTACATACAATAGAAAGTGTCCCTTGGTATGTCCTGACTTTTTGTTTGCACTACCTGAAGAAGTGTGAATTAACAATGAGGCGTCCATTTCAATATATTATATATAAATACATATATAGGAATTTGAGCAAATCGGCCTATCTGCTGCAAGTTGGCGTAGCATATACATATACACATATATGTACATATCTAAATACATAAGCCCATAGGCGTCACTGTTGGGGTTTGAGGTAATTGTTGCGTGGCTCGTGGTTGTCTTTTTATGGCTACGCTATGACTATATATGTTAGTATTTTCCACACGAACATATGTATATGTAAGTAAAGCGTTCTATATGTAGGGTGTTTACAAAAGAGCATATTAGTTTTGATATGATGCTTACTTAGTTATTCAAAGTTTTCTTTTCTTTTTTTTTTTACTCCAAATGTGTATTAAATATATTTATGTACATTCATACATAAAATGGGATATTTATAAATCATGATTGTAAATTAAAACTAGCATTTCCAGCATTAACAAATATTCTTACTAAAAACTATTTAATGAAAGCAGCCTAGACGATTGTCGAGCCCTGTTGGTTCGTGCGCTGGTTGATTTTCACATGTGTCTGCCGTTTCTTCTCCTCCTTGAAGGCCTCGGCGTTGGCCTTCTTCTCGATGCGCCGTTCGTTGCGGTAGTCCTTAAGCAAACGCTTGCGTTCGCGCTTTTCCTCGAGAGTCTCGTCCTTGGGGCGTATGGAGAGGACACTGAGTGTGGATAGCACCGATTTGGCACACAGAGATTTCGGACCAGCATTATCTGCTGAATCATCGGCCAAGTTGGCCAGCGCCTTAGCTGTGAGCTGAGCATCGGTGCCGCCACGCAGCACGTTTGCTGGAAGACCTGTTTTGGGATCGATCTTAATGGGCGCCGCTCGTCGATTGGCGCGAGGCTCATCGATTAGTTTTGGATGGTTATAAATATTAGAATATGTGGAGAGTATGGATTCGCAGTCCCATTTCTTCTCTTTGCCGTCTTCGACTTCGTAATCGACCAGCTCGTCGGTTGGATCGTGTTCGCCATCGACAACATTTTCGTATTTCTTAATGCGCTCGCGATCCCATTCTTTATCATATTTCAAGTCTTCGTTTTTCTTTTTGAATTCCTGGAAACATTGCATTACAACGGGATGCTTTTGATGCCACTGACCCTCAATGTCTTCTAAAGCGAGATCTCCGAGCTCGGGATCGTCGTAGCTTGCATAGAACTGCTCGAAACGATCGTCGAGCAGTGATAGCTGTTCGTTTCTACGAATTACACTCGACGACATTGAGTATTCCGTGAAGCGAGACTTTGTTTCCTCATCGTCGAAACGACTCTTGCGCATCAGCGGACCAAGACGGTCCATCATCTCGTCTGCGTTCTCATCTTCATTTAAATTATCTGAATCAAAGTCCATATCATTCTCCTCGTCCTCGTCTTCCCAATCCTCGTCGTCTCCCTCTTCGTCCTCATCCCCGCTGCCCATCGCTTGCATTACGAAATCGTCTTCTAACTCTTCAGTGTCTTCAAAATCGCTGTCGAGTGCTGCAACAACATCTGGATCCCAATCTGGACGCGGACCGGGCTGAGGAGCTGCTTTGTTTAACATGCCTTCAGACTCCTCAAATTCACTTGCAAATACGGAACTGGGCAACAGGAGTTTGGTCTGTGCTTTCGCATCCTCAGCGTTCGTCTTTTTTGCTTGATTGGGATTCTCCATATACTCCCAAACCACATCATTTTCTCGTTTCTTCAGATGCTGCAGGTAATCGTAATCGTCGTCAAAGTGAATGCCATACTTTTTCAGCTCCTCTCGTCGTTTCGCTGGATCCAGGGTTGCTTCATCCTGGGGTTTTGATTGCGACTGTCTAGCACTCGCCTCCAAGAGCACACGCTGTGGAGCAGTTTCATCGGTCACCAGTGGATCGTGCTGACTGCGATGCACCAAGTGAAATGTGACAGCCTTTTTCCGGTCAATGTATGGTTTTTTCCCTTTCACCTACAAATTAAATGGACTTAAGGGATGTTGATATTGTTAAAGAGTGTAAAATTTACCATTTTAAGGCTGCAAGAGTTGGTGTTTCTTCAAAATAAAATTGAGAACTTTCGTAGTTATTGCGTTCCAAAACACATGTGCATTAGAGGTGAGAAAGTACGACGGGCCAATCGATAGGAACTTATTGTATTGTATACTTATATCGATTAGCTCATCGATATTTCTATAGAGTGTTTGCGCTGAGAGTTTGCTATGTCGTTACATTTAAAGCAAAACTAGTATTATTGTCTTAATCTTGTTAATAAATTTTAAGTATATCTCCAAAATAAACATTAAATGGATGGATGAATAGTCAACTATCGTTAAAGCATATTCCGCCGGTTGGATTTGTTAAGTGGGTGTTAATTATGTTATTTTTAATATATTATTAATAAATATATACATATTTTCATTGTGAAGTATAAATAATCGGAGATTATATGCCACCATAATTACTGCCAGCTCCTGCTGCAGCTCATCGTGTATTGTACACTTATCGGCAGTCGCAACTGTTTCATGGGCGAGTTCTATTTGTGCGGCGCATCTCTAATTCTGATGGCTTGCATCCCTGTGGTAAACTAAACATAATTGTTGATATTATTGTCTTGGCTCATTTTCTGTAAGATGGAGGAGAATGAGAGTACGTCGGAGGCCCAGAATAACGTTGCAAACGGTAAGTGAATGACTCATAATCAACTCAGAATTCTTTTAAAGCTAACTTCGTCACCTCAGGAGATGATGACGCGACATACCAGCATAAGTTGGAACTGCTCCAAGCCGAGATGCGTAAAATGCAAAACGAGTTTAATACGCAGCGTGCAAAAATGAAGGAGCTGTACATGCAAAAGGAGGCCGAGCGGAAGCAGCTGCAAGACGAATTGAATGAGTTGAAGACGCACGTCATGGTAGCAGATCTAAAATGTGAGAACGAAATGCAGTTGAAGGATATAAAAGCGCAAGAGGAGATATCGTCACTGCAACAGCTGGTGCAGGACACGATCGAAGAATCGGCCATATACAAAGCAGAATTGGAGCGCCTCAAAGTAGAACAGCTGCGGCTGCAACAACAGCAACTTCAACAGATGCAGCAAATAACCACGGCTGAGCCATCCGGAGGACTAGCGCCACATGTTCTTAACCAGGTGAAGAAAACACTCGGATCTGTGCGAAAACTAGGCAGCGAATCATTGAACAACAGCTTTCAGCAGGAGAGTGCAGACAGCAACGCTCGTGGTACAAGCAAGTCAAATGCCAAGCAATATGTGAGTACTTCTAAACATATTTGTAACTCCAATAATATCTATACATGTTTAAACAGTCCCCCGAAGATGCCGAAATGATGCACTCTATAATTGAGCAACTGCAAGCAGAAATGCAAGCGCTAAAGGAAAAGTTGCGTGAAGCAGATGAACAGCTACAGGCTAAAGCTAGCACCTCACAGCGCACAGAGGACACAACAGAATCGGCCCTAGATGGAGCAAGTGCCATGCACAAGTCTACGTCAACAGAGTTGGTGGAAGACAATGTAGCTTGTAGTAGCTGTAATACGACAGAACAACGTGCCAATGATTTGACAGCGCAGGTGAAGCAGCAGCAAAAGCAGCTGGATACACTGCAAAAGCAGATCACTGAAGCACGGGAACAGTTGAGCAAGGAAGCTGCGCTGCGCAATGACTTGGAGAATCAGTGGCAGACCAAACGGGAGGCCCACAAGACCGAAGTACAAAACCTTCGCGAGCAAGTGAAGAACAACGAGCAACAACTGTTGGATATGCAACAAAAGTTTCTCGAGACCAAGGAGGAGGTGATGCGGAATCTACAGCGCGTGACCGACGATCGTGAAAGGGTTAATCAGCACCTAGAGACGCTGCAGGCTGACAATGATTTTCTTTCCGGTCGATTTCTGGCGACATCCGAGGAAATAGAGAACCAATACATTAATCTCCCAAACACTGTGGTCGAGCTGCAGGAGTTAATTCTACGACAGCAGAACGAACTGATACAGGCCCGAGTTAGCAGCGAATATGAGAAACAGAAGTGCGTCAGCTCGCTGGATGAGATTCATTTATTGCGCGCCCAGCTCGAAGAGAGCAACAATGAAAAGCGTGCCTACAAGCGCAAAGTGCAATCAGACATTAAGTCACTACAGTAAGTCGAAGATATATAATTATGTAGAGCATATATTAATTCCTTAACTCTTTACTTTCCGTAGAGATCGCATCACGGAACAGCTGATAGCGGAGCAGTCGCACGAGTCATCAAAGACACTTTTGGAACGGAAAGAGGCTGAGCTGAACAAGCAGCTGTCTGAGTGCCGTGTTGAGATTATAGAACTACAGGAAGCAAACGTAAGTAGTTGGTGCATTAAATCAATTAGTCAATTTCACAGCTCATCAATTTTCAGGAAAAACTGTCAAAAACCAATGTAGACTATAAGGCTAAGATAAAGACGCTTCAGGAGGAGTTGTCCACAATGGAAACGGTGCAAAAAGATTTTGTCAAACTGTCACAAAAACTTCAGGTAATTCGCATTGCCCATTTACAAAATCCAATTAAATAAAATATAAACATTTATTTTGTATTTTCAAATATACTTGTAAAATTGTCATCAATTATCTTAGACTTAATACTAATTCTTGTTTGTTCTAGATGACCTTGGAGGAGCTGCGACATGCTGACACCGAGGTGCGCTGGCAGGACGACGACGACGTCAACAATTGTCCCACATGCAACGCCGGCTTCACGGTGATGGTGCGCAAAATCCATTGCCGCCACTGTGGACACATCTACTGCGATAAATGTCTAACGAAAACGGTGCAATCGGGACCACGGAAACGAATTGCCCGCGTCTGTGATATTTGTCACACGTTGCTCACGCCAAACACCGCTCCCTACTTTAGTCACGAGCCACAGCAGACGAATTAGTTAATTTACACTATTCTATAGCGCTGGCAAATATTTATTGTTATTTTCTCAATGTATGTATGTACTGTGTACTATAATTCCACTCGTTCTTTTTTGTTGTATCTGTATCTGTTATCTATGGATAGTTTGTGTCCTTGTCAAATCAAACCGAGTCATATCCAATCGCAAAAGTGCGCTAAGATTTCAAATTACATATGCTATGTATATATATACATGTATGTGTGTATGTATGTATATATAATTTTGCATGTAACTCAGTCCTCTAGTTTAATGTCGTGTTAGCTATTTTATAGATAAGTTTCCAATTATTGAATTTTGAACGCAAGCAAAGCAACAATATAAAAAATCAAATAAAAAACCTATGTACACTTGACACTTGTGCTGACGCTCAGAGTTATTTGAACCAAGTTCGCCTGTAGAAGTGGGAAAATATTATTAACATTTGTTTATGGACAGAAAAACAGTTGTGTTCATGCAATAGGTATTTGTTTGTTTTTGTTTTTTATTTAAATACAATACAGAGGAAACAATTTGGCAATTTTTGTTAACAACTAACAACTTCAAAAATATATCAAATTGTGTCTTTTCTTCACGAGGGTTGCGAGGATATTCTATATATATATATATTTATAGTCAACGAATGCCATGCATTAACATTGATTTGTGTCCATTATTGTCTTCAATTGGTTGCTTATATTAAATATTAAAGGTAACTCAACAAGTGGGGCATGCCCGTTATTATAGAATTCTGTATGTACAACTCACATCACATCTCTAACAAATATGTCAATTGTATATTGTTTATATCTAATACTGCAATCTGCGCACACACAAGCTGGAAACGCTTTTTGTCTAATTGGAAACACATACATACGCTCACACACACACACACATGCAGACTAAAATGCTGGAAAGGAGGGAATCACATTTTCATAGGGCAATCAAAGTTGTCTCTGAATCTGCAATGAGAAGCAAACGTAAATGTAATTAGCAGTTGCCTTCTCACTCTACAATATTAAATAGAGCTCGCTCTGATATTACGACTCACCTCACCAGATGAGACGACCGGCAAAGGCACCTATTAACGCCACAGCTGTTACGCCTAATAAGCTGAGGACTCGACTGCTGGGACCTGTGGAAAACGTGACGAGAAAATTACAATTAATAAATAAAGAATTTGAATAACAGAAAATAAATTGAACACTAGCTAAGCTAAATCGCTAAGCCATGTACTTCTATCATGCTGGGTTATGGCTACGTAAATGTGAAGATCTTACGTTAAGCAAATTGTGCAGATATTAGAACATACATAAATACATAGTTAAGAATAAGAGACAAATGAAATTTGAGACACTTACGTAAAGAATTTTGGCGTTAAACGACAGTACGACAGATATATAGATGCGAGTCGAGGCGAGACGAGACGAGGGCGAAGGCAAAGTTGAAGACAAATGAAAAGCGATATATAATATATATTTAGGTAGAAATAGTGTATGAGAGAGAGATAAAGTGCGTGTGTGTATGTGGAGCAGATGTGTGTAATCTCTTATGTTGTTCTAGCTGGATCTGATCATCAATTCCTGATTCTCTCTAGTTTGAGAGTGTGCTTTGTGCTCGTTGCAGATGTTGATTGTTCCGTTACAGACATTAGTTATAGACACACAGAAAGAGAGTGACAGTGAGCGAGCGAGAGAAAGAGAGTGAGAGAGATAGAGAGAGAGCTTAGCCTACTGATGGACAATGGACGATGATACTCGATTCTCTCTGAATAACAGATATTATATTATCAACTATTTGAGCATCTCTGCGAGCTTCAATCTAAAACTAAAAGTATGCCTGCAACAGTTGTAACAACTGAGACGAGGACAATGTCGATGCTTGGTTCATGGTTTCAAATAATGTTTAACGTTTAGCAATTGCTCGTAGCGATCGCTCGGGGCGTGGCCAGAGTTGTTGCTCTATTTCGCGTTTTCACCTGCAGCGCCCGTATTGCTCAGCGAAATCTCGTGCCCGTATTTCGCCAGCCACTCGATGATCACGCCATTGGTCCAGCCAAAGCCCTTCTGTACGCCGTATTCACCACCGCCGCCATGTCCGCCAAACTTTTCCGCATCGTACTGAAAGAGAAATTATTCCGGTATTATAAGAGAACTATAGAAACTATATACTCGAACGCTACCTTTTCGAACATGGCACGCGAATCGCGATAGGCCGCAAAATTGGATTTCACCCAGCGATGACCCCATCTCTTTGACAGCTGCTTGGCGTCGGGAGTGCCCAAATTGTCCAGACCCTCGATGACAATATACTGCATAGGCGCCCACACATTGGGGAAGTCCCACTGCTCACCAGTCTGGTAGAGCGAGTTTGGTATGCCGCCCGGGAATGTGTCCAGTTTGTTCTTTTCGATATATTTTAGCACAGAGGCGGATATCTTGTCCGTGTCGGAAATATTGTAAGCCTTGACCCACAACGGCGCCAGATTGGAGGTCACAAAGTAGTCGCGTGGCTTCTCGTTGATCAAATCATAGTCCAGCCAGCAGCCGGCCTCCTCGTTCCACAGGACAGCCTGAATAGCCTGCCGAATACATGGGAGAGTAAGGTATAGATAAATATATATATATTTTCCATAAATTCTGATTAACTTACCTCCTTGATTTTCTGCGCCTTGGTCTCATACTCTGTCATCTTGTCCACGTTGCCCGCCTTGGCATGGAATTCAGCAATGATTTTGGCGTTCCAGTAAAGAATTGAATTCAGATCAACTGGCACAATGGAACGGGTCTTCGTATTTGAGAGATTTCCAATATTTGTCCCATTATCGTTGATATACCAGCGAGAGCTGAAGTCCATGCCCGATTCAGCAGCCGACTTCAACTCACTATAGTGGTTTTCCTTATCCTCGTCGGTGACGAAGCTAGCAGATGTCTCAATGTCCTCACTGTAGGATTCGGGACGGGGTCCCTTCGACGAGTCTCTGTACACGGCTAGATTATAGCCTTTGGCCTGTACGCTGTGATTGTTGATGAAGTATTCGAACTCGTGCTCCAGCACATCCAGCGCATTGATGGCGAACCGATCGTCCTTGGTGAAGTCCACATAGGACTTGACCATGCCCGCCAGTAGCGGCGGCTGGGAGCGACCCCAGTAGTAGACGCGACCGCCGTTCGGTATGAATCCAATGCGCTGTACAATCGACATGAAATTCTCGATCATGCCACGGGCCGTATCCCTCATCTCGCTGTACAACAGGCCGCGAATGATCCAGTATGAGTCCCAGTAGTAGAACTCGATGAAACGGCCGCCGGGTATAATGACCGGATTGGGCACGGGTATAATGGAGTAATATTCCGGGTTCTTGTGCACATCGTCCTTCATCTTACGTCCGAGCTCCTTCCAGATGTTATTTAGATCGACGCCCCATTGCTTCAGATCCGGATCGTTAACAAGATCCAAAAACGCTGGATGCTCGACCCAATCTGAAGGTGTCCACAGCTCCAGCTCAGTGCCCTTTGCGCCAAAATTATCCTGCAAATTCCGAAAAGATTGGATCACTGATAATATAAGCTACTATTGAATTGACGTCTCTGTCGTACATCAACAAATTTCCGTATCTGATCGTTGGTGGGTGTATTATTCGTCGAAGCCATAAATGCCTCAAATAGCTCCATTGTCTTCTCGGGCGAAGCCTTCAGCTTCATGTCCACAAAGGTCTTCGAGTCGGGAAACAGCTTCGCCATCTGCACCGTATGCAACAGAGGTCCATAGCAATATATTTGGCTGAAATCGAAATACGGAATTCTTTTCATTTAATTGAACTTCTTTATTGACTTCAATAATACAAAATATTTACTAAATTAGAATAAACTACTTGTCGTAGTCTTGCACTTAAGCAAAATTAATTAAAAGCTGAACAGTAAATGAATCTCAAAGAGCGAAGAAAAAAAAAAACACATTTAGCTAACGACTTTAGTAGACCTACGCTCTGACATCATAAATAAGTGTAAATAACTTTTTCTTTCTCCCCTTAATGAGGCAATTAGACTTTAAGCATGAACAAGTTTAGTGCAACACCTGTGCAATAGGATCTGATATGGAATTCAATCCGGTGGCACGATTTCGAAATAGTCCGTCACGTTTATTGATCGCGATTATATTCCATATATGTACGTATATTATAAGAGTCGAATGCGAGATTTTAAGTGGTTTCAGTTTGATAATTCTGGACCGGTTCATTGTGAGAGAGAGGGAATAATCCAGTTGATATGGGTGTATGAAACAGCAGCTATGTATATACATGTACAGATAGCCACACTTATACAGATATAAAGTCACATAAAAGAATAATAAAAATAATAATTTAGATAATGAAAGTTGTTTTCTGTTTTCGTACATAACGGACAACACATTATGCAAAGTGAACGAAAGCTGTACTAACTCTCGTAACTTACCAGGAGGAAAAGTCAAATGTTTCGATTTGTTTTTCAATTTCATTGTTCGCACTTTCGGCGATAAATTCGAGCAGATGCTTAGCTCGCACCTGCGGCACCGCCGCCAGGCAGCAGCAAAGGATTATTGGATAGATCAGGTTTACTTTGATCATTTTATTTATCAAATAATTTATATAATTTATATTATTTTATTATATTTGTGTATATTATTTTGATTTATTATAAGGAACTGTGATATCTTTATTATTAATTTACTTTTGTCTTTTCTTAAGCGCTTTACCAACACATTCGTAACTCTGGTAAATACTTATATATATGTATATATGCATATACTGAATTTATCACATTGACTGCGCTATAAAAACTACTTTTAGTACGTGGCCACAATGTAGGATTGTAATAAGTCGAATTAAGATTATTTTTGTATTTATTTGAAGCGTAATTCCCTAATTCAATTGTTGTAATTCTCAACTCGACGCGATATCCCGATCGAACAGTCTCGCGCGCTCCGCTGAGCTTTTCACACTTTTCGCACTTTTCAACGACCCAGACACAACCTGCGCCCTGCCAGTGCAAGAATACTTCTAACTGTTTCGGGCCGTTTTCGTTTTATAAAATAAATTACGACGTCGCTGTCGACGTCGAAACGTCAGCGAGATCGGGGCACACGACAAACAACGCGAGCTTGAGCACGAGTTGGAGCACGAGCATGAGCATGCCGATGCCGATGCCGATGCCGATGCGATGATTGGGGGCGTTGGGCGGCCGTTCTATTTATAAATCAACTGAGTTGCGATTATAGCTCAGCCGAAGCTGAACAGCCCTGTGTACGGTATTTCAATTTAACCGTTAGCTGCTATTGTTGTTGTAGCTATCGCATTTAATTTCATTCTCTCTATCTCTCTCACTCTCTCTCTCCTTATTAACTACCCGCATTGTAAGGATTTTAATATATGTGATGATATATTCCACATAATGTTGGACAACCTTCAACTGCTGTGAAAAATAAGCCAATGAACTTGTCTGCTGTCACATTTCCATTAACGTTTCACAAAATATGGGCGTATTATCAATTGATAAATGCATCTAGTATATGCTCTATTTACACAATGAATAACAATACATATTTATAATATTATTATGACTCTATAATGGTATTGTACAAATGGTATTCGATATTTGTTTAATGCGATACGCAAACCTCACATTGAACTAGTTCAATGGCTTCCATTTGTAATTAATTTATTACCGCCATTTTATTTTTTAGTTTTGACTTGGAAAATCCGTTAACCAGTTGGAAAATTGAAGACAAGCTTGGCTTATGAACAGCTTTAAGTAGTATACGAAGAACCTGAATTTGGTTCTACTAAAAAGTCAAATATCATCTTCTTCTTGAGTAATTCGTCTGCCCTGTAAATCAAATTTGAAATAACCTCAAAAACTTAGCCAATGCTACTTTAGACATACATATATTGTTCATAAATAAATATATTTATTTATATTTATATATATCCAGTCTATTATCTGGCTCGATCTGGTTCTAACCAGTTAAGGCCAAAAAATACTAATAATTTATTAACTTTAATGTTATTGTTTTTTGTTTATCTATAATGTTATTGTTTTTGTGTATAGTACTTAAAGGAAAATACTTTATGAGCCGCTTTTCATCATAATAAATATTTAGTGCTTACAAAAACTCTATTATGATATTAGCTAACACGATTATCTATAACTGCTTGCGCCTATAAAATAAAAAGGCAAATATATACAAAATATAATAATTCTAGTTATAGAATTTGAGCAATTTAGAGATAACTAATGCAGCTCATAACCCCAGGTAAAAAGTAATTATTTATAATGCCTCTTGACGCATGCATTCTAATACCCCCATAAAACTCAGTTTTTTAAGAATTTAAAGCCCTGAGCTTTTGCTATCCCGCAAACGAAATTGACTTTTATGTATTTACGCTGAGGTTTTTTTATTATCTATTTTGAATGTAACTGTAAACCGCACATTATATATGTACATATAGGCGAGCACATCCATATGCAGGGCTTTACGATATGGGCACATGCATGATAAGCTCTACAAAAAGAGAACAACAATTTGGGGATCGAGACTTAATATGTTAATGAAAACCAAATCAGTAGAGCACCAATCCAAATAATTAACCCTATTCCATTTGCTGATAGACAAATTCAAGACAACATGGAAAATCTTCAACATATACTATATATGTAAGTATATCCAGGGCACGTCAGTGTGCTCCGGGTATCTGTTAGCCGAGCACTCTTACTGTTTTTCCCATTACTACTTACATATGTATATTTGGAAATGTGGAAATGTGGTTAACATCAGGTTTGTTTATTTATAGCTCAAACTATTAAATGGGGAAATTACGTATAGAGCTATTTCGTTTATAAATAAACCTTAGATTAAATAGCCCAGTAAATGAAACGAAATACATCCAAAAATTACGCCGCAAAGAGTTACGGATGTACATACATATTATTGAGTAGACGGGCACGGCTATAACAAGTCTTAATTGAACTGATTTGCTGCACACGTACTAATCTGTCTGTCTGTCTGCTCGTCTCTCCGGCTATTTGCCTGTCCGTCCGACATCATAACAAAAAGAACGACAGTTCGGATCACAGTGAGAGAGAATCTACATTTGCATGCTGTATGTGTACAAATTTCGGGATCTGATCATTGACCGGGAAATTCTCTGTGAATTGTCGCATGTCGCATGTCGCATGTCACACTTTTAGTGATTTATCACATTTAGTTAATATTCACTTGACCAGAGTTTATGTGTGTGTGTGTGTGTAATTTGCAAATGATGTATTGTTCGGTTAAATCTAAGTACGTCGTACTTTTTTCTTTCAGTCTCAAGCAATTATAGTATGAGAAGAAACCTCTCGCTCTCGCTCTCTTTCTCTCTCCCTCTCCTCTCTCTGTGTGTCTATTGTGGCATTCGGAAACAAAAGATACTTTATTTCACATTACAAATTGGCATATCAAAACAGTTGTGCAATTATTTGCAGCTATTGGAGAGATACAGAAAAATATACAGTAGAGCGAGATAGACTGCTATATCATTCATTGTCTCTAGCAAATGGCATCAATAGATTTAATTAAAGTTTAATGCATTCAATGCACACGCGTCACAATCGAACAAGTCGTGAACTCTGATTCCATATCTAGTTCACGCTTTGACTTTTACCCTATGCATATATAACTCATTATGACTCAGATATCTTACTATAATTATGCTATGGAGTTTAGACAACAGGAAGAGTCCCGTCGCCTTGAGACTGAGACTCTTACAATATGAATAGCAATATAGTTAAATACTTATATATAATATATGTATATATAACTACTTTATAATACACCCAAAAGTATTTAAGGTCGTTCCATTGTTTCGACTGAACAAATATTTAAACGAGTGTAATGGACTTTTCAATAAACATGATGACAAATAGACGCCAGTTGGAACGTGTTTGGCATTACCAAAAAGTTATCATAAATATCATATAGATAGATAGATACATGAATAATACTTCCGATACCGCTGAAGTCAGGCAATATATACACGATCTAGCAATTCCGGTTCGAGTTCTGGTTAAGTCAGACTGATTATTGATTCATTTCATTGAATAATATATAGTTAAGTTCGAGCTTAGAACTGAAGTGAACTTTAAAATATATGCCAAGTTTCTATAGAAACTGTTTATTAATCGTATATTATAAGGGGAACCCCAGTAAACACATTCCAATCAGCTGCCCAATATTTCAATACTTTTTTTGCTTGTTCTAAACTTCTCTATGTATGAGACACGCCCATATTATTATTAGGTTTATATAGTATATGGCAGGAAGCAGAGACAAAACCAATATACCCTTTACAGCATTTGAACGCGTATGCATTCCAATTTCATTCGGACACAGACTAATTAAATATTACAAATAAATTTAAAAAAAGAAAAGAATGCTTAACAAAAATGATTTTGTGTTAATGCGAGCCGTATATATTTATTAGAGTATCTTTTATTTATTTATTATTACTGTGAATTTATTTTGCTTGGCATTTCGTTCCAGCAATTGACAGTGCTAAATGAATTTCTGAATGGCTTAGCAGCTATGACGTCTTTATACGCATGACCAATAGTTCAACTGGCTTAAACTGAAAATGAAAATAATAATAAAAACAAAAATCTGACAGAAGATCGAGTCAAAGAAGAAGAAGAAGCAGTTAGAAACTCGTTTGAAAAAAAAAATTGGTCCAAGCAGCACGTTTTAATTAATTGCGAAACATGCGAAATGCGAAATGCTTGTGGCTTAAAAGACTTCGGTTCAAGGACAACATTTGAATAGTGAAACGAATTAAAATTTGATAAACGACGACAAGATAGACAAGATCTGCAATAGAGCTCGATAAGTGCGAAATGTGTGAAGAAGAAACAATTCACCTTTGGCTGTCAATCCAAGGACATTCCAGCAAAACAAAGAGACACTCAAGATTCTAATTTGTGATTAGATATAGCTTATAGAGTATCTATGTAGAGTATCTGTAGTGATTGCAATCCATACCTGTTGCTTGCACTTTCAAGTGATTCTTCTTGAGGTGTTTGCAGCGAAAATTCATATTCAGCTCTCTTCCTATATGGGTGCGCATAACCTGGGGTAGGTGAATCAACTGGTTTTCAAACTTGAATCGCGATCTGAACTCGACTTAAGGTTAAAAGTATTTTTTTGTTGTGTATTTGAATTTGCGTTTTATATACTTAAATTCCAATTTCAATCGAGAATCGCAATCGATTCTTTGTAGTTTATCTTAAATCATAAGAGATAAGAACGATATGTTCCTTTATCGAAAATTCTGCACTTGACACTGAATTCTATCAGAGTACAGCGAGTGTGGAATCTCAAGAGGTTGTGGCATTGAAAGGAACTCGACTTAATCCCTTTTACCTCAGTCCATCCCTGATAAGATGTTGAGCAAGAAGAGCGACGTCAATCACAATCGACTTGAATAGCTCTCTAAACTGTCCAACAAGATAGAATTAAATGGAAAACATATATATTTTTTTAATTTTTAATTTCAACTCAAATTAGATACTTTAAGTAAAACTTTGACACCCTGTATTTTGTTGTATTATTGTTGCCACAAATAACAGTAAACAGTACAAAGAAAAAAAAAAAACATAATCAAAAACAATGCTTGCAAAATTAGAATTTAATTGTGTTGATTATTTTCTGTGGAGTTTATTTTTTTTGTTCTTTGCATTAATTGCAGTTATTAAATTTTTTATATTTCCATTAATTCAACGCGATTTTATAGATTTGTGACGTTTTATTTTCGCTTTTTTTGTTTGTACAATTGCTATTGTTTAAACAATTTGCACAAATACGTTTCGACGTTAGTAGAGAGCTATTATTTTTTTTTTTTTTAAAGATTATTTTTGGTTAGTTGCTGATAAGAGAGACAGAGAGAGGAAAGAGGTTAAGTTAAGCGATTCGTAAAGTTCAAATTTAGATCACAGATCTTAACATTTGTAAATTATATGATATTAAATATATATATACTTAAATTTATATTTGATCTGTAGCAACAATGGGTGACAATCAAAATAATAACATATTTCAACTGTCAATTATTTATGACTTAGTTTATAAAAAAAAAATTTTAAAATTATCGCTGCTTATAAATTAGCAGAATTCGATTGGGTATAAAGATTAGTTAGCTGAATGAAGTACGAATATAAATATACATACATAGAGACATATATACCCACATATAGTTGAGCTGATAACACAGTTGACTTCAAGGTCTTGTGATTTACATACACAGTATCGCCCCGGATGCTCAGTACACGCGTTTTATCACTTTGAAATCGAGTGCTTGTAACTGATTCATCAGTTGATTAGATAATTATGATTTCTATATACATATGTGGCTAAAACTAACCTGCATTTGTTGCCAAGTCTTCGAGATGCCCTCGCCAAACAGAAATTGTATCTCAAATACGCCCATTGACGCAATGTCTTAGCCAAAAGCATTTTTGCTTGTGCTGAGCGACGGAGACTGAGAATCTGTATTCAATCTCAGCTGTTTGCGTCTGATAACAGCATTCACCGTTGTCTGATGGCTGATAGCGCGCAGCTCGAGTGCTACGAGTGGAAATAAATTATACCTAATACTATATTATGTATACATTGTTGTTTGGCTGTCTGTCGTCTGTCAATTGTTATTATTAAATTTGTGTTGTTGTTGCTATTAAAACTCATTTCAATTTTAGAAGCAATCAAAAGGTAAATAAGTATTATAATAATATAGAATAAATTTAGCCGACAATTAATATTTGCCACACAATTTACTCATAATTTACAATTCCAACAAATTAGCGCAAATTCAGTTTAAAATATCGCAACGCTGCAAAATATTGTACAAATTGTTTGCGCAAACAGCCCATTTTGCGCAAGCAACTCGTGCGCACATCGCATGGCAGCTCCGCCTCAACAACGGCCAATCGCCGCACAGCGCGACTCAGAGCCCCCGTTGGGAGTTGTTCGCTATTGTTTTTTTTCTTTTGCTTTTTTTTTGTAGATCAGATCGTGTCTACTGTTTGATTGAACACCTGCTGGGCGCATTAATCGTCTTTTGAGTGTACTTAGATTTATCTATTTCCACGTATTCATACATTTGCATAAGTGTTTAATTAAGTGTTTGCTGGCATGCCGATAAACATAAATGGAAATTCAATTGAACTCATATATAAATGAGCGTAAATTCAATTTATTTATACAGAAATTATTATAGTATTTTTTTCTTATTCGTTGTGGGCTGGGATTATAAATATTTTATTAATACTGCTGGACAGTTAATTAAATACGTTTACGGTTATTTAAATACGCGTCTCATTTAAATCAACTTTACATACATTCATAGCAGCAAGCTATTGTTTGCCTACATTTCTTTAACAGATTAAACGACCAGCCTAAGAGTATGCAATAGTTATGTTAATAAACATCTCTGTTAATTTCATACCGAAACGCAACAGACATGTGCAATAGCAACCAGCCGTAACGGATAAGTTTCATAGCAACCGGCTTTTGCTGGTTGATCACACTCACAGCCCGACTGTATACAATAGTTTTTGTCTTGCTCAGCCATGCTTAAAGCTGTGAATGCTGTTCAAACGATAAGAACAAACGCGACTAATGACATGATATTCCATTGCAGAACGCCAGATTGACATGTTGTCTTTTCACTTCCCGAACGAACGAAAAATTGAAATGGCAAATTAAAGGAAAATGTGATTCAGTCCCATATTTGAATTCAAACCCTGTTCAAATTATGAATATACTCGCTCTCTGATTAAAAACGAAATGTAAGAGAATCAAATGTAATAAATTCTTATTTTATGCAGGAATTCTGAGAAAAATGTCCCCTTATGCGCTAAATGAATTCTTATTGATTCAGCTTCGCATCGATTAAAATAATTAGCTTAATTAAAGCCAATCGAAAGTCTGGCCAGCTGTGGCCCAACCTTGCTATAAAGCACACCTGTTCGACTGGTTCGGCTGCAAGTGCATTGCCAAACAGTGAACTGATTATAGAAGTGCTTAAAAAAGATACGAATTGGCTCATCGCATAGTTGGCTAAATAAAAGGTTCATTGGCACGATTTCATTCTATTTCAAGAGAAATTGAACTTTTTTTACTAATAAATATTGAGACCAAAAACAAATTGGATCAAACCTTTTCTTATTTGCAAGCTAACTAAATAATTAATTAATTAATTCATTATCGCTTTTTATAAAAAAAAATGTACAAAACTGATATAGTCACTTGACTCTCGGCGATTGTTTATTATTGTTCCAAAGGTGACAAACGCAAAAAGCAAGCGAAAAGCAATTACAAGGTCGCCATTAAGAACCTTACGTACATATGTATATGTATGCATGCATTGGGCTCGGCAACACGTGCTAAACTGCTTAATAAGTTGCGATTGCATTGCAACTAAATTTTTAGTTTCCATTCATATAGGTTTTTGGTCACGTCTAAAAATGTAATGCGTTTCAAATATTAAAGTCGTTTCTCGACTGCATTTTTACTTGTTTTCGAAAACAATTCAATTTTTCGCTTTGCGCAAATGTAGTTCACATTAAGCAGTTGTTTAACTGTTAACAAATTCTTTTCTCATAATAAAAAAAAAACAAAATCACAAAGAAAGAAACACTTTTAGGTTACTTTTCAAATAGTAAATAAAACAAAATAAGACTCCGCTTGGTCTGGCTAACTGCATCGATCGCGTGACTCTTGTGGATCGACTAGGAACAACAATAAGGAATGCGCCAAACAAAGATAGCAACAACAACAAACGTATAGATTGCTCTGACGCGAGAGGCGAGCGACAGAGACAGATGTGAATTTGGCAACAAAACAGAATGGCAAGCACAAAAAAAAAAAATAACAGTGTATTTATATCTCAACTGCGTGGAAGCACAATTAAACACACACACAAACACAGACACACACACACGCACACATGCACATTCATATCTGCGTATGTTTATAAATATTACCAATGCGAGACCACGCATAGCTTCTGGCAAAGCTTTAAGTGGGAATGGCGGAAAAAAAAACACACACATTTTACCCAACGGTAGTTTGCAAATTCTTTCTATTCGCTCGAAAACAAAAATTATGCAACTTGCAAATATATGTACATAAATGCACATTGAAATGGAAATACGCACGAATTCGCAACTTACCCGTTGGCATTCATTTTGCTCTCCAGCTGGCTGAAGTCCTCGGGAAAATGAAATTCTGAAATTTTGTTGGCACTTTGTATGGAGGGTAGTGCCACGCGACGTAGTCTAGACTAGAATCTTTTGTATTGATATTGATTTTTTGCTTGTCGCCAAAGCTTCTATGCTGCGAACAGAGTATTGGCGATTTTCGTTTGTATATATTTTTTATTTTTATCACACAACACTTGTTTGTTTTATCATTAAACAAATTTGGTTTTACACAATTTTCAGTTTTGCGTACAGAGCGCGTGCGACCGGCTCACGAAAAGCTGCAAAACTGAGTGTAATGCCGATCGCCATGTAAATAAATAGTTTTGCACGAGAGCTGCACACATGTACGAAAATACATGCAAACTTACCCACATACACACAAAACATACATACATACATATGTAAGTTTTAGCGCGTGGAGTAGAGCCAGCTGTTAGCGAAAGAGAGCAGAGAGCAAAAGAGAGGAAGTTGAGAGCGCCGAGAGCCAATGACTGTTATGATAAAATAAAAGACTCAGCTAAAGCGATAAACATTGCTCTCGACTTGGCCATACCGTTACTTTTTTACCACACTTATTTACGTACATATACATATGATTAGAGTTATTATTGCAGTTTTAGCATCTAAATCGTTCTCATTTGTGCTCAGCATTGTTGCAAAAGAAAAGGATATTTTCGTATGAATGTAAAATAAATTATTTATGTTACTTGTAGTATATATAAGTCGTATATACCTTGTGCCAAAAACAAGTCCAGTGTATGTGTTAACAATACTGAGAGCAGACAAGTTCTTGGCCTGTCGCGACACACGCAAACAGCTTTCGCACGTAGTCAGCCGGTGGCGGCGACTCTTGATACGCCCTCTGCACAAGCTCTCCCTCTCGCATTAAGAGGACGCTGCTGACGCTACTGACGCTGATGCAATTTGCAGCAGTATTTGAAATTTGTTATGTTGACGACAAATGCGGACCCTATTTATCCAAACAGAATGTTTAGCTTTATGACAATTTTGTTTTCACACCCTCACACACAACGCGTAGTTTACACATGTGTTCATATACATACATACATACACATTTGTGTTTATATATGTATATGTACTGTTGGTAGATGTTCGGTTTGGCTCAATTTCAAGGTGCCCTTGCCATGGTTGGATCTGTACAGACGGCCCCAGGTAGCGAACCGGTTCCAAAGCAATGAGTGAAAATTGCGAACTGTATAAATAAGCACGTTTTTGAGTTCATTCAGTCTAAATTTAAACAATTTGTGAAGAAAATATTGACCTTCAAACTTGCCCTTTGGATATAAAACTTGAAACCGTAATATAAATGCTAATCAATCAGGTTGTTTACTACGTCAGAAGATAAACAAAAATCTCCAACCACTCGATAGATTATACAGTCTTATTGAGTTGAAACTTTTCGGTTAGCAACTCATATCAGATTGCTAACTGTGGGGGCTCGTCTCTTTAGAGACATATACATGTACATATGTATGTACATACGTAGATGTATATGCGTGACTGCCAGACATGGTTAGAAATAATCAAATTATAACAAAAGTTCTCTGACCGAGACTGTTTTCTTTAAACTTGACTTATTAAAGTACATCATAATAAATAATTCTGAACAGTATTCATAACCAATTTTTAATGCTTGCTTAATGCTAATAATTTTAAACGTTAACACTAAATCAGTTGTCGACATTTCACAATGCTTACATTTTTCTGACAGCTGGTATTAAGAATAGTTTATACTATTATTATTATTTTTCAAATTCGATTATAATAACTTATAGCCAAGATCTATAATTTTATATATACCCTCGTAAGTTTTTCATCAGCCAATAGGCTCTTAAATATTTAGCAAACAGAGTACATAAATTATTTTTCAATCGTTGTATTGAATTCCCTCTATCAAGAAGTTTTCATAGAGTAGGCAATATAGAAGTAATAAATTTTAATCGAGCAATTCTCAACAAGTGCAGAAAATTGAGAAAATCTGCATATATGAACTGCAAACTCTTTATTGCTCAGTGAGTTTTCCCTCAGCCCAGAAAGGGCATACATATATCCATATAGTGAGTATAGCTAAATGTAGTTGGGGTTATTTCGAATTGGGGTTATTGTTGCGTCAGTGCAAAGAACTGAATTAACTTAAATTGAATGCGGTCATCCACTTGGCGCTGGCACATTTCATATGTATTTCACATTTCACATTTCGGATTTCGGTTTTCAGATTAAGGGAACTATGCGAATCCATGCCGGAAATGAATAGTCTAGATTAATTTAGTTAGAACAAAAGACGCTCGCACTAAGTTCAATTGGTCAGTCAGTGAGCACGATATACGACTGAGTTCATGAAAATAATAATGCTGCACTACACAAAATTTAAATCAAGTAAAAAGTAGAGAAATTGAAATGCGATAATTAATTTTGGTTCATAGTAGTGCTGGATGTAAAAAGTTAAAATAAAGGAAGTACAAATATTAAATAAATAATACAAGTTAATGATTAGAAGATTGCATAAAATAAGCAACAAATTGAACAGAAGTCTCTAACTAAATATAGTATAGTAAACACCATGAAAACAAAAACCATGGAAAGTGCAATAAAATGCAATTAATTTGTTTACAAATGGGTCAGCAATTTAATTGGCTAAACAAGTATGTTTACTCGAGTTTATATAAATGCAGTTGACATTAGAGGAGCCTCTTGCTGGCAATACACATAAATATGCATATTTACGTAGTATATGAGGCTCTTATGTACATTCTCTAATAGCCATTATTAAGATAGAGCCATTCATCACGTCTCTCGTAGTGCATTCTAGTAACTTAATACATATTACATTCATAAAGCCCGATGGAAGTGCACGACTAGCAGATACCATGCTCTTTGTTATTCTTCCAATCATTCTACAATTGTTTCCTAGTACACACTCTTCTTCTTTCTATTCAATTTTTTAATGATTACAAGCTCAGCTAAAGTATATTATATTATATTAGGCTCATAAACATGTGCTTCAACCATAATTGGCTCTCAATGGCCAATTGAAAGCTTCTTAAATATAGTATATTTAGTTATTGATTTATTATATCTGATATCAAAATTGGCTTTTGATTATATAGCAGCACTGACACAAAAAGAACAATTCACTTTCACTGATTTATGGCAAATTTTTATAACATTTTGATAATTTAATTTTCGCAATAGCCAGCGTAACGAATCAGAACTAAAGACAGAAGCAGAAGATAAAGCATACATAATGCATTAGCTATAACGGTGAATTGCAATGGTAGACTACAAAATACGGTAAGTTCTTGATAAAACAAACATATTTACAGCTGTAGATATAAAAAGTTTCAAAACTTACAACAAAACTTACCAAGAAATGTGAAATGTGATTAATACAAAACATAGAAGCTCTCTATTTTTATATGATTATAATATTTCTATTTCATTCAGAAGAATTGTAGAACAGAGCAAAATATACTTACAATCATACTCGTACATACACACATGATAAACAAAAATTATATTTCATTCGAAATAATATGAACTTATTCATAGGAACCTACACATTATTGTTTTCGGAGCAGCGCTATCAATTGGAACTTAAGTTCCAGCACAAATTCGGATTCATAATTCTGCCTAAAACTATGCTTTCTTCTTTACGCTGAAAAGTAAAAAAGCAAACAAATAAAGTATTCTATGAATAAATGAATTCCATACAAAGTATTTCTCTCAGACCAAATTCTAAGTTCATACATATACGATTACATTATAATTGCTAATTCCATTACAATTAAAAATATGTTTAGTCTGTGATGTGCCTATAAAAATAATCAATTTTAAATTCCAATGCATTAACGATATCAAATTCAGTGCAATTGACTCAAGTTTCATAAATTTGGGGTTCACTGTAGTTGAACTGTTTTATATTATACAGAAATAAAACTTGAGGTCTATACAACTTGCGACTGTTTATGCATTCTATTTGTACGTATATAAAAGGGAGTGAAATTAGTTTTAATACCCAGCACAAAATGCAAGAGAAGTATGATATGTATATCTGTGAGAAATAATGTTAAGTTGACAGAAAAATATATAGCGAAATGCTATAGAGTATATAAGAAAGGTATAGAAATTTCAATTTTAACTTTCATATCCTCAATGATCGCTTGGAATTCATTTACTTAAATCAAATGATAAGTTAAGCAGACTAACAAAGACAACTTTGGGCATTTTCTAGTCGGGCACTTGATCTTGTAAATGTGCAAAAACTGTTAGCTTAAATAAACTTAGAGTTAGTTTAAGGAAATGAAACTTTATATCAATTGTTTATATGTTTATGCTTTGTATGCTCAGCCGATATCATATACTGCACAAAAATTCTACAAATGGCAAACGATCTCAGCGGGCACACCCTGTATAATTAGATACAGAATACAGTATGAGCTCATTTTGTGGGTGAGATCGCTTTGGGCTATGACAATATAAAAAAAATATATATAAACAACTAACTGCCAAAGTATTGCGAGTGCACATATGTATGTCTGCATACATATATATTCATACATAGATCACAATAACAGAACTATGCGAATATGTGAGTAAGCTGAGTCGAGATTTAAACCGCCTTTGACCGGGCCACGTAGCAGTAGTATTCCATGATGATATTTGGGCATCATAACGTTAGCATACCCAAAACAAACCTGTAGATATTACGTGTTTGAAATTAGAGTATAGAATGTTTTGAATTTGCTACACTCATCAACAAAATTGGATAAACAAGAATAAGATTATAAATGTTTAACCAAAAAGCATCAATATATATAAAAAATAATTAAATGCATGACTCTTTCACATCAAATAATTATTAAAGATTTTAATTTTTAAAATATTTTTAATACTTTTATGTAGAGTTCTAGTATGTCAGAAAATTTATCCCATAATCTAAAAATATATATTTTTCATAAATAAAGAATTTAATGATATTAATTCAATTGATACTAAATAAATTATTGAACAAGTTTTTCACATCAATATCATAAATATAGCTCGATTGCGTGCCACATCGGTGACGTATCTCCCTCAGCTCAGTCTGTCGAATGACAAATACAATAAAACCGACATGTGACGACATATTAATTTAATTTGCATAGCTTGAGACGCGAAAGCTTCGAATTAGCAGGAGCTTTTCAAAAACTTTGACTTGTAAACATGTTTGCTTCAATATAAATATTTGAATATTATAGAAGTATCTAGAATTTTCATTACAAATATACTTAGATTATTTACACCTTGTGACTGACAATATTGTTAATACTCTAGCTAAAGGTATAATCACTTGTCTATAGAACTGTTTCTAAGCTACAATTTTAGGTTTAAAGCGATGCTAATTAAGCAAGCCATAAATATATGCATGTATTTGTAAAAATCGGAAAGTGATTTACTAATTATTTTAGCACAGTTATAAATGTTCTTGAAATAACTACTGTTGCCTAACTATATATAATATAATTGTGATTTATGATACTAGTAAATTAACAAGAAATTTTAAAAGTAACAGCTTTTTAGAACGTTTTATTTCTTAAACAAAACTTTCATGGGCTGTGTTCTAAAAAATACTAGTTTAATACTAGAAAAAGGATTTAAAGAAAATTACCCTTGATTTGGTCACCCTATGACAAAATTGATTATTCTTGTGCGTTGCCACAAAAATGGTTAAAGTATTTGATTTACTGCCTTTGGCATAGCGAACGGAACCGCAAGCTTATGTATGCGAATTGGGAGAGGTTTGAAATGTATGTAATGGGGTACAGTCTGACCAGCATTCAATAGACAACGATCCCCCAGCCTCGCATAGCCCGATCCAACAAGACATTGGTTCGCATTGTTACTGTACTTTTGCCAAACAGAAAAGCTCGCCTGACAGCTCTCTGAGCTTTTTGCCATGCCTCTCTGGCTTTCTCTCTCTCTTTCTCTCTGCGTATGTCTTTGTGCGTCTTGCTAAGCAGGTGTTTACCTCGCATGTGAAATCGTTCGCTAAGTCAGTTTGAATTAGAATCTCAATCAGCGCACAACGTCGAATCAAATAAGAAGCAACCATGCCAATTGGTAAGTCGTGAGTTAGTTCTAATTGGAAGTCAATGATAATTGAATAAGCATAATAGATTGACCTCAAAATAAATACCAGTGGATTTACTGTTCATTATGCCGGCTGTGTAAGCTCTCACGCTATCTCTTTCTTCGCTCTCTCTCTATCTCTGTGTCATCCGCATTTATTGCTATTTTGGCTTATGTCCAATAAAACCAAAAAGAGAAATGTTGAAAATTGTTGTGCTGTTAACAATTCTTAATATTCGTCAGCGTGTTCTATAGTTTTTGTTTGTTTTATAGGGGCATTGCCCCAAATCAATGTTAAGAAAAGTAGTAAAAGTTCAAGAAGACTGCATATGCTGGATCATTTGTAAAGTCTAATAGAATACATAATAATATATGCTCGAAAGGTGTTTAAGAACTTCAGAATTCGTAGATAACAATATTCGAATGGCTTTGCAAATTATTTAGACTGAGTCGGCATCTTAAATAAATTACTTTCTTATCGTCTCCTTGAACCCTGGCAGTAATCAATATTGAGCAACAAAAATTGTCTATAGCTCGACCTCGCGATGCAGGCAAATGATGTCATTCGCTGTGATGTGAAATTTCGCACAAACAAACAAACATTCTTCATGCCACAAACATACATATAGAACTCAGATGCACAAACACAAATATATATAAATAAATACATATTTATATTTACATATAGTTATTTTTGAATGCCAACAGCTTTTTTAACGTTGTATACATATGTATATGTAAACACAGCAAGTTATACTTAGTTGAATGGAGAGAACGTTCCTCAAACAAACATCCAATTGGTGTCTGCAAGCAGTTAGCTTTGCTTCAGATCCACTCTGAGCGGGCGGGCGGGCTGAGCTGAGCTCTCTCTCAGTGATTCATTGCTGAGGTCTAGAGAATGCTGCGAGCAACCGGCACCACTCAAAATGACATCATGCGAATCAAATGCGTCGTTTCTTCGCTCATCCAAATAAAAACAAATTCCACGGATAGCGCGAGTAGACGACTAGCAGATACCCTAACTAAATATTAAATATAAAAACTAAAAATTTCACATTAAATTTATTTTCTTTTCAAATGTTGCCAAGTAGTCGGCTAACAGATACCCTAGCCAAGTAATACATATATTACTTTTATTTATATTTTTAAATCTTACTAAAAGCCTAAAATAATATGTATGTTTAGTTTTTTTTTTTTTTTTTAATTTATTGTCGCAAAAAAAAACAAATAAATAAATAAATATTAGCTAAAGTATTGTTTATTTATAAAAAAATTAATAGGTAGCTATAATATTGTTTACATTGTTTCTTCATATTTATTTGTTACTTATTTTTTTTTTTTTTGCATACCCTGTAAAATTATTGTATTTGTCAGCTGTCCTCTTTATGTTCCCAATTAAAAATCATGTCTGATTTTGGAATTTTTCCATTTAATATATGTACATAAACATACATACATACATGTATGTATTTATGTTGAGTGATTTCTAAATATATTTCTGGTTTGTTTTGCAGAAGTGAACACACCCGATAAATTGGAATACCAATTCTTTCCGGCCAGCGGCGGTATCTTCACGTTTAAGGTGCGTTCGCCCAAGGATGCCCATCTGGCGCTCGCCTCTGGCCCCCAGGTCACGCCGCCCATTTACGAGATCTTCCTGGGCGGCTGGGAGAACAGCAAGTCCGTCATACGCAAAGATGGTCAAAAGCCCGAGGTGGCCGAGGTGCCCACACCCGGCATCCTGGACGCTGGCGAATTCCGTGGCTTCTGGGTGCGTTGGTATGACAACGTAATCACCGTTGGACACGAGGGCGATGCAGCGGCATTCTTGTCCTACGATGCCGGCTCCCTGTTCCCCGTCAACTATGTGGGCATTTGCACCGGCTGGGGTGCCAGCGGCACCTGGCTGATAGACGGTAAGAGCACTAAGCATTGAGCAGTTAGTGGAGTCCAACTAACTTTTGATTCAATTACAATTTTACAGAGGTCGCACCCTCGGCACCCGTCCTGGGCTTCACGGAACCCACTGGCAGCGGTCCTGGCTGCTGGGTGGCCGCCGCCAATGGCGAGGTGCCACCGAATGCTCTGCAAGGCGGCTTCGATAGCAACGAGCAGCTGTATATTGCGCGCGCCCGCCACGAGGGTGATCTGATACCCGGCAAGCTGCATCCATCCCACGGCGTCACCTACGTCGCCTGGGGCGGCGGCGAGCACGGCCACAATGAGTACGAGGTGCTCTGCGCCGCCGGCGGCAATTGGCTGCCCGTCGAGGCCGGCAACATTCCACCCAATGCCTTCCCCGCCGGCGAGACTTCCGAGGGCGAGCCCCTCTTCATCGGACGCGCCACCCACGACGGCACCGTCACCGTGGGCAAGGTGCAGCCATCGCACGGCTGCTGCTACATACCCTATGGCGGCGAGGAGCTGGCCTACAAGGAGTTCGAAATCTACGTCTCCAACTAGATCGGCGCTCGGGACCGAGGCCACCATATATCGAATATATCGCATAGTCGCACATCCTGGTAGATGCCTTGAGACGCACGCAACAATCGCTATTCCAACGCCTGGCAGCTGAATATACTTGGTTCTATATTTATTTCTTGTCTGATGTATTTCTGTATTGTTCATGAATCTCGAAATCGAATAGCGATTGCTTTTTTATTGTTTTCTATTGTAACTTTTGCAAAATTAACCTGAATTGTTAATAAACCTAAAGTTTAAGAGAAAGTGAAACTATTTATTTATTAGCTGGGAAGCCAAGTTCAAGTTTGACTTATTAATACAAATATATGTATATATATACATATATATATATTAAGGTATATAGTCTTTGCTCTAAAATAGAAGAGAATTTCATATCAGAGCAGCTAAAACAAATATGCCTCTAAAAAATTAGAGCTCTAGCTCCTATAGGTCTCGAGACTGAAGCGTTCATTTATATAGACAGGCAGACAAACAGGCGTAGGTTGACTTAGGTCGTCTCTTTGATCAATACTATAAATATCGGGAGAAGCGTAGCATTATGGGTTCTGCTACAATTCTTTTATATCGGGTGATTACTGTTGTTGTACTTAAAGCACTGATATCGTTCTCTAGTTCTTGGTAATTACCTATTTATTATCCTAGGTTAGATAAGCTACACTCGTGTAAGTGGGAGGGTAATGAATTCTTAATAAACCAAGTAAATTATTGTTTTTATTATATTTTAAATGACTCACTACTAAATACCCTGCAGCATTTTAAGAACTTAATTTTGAATTTAAGAAATCTCTGATATTTACCATCCACAATTACTGAGGATTAAACTTAATAGTAGTATATAGTGCCATAGCAACCGACGATTAATGTAATGTCTTGTTTATTGTTTAGTTTGAAGTGGAACGTTCGACTTGGGCTTAGGGAATTTGAAGTGAATTGCACTTATTGCGGCAACTTGAGCTCAAGTGGCCGCATAAATATATATGTCACCTTGCCTATGGAGCTGGTGATAAGGAGAGCGTATAAAAGTGACAGGCGCAGCAGCTACTAGAAATCAGTGCAAGTCTAAGGCAGCCCAAATGGACAAGTTAATAGCTCTGCTGGTGGTTCTTGGCCTGAGTGCCCTCGTTTCGGGCGAGCGTAAGTGAAAAGTGGGCGGGGCGAGGGCCGAGCTAATCAGTCATGATCCCATACTCGTCTCTATTGAAGGCATTGTCAACTGCTACTGGGGCACCTGGGCGAACTATCGAAGCGGCAATGGCAAGTTCGATGTATCGAATATCGATGCCAACCTCTGCACCCACCTGAGCTATTCATTCTTTGGCATCAATGACAATGGCGAGATTCAGTCGCTCGATACGTGGCTGGACTATGACTTGGGCTTCATCAGCCAGGCCGTTGGCCTGAAGAGCCAGAACCATAATCTCAAGGTAATGGCCGTGGTGGGTGGCTGGAACGAGGGATCCGTCAAGTATTCCGCCATGGCCGGCGACTGGAACAGGCGCCAAAACTTCATCAATTCGGCGCTGAACTTACTGCGCAACAACGGCTTCGATGGCCTGGATCTCGACTGGGAGTACCCCAATCAGCGTGGCGGCCAGTGGGAGGACCGCTCCAACTTCGTGACTCTACTGCGAGAACTGAGAGAGGCGTAGGTATTCAGAAGCTCCTACTTAAGCTCCGATTTGATCTTCTCATTGTGTCCTTCTAGATTTTCACCTTTCGGCTATGAGCTGAGCGTTGCTGTGGGCGCCGGCGAGTCGTTAGCCAGCAGCTCCTATGAAATCGCCAATATCGCACAGCAGGTGAACTTCATCAATGTCATGACGTACGACTTTGCCATGGCTTCCGATGGCCAGACTGGCTTCAATGCGCCCCAGTGGGCCATCGAGAATTCGATTAACTACTGGCTCAACAATGGTAAAGCAGTCACTGAGCGATTCTTTCTTCTGTCTAACTTGATGGAAATCTTTTAGGGGCACCCGCTGATAAGCTCGTGCTTGGCATTGGCGCATATGGACGCAGCTTCCAGCTAACTGACGCCTCTCAGAACTGGCCAGGCGCACCATGTCGAGGCGAAGGCGGTGCCGGCGCCTTTACCGGCGACGGCGGCTACCTGGGCTACAACGAAATCTGCGTGAACAACTGGCAGACGGTCTTCGACTACAATAATGCAGCGCCCTATGCCTTCTCCGGCGATCAGTGGGTCAGCTTCGACAATGTGCTCAGTGTCCAGTGGAAGATGGACTTTGCTCTCTCCAAGAATCTAGCGGGCGCCATGGTCTGGTCCCTGGACACCGACGACTTCCGCGGTCACTGTGGCGAGTCATTTCCCCTGCTGAAGACGATCAACCGAAAGTTGCGTTGGTAATGCGATAAGAATGGAAAATTTGCATTAAATAAATAATGATGAAAATTAAAATCAGAATATTTAATGACATTACTCAAAGGTTAGCATTGGGAATCAAATTTTAAATCAGGCTCATCTTTTTCTTTTCTTGATAAAACTTCAATCGATGTTCTATTAAATCAATAGATATGAGACAGCCCTTGCTCGCAGCAGCATTCCTATTAAGTGAAACCCAACGATATTGTAGACATAGTAGCTTATATTGTCTATCTGGAAATAGGATTATTGTCAAACGTGTGATAAGCCCACTATTTATATAGCTTTGAGTGGAGGAGTTGTGCCTCAGCTTTCATGGGAAAGATATAGTTATAATATTGACCTATATCATACATTCCTCGAAGTCGATTAGATATATCATAGAAATACCCTCTAGAAAACATTCATTCAGCTATTGGGTATACACAATACATAAATATGCCAGGTATTTTAATCGGAGTTTTTATATATTTCTGCCAGCAATAAATTATTTCCAGGGGGTCCAAAAATCGCTGCATCACGAGCATATTTTTGTTTTAATAAAGCGGAATGAAGTACTTAACCGATGTTACTCTCTGCTTAATCTCAAGTAGTACTAGCTGCGCTCTTGGCATGAGTCAAAATTTAATTTATGCTCATTTGTAATCGAGATTATAAAATGAATGCAATATATTAGGACATTGTTTTCAATGAAGAAAACTTTTATCTACGCAAGGCATGCAATTAGTCAATGCATAGTAAAATTGATAATGGACCTGATAAGTAAAACGACTATAAAAGATACCACGGCATGAGCCGACTCACAGACAAAACATGAATTCGCTAGCGAGCATAGTATTATTTGTTATTTGCCTCGGCCGGATGGCCTCCACGGAGAGTGAGTGCGAATTCCTTTTCCTTAGTTCATATAAATCACCTGGCCATATCTTGCAGAGATCCTCAACTGTTACTGGGGCACCTGGGCCAACTATCGCCCTGGAGATGGCAAGTTCGAGTCCTCGAATATCGATCCATTCCTGTGCACCCACATTAGCTACACGTTCTTTGGAATCAGCGACTCGGGAGAATTCAAGTCCCTGGACACGTGGCTCGATATGGACGATGGCCTAGGTAAGTGCTTATCGAATATCATAATAAATTCATTTGCAAGCCAAATACATCATATGCAGGCTTTATAAGCAAGACCATCGCACTGAAGCAAAGGAATCCCAAGCTCAAAGTATTGGCAGTTGTGGGTGGATGGAACGAAGGCTCCACCAAGTACTCGGCTATGGCTGCTGATCCAGCCAAGAGATCGACCTTTATATCCTCCACATTGGCATTCATTCGGCAACATGGCTTTGATGGACTCGACTTGGACTGGGAATATCCTGGACAACGCGGAGGAAGTTCTGCAGATCGGGCGAACTTCGTAACACTTCTACGGGAAATTAAAGAAGCGTAAGTGGAAATGTGAGCCAACAATCCATATACTTCATATATTATACATATATTCCCGTGCAGATTCGCTCCTCACGGCCTGGAGTTGGGCATCGCTGTGGGAGCCTCTGAGGCGTCTGCCGCTATTTCCTACGATATTCCGGCAATTTCTGAGCACTTAACATTTATTAATGTTATGACCTACGACTTCCACATGGCAACGGATGGTTATCTGGGATTCAATGCTCCATATCCAGAGGTGGAAAGGTCCATCGATTACTGGCTGAGCAAAGGTCAGTAATGTACTCTAAGTAATCTCATTTACTCATGCTAATCTTTTTAGGTGCGCCGGCCGAGAAGCTAATCCTCGGCATTGCATTCTACGGCCACAGCTACCAGATGGCGGACAGCTCACAAAATCAACCTGGAGCAGCTTGCAGGGGACCCGGAGAAGCAGGGCCTTTTACCCGGGAAAATGGGTTCATGGGCTACCACGAAATATGCCAAGACAACTGGCAAAGTGTATTTGATGGAGAGAGCAAGTCGCCTTACGCCTTCAGTGGGGATCAGTGGATTGGCTACGACAACGTCCAGAGCATCGAACTCAAGATGCAATTGGTGCAGTCACGAAATTTAGGCGGCGCCATGACGTGGTCCATCGAGACCGACGACTTCCGTGGGCTGTGCGGGGAGACTTATCCGCTGTTGAAGGCAATGAACAGAGGACTGGGAGTGGATGTGGGCAACGGAGGAGGTAGTGGTGGTGGTGGAACTGCTGCACCTACACCTAAACCGACTCCAGAAGGCGGCGGCGGCAGCGGCAATGGCGGCGGTGGAGGTGGATCAAGTGAGGATTGCACTGAAGATGGCTACTTCTGGCAGATTGGGGATTGCAATCGGTTCTATCAGTGCGTGAATGGAGCTCGCTATGACTTCAATTGCGGAAAGGGTCTATATTTTAACCTTGACACACTCAGCTGTGGTTGGCCCGCAGATGTCGATTGCCCCTATTAAGATTCTAAATAAATAAAGCAAAAGGCGTAAATATGTTTATTTTTATGTGAAACCGAAATTTTCTAAACAAGAAAAAAGCAGGGTATACAAATAGAAATGACTGCTATCTATCTGGCCATCGGTTAGCCAGGAGATTCCCAACTAGAGCACTCTCACTTGTTTGATGAAGACTATAGGAGAGATAAACATATGTTGTTTGGAATTTATTCTAAATGCTATCTTAATGGAGGATGACAGATTTTATCGGCACAGATTATATGATTAGTCCATGAATGGTTAAGATAATAATGGACCAGATAAGTCAAGCGACTATAAAAGAAGCCACAGAGTGTGAAATATGCCAGAGTAACCATGAATACGCTTGCGTGCTTAGTATTATCTGTTATTTGCCTTGGCCGGATGGCCTCCAGTGAGAGTAAGTGTGAATTCCTTTTCCTTAGTTCATATATATATCACCTGGCCATATCTTGCAGAGATCCTCAACTGTTACTGGGGCACCTGGGCCAACTATCGACCTGGAGATGGAAAGTTCGAGCCCTCGAATATCGATCCATTCCTGTGCACCCACATTAGCTACACATTCTTCGGTATTAGCAACTTGGGCGAACTTAAGTCTTTGGACCCATGGCTCGATCTAGACAGTGGCTTAGGTAAGTCCTCATCTAAACTGACGCCTGATAAAATCATCTGGAACATAAAATTTTGTTATAGGTTTTATAAGCAAGACAATCGCACTGAAGCAACGGAATCCCAAGCTCAAAGTATTGGCAGTTGTGGGTGGATGGAACGAAGGCTCCACCAAGTACTCGGCTATGGCTGCTGATCCAGCCAAGCGATCGACCTTTATATCCTCCACATTGGCATTCATTCGGCAACATGGCTTTGATGGACTCGACTTGGACTGGGAATATCCTGGACAACGCGGAGGAAGTTCAGCAGATCGGGCGAATTTCGTAACACTTCTACGGGAAATTAAAGAAGCGTAAGTAGAAATGTGAGCCAACAATCCATATACATACTTGATATATTATATATCCCGGTGCAGATTCGCTCCTCATGGCCTTGAGCTGGGCATCGCTGTGGGAGCCTCTGAGGCCTCTGCTGCTATTTCCTACGATATTCCGGCAATTTCTGAGCACTTAACATTTATTAATGTTATGACCTACGACTTCCACATGGCAACGGATGGTTATCTGGGATTCAATGCTCCATATCCAGAGGTGGAAAGGTCCATCGATTACTGGCTCAGCCAAGGTCAGTAATGCACTCCAAGTAATCTCTTTTACTCATGCTAATCTATTTAGGTGCGCCGGCCGAGAAGCTAATCCTTGGCATTGCATTCTACGGCCACAGCTACCAGATGGCGGACAGCTCACAAAATAAGCCTGGAGCAGCTTGCAGGGGACCCGGAGAAGCCGGACCCTACACCCGCGAGCGAGGTTTCATGGGCTACCACGAAATATGCCAAAACAACTGGAAAAGTGTATTTGATGGAGAGAGCAAGTCGCCTTATGCCTTCAGTGGGGATCAGTGGATTGGCTACGACAACGTCCAAAGCATCGAACTCAAGATGCAATTGGTGCAGTCACGAAATTTAGGCGGCGCCATGACCTGGTCCATCGAGACCGACGACTTCCGTGGGCTGTGCGGGGAGACTTATCCACTGTTGAAGGCAATGAACAGGGGACTGGCAGTTGGCAACGGAGGAAGCGGTAGTGGTGGCGGTGCTGTAACGACTCCGCCCCTGACTACGACTCTGACTCCAACTCCCACTGCAACTTCAACACCGACTGGAAAGCCAACCCCTACTCCGACTGCAACTCCAACTCTAACTCCAATTCCAAATACGACTACGACTCCGACTGCAACTCCGCCTCCGGGAGCGACTGAGAACTGTGAAAGAGATGGTTTCTTTATTCAAAAAGGCGACTGCAATCGATTCTTCAGGTGTGTGAATGGATTTCGATACAACTTCATTTGTCCCGCAGGTTTATACTTTGATATTAATAGTAATAGTTGTAATTGGCCTTCACTTGTCAGCTGTCCATATTAATTTCCAAATAGAAAAAAGCAAGAATGGACATATAAATAAATAATTTAAAAACTGTTTACATGTTTATAAATCTGACACCTTTTATTTATTAGACTCTTTTAGCCTATTTAAATCATTTTAGGAAATGTTATTTACAGGACATGTTAACAGTTTAAAATTGAGTCAAGGGTTAACAGCACTTTTAACAGACTTTGCGCATAATTAATAATTATTATTATTATAATTAGTTTATTAAAAAGAGTCATATAATTTTGAAGCGTTATTAAATTATATACTTCAATGCAACATTTAAATAACATAACAGAGCACTAACTGAAAATGTAACGTCCTCAACAGAAATAATGTCCTAACATTAATACTAATTTGGTATTTTTAACAGCACTGTAAAGTAACATGACTGTTATACTCAAAAAGGCAACGGCGTCAAAAATTATTGTCGGCTTCTTTGAACGCGCGTAAGCTGACGTCTCTTTTGAAAATATATTTGTAAATGTGAACAATTGTCAAATTTTGTTAAATAAGTACCAGGACATAGGCACAAGTAAGTGATTACAGCAATTGTAGGCATGTGAACATCAAGATTTGCTCAAATTGCAGATGCAACATCAGAATGTCAGCATCATCGATATCCTCCAAATTGAGCCTCTCGCTGGGCGAGCAGCAGCTGGCTAAATTGACTAATGAGTCGGCAGAAATACGAATGCGTGCATTGGAGCAAATTGAGACGCGTTTCATACGTTGTCTGCAGCACGACGAGGCAATTAACTTTAAGCCCGTGCTGCTGCTCAAGCAACTAATACGCTGGTTTGGCTACACACCGCCAGCTGCTCCAGATCGCGTGCTAGCCCTAATGCTCGAGGTGTTGCGATCGGATTACTGCGAAGCTGTGGTCCACAAGATTCCTTGCCATCGCCTGGAAGCTGAGCTGAATAAGATACGAAAGATACTCAAAAATGTAGGGTCAAAACGTGCTATGGAACTACTGGACAATATACAGAACCTGGTGCCTTATCTCTACAAGGAGTTTAATATCACTCCCATTAACCAAAACCCTAATGGAAATAGCACCAATAGTTCGGGTATGTTGTCATGTAAAAGATAATTATATTAGGTATATGATTTTCGGTTCGTTTCAACAGGCGAATCCCATGAGGGCACCAGTGACATGGAGTTGTTTTCCATGGACAACTTTAATATTGGCCCCGAAGACTTTGAAACGGCCTGGTCGTGTGCTAGCCCAGATGATGTGGCCACGATGAAGACCCTTATCGACACTTTGACAATTGGCAACGACGACCAACTGCAGGAGAATTTGACTAACATTCAAATCAAATTATGCGATTATCCAGCCGAACAACTATTTCAGGATCCGTATATATTCCTTCAATTGCTACACGTACAGCAGTTGCAGGCGGACGCAGTACTGTTGCACGCCAACCGGGCGCTGTTGACATTCCTCAAGGTGCTGCAGCAACGTCTGCGCGTGCGCAAAGAATCGAATGAGGTCGGATTCAGTGCCAAGACCCAAGCCACGTTGCCTCAGCAATTGCGCGTTTCGAGTGTGTTGGGCCTGCTGCTGAATGGCTGCTTGGAGCTGCTTGGACCACCGTTGCTGGAGCATTGCGGTCACAATTGGCATCTGATCGAGCTGAGTTATGAGACGATCAGAACCTATGATCAGCTGGGTGCTACGATACCAGAAAGTATTGTGCAGCGACTGGGACTGATTGTGCCCAAGCTGATACGCTACTGCATCAGCTTCGGGGTGAGCCACATCAGCGAGATACCGAGCTTGGTGAAAAAGCTGATGATCCCCCGGCTGGAGTCGGTGATCTTTAATGGAATGCTCTTGGATGTTATGGCATTGAGCTTGAAGATCAGCGGAGGCATTACTAAGCCGGCCGCCCGGTTGTTGCTGCAGCCACTAATTGTGGATATTTCATACCTGTCCTGCCTGCCCGAGCGCATGCAGACCTTGTGCGATGTCTGCGGCATAGTTTCCCCCGAAACGGCGGCCGAGGAGAAGAAAATGGCGCGCATCAAGCAGGCCCTCAGCTTGGCCCTGGCCCAGTTGGTCGATGAGAAAAAGCTGACGGCCTTGGAGTTGCTAGAGAATCAAAGCGAAATATGCCTGGTGCTGCTGTTTCTGGGCAGCGATTCCCTGATGACGACACTAATCAAGGCGATTGTCAAATGCACCAGCTTCTATATAGCCAATCCCGAGCTGCGGAAGGAGGCGGAATCGCTGCTGCAGACCCTGTTCGCCCTGCCTGACGAGGAGTTGCTCAGCTCGGCCTTGCGCCAGCTCAAGCAGCCCGTTGTCGATCACTATCATGCCTTCATGAACGGCACCAACTACATGGCCGGCTGCAACAACCTTGAGCTGGCCAAGAATCATATTCTCGGCCTGCCCATGAGCTCGGAGCTGTTGCGCAAGCTGTTCGTGCTGGGCTGGCGGGACGAACCGTCGGCCCAGTTGCAGCAATGGAGTGTCGACTACATGATAATGATGGTGGGGCTGGCCAAGCTGGTGCCCTCCAAGGACTTTATTCAAATATTTAAGATGGTCATGCCTGTCATTCCGTTAATCGTGTGTCGCGCCATCAACCAGCCGCAGCTGCAGCGCGCGCTCTGGGAGCTATTCGATCCGGATAACGAATTTTTGGAGCCGCCGCAGTCGTTGCGCGGCAATGTCTGTTACCTGTATCATCCGGATGCAAAGTATCGCAAGGACGCCATAGGCCGGATTGGCTACGTGCTGGTCTGGCAGGATCATCAGCACAAGTACCGGCCGGCCATGGACAAGCTGTGCCTCGAGCTGATTGGCCACGACATCTGTCTCATTAAGCCGCCGGTCAACTACTACAACATCTTCAGCGAACGCTCGCAGTTGCCCTTTCAACGCAGCATGACGGCCTTGTTGCGTCTGCTGGAGACACAAGATCTGAAGCCGAGCATTCGCAGGTCCACACTGATTCAGCTGAACGTGCTGATGCACAGCTGGGAGGCTGTTCACTATTTCACCACTTGCGAAAGCGCTTTTGTGCTCTGCCTGAGGGCGCTCCATGATCCGCTTGTGCGCGAGGCAGCCGGGGGCAAGGACGAGGTGGAGACACTGCTGCCGGCAGTTAGCATCATACTGCGAGTGACCTTCCGCAGCGAGCGATTCCGGCAGGAGTTCAAGCACAATGCCGAGATGATCGTCTGCTTGCTGCGCTGCCTCTTTCTGATGCCGCACGATATGCAGCTGCGCTCCGATGTGAGCATCTGCATCTTCACGCTGCTCTTTCATGAGCACGTGACGCCCGAAGAGAATCGCCTCAAGCTGGACGTGGATCTCTCGGCCATGGTGGTGCCGATCATCTACGACGTGGACCACACCACACCGCCGACAGTCGCCACCGAGGGACTGGCGCTGCAGAAGTCCCTCCTCTTCAAGCACTTTGAGAACAATGCGGCCATCGAGTCTCAGCACTGGCGCCTCTACATAGCGAACAGGGTCTGCGGCTCGCCTCAGAGCCTGTCTATATCTGTCGTCGGTGCCATGGATATCAGGGATGCACTGAAGCTGAAGCCATCCGACGTGGGACTCGTGCAAGCGACGCTTGTGCACGTGCAGCTGGAGAAGCAACTGATCGCTGCCAAGAACTGCAGCAGCCACGAGACCCTGCAGCAGCTGGTCGCCAGTGTGCAGCTGTTTCTAGTGCTGCTGCGCGGCGAGACGCAGCCGACCCAGTGCACCGCCCTGTGGAAGCTGATGCACCGCTATGTGCGGCTCACTCCCGGCAACAATGCCGATCTCCAGCTGTACATTGCGCTCTTGGAGCTATGCCTGACCTGTTTGCGTCTCAGAATGCCCGAGGTGGTGGACGGCCTCCATACTGCGCTCGATACAGATCCGCATCATAGTTTCCGGGAGATACTGCGCGATGACAATGTCTCATTGAATCTGTTGAGCCTGGTCACGGAGTGCCTGGTGGAGCTATTGAGTTTCGAGCACATGCAGCACATCCAGCCCACTGTCACCTGGCCCAGCAAACTCTTCGAAGAGCTGAGCACTCGGGCGCGTTCCCTCTTCGAGCAGCGCAAGCTGCAGCATGTGCGCTGCGTCTTGGCCGTGCTGCGGGAGCTCAGCGAACAGCCGCTGCAGTTGGACAGCTCCAAGATAGAGGTAAGCAAAGATTTAATCATGACACGCGGGCATATATTTTAAATCTCTCATCTCTCATTGCAGGCCTATTATCAGCACTATGTGCAGCTGTCGAGCAACCTGCGCACCTCCACGCATACCGGCGCCCAGTGGCAGCGCGACTGCCTGTTCATCGTCTGCCAGATGCACGTCCTGGGTAAGCAGCTGGGCTCGCCGTGCTCCAAGGTGCAGGGCGAAAATAAGGTGCTGCGATATCTGATGGGCCTGTGCGGCCACTCGGACACGGAGGTGCGCTCGCTCGCCTGGGTGGCAATGGCCAATTGGATCACAAATGCCGGCAGAGAGATGACCAAAGTTTTGCTCGATTTCCATGACTTTCTGCCGGGCGGATTGGCTGCCTGCTGCCTCAGCACGATGCTCGACGGGCACGAGGCATTGCTGGTGCGCGTGCTGGCGGGACGCGTCTTCGAAATGCTGATGCGCAATATTGGAGCAGCATCATGCAACGAGCTGTTCAACTTTCACTCGTTCCTGAAGCAGGGCCACGCAGCGATCATGTGGATGCAGCTGTCGCCAGAGATGCAGCTCGATTCTGGAGTGAGCTCGTCGTTCGATCTGATTAGCTGCTACATCAGCATTTGTTGTAAAATGATCCAGCTGGAGCCCAGCTGGTGTGCCGTACTCTGCAACCATGCCTTCTTCAATGCACTAAGCGACCTCCTGAAGGTACCCACGCCCGACTGGCACCAGATGGGCTCCTACCTGGAGATGTGCGCTGGCCACATCTGCATGCTGTACGCGATGTGCTACCAGCGGAACTTTGATTGTCTGCAGCGCGGCATCTGCCGCGATCCGGTGCTATTGAAGAGCTTCATCTCCCTGGCTAACATGGTGCTCGATCCGCAGATCTTGAATAACAAGCAAATCGAGCAAATTCTGAAGCTCTTCATGGTGTTCTTCAAGGATGCGAATGCCTATGGCTTTCTCTGCGAAAAGTTCAAGAAGCATCCAGAGCTGATGTTCGATCTGCTTCTGTATGGCCTGAATCTGAACCATCTTGACACCGAGATCCAGAGGTACTCATTGACACTGACTTCGCTGCTGCTGATAAAGGCACAAGATGCGCCCAAGGAGCTAAACTTGCTGCTCGTGTTCGAGCGGTTCGCGGAGGGCACCTGCCCTCCCGGCGATGGCAAGAAGAAGAAGCCCATCGAGAGCGATGACAAGGAGAACACTACAAATGATTTGAACAAGCAATTGAAGACGATGAGCTTGAAGCACACGTCCAAGAAGAAAAGCAAGTCGGCGGCTAAGCCGGTGGAGGTGTCAAATGCCGCCGTGTTGCTCTATCTCTCCCTGGACCAGCTGTTCGAGCACCTTTTTCCGTCCAAGACATTCAGCTTTCTGGTAGCTCCCAAGCCGCAGCATGTTCAGGTGTGCGAAGTGCTTGGCAATTTGCTGAAGCAATCGGTCTCTGCCGTGGACACTGCGCGCCAGTTCAAGCTGCTGGAGCGCGTCCTGCATCTGCTGGAGGCGTTCCTCGATGACAACACCATTGGCAATGCCACGGTCTATGTGCGGCGCGTCGGTGCCCACAAGTCGCGCGACATCATCAACAATCTACTGGTGCTTCTCAACCTGCTGATGCACTGGCAAAACTCGCCGCATAGCATCATTACGGATCCCGCGACGGCCGCTCGCATCGTCCGCATCATCGTTCGCCTGTGGCCCTGGCTGTCGCATTCGGCCGTGCTGAAGAACATGACAGTGCGCCTGGCTACGCTGCTCACCGAGCACTCGTTCGAGATGTGCAAGCAGACCTCGCAGGTGCTGTCGGGCCAATCGCACTCGCTGCTCCAGCTGATGGCGCGCGTGGCGGACCATGAGACGACCAAGAAGGAGGCGCCTAGCGCCGCCAAGCCGGAGTTTCCCAACTGCGGCTCCGACTCAATCATCGAGGCCACACTGCGCGTCATGATCAACTGCTGCTCGTGCTCCGAGGGGCGTCTGAGTCTGAGCAAGATGCGTGTGCTGGACATATTCGATACGATCATGCCGGCTACTGGCTCCAATACTATGAAGGTCAAGCCGGAAGCCTTAGTTAACTGGATTGCGTTTTGGGAGGTGTTCTCCCGGTATGAGCTCGGCTACAAGGTCTGCCACCTCCAGGGCCTGCTCCATCTGGTGCGTCGCTCGCCCCCGCTGAGCATATTGCGCCTGCGCTGCCTCCGCATCGTGCGCAACATGTGTTTCAGCAACCACAATCGCATGCTGCTGGTCAACATGACGGGCTTCACGGACTTTCTGCGCGACATTGTCTCGCAGCCGGTGCAGGACGGCGGCGGTGGCGGCGACACCAGCATCGACTCCTACGTGGAGCACCATCTGGTTGTCCTCTGCCTGTGGAAGCTGTTCGGCTTCAGCGCCAAGTGTCGCGCCATGCTGCGCGGCACCAAACTATTCAAGCAATTGACCATACTCTCGGATCATCTGGCCTCTCTCCAAGCGGACCGTCCGGACCAATTCGAAGCGCTGCCCTTCGCTGTCGAACTGAAGGATCTGCTGGGCAAGCTCTTTGATTCGCTGCAGTCATAAATAACCAAATCTTACAACGCTACTTAAACCAAACATTTGCACTTTCATGTTATGAATATTTAATTGATTCGTTAAACAATTTTAACTTTTTTTTTTTGACCAATTTCCATTTATGCAAATTATGCAAATAAATATATATGAATTATAATACTCGTTCAATACTAACCCATGCCAAGTTTTATATCTATATGTTCTAGTACTAACCTAGTTATATACTCTTTATATATACAAAAACTATGAATAATGTGATGTTAAAAATGTATTTTGATTTATTATTATTATTAGTGTTTTTGTTTATTTTAGTTAATTTTTTTTAATGTATTTTTTTTATAAATCTAAATGATGATTATTTTTATGTAGGCAAAGAATATTTTTTTTTTTGTAATATTATATATTTGTAAGTCTTTTTGTGGATTTGAATGCGCCAATATTTAGTAGGTAAATAAATATATTTTTTAGACTAAGCTTAACAGGTTACTTATACGCAAAAGCAGTTAAAGTTTACATTCCAAATAAAGAAACACGGAACTTTTCTGAAATTAAAGACTTTACACATAATAGTTTAAGTTTATGATTTCACTGTACAAGAAAGTTCGTATAAATATCCAATTTTCATATATGTAATACTCTTACAATAAATTGTGGGATAGAATACAGAAATGCGCAGCAAATGATCAAGACTGATGATGCTGATGATTCTCTTCAAGTATGCCAAGGGCAAGCTAATGGCGTGAAAAGTAATGCCTCCTTTGGGTTTTCGGCTTTAAAGTTTGAAATTATATGGCTTCTTTTAAATGTTTGTCACTTTATATTGAAAATCTGCATACGTAAGAGTTGTATGCGGCAGCCGCTTCAGCCTACTGAACGAGCATATTGAAGCGACAATCGCTTTTATACCCTCAGCTAGAATGTGATCCCGAGAAATAGGTAAACAACTGCTGAGTGCAAAGTAGAGAGAGAATTCGTTTTAATGACGAGTTACACATACCCAATGCTGAGCCCCATCTGGTACGCTAAGTATAAATGATCGCACACCTTTGTGTAATATATGCTTAAGTAATTATGTATATATAGAAAACATATTTATATTTGCACGTACATACATATATATTAGAGAGAACGAATCCAAGTTAGATTATATAGCAATAGCATAAGTCTTTTCTGCTGAATCTGAACGTGTATGACCCGACTCAATTATTGTTCTCTGTAATAATTTGTATTTTATGGTATCACTTGTACAACCTGCTCTATATAAATTTAAGTATTGGGTGTCTAAAAGTCGAGCCCTGCCAGCTGGTTTACTGTGCATTTCCTAGTATATTCGCTGCAAGCTGTGCCCAGCTCCTAACTGGTCTCTATAAAAGCAAGTTCAGCGCATGTATTGTCATCATAAGCCAAACTCTAGTAGGACGTGACTTAATAAATTAATAATAAAATAATAATAAGTAAGATCTGCTCCCATCTACAATCTAATGTCATTTGTTTCTGTATCCGATTTTGAGAAACAGGCCAAAGTGGAGCTTGAGCGAAATGCTCTCGACTATTACAGAAGTGGGGCAGGGGAAGAGTTAACGCTTGGCTATAATCGCGAGGCCTTTAAACGGTTCGTATTTTATTATTTAATATATAATTTCAGATCCTTTAACATACATTTAATTATATTTATTGCAAATAGGTTGCGTCTGCGTCCCCGTTGTCTACGCAATGTTGCAGAATTGGAGACAAGTTGCTCCATTTGGGGAGAGCACTTTAAATGGCCACTGGGCATTGCGCCCGTTGCCATGCAAAGAATGGCGCATCCGGAGGGCGAGAAGGGCACAGCGCGAGCTGCAGGCCGTGCTGGATGCTTGTTCATTCTGAGCACACTCTCAAACACATCGTTGGAGGAGGTGGCTGCTGCGGCGCCCGAGACCTGCAAATGGTTTCAGCTCTACATCTACAAAGATCGGTGAGTTAGGGTGAAGACTGTCTGAGAGATAAATGTGGATATTCTGTGCTATATTTAGGGCACTCACCGAGAGTCTGGTGCGTCGTGCGGAGAAAGCTGACTTCAAGGCTCTCGTCTTGACTGTGGATGCTCCGGTCTTTGGCCAACGTCGAGCAGATGTGCACAACAAGTTCTGTCTGCCAGCCCACCTGAGTCTGGGCAACTTTCAGGGCGCGCAGTCCAATGTGGCCTCATCCACGGACGACTCCGGCCTGAGCGAGTATGTGGCCAGTCAGTTTGACTCCACAGTGACCTGGCAGGACATCAAGTGGCTGAAGCAGCTCACGCAACTGCCCATTGTGCTCAAGGGCATCCTAACGGCCGAGGATGCCAAGCTGGCGCGTGAGTTCGGCTGTGCTGGCATCATTGTCTCCAATCATGGCGGACGCCAACTGGACTCGACGCCAGCCCCAATTGAGGCCCTGCCCGAGGTTGTCCGAGCCGTGAGCAGTGATCTAATCGTTATGCTGGATGGCGGCATTAGGGAGGGCAACGACATATTCAAAGCTCTGGCTCTGGGCGCCCAAATGGTGTTCATAGGTCGCCCGGCCATCTGGGCCCTAGCCTGCGATGGCCAACGCGGCGTCGAGCATCTTTTGACTCTGCTCAAGAATGACTTTGACATCACAATGGCCCTAACAGGCTGCCCCACTCTAGACGACATACAACCCTCAATGGTGGTGTCCGAATCAACTTACTGGCCATTTAAATAAATATTTTATTAACACTTTAAATATGGTCTATAAAATATATAATATATATGCATATTTTATTTAAGCTTTATTCTTTTCATTATATTTTTTTTTATATATATTTTAATTTTGTTCTAATATGACTTTTTATTTATTAAATATCATTTATTTTCTATTTTTATAAATTAAATTTGCAAATATTAACACAAAAATAAAAATAATTATAATAATTATGTTGCATTAATAATCAATGACAAATGCAAACATTATACGCCCTGGCAACTGAACAGTGGCGGCAAAAAAAGTAGGCATACCTCAAAATGTTCTGTAGATGTGTTTGAATCGTTGCGCTCCAAGCTGAGCAAAAGCATTTGAGATTGTGTTAGAAGAGGAGCAGCTGCCTAGGAGACGCTGAGAGTTGAATTAGCTCTCTATGGCCTTGCATTGATTAACCAATTGGAGCAGGTTAAGCATCAATAAAGTGCTAACGCACCTCTCAAGCCTCTGTACACCTATACAGATGTCAGTTGTAAGTCTCTTTGAGTGCGTGCATAACTCTATAGTGTCTACCATGGCTCATTATATTTTCTGAGTTGCTGAGTTAAACAAATAATATATAATAATAAAAAATGAATAACTAAATATATATTTGGAACAAATCTAAATTTTGTAAGCAAGAATAATAATACATATTTTACTAAAGAGTATTTACATTAAATTTGCGAGGCATTCAAAATTTTATATATGTTTTTTTATATTTTAATTAATTAATACTACATTTAATATTTTATACGTACTCTAATTCTTATTGATTTCAAATTGCATGCTATATTTTTCTAAATTTCAAACAAATGTTTTGTTTACATTGCAGCAACAATTAATTATAATTAATGTCCGCTCGCTGTGTGGGTGAACCGATTCAGTCTGATCTTTGTCTAGATTTTCTATTTCAATATTTGCCACGTGTCGGCGTTTAATTAAGATTGCTGCTGCTGCTGCTGCTGCTGCCACGCCCATTTCCTGTTCTATTCTAATTTATGTAAGTTTCTTAGTTGCTTTACATCAATTTCAGTAGCGGAAACATTTCTGCTTTTTGATGTCTACGAGAAATGCGAAGCATCACATCTATTTGGACACATGCGTCAGGTGTCAGAGCGACACGACGTTAATTGTGGCAGCAACAAGTGGCCAAGTGGCTCCCAAAACAATGTCAAAATAAGAAACAAAGCAACGAGAAGAAGAAGAACTGCCGTGCGAATGGCGTTAAGTTTTCACACAGCTGTGCAACAAATGAAACCTGTCAAATATTTACATGCATCACTCAACATCATTTACACCCACACACACACGCACACTCACACACATACATATACATATGTGCCGCCCGCGATTCTCCAAAAGAGATTCCCAATTTTGTGAAGAAACAAAAAAAAGTTAACTGAGTCAAGCAGCTAAAACGGGCGAAAAATAATAATAATAATATTAAAAACTGGTGTTGCCAAAAACCATAAAAAAACGTTTCTGTATAAACTTTTTTTTTTTTGTAAATAAAAAAACAAAAATCATGCGAAAAGCGCAGCGCTAGCAATGGCACAGTGGTCTGAAATTTATATGATCTGTTCATATATGTATATTGTGAATACTCTACTTGAGAGAAATGAAAATAAGTCTGAAGTCTATAAATTGCTATACAAAGTTAACTGAATATTTCTCTAGATCTATTCCTTGTTCCGCTCGAGTCCAAGTCTTAGGTTAAACTAACTTTCATAAGAGCAATAGATCGTTCTGCTAAGTCCCATAAGTTCCTAGGGCATTTCATCTTCGTACTTTTGTTATCTTCTTCATATACATACATATAAATATATTAATATTATATCTTTTAGTTATATTTATTACCAAAAAACAACAACAACATCAGCAGTTTAATGGTTACTAAGGGTCACAGTCTAAATTTCATAACTGGTTGCGTCGGCAGCGCAAACGCGTCGCGCAGTCAACGTCAACATTGACTCCGACGTCGATGCCGACGTCAACGCCGACGCACAGGTTGGAGCGGCTCATGCGCTCGCTCGCTCGCTCGCTCCGTGCTCGCTAGCTCATTGCGGGGCTTCGTCTCTGGCTGCCTCTCCATTCGATACGCGTCTGTTGCGAGCGCCAGTCGCAGTCGTCGCGAGTGTTGAGCAGCAGCCCAGCAAAACGGAAACCTGATTTCAAAATAATCAAAGAAAACACCAAATTTATGATGTATAATTTAATGCAAATTAATTAAGGGCTGCATATCGAATGCTCGAATCAGCAAAAAAACAAAGAAATAAAAAAAAATTGAAATAAAATATTAAATAACAAAAAATTCATTAACTTTTGCTGCTGCAGCAATTTTTAAAAGACGTCAACGCCAAGTGGCGCCATCTACAGTCTCGTTCTGCTGCAAAACAAGGAAAGTGCTTGCCATAGGTGTGTGCGGGTGTGCGTGTGTGTGCGTGTGTGTGCGTGAGTGTGCGTACAAGTGTGTGTTTAGTGTTGTGTTATTAAGTGCACTACTCCATCAATTCAACTGATTACAACGCATGGGAATAGCTTAACTAATGCACTCAACTACATGAGTAATAATTACAAATCTATATACACAATATATCTTCTATGCATATACATATACATATACATCAGATAAAGGAATACTTCATTAGACTTCAAGGTAAGCCGCTAATGTAATTTATAGACTTATCCGTTAATCAAAGCCCTATAAAATTTTAATCACTTTTGCTACGATAAGTGCGCAATTTTATGCAGAAATTGCCAATAGCTGCTTCGATAAGGCAACAATTTAGGTAAATAACAGTTAAAATAAAGAAAGATGAAGAGCTATACGTTGATACATACATAAATAAACAATTCAAATAGTGCTAAGCACCTATTGACAAACTGGCTTAAAAGTTGAGCTCATTAGCAAACAAATTCAACTGCCAAAATATATATATGTTCCACATTAACTATAATACAAACATAGTTAGTCATAGTGTATACATAGATATATACTACAATATGTGAACTACAATGAATGAACAATGAAGCAGCTGAGCAAAAATACATGATAAATTATAATAAAATATGCATTAAACGAAATTATATAAAAATATATCACTTTGTCTTTACATATATCATTCCTTATGCATACCCTAGGGATTCTCTATGTAAATAAACCCTTTATAAACCACATTTCTAGTCTAAGAGCAGCTTCTCTAGCTCTCAGTTATCAATGCAAATATTTACAAAATATGCGAGTTTATCGTAGATTCGATACCGTGGATATCAGTGCCAGACTTTTGAAATACTCAGGTCTCAACTAGCGTCTGTTTACAGCACAGAGTTTCGCCTCTGGCATATAGATAAGCGTGCAGAAAACAAAAGTATCTGCAGCACTTTGATTTTTCCATTTTATCTCAAACTGCGCAAATTAGATAAGATATGGCTATACATACATAGATATAGCTATACATATACATATATGTACACATATCTATCTGCTTGTTTGCTCCAGTTTTGGTAGAGCCGATAAAATTGTTGTGTTTCCATTTAGTTTGATTTGTTCATTCACATGCAAAAGCGCAATCAATGTGGACATACATAGCTCTCGGCTTGGCTCGACTCGGCTCACTCCTAGCCATATTATATGCATGTGGTTTGGTCAGATAGAGTACTATACGAGTCGAGTGCTCTATATGGCTCTACACACACATGTTGCCACGGTTTGGTCTTTCATTTTTTTTCTTTCCATGACAACCTCGCCGGGCATAACAAGTCCAGCCAAAAGTTGTTTGCCAAATGACAACAACAACAACAGCCGGCTGCGATGGGCAACTCCCCAAAGGACGTCCAGCTGGGTGGTGTGCGGCGTGGTTGCCAGGGTGCGGCCCTTAATGCCTGGCGTCATGTTACCAATTTAGCCAACTGCTCGCGACTTGTTCCTAGAACTTTCGCTGGCTCCTTCGTGTTTAATCGATAGCCTGGAAAATGTGTGTGTTTCTGTGTTTCTGCTTGTTTCATTGGGGTTTTCCAGCTGGCTAATTGCAGATCACGGATAAGTAACTCGGAGGGAGCGAGAGAGAGGGAATGAGAGAGAGAGAGAGAGAGAGAGAAGCTGAGTAGATGCGGGTGGCCTGTGATTTGTGGCTGCTTTGTGCCTGACTTTGTGTTTGAGTTTATGTTAATTAGCTCGACGTCTAGCTGCGACGCAATTGAAAACAAATGTAACGAGGTCTTGTAAAAGTGCCTAACGTCTATATATTACTACATACATCTGTATATGTATGTATAGCTATATAAATAAATCACATGTATTTAGGTTTACGTGAATTGTGTGCTTAAGTGCAGTTGGAGATAGACATGGGAAAAATTTGTGTAAGCTTTGTTTAATAAATAAATATGTAATTTAAATTTGCAAACATATATAGATTTATAGTCTCAGCTTTAGAGCTTAAGGCATGGGTTATTAACGTATTAACTCTACAGATTACTATTCAAATTTTAGATATTCTTAGAGACTTTCTCTTTAACAATCTACAAAAAAAAAAAATAAATAAATAAATAAAAAAAAAGAATAAATAAAAAAAAATAATAATAAAAATAATAATAATAAATTAATAATATAATATTAATATTAAAATTAAATAAATAAAAAAAAATAAAACAACATCCTTTATATACAAAAATAAAATAAATAAATAATACAGTGTTTCACAGTCGAACAACAAAATTTGGGCATTTATAAAATCTAAACTAAATGAAATATACAAAAAATTTGAATGCAATTTACTAGTTTAATATCTTAACTTATTTAAAAACTAGCTCATTTATTTTTTAAATATTTTCATATATTTTTATAACAATTAAATACTTAAATATCAATAGAAAATAGTTTTATGCTTTACTCATCGTTTTCACAGTATAATATGAATGCTCATTGAGCATTCCACTAACTCTTACCCAAATTACAGGGTATACATTGTCAATCGCTCATACTATAAATATTTAAAGTTAGATCAATTTCGTACAATTTTTGATTTCTAATTGTTAAACAACAAGCGTCTTAAATACATTTCTCAAGCCTGATGATTGCAGAAAGTGCCTTTCAAAAACGAACAACAACAACAACAACAACTGATTCCAAAGCATATTCCATTTGGTAACGCAAATATTGCTGTAGCCACTCAATCCGTTGTAGTATTCCATGCATATTTGCAACGCTCCAAAAAATCCAATAAATGGCAATCACAGCAAAAGGCAGCGAAATGCTTTGCATGCCCACAACACCATGCACATATGTTGCCATAAGCCATCAGCATATTTGCATACATATATACATATATGTGTATATATGTATATTTGAAGCATTTACAACTAGGTACGAAACGGGCTAGGCACATTCAAGTGCAATTAACATCAAATCTCAAGCATCTGAAGTTGAGTTTTTTTTTGTTGTGTCTACTTTATTGACAAAGTCTTCAAAGTCTTTAAATCGTAGTCGCAGTTCGGACTCCAATAGTTAGTGTAACAACTAGTAATACGCCTCTGAAAATGCTTTTCATTTTGCTCACTCCCGCTAAATTTGTGTTTAACCTTCACGAGCGTGACGACTTTCAAGCAGAGACTCAGCGACTCAGCGACTCAGCGACTCAGTCACAGATTCTGAGCGGCAACAACACGAACCCAGCTCGAGTGCCTGCTAAATGACATCAGCATTTGTTGGCGAGAACAAAAGCACGCTTCAATATCTTGTATAGCACACAGAATACAGAGAGAGAAAAAAGTATCGTATAGTTTGCATATCGCACAGTCGACAGGTGCCCAAGATTTCTATGTCAGTGAAAGCAGCAAAAAAAACAAAACAAAAAAAGCGCTCAAGGTGGCTTCATCATCTGCTGCTTTCTTACTGTTCATTCATAATTTATATTAATTATAAATTATAAACAAAAGCCACATCGCCTCAGATGCTTTGCGGTCAGTCGTAATGCGAGTCGGCGCATGTGCAGCTAATTGATCGCTGACTAAACGTGCGGCCGAGTGGAAATACCTCAGGTTACCTGCCAAAGCCGATAATATACTATAATCTAGTATTATATTATAGTATACCAGCAATTAGGCGGCCAATTAAGCGAAACTTTTCCTCAAATGACAAATTGTTTGTTTGCTGTTCCCGTTGATTGGCTAGAAAACAATTTTAATTGCTCCTTAACTGATACCAATGAAACTCGAATAAACATAAGGAAAAAATAAATTTAATTATACGGATAGCAGCCAGCTCAATTTGGCTATTTATTTTAAAAGGATAAACAAACAAATTAAATACAATATATATATATATTTTTTTTTTACAATATAAATTTAATTTAAAATATTTTAAACTTTTTGGAATTATTCATCTAAGATTAAAAACAAAAATATAAAAATATAAAAAAAAAAATAAAATAGAATAAATAAAAGAAAAATAAAAAAGGCTTCTTTTAAACTCTTTTTTTTTTTAATAAATAAAAATATGAACTAATATTATTTTTAGCTTGAATTCCTTTTTACAAAATTAAATTATGTTTTGATTAGATTATTTTATTGTATTATGAGAAGTTTGCTGTATGATTTATTATTTGTATAATTACTTTAAGATTTGTATCTAACAATTAATTTATCGTTTGTGTTTATTTATAGCTGATTGAAGATTTAATGATTAATTCCACACACAAGTTCATTGAATTGAAAAAATAAAAATAAAATATTTATAAATAAATATTACATATTGTATTTTTTTATGAGCAACTACTTCAAATGCCACAACGTCAAATGTTTACCTCGTAAATTTTCAATAAAACTCGATTCATTTTCTTTTTTGAACACTCTAAAATGTCAACAATTCGATTTAGTTACGCAATTGCTTATCTAGCCCATAAAGTCTGATAAAAACACACACAAAACGTAGCTCACTTTGATGATAGCTGCTTATCGCAATTGCGTCTCGGGCTACATGATATGAGTGCAACATGTGGCAAGCCTTATAGAGAGTGCAGAGTGCTCCCTCCCTACACCAATCGTCCAACCACTTGTAAACTGACACCAGAGACGACAAGCCCACGTGACCTTCAGACATGTGTCCAAGTCGAGTGTGAGTACAATGTATGTTTGTTGTTGTTGTTTCTTTTATTTTTTTTTTTTTTAGTTCTCATTATCGCACTCATTCTGGTTCTCGTTCTCGTTCTCGTTCTGGTTCTGGTTCTGGTTCTCTCTTTTAGGTTAACTGTGCCAAGCTGAAAGTGATGCCAGAAGTTCGCTCGAAGGTGAAACTTGGCCAGTTGGAACGCACCTGCTGCACTTTGGCGACAGACTGAGAGCCGAGACAGAGCTTGACTTCTTTTTGCTTGGCTCAGCGCTTGGTCAATGATCTCCCCATAGTGCTCCAGTTACTTCATGTGACATTGACAGATCTTTGCAGGCCTCTCTACTAATTGCTAGCCATGAATTGAGCTATAAGCCACAAATTTCAGCTCATTTCTTGGCCAGACTTATCGGCGTTCATTCAAAAATGTCGAGCAAGGCGCGTGCTCAGCTTTAAGCTTGACTTCTCTCTGTGTGTGTGTGGGTGTTTTTTTAACAAAAATATAATACTGAATGATATGAAAAGAGTCTCAGATTCCAATTAAATTTCACGCACGTCAACGTCTTGGTATTTGCTGAGTGGGCGGCATTAAAAATGCCATTAAACACATTAGCTAAATATGGAAAGCGCTCAATGAATCAACTGCTAATATATTTGTGTGTACATTTTATTTTATGTGTATATTTTGAACCTTAAAATTGAATTTTTTATTAAGTGAAATGCTCAAAAATAGTTGATTAAAATTTCTGTTTAATTCTCTAACTCTCAATGCAATTCAGGACACAAATTCAACAATTCAACAGGATATAAAATTGTTTAAAATAAATTAAATAATATATATGTAAATAGTTTAACTAAAAAATAACTTTTACATTTATTAGTAAAGAGCCATAAGAAAGCTATATAAATATTTCTATTATCATCTATTCTATTATATATTGGCTATTAAATTTAAATATTGATTTCGCCATTGAGTCAGTCATTAAAATGTTTTACAAATATCTCCCAGCAGCTCAGCGACATTATCTAAGCAAACTACTCAGCTATGCATATATGCAAAGAGCTCTTATTTATACGAGTATAGTAATATCATTTGAACTCTGCGCCTTTCAAGTGGTACCCCGAGCCGAAGCCAATCTTGACTCTCAGCTCAGCAGCTCTCGTCAGCTCATAGTTCTCAGCTCTCGCTGATAGTCATTTAGCGCAATCGATTGGTATTCTAGGCACGTACATCTCCCATACAGAGCTGCCCCCTATGCCCGATATGGCATATCACATACGGTATATACATATATACGTACATATATATACATATATGTATATGGTATATATGAGTGAGTGCTCCATTCATATGCATAATAAAATCAAGACACTTGCGCATATTGCCGCTAAATGAAACGAGATATTTTTATACCTTTCAACTGGAATTATGCATATTGAGTATTAGGTATTAGGCATATAAATATTTGGTTTTACCTAGCTAAGTGTTATTGGCATAAATTAAGATACAGATGTAGCAGCTGTTCTCCGGTTGAACGAGTTCGGCAACAAAATATGACAGTCAAACAAAATCTAATATAGATTCTCAGAAAATTATCATAGAGTTTTAGAAGCAAATGTTTAAGTTGAGCGATGCTTTAAGGCAAGGCTGCGAATTGAAATATACATATATAAAGCAAAAATAATAATAAAATAAAGCAATAAACTTTAAACAAATTTTGTATTATGTTAGAGATTAATTTTGATTATAAATGAAATGGTTTAAGAAAGGAAAAAAATTTATAAAAACCCCCGAAGCCCCCCCCTGTATACGCGCCTGGCAACATTCATTGGAAAAATTGAGCACACATTCATAGTCAATTATAAGGCTAGGACGTCTATTTAGCGAGCAAATAAGATAAATACTTCCAGCAGTTTCAAAGATGTCTTTGGCATAGATGTTCCTTACATCGAGTCTTGTAGCAGTCAGCTTTTGTCAGGCAGCTGCCTTAACTCAAGCTTCAAGTTTTATTTTTGCAACATTCATTGGAAGAATTGAGCACACATTCATAGTCAATTACAAGGCTAGGACGTCTATTTAGCGAGCAAATAAGATAAATACTTCCAGCAGTTTCAAAGATGTCTTTGGCATAGATGTTCCTTACATCGAGTCTTGTAGCAGTCAGCTTTTGTCAGGCAGCTGCCTTAACTCAAGCTTCAAGTTTTATTTTTGCAACATTCATTGGAAGAATTGAGCACACATTCATAGTCAATTACAAGGCTAGGACGTCTATTTAGCGAGCAAATAAGATAAATACTTCCAGCAGTTTCAAAGATGTCTTTGGCATAGATGTTCCTTACATCGAGTCTTGTAGCAGTCAGCTTTTGTCAGGCAGCTGCCTTAACTCAAGTTTCAAGTTTTATTTTTGCAACATTCATTGGAAGAATTGAGCACACATTCATAGTCAATTATAAGACTAGGACGTCTATTTAGCGAGCAAATAAGATAAATACTTCCAGCAGTTTCAAAGATGTCTTTGGCATAGATGTTCCTTACATCGAGTCTTGTAGCAGTCAGCTTTTGTCAGGCAGCTGCCTTAACTCAAGTTTCAAGTTTTATTTTTGCAACATTCATTGGAAGAATTGAGCACACATTCATAGTCAATTATAAGGCTAGGACGTCTATTTAGCGAGCAAATAAGATAAATACTTCCAGCAGTTTCAAAGATGTCTTTGGCATAGATGTAAAATATTTCTATAAAAAATATTTCTATGTTATACAAACAACCTTACGTTTCTCTAAGTGTACGCCTACAATTACACTGTTTGCCATTCATCAATCCATTTAATTTCTAATATAAGAGTGCAGAGCAATATGTAACTGTAGATTCAGTTGTTGCAGATATTGACAAGCATATTGTTCGATATATTTATAATTATGGAAGCTGACTGCGTGGGTTGCACACACACAGTTATTAACTGTCTTGGGAGATAAGCTCGACATAATTAGCCGGCTGCGATTAGCGCAACTTGTTTGCCCTGAACTCTCCATTATGTTAGAGTCAAGAATGAACATTAAGGCAAATTGGCCAAAAAGCACGATCATTAAAATGGACAAATATGGCATAATTAGAAGAGAAGCGTTAATTGATCTTTGAACACGCAAGATGACCATAACCAACAACAGCAACAACAACAACAACAAATTGGCAAACAAACCAAAGATGATTTTTGTATTTTACAGTCGCTGACAATGTTGAAAGCTTGTCGAACGTTAAGATCAACAAAGAGTCAACAACAACAGCAATACTAATAATCATACTGATGATGATGATGATGATGATGATGATAATGGTGTGGCAGATACATTTTCAATTGCCCAGACAGTGCGCTCACTGATGGAACTTAATGTTCACTTTCATTTGCAATTAAAGAGCGAACGCGAATGCGAGTGCGAATTCTCAGCTTTGAGCTCAGTCGCTGTTCGAATTTCAAGCGTGTCGGCCATAAGATACAACTGATCTAGTTACAGATATAAATACATACATATATATTAATAAATTGCGACGCAAATCAAGCGAACATTAACGGTAATTAATTGGCAATTCTCTAGTGCGCTCTCTCTCTCTCTTCTCTGACTTCTCTCGAGCGTTGCGTGAGCCAAGCCCAAAAACAAACGAAACCAAAAAGAAACCCCTCCATCAAATCGACATCTAACTTTAGACGATTTCATCATATGCTGTTTTTGTGTTTTATTTTGCGTATTCATTAGATAGGTGTTGTTGTTGTTGTTGTTGTTTTAGTTATTGTCTCTCTCTTTTTTGCAAATTAGCTAATATGCGTTTAACCCCATTGGTGACTGGAATGTACATCATCGGCATTTAGTTTTCTGTCTATAAGAGACGTAATCTACCTCTATATCCAAGTGATACTTGAAGATACAAAAGTATCTGCTAGTTACTCGCTTGCATAAACAAAAGTCTCTTTCTCTCTATCTCGCTGTTTCTCTCACACATCTTAAATACAACAATTGCAAGTTTCATTATATTAAGCAAACTCTTATATCTAAGTAACACCTAACTAACACTTGAAGATACAAAAGTATCTGCTAGTTAATAGATTGTATCTTTAGTTCACCCTCTCTCTCTCTCTCTCTCACTCACACACCTTAAATACTTGAACATTGCAATCTAAATACAACAAAATTTCTCTACGGAATGTATTTATAAATAAAGATCTCACGCTCTGACCTTTTGCAGATAGACGACAACGAATAAAGCGAAGGAGCGAGACACCCACAGCCATCGCAGCTCAGACTTAAATTATATGCCACGCTGCAGCTAACAATTTCCATATGAATTTTGCTATAATGTGAACAACAACAACAACAATAACAACACGAATTTCAAATGTGAACCAAACTCCAAATTATTTCGCGTGCCACAAAAAAAAAAAAAAAAAAGAATTGTGAAAACCAAAAAAACATTAGGCAAAAATTATTGCTAAAGTTTTTGTTTTTGTTTTTTGAAAGTGCAGTGAAAACGAAATATGATTAATTAGCAAATGAGGCAAAAATCATTCACTTGATTCATATTGCTGCAAAAGCCGTTGCATGTGAGCGAAAGATATTCGCCGCGCGTTTTTAAACGCTCGCGACGCGACACAAATCGCGCGCGTTTTCTAGCTGTACTTTCGCGGAAGTGAGTTAACCAGATAAAAAGAAAACAACGAAAATTGCATAAATTTTCCTTTAAGCAGCAAGTTCAGTGCATAAATTAAGTTTTGGCCAAAAATTCACAGCAAAAATTTGGCAAAATGGAATTGGAAATGACAGCAACGGAGCCGTCGCGCCCGCTGGAGGCCATATTTATTGCCACGCCCCCCTGCACACCGCTGCCCTCATCGCTGACGCGCACGACAACGCCGCGCGAGCTGCCCAGCATGTATCACTTTGATTTTGGTAAGAGAACCCGTCAATATTCACTGGGAACTACTCAAGAGACCTATCCAAGCATTTAGCATAGGCTTAAGGTAGTGAGGGTACCTGAAGAGCTGTTATTGAGTGGGCACTCAAGTGCATTGCCACTCATGAATTTATGCATAAATAGGTAAAAAAAAACAAATTGCTTTAACAAAACTTCCGCGCAGGCGCAAACACGCAGCGCAGAAGGAAGTGCTTAGAAATATATATTAAAAAAAAAAAATTATTTATAAATATATGGCTAAAAAAAATATATAAAAAAATTATATATAATTTGGTAGCTTTTTAAGTGGGCTCGGCATTTATTATTATTATTTATTATTTTGCTTGCCTTCATTAAAATGACAAAGAAAGGAAGCCGCACAAACTCTGACAAAAATCTATAAAAAAACAAAAATTATTTAAAATTCAAAATGAATTCTGAGGCACTTAAAAGGCAATTAAACTCAACATTCTTAAACACAAAAGGAAATGGAAATGGGAAATGGAAAATGGAAATCAATTTCTCAATTTAAATGACAAAACATGAAATGATAAACGTGCAGAGAATAAAATAGAAGCTAATGAAAAATTTATATTAGACTGAAGAATGTGGAAAATAGTTCTCTAAGTTCAAGAAATATTTTATTTAAATATATTTAATTTGCAAAAGCTTTTTAAGGGATATTTCTGAATTTCTTATCATTTATTTATCAGAGTATAAATAATAAAATATTTTTGTAGGAGTATTTTTAGAATGTTTACAAAAATATATATCTTTTGAGAAATGTTTGCTTAAATTCTTCTGTTAATTAAAAATAAAATTGCATAAATGACAGTTGCTTGCCTAATGTTTTAGTTTAACTATTTTACAGAAATGAAAATAGAAAATAGTTCCACAAATTAAATCAACTACTTTGATTAAATCAAGTGACGCTTTAAGTATTTAAAGTCTCTCTTTAGATATGTGTTTTCCTCATTCCCCTTCAACTAGATTACCATATGCATGTGGATATGTTGTGAATGCAGACTTTACTCGTTTCTCTTTACAATCATTTGACAACGTTTTACGCATTTCTCGGCTCAATGTTCACAATCAATTGTTAAAGTTTTAAACAAACTTAATAACATTTGCTGCGCCGCTCAACTTTCTATGAGTTTTGCACATCGCATGACATCAGACGCGAATGCGAATTATTTTGTTTGTTAAGTCGAAGAAGTAGAAAAAAAATGGAAATGCAAAAGCAACACCAAACGTGGGAGGCATTTAAACAATACAAAAACAAAGCGCAATAAAAAATTGCAAAAGAAACAAAAAATTGAGAAGCCAAGTAAACGACAACAACAACAACAATTGAACAAGAACGCTGACATTTCTAACTATGTCAATTTCCATTTAAAGCCGCCAAAATTGACATAAATTCATTTTAATTAAATTAAATATAAAAGTCTGCCAAAAAAAAAGGCAGCTAAATACCGAGGCAATTTAACAGAGTTTCATTTGACAATCTACTGAATTTAAGTGCGTAGAATGTTCTTAAAGAGCACTGGAAATTGTTTTAATTTAAGACAATACGAAAAATTAAATGAAAAGAGTAAGAGACGAGAGAGCTAATGCAAAATTCGATAAGACTGTAATAATTAGTTTTACATGTCTAGCAAATGTCAGTCGGCAAATATTATTTAAAATTGAAACAGCTAAATATATGTATATAATAAAACAAATACATATCAACAACTTAAATAGCTCTTGAAATATTGAATTTGTATGTCTATATGTATCTAGTGCTCAGGTAGCGCCTGACAGAATTCGAGCGTTGATTAGATTTTCGAGTCGAGTCACGTTTATGGATTTCGTGCTCGTTTTCACTAATGTTCGACAAATGCGTCAATATCGAACTGAACTCGCTCAGTGTCACATACATATTTGATTTGTAGGCGGCTTGTAATGGCCTTTCTTCATATTTGGCTTAAATGTGCGCCCTGCATTTGGAGCCCTTAACTTGTCACAGTCGCTGGGCGTGACCCACTTTAAGCCACTTTAACCCACTTTGGCCCACTTGAGCTCTGGCTCGGCAATTTCCTTGACATTGAACTACATTTAGCAGCATTCGGAGCCCACACGACAAATTCCAGTTTCATTTCGCACACATAGAATGAATTCCAAAGTCAAATACAACCAGTTTTCATATGGTTTTTTTTTTTTTTTTGCAACGTAATTTATTTGACAGCCAAGCACAATGCAAACAACAACAACAACATTTATTGCCATTTCATAATAATAATAAAAAAAGAGCAAGCAATCAAATTCGATTTTGTTATTGGCAAATTGTATGCGCATTGTTATTTTGCACCTCTGCAAAAACCTGTTTCTTGCCTACATTTCTCGTTAGGCTATAATCCGTAGATATACTACTACAGCTGTCTATATGAATTAAGCTTTAACTTAATTAATTAAATTTAAAAGTTTTTAATTACATTTCAGTTTTGTCCGCTGCATGTTTAACATAGCTTGATCTTTCTAACTGTTAAGTTGCACAGCTAGCGAGCTGAAAGCTTGCCAAGCAAGCTTTCTGTTAAGCGCTGCGCAGTGTTGCCGTGCTGCATACAGCTACTACTTTTTGTTAAAGATTACAGCTGTTAAATGAGAGAGTAATGGAATTTGAATTTAATGAATTATTTTCTATTATTACTTAGGCTTAAAATGTATACAAAATATGTAAAATTACCTGGAAATGAAAGGAATAGAAGAAAATTTATTAGGTGAATTAATATTAATTAATATTTGATTTGTTGACCTATGTTCAGTGAAGCAAATTTGCTGTAAACATGTGTTGATTGTTTCAAATATACATACATATATATAGTATATTTATTAAAGGATCAATTCGTTTTATAGTTAACGCCATAAGAGCTTGTAGCTTTTCCTGCTGTCGCTCATTCTGTCTGTCTCTCTGTCTGTCTGTATATTTCTTATTGGCCGCATGAGGGAATATGTCTCATTGAGCGGGCCTCTAAAGGAAGTTCTTTGAAGCAGGAGACTGCAGAGCTGAAGAGCCGTTGATCTTGAATTTTTGATGCAAGAGTATGTTTGTCACTCAATGCTGGACGGCTTTGCTTGAGGGGGATCACACGTATATAAAAGCAAGCCTTCTGCACAGCATCTTCAGTCTGAGGCCTCATCTCCTGTTGATCGGTTGGGTGGTGCGCAGCTCTGGTAAATATTTGGATAGTTAATAATATTATTTATTTAAACAATATAATGTACATTAATTAATAGTAAGAGTGGATTATGAATAATTGCTGTTGAGCATTAGTGAATAAAAACTTACTACTATTACTTTTTATTATAATTTTGATTTGTATTAAGTTTATATGTATATTTTATTGAAAGTTGTAAGTTAATACATACATACCAAGCTGAGACCATTTCATATTCAATTTTACCTAGCTCACAGCTCAGCTTGACTCACATTCAAACACACAGCAGCTGCTAATCGCTTTCGCCCTTTCCCAGAATAAAACGAAACCAATCAATAATTGCCTACCTCAATTAAAGCTACGCACAGACTGCACACAATTCCAATGCAAAACTGAAATGAACTGCCCATATATAAATATACATAGATAACTATATATATGTACATATATCTATGTCTATATATATTCACTAGTGCATATGATACAAAACTCTTTCACACTTTCTAAAAAGCAATCAGCGGTCGGTAACAATGATAAACATAGGAACAACAACAGCAACAGCAACAAATAGATCAACATCAATTTGTATTAACAACAAGCCATAACAACAAAAACAACGACAACAACAAGAGGCAACAACAAACTCAAAATTACTGAACTGAAAACAGAACAGAAAATTGTGCAATCTGCAAAAAAAAAAAAAAAAAAATGCGTTCAGAAAAGCGAAAAAAACAAAAGCCAAGAAAAAAAGCAACGCACAAGCAATAGCAACAACAACAATAACAACAAACTTTGTTACAAGGGGAGCGCCAATGAACTGAAATGATTTCATTACAAATGTGGAGCGATGCAGCGGGAAGGTGAGAGGAGGAAGAAGAGCGTGAAGCATTGAGGCATCGGAGGTGGGGTGCAGTGCAGATGGAAAAGTTGCGTTCGATGACGGGAAGAAATAGAACTTAATTAGTAGAAAATGCGCCTAAAAGTTAAAGTATATAAGGTATAAGAAAGGAAGAGCGAGAGAGAGAGAGAGAGGGAGTGAGACAGAAAGTGGGATGGAGCCTGAGAGACAATTCGTAAGAAACAGAGAGAGAGGGAGAATAAAAGAGAAAATGCATAATGAGAAACAGAGGAACTGAGAGACAGAGAGAGTGAGAAAAGTAAAAAGAGAGAATGTAGAAGAAAGACAGCTTCAGCACTTACAAAAGGCTAAAGAGATTTTGAATGAAATCTAGAAGAAGCTTCATAAAAAGTATAGAGAGATGGAGAAAAATATCAAAACGAAGAGAGGGGAAAAGAGAGAAATAGAGATATGATATCATGATAGCGAGAGTGAAAAAGAAAACGAGAAGGAGCGAAATAGGAAAAAGAAACAGAAGAAGATAGAATAATACAGAATTTAAACCTTTCTATTCACAACTAAAAGCGTCTGTTAAAAATTACTTGAACTATTGTCTTTTATTATAATAAAACTGATAATAATATTGATAATATTGTTGCATACATATATTCCCATTTCTATGCATGATAATGGTTCAATTGGTTTTCATGTCTAGTCAATATTGCCTTTGCTGATTTTGATCTGATTTAAATTTGCTATCATCTTTCTTAAAATGGATCAAAGAAAACCCCTTTTATTTTTCTGTGAAAAGTCCAAGTTTTAGCCAAGTGTATTTGGTGCACATCTGAATGTTTGTTGGCCCATACGAATTGAGTTCATTCTGTCCGGCCTGCTCCCAAAATGCCAGCCAAGCAAACCAAGTGCACTATTTATAAGCATGCGCCCTTTCCTGCCTGAACATCGTTGAGAGTCGCCGAGTAGAAGGCGAAGATTTTAGCATTTATTTTTGTCATGCCCAAGGCGTGACAATTAGAAAAGATTATGGAGTTTTATGGCCAAGTCTAGGGCGCGTGGGCGGCCGCAAACGGCGCCGACGACCCGCAGACAACAACTGCCATAGGATAGAAATGTCATTGTTGGTTCAATAATTCTCGACAAACATACATATATACTATATAGTATATATAGAGAGGAGCAATGGCGTGCCTCAAGTTCATTAGGCGGCAACATTTCCTTTGGCACGTGCAATAATCGAAGATAACATGTTGCATAAGAGTCGCTGCCTCCTCTGACGTCATCGGGCCAACTGTCAACTGTCAACGGGAGCTGGAAGCTACGGCGGATGCTGCGGCATATTGTGATTTATTACGGTTAGCATCAAGTTGACTTCAGCGTCGAGCAAATGGGATCGCGCCATCTGATATAGTAGAGACACAGACAGAGAGGGAGATACACAAATGCCGTTCAAGATTCAGATATATATACAGACCAGAGCAACAGACTGAGGCACTCAAAAGTGCATTCGCATTTCAATTAAAAACAGAAGCAACTCAAAAAAGAAATAATAAAAATCGAAAGGAAACTATAAAAGAAGAATGATAGCTGAGCTTTGAAAGTAAACGAAGCCGAGATACCCTATAAAAAAATGGGCGCTAAAAATAACTGAGTTGAATCTGTATGATATATGTAGACTTAAGATTTATCTATAATCTATAAATTAAAAAATATATAAAAATATAATAAAAATTATATACAAAATATTTATTTATTTATTTTGTATTTTAATCTAAAATGAATTTAGGCAATATGTACATTTTGTAAATATATAAAGAAGAGCTACAGCAACAAATAAAAAATGTAAACATTTTTTAAATTTTTTAAAATTATTTTGAATCATATAAAAATTTAATGACAAATAAAATTGAATTACAAAACTAACAAATCTCTTCAGCGTGCAGATATGCCCCATTTTAAAAATATACCAAATGTGTCTCCAACTCCATTGCCAGCTGTTTATTTATGTGTGTCGCCTGCAACACGAAATGTTGCTGAGATCGGCAAATGCTGTGAATTGTATGTGATGCGACAATTGCAACTGCAACTGCAACTGCAACTACAGCGGCTACCTTTTCAGGCGCACTTATGCAACTGTACATTGCCATTGGCCATAATAGGGCATAATTACATATATATATACATATGAGGAGCCGACGCCCGAAATCTGTTGTGATTGTTGATCAATGGAAAGCGCCAAGACAGGAAGCGCGACTGATTGACTGATGACAAAAGGAAGTTGCCGGGTGCAAAGATATCAATTTGCCAATTGGCAAGCGTAAAAGCAACAAATACTAAAAAATATATAGAGCTTAGTGAAAGAGATCTGCAAGCAGGCAAAGTTCAGCAACATTTGTGCGGCGCCTTTAAATAAATCAGTTGCAAAGACTGCCTGAGGTGGGGATTAGAGATTTACAAAGAATAGCCGCCTTTGTTGGCTGTCGAGTTGTCGTTGTTGTTGCTACACCCACATGCAAGAGCAAACGCTGGCAGCCGGAGTGCAGCTATTTTTAATTAAATGCAAAATAAGCGCCCGCTACATGTTGCCAGCCGAAAGCTGCTGCTGCTAGTGCTGCTGCCCGCTAGCAACATGCTGCGAGCTTAAATGTTGCCAATGTCGAAGCATTGCCTCAAATGTTGCCCGCGTTCAGTTGGACACAAAACGCCGGCGCGTCAAGTTGAGCAAAGGGCGCGCGCGTGATTCCCTTGCATGATGTGGCATTTAAAAATAAAAATATAACGAAATAGAAATAAGAAAAAGAAAATAGAAAATAGAAAGAAGCAACAACAAAAATACAAAATGAGCAAGAAAATGTGGCACAAAATATTCAAATCAAAGTCGCAGAAGCAGCAGCAGCAGCAGCAATTGAGTAAAATCAATAAGCGTCACAGTCGCGGCATCTACGAGGAGTATCAGCAATTAAACGAGCTGCTCAATGGTGAAAAATCGCAGGCCGGCCGCTTTTCCAGTGAAAATGAAAACGAAACCGATAACGAAAATGGTAAAGCCAACGGCAACGGCAACGGCAGCAATTGTTGCAGCAGCGGCAACATCAATGTGTTTGAGCAGCAGCCGCAGCAAAGTTCTTTCAACTCGTTGGCGCTTAGTGAGGCGCAACAGCAGCAGCAACAGTCGCAGCAGCAGCAGCAGCAGCAACAGCAACAACAATCGCAACAGCTGTCAACATTTTCGCGCGTACGCAACACCTTCTCACTACGACGCAACAGCAGCAACAACAACAGCAACAGCAACAGCAGCAGCAACAAGAAGCAAACGCCCAATGCCAAGTCAAGTGAGTCGGCCACGCCCACGCTTACGCCCACAGCTGCGGGCGCTGGCCAGCTGCAGCATGTTTTGATTATAGTCAATCAGATCGATGTCGCTGCAGCAGCAACAGTTGCCCCAACAGCAACAACAACAACTAATACCGCTACTAATTTGCATGCCAACCAAACAACAACAACAACAACAAGTAAATTTATTGCAATCAACTATTGTCTGTAGCTGTTAATTGTTTAAATGATATAAATGATTCACTGAGCGATTGTCAATTTGTTAATGTGAAAGTGGCACAGAGTCAAAGGCATCAAAGTGTAGAAAGGCTGATATGACTGATGTATCTATATATCTTATTTTGATCTATTCCATATGCTACACTTATACTCTAATACTTATAATCTAACAAACTTTATTAACAATTTGTCTATTTACTTTACATTTAGCTTAAGTAACTCTCATTTATATCTAACAATATTTCTATTTGATTTTCATTTATCTTAAGCAACTCTTAATATTGTTTCAATTTTACCATAATTGTTCAGATTTCTTGTTTAATCTCATTGACGATTCTGTGACACATTTTATTGTGGACCTTTCAATGACTTCTTCCATCAGGCTTATCAGCAAGAATACAACAAATGATGTCATCTATATTTACTTTTCGTAAATTGAAAAAACAAATCGAAGAGGGAGTCTTTACTTTCAGTAAACCTTCTAGGTAGAATATATAAAAATTCTTTACATACATATTTATATGTACTTCCTAACTGTACTATCCAGTTCTTATGCTACTTTCAAGTTGTCGCAAGTTGAAAGTTCAGCCCATATAGACACCAAGAATATGTGTCGCAGAACCAACTCGTTGGCCCAGGTCCCAGCTATATAAACATATCGTCATACATGGGCTATGCCTGAACATGTTGCCTCACTCTAAATTAATGGAGGCGCGCACGAATTAAAAGTCTTATAAGCTTGCCCAATGCTAAGCAATAACAATTGCTGCAAGCTCTCAGATCTCCGAGCTCAGGCATAGATTATATTTGTTGGGAGAGACTATATAGACATATAAGATATTATATTATGAATCATACTTCCTATTGTGATCTAGAACTGCTCAGTTCTACTGATCTTTCCGCTTTACTTTCTCTTAACTTTTACCTAGACACACACAATATATTTCCAATTATCCATACCTTTTTATTGTTGCATTAGAATTGATCTAGTAAACTTACGACCTCTTGAACTTTGAGCATTTCTACAGATGTTTCTTCTTCTTCACAAATCAAAAATCTGCTTAGACTCCAGCGACTTGAGACTTGGGCGCCCTGCTGCTGCTCAAGCAGTTGTTCCTCTTCTTGGCGTTGCATTTTATTTATAAAACTCAAGTGGAAATAGTTGAAAGATATGCATAGAGTATATATAATCTCATAATGGCCAGCGTAGCCCTGCAGCCAGTCCATACTGTCTGTCTGCATTTGGCAAAGGCGAGTTTGCTAAGCATCATTAACATATGTTTGTATTGTGGTGCCGCTCGAGTGGTGCTGTCATGTGCAACGAATGCCCCACACCCACACCCACAGCCAGTGTGGAGCGGCAGCAGTCCATCACCCACTTCTCATCGGATTACGCATTGATTTGAATTGGAATGAATGCGAACGAGTCGAGCTTCGAGTTCCCTCAGCTCTCAACATGTTGCAGAAATTAATGCGTGTCGTTGATATATGTTATCTCTGGGCCTCTGCGCATTATAATTGGATTCTCTCGGAATTATTATTGTATTGGCACCCAGTGTGGCTCGTATGTCATTATTTCCACTGCAAGACACCAGTGCGAATTCCTATTACATCGTAATTCTCGACGGCTCACGCAATGTTTACCTGGCGCTGCCTGGCACAGGTGCCACGACTTTATAATTGTTTACATGGGAGTTTAGTAATAATATATGCTAGTATTCCTATATAAATAATTGCCAGGCCACATCTATTAGAGACGAGTTGAAGTCTTACGTGAATTACTACTTTTTTTACATTATTCGTATGGTATTTATAGGACTGGGTCAATTAGCTATGAATACAGCATCAGTATTCGTATTCATATCCATTCAATATAAAAGAGTATTATTATTATTGGTATTACTTTTTGATACTAATATCAACTAGTATTATCTTACTTAGTTTGCAGTCCAATATTAATATAAACATAATTAAGATAAAAGACATAAATCAAATTAAAGCGCATCCCCCAAATTCAGCTCTATGAACAAATCAGAGAATTCTCTTATTGTTATTTTGGGTTCAAATTCAGTAAATCAAGAAGTCAAGTGAATCGCTATGCCGTGCCGTGGGCTGAAGCACCTGTGCACAGTGTGTAGCTTCAAGATACAGATATAATAATGTCGCCCACCAAAATCGCAACGAACTCAACAGTTTGGCTCAAACGAGCTGCCAAAGTTGGACATTACAACAATTCATGCGGCAGATAAATAACAATTTATGGGCCAATCACACAGACAGAGGCAGCCAAAAGTAGACACAATCCAAATAATAATAATAAATTATTGCTGAAATGTTTTTGTTAATTGTTTTTTTTTTTTTTAGTTTTTGTCTATTGTCTTGCCAGTCTGAGAATTTACAGCTTAACTAATAATTTGTTGTTGTTGCTGCTGTGACAAATGTTGCCGGAAAAGCAATTTGTTTACGAAAAGCAAAACAACGGCCATGCCATGGAAATGCTGGCTGGCATGTGATATGAAAATATTTGCCATGCAGCAAGTGCAACTGGAAAGTTTTAGGGTTTCGGGCCCAAGACTAAGCCGTGCCACTTGGCCAAAGGCCAGACGGACTTAACCTTTTACTTGATTTTGCCTTTTGATTTTCACTTCACTTTCCTTAAGTTGACTTTAACATTTGCTGAAAGTTCCCCAAATGAAATTGGCAATGATTTAGATCTGGAACTAGACTGAAGAGCAATATATTCAATCTATCATATAGAAAGAGAACTTCTTATAATTCCGATAGGTATCGCTCTTAAAATAATCTATATGCATTCCAATTAGCTCTCTCCACACAACATGCATTGCCTTTAAAATCAATTTAAGTTGAGTGGAAATCTGTTTTCAACGGAGAAGGCGAGCTCAGTTAAGTTTTAGATTTGTTACTTTTGCCGAGAATTGTAAAATTTAGTTTTTAGGTTTCAAGCCATACAGAATCTACTACAGTCTCTACAGACATTGCAAAAGTTTCCCAACAATAACATTAATCGAATCCTCACAATCCAATAATAATTCAAATCTATTTTTTTTTAATTTCCAATCCATTCTAATCAACTACAAACAACAACAACAGCGACAATGGATTCTGATGGCAATTTGGATGATGAGCCAGTGGGTCCCAAACCGGGTCCACTCACCACAGGTTTCTCTGAGATCATACAGGAGCAGGAGGTAGTCTGCAGCAGCCAGCTACTTGCCTGTCCCAACTGCAGTCGCACCTTCAATACGAATGCACTGCGCAAACACGTCGTCGTCTGCGAGAAGATGTTGAAGAAGCGTAAGGTCTTCGACTCGTCGCGTCAGCGCCGTGAGGGCACATCCCTGTCCACCTATGTGCTGCCCAAGAACTTCGGGCTGCCCAATGCAGAGAAGGCACCGGGCGTACACACACCGCCCTCAGGCAGCCGCGAGGCATCCACCGTATCGAGCAGCGGAGTGCCGCATGAGGTAAGCAACTATATTCTACTATGTACTTTTTTCCTTTATTCTATATTCCATATTTGCAGGCCTCGCCACTATCGATACGCCGTAAGAGCAAGACGGATATGACACGCGCTTCCTTGCGCAAAGGAGCCGGCGCCACTGCAGCTACCGTTGGTGTTGCTGCTGCCGGTCCTGCTAATGCCGAGCCTCAGGCAACATCAGCGGCATCTGCAACCGCTCCGCCAACATTGAGCCGGGATCGTACACGTGCCTCAGACCGTTCCATAACCAGGCGCATCAAGGACACCGCCACGGAACATTGTCCGCACTGTGAGCGCAACTTCAATATCAAGGCTTTCGATCGTCATGTGGAGTGGTGCAAGGAGAAGGCCATTCAGGCGAACATCAAATCCAACAATACCGCGGAAACAAACAAGGCCAAGGAGCGCATGGAGGCGCGCAAGAAGTATCGTCCGCCCAATCTCAAGTAAGAGAACTTTTCTCCCTGACATGATATCTCACTGGCTTTGCTCTATATTTCATATTATTCCTATTCCATATTAATCAATTATATTGTTTCACATCTTTCAAATTTTTCCCTTTTCTCTTCCCAGAACCAAGCGCTCCATCAATCGGGACAAGTACTCGGGTGCACAGGAGGAACACTTTGAGCCAGAACTGGTGGCTACGAAGCAGAATCTAATGACGCTCTCCGCGATGACGTCGTCCGTGCAAAGTGATAAGTGAGTATTACTTATAATTAGTGTAAATCATTTGATTCGTAGTCTAGCTAAACCAATCTGATTGGCCCATCTGGCGTTGCTATGGTTGTCGTTGATGTTGACTAATTCTGCAGTAAAGTTGTGCCCAGTAGACACCGTCGCGTAGTATTTGCTCACAAAGTATTCGTAGGCCATGATCTTCTTCGATATCATCCATTCATCCATTGACCTCACTCCCACCTCACATACCCAACCCAACATCAACTTAGCTCACAAAGAAATGCAACGCAGCAACGTCCAGGAACTCCGCAAGGATTCGAAGCACACAAGGCGAAAGCATCGATGGGCCAGAGCAAAGCGGGGATACGCATGCTCACCGAGGAATCGTCGAGCGTTGTCTACCAGGAGCGTAGCAGACGCAAACAGCAGTACGATGCTTGTCAGGAGATCGATGAGGCCGTGGAGCGCCTGCGTCATCCATCTTACGAGCAGCTGGCCCAGTTGGATTGCGTAGAGGCGGCGCACCTGCAGCCAGCCCGATCCCATCGCCGGCCCTCGCCCCATCGTCCCAAGTTCGACTCTACCGAGTGCATGGCCGGCCAACCCCAAGTCACGATGACTTTCGAGGAGCTCAACGGGTTGATCAAGTGCAAAGGTAGGCGCGGTAACCATTGCAGTCCCAGTCTAGCTGAAACAGTGGAATCGGCGTCAAGTTATCTCTTTTTATTTTTTGTGTAATGCTCCACTTACTATTCCGTCCGTCCCAGAGGCATAAGGTTCATAGGGTTCTGCAGGCCGCATGGCGTGCCTAAACTTAATTAACTTCAAATGATTCCATAATTAGTTTCCTAAGCTGCGGAACAATTTGATGGTTCTTAATTAATGCGCAGCGTATTTAAGCACTTAGAAGATCAGCCAACCATAGAGCAACATTAGTTGCACTCCATAGGAACTCAGAGTTGCAAATAGTTCGAAGAGTCGAGAATAGCTAGAATATAATTGATGACCAGCTAATAGTATAACTGCAGATAATGCTCAGATGTGGGAGAGATCCACCTGGATGGGTGTGCATTGCAAGAATAGAAAAAGAATAAATTCATTTGGGGATTAGGCTAACTAGAGAAGGCAGAATTAGGGAGATTTACTAGAAAGTCTGATACATACATACATCCGCTTAGATATCTGTCTTATGAATCCCAAACTTTTAATACGCACGCTGCACCACCACCACCACACGCAGGTGCCGCAAATATTTGCAACATTCAAATGGATATTGATCAGGTGGATCAGGTGGCGCCCAAGGTGCGCACATCCACATCGCTGGTGCGTCAGGCGCGTCGCCGCATACGCACCCAGGAGAATCCCAATATTCCTCTGCGCCAGCTGGAGCCACCAGCCGAATTCGTGGAGCAGCAACGTCAGCGCTCGTCGCAGTCCCCAGCCTCATTCCGTCGCATTTCCAATGATCGCTACTCGGGGTCCGAGAGCGAGGATGCTTTGCAGCATGCTGAAATACAAATTAAGATGGAGACGAGCACCATCCAAAGCTTGAGTCGTCCGCGGAAGCGCATTCAGCTGCCGGTCATCATAAATAGCTCGGAGCCAATGCGCGCTCTGCCTCTGCCACCGGCCAAGCAGAAACTAGAGACGAAGGGCGACAGTTTCCTGCCGGCGATTGATATGAAGAGCGAGGTGCAGGCGGAGAGGGACTCTGATGATGAAGCTGAACTGGAATACGATGAGGAGGACATAGAAGTTGGCCGGCTGCTTAGCAAGGCTAAGCTGCTGGAGGGCCAATACGATGACGATATCGATGACTCCGTCTACGGCGAGGCGGAGCCGCCCGCGGCGCCAACCAGCGTCAAGAAGAAGCGTGCCACACCGACCAATGTTAGCCGCCGCCTGGTAGTGCTGGAGCAGGACGAGGAGGGCACCATGTACATTAAGGCACCGCGCTCCCCAACTAATAGCAAGAAATCGGCCAAGGCGCCCATCAAGAGGTTTGTTCTTTAATGCCCTTCCCCACAGACGACAGCCAGGCGACGCACAGACGGGCGGGTTAATCAGATCTCTAGAATCATAACCGATTAATTGTTCCGCTTGCTCTATTCTATAATTCTTTTTCTTTTGAACAGCGGCCTCAATACGTCGGCCGGCGACAAGTACGATCCATTTCTGTCCGCCAAGCGGCAGCTGGAGGAGCTCTGCTCGCCCAGCACACCACCCGACAACGAACCACTGGTCCACACAACAGCCACACCAGCACCCACACCGACAGCCACACCCACAGCGATCATGTCCACCTCGCTGACTAGCTCGCTGGGCAAAACGCACACGACGACGACGACATCCACGACGGCGCCGAAGGGCACGTCCACGTCGAACTTTCGACGCACTTCGTCCCTGCGCGGACCACGTCGCACACCATTGCTGCCCAGTCGTCCGCTCTTTGCCACCAACTATCGGCCCACCATTCAGCGCGGCCTCTCCGACGAGGGTCCCATCTCGAGCAACTTCCTCAAGCCGGAGGAGTACGACGAGATGCCCGTGCGTGCTGCTTGCGGCAATGATTTCCACAGTCCGCGCGTTGTGCGCCGCGATACGAGCACCTCGAATCGCAAACAGCAAATGAAACTGCCTCTGGGAGGCGACACTGAGCCGGACAGCACTTCCACGTCCAAGCAGCAGCAGCAGCAGCCGCCGGCACGTAACGTGGCCAAGACAGACTCCTTGGCCGTGTTCCTCAAGTACGAACACGAGCTGGAGCAGCTGAACGCCAAGGCTGCAGAGGTGGCTGCCAATAGCAAAGAGCTGAGCAGCAAGGAGCTCAAAGACAAGAGCAACAATCTGAGCAAGCAGAACTCGGCCAAGAATCTAAATGCGAACGCAAACAGCGGGCAGCTGCCGCCGCTAACGACGCCCATTTGTCCGCCAGTGGCCAAGGAGAATAATGAGAATGTGGCACATAACTTTGCCACGCCGCTGCGCCTGGATCCCATCGTCAAACCGCAACAGAATCTGATCAACAATAGCAACAACAACAATGGTGGTGGCAATGCGGCACCGTCGCCCATCAAACTGGAGAGCATCTTTGGCAGCAATCGAATGGCCGATTATATAGATCCCAAGCTGATCAATCCTTGCGATAATCTGTTGGTGCAGCAGTCATCCACTGGCTCCTCCGATGCCAGCTCGACGCCACAACAGCTATCGCAGAGTCGCAGCAGCTCCCAGTCAACTATAACGATGGGGCAGGAGCAGCGGCGTCATTCTGGCGAGGCGCGTAATCTGCTAAAGCGCAAAATGCGCCTCGGACGCAATCAGTTTCTGTACGATGCCTCGCCAGAGGAGGCGTACATCTCGTCCGGCAGCTGCGCTGATGATGAGGCCAATCGCTCCTCGCTGGAGTTTGACGAACAATGCTGGCAGCAACAGCAGAAGCAACTGCTCACCAATCCACTCAAGACAATGCCGCTGACGCTGCCCAATATGCCAGTGCTGCCCACATTCGATGACTTCGACTTTGAGGAATTTCTCTCATCATTCGAGAACGAGAATGATGACGAGCAATTTCCGCTGTTCCGCGACTGTCGCGAGTTTCTGCTGAATCGCACAACGAGCCGACACCGCTCGTTCCAGAAAGCGACTTCAACGCCACAACCACAGCCACAACCACAAACACAATCCCATACACAGACTCAACCACCGACGCCGACAGCCACACAAAGACCAGCCACGACCTCTGGCATAAGCTCTCAGTTTATAACGCCACCTAAGAGCCACCAGTATGCTTCCAGCACTAAAGAGCCTCATGCCCACAGATCCAATTCGAATACATCAATTGGCAACGAGTCATTCAAGTCGCCACAGGCCAGCACTACTGGCTCCTACAAGACACCAAATGGCAGCGGTTCCTACAAGACATCGCCGAACAGCGCCTTCAAGTCGCCGTTGTCCAGCAGCGATGAGAAACTCGACCGCCAGCTGTCGAATGTCTCCGGCACCAGTAGCAGCAGCAACTGCTACGTGGAGAAGACGCAGAAGTCTGTGAACGAATCGAAGAAACGTGAAATCTTTATTAGCATTGAAACAGAGGCCAATGCCCAGGGGCGTTCGCCCATCTCACCGGACTCTCTGCGTCACATGGTTGGCAATGCACAGACGCCCATCGATGTGCTACATATTGAGAACGGCAACGAGCCGGAGCACGCCAAGTTCAGCAAGATCAGCGACAACGAGGATCAGCTCGATGATGAGACTAGTCGCGCACATTATCAGAATCGGTTGAGCCCAGCTGTGACCTCGCCATTGCCCAATGTCGAGGCAAACAATGCCAAGAATGTGATAGAGAAAATGCGTAACGATTTCAAGCAGCTGGGCGAGGAGGCTAGCGCCTCGGTTCGCCGCGATATCTTGCAGCGTCAGGAGCAAGTCCAGCAAAAGCAGCAGACGCCAACACAGCAGGAAGTAAAGGGAATGACGCCATCGCCATCAGGAGATTCAGATGAGTTAAGTAGCCTCGATGGATATCCAATGTCCTCATCGCAATCCTCACGTCGTGGCGGTAGCTCCAAACTTAGCACAGACTCGGCTTATGGCAGGTTAGTCAAAATATATTGATTCACCGATATATATGTATATATGTATATGTATGTACTAAATCTTGTCGGTCCGATTAACTATAGAATGGACGCTCATTTTAACAGCCATTTCTAACGTTAACAGTGCTGAACAGATAACATTGTTTACTTACGATAGGTACAACTTATATCGATTAATGATGGCAATTCACAGCTACTTTGATATACGATATTTTTTTAAAACTCGTTACTTAACAGATTTTTGAATTACTTTTTATTATAAATCCTACAGCAGCAACTCTCCATACTGTCTGTCCCGTCAGCGCTCCACTGAGCTGCAGTCGAACATGAGTACGCCACGCACCCCGAGCCAAATGCGTCCACACACGGCCAGTGGAGCTATCGCAATGTCCACCAAGCAGCCCAGCAACATGATGGATGCCTCGACACAGGCACAAAGCAACTATGGCACATTAAAGGCGCGCCAGCGCATGTTTGCGCCGAATGGTCTCGGCACTTGTAGCGATGCTGGCAATGGCAACATGGAATATTCCAGCAGCAGCTCAGAGCAGCTGATGCAGCAGCAACAGGAGCAACACCAACAGCATCACAAGCCAAACACAAATTATAACTACATACAGCAGCAGCAACAGCAATCCCAGCCTCAGGTAGCCAACAATAACAGCAATAACTATGAGCTAAACGCATTGAACTTAAAGAACAACAATTGTAATAGTGTAGGTGTTGGTTTAACACCTACAACATCTCAGCATTCGCTGCAAAGCAACAATTCAAATGCTTCTTCTGTGAAAATGTCCAAGTTCTGCCACGAATGTGGAGCAAAATTCGTGCTAGAGCACGCCAAATTCTGCATGGATTGCGGCGTTCGACGTATCGTGCTCTAAGCTCAACGAAAAAATAATAATAATAATAATTATACATGAAAACAAACAAATACTTATATACACACACAGAAAAACACAAATTTATACAAAGCGCTGCTGAGATGGGAGGGCTAACCTGGGTTAGTCAAGTTGAAGCGGTTAGTGGGAAACGTAGTGGAGGTTCTTATACCAAATGTAGTTATTACATGCAGGAAATTTTTGAGAGATCATCGATATACATACATATATATCTATATGCTTACTTAAATATATATTTTAATAATAATAAAAATAAAAATATAAAAAAAGCAAAACTTAAAACACGATCAAAACATGCAATATTAATTATAAAATGATTAACAGGCAACATGGCATTTGTTTTCCAATATTTCTAAATTTTATAATAATTGGAAATATTGTATTCTTGTCATTTATTAAAGAAATATAACAAAAACACTTTTAACCAAGTTGTTGATTAACAAAGACTGAACGAATTCAAACGAAAGTAAAAGCGTTGAAAGCACACGAAATAAAAAGTCGAAAGCGAATCGAAATCAATTAATAGTATATTTATATGTATAAAAAAAAATAAACATTTTCGAAATCTAACGCAAACACACAGCATTGTATTTGTATTTTGTAAACTGTTTACTAATTTTATAGTCACTGCTTAAATATAATCGTATATACTTATATAAACACTATATTATTTAACTCGACTTTTAAAAAAGAGTTAAGAATAAATGATTTTGCTTCACACATGTATTTCAAATTGGTTTATAATTCTTTTTGAGAGAGTTTGGTAAAATTATAAAAGTACATATTTTCAAATTCCAGAAAATTCATTCTTAGCATTCACTAAAACTAAATATTCAATTCATGGATGTCATCTGAATAGGATTAAAATTGTTATAAAATTCATGTTTTTTATAAGTACACTTTTTTTCTTCACAGACGTGAGAGAATTATCGACAGACGTTCAAAATGTAAAATGGGAATTGTGCTCCAAGGATCCATTTACATGTCAGCACTTATATATATAAAAAATCTTGTTAATAAACACTTAAATTTCTATTATGCACATATTAAAAAAATTAAAAATCTACGTTGAGCTGATCCAGCAACTTTAATCTTCACATAAGTATATATATATACTGAACAAAAGAGAAAAAAAAAATTAAAAAAAAATACAAATATAAAAAAAAAACCAACGTGACAACAACAAATATTCAATTGTTCCAGTTCCAGTTCACGTTAAACTTAATATTTCTTAAAGAGACGTCGAATTAATTCTCTACTTGAAAAAGTGTCAAAGAGAGAAGTAAATTAGTAACTCATTTTGAACTTACTGCAACTGTAGCAGCTTTTGTTTAGTGAATTCGGAGGCTGCAGCGCAGGCTTTTAAGAAATTGGAATGAACCGTAATCTTCTCGGGGCTATGCAGCGTTAGTTTAGCCATGGGGCTGTTTAATACTCCTATAGATATCGAGTTGGGACTCTTACTCGACTGAACGGATGTACACGAGCTGCTGCTTTCAGTAAGCGATGTAGTGGCAAACGAATTGCTCCTGCTCTTGCTCTTTCTTCTGTCATCTGTGGAAGTCGTTTGAATTATGTTTGTAATCTTTGGAGTTTATTAACTTACCCTTTCCATTTCCATTTGCATTTGGGCCATGCGGGCTTTTGGGAAAAGCAACGGGAATATCTTGCGGCATTTTTGCATACCACAATTTATCTTCCTCTTCCTCTTCTGATTCCCATTGATCATCAACACCATCGTCGTCTTCGACTATATCTTTGAGGAAACATGGACGCCGCCCTCCACTCCTCTTTTTGAACAAGTAGTTGCCATGCAACTTGCACTGGTTGATGACGTAATTGATGTCACGATGATGGCGCAGCGTCACCGGATTGCCAATGAGTATCATCAGGGACTTGGCGCGCGAGAGCAGCACATTCACGCGACGGGGATTACGCATGAAGCCGATGTTGGTAAACGAACGCACAAGCGTGGCAATTATAATGGGCTTCTCACGTCCCTGGTAGTTCTCGACGCTGCCCACCTCCACATCGTAGTAGCCCTGGTCGCGTAGTAGCTCATTAAGGATCTTACACTGTGCCGCATACGGCGCCACGATGCCAATATCCATCTGCTGTACAGAAATACCGCTGCCTAGGCCGAAGCTAAGCAAACTCTTGACATACCAGCAGACCACCTGTGCCTCCAGCATATTAAGCGAACTGGTGGAGTGATCGTCGCGTTTGGTTACGCCATGTGTGGCTTGGAATACAATCGGGAAATTGGGATTGCACAGCATTCGCCAATTGGCCGCTAGATTGACCTGTGACTGCGGCGCCTGTGCTATGAGCTCATTATTGTAGTAGAGCTTATTATACAGCCCGACAATGGCCGGATGGGATCTATAGTTTTGGCGCAATCGTGTCTGCAATGTGTGATCATAATTCCCATTGGCGTCCACAGCGTACATTTCGCAACGGAGCAGACGCTCCATCAGTGAATGGCATAGGCCCAGATTTGCAGCACGATTGTTCTTAATAACGGCCCCCAGCTGCTTGTGGTCGCCCGAAAGAATGACATGGCATTCGTCCTGCTGCTTAATGCCCACAATGCCAATTAGAGCCTCGGGCTCCGTTGAAGCGCCAGCCTCATCGATGAAGACGTGAGTAAAGAAATTAAATTTACCAACATTATCTGTAACCAGACGGCCCACAGTGCACAGTGTGGCGACAATTATGCCAAATTTGCGCAGCTTGTCCGCACGCAAGTGTTCGTACTCATGCTTGGCACAATTGGAATAGCTTAGGAGCAGCGGCTCCACCGAATTTAGTCCCCTAGCGTACACAGAGCGCGAGAACAGACGTATTAACTGACGATTCAGTTCGACGTCCTCGGTGACCAAACGCGACTCTTTAGCCCGCTTTATCAAGTGCGCCTGCAAACGTTCATTGCTAGCGAAATACTTGCATATTCTCACGGCAATTGTGTCACAGGCTGAGTTCGAACCAGCGGTAACAAGAATACGACTTCGCGGCTGTCGAAGTCGCAACTGTAGAATGGCCTCGACAATGGTTGTTGTCTTGCCCGTGCCTGTAAAAACAAAATGCAGAAATTGAGATAGAAACAGTGATAGACGGAGAAGCTGTTTCTCATAAGCAAACCTGGTGGTCCAAATACAATGTAGGGCACTTCTTTGCTGGGGCCATTAACGATCTGATGCACGGCCTGCAACTGCTCCATGTTGGAGGCAATAGTATCGTTGAAGAGAATCACATTAGATGATAGATTCACTCGGGGCATCACGATCGGCAACGGCTTGGTCGGAAATAAATAGCGACGAAGGCAAGGACTCTCTTGCAGCAACTGCAACGCACGATACATGAAACGAAACGCTGTGCGACGAGAGCGCAGAATTACAAAGTAAGGTTCTGTAAGAGATAGTTCGCCGTGAAGACTGCCTCGTTTGAATTTCATTTGAATTGACGTGCGCGTCACTTGGTCAACGCTAGCCACGACACGGCGCATTGGATCCTTCAATGGCAACGATTCATGCTTATGCGGTAACAGTGACATTATATCATTTTTGGACGGAGGAGCTTCCTGCAAGCTAGCCTTAGATATTAGCACTGCCTCGTCCACATTTGGAACAACCACGTCCTCTACATTGATATCTGCGTTACTACAAACCACAAAGCTATAGCATAGTTTCTTGACTTTCCTCAAATAGACTTTGGGCTGCATGAGCTGGGCATAAACCTGCATGTTTGAGATATCCTCTATTCTAAGCAGTGTGCTTAGCACTGAGCAAACATTTTCCGAGTCTAGCTGCTGCGTCTGCAAATAAGAGCTAAAAGTATTGCTCTCTACTGCGAGGCTTTCGTCGTTGAAGTTAGAGCTCATGGCTTTTAGCATGTTCTGACTAGGCTCATAGTAGGGCAGATTGCTCATAATGCCAATAAATCTACAAATCAAAAAGGCATATTTTCAACTTGAATACATATACATAAATACCATTTGTATGAAAATAACGACGTACTTTTGGGCTTGTTTTTGTTCCTCATCGTCTGAGCTCAAAATGTCGTCCTCATCGTCGCTAAACTTCTTCGGCATGCGTCCGTTTTTCTTAATATGTTCCATTTGCCAACTTTTTACCAGGTTCGCTATTTCTATTAATTTGAAGTTAATCTGCAAAATAATCCACAAATAAATAATATTGTAAGTGACTTCGTTAAAGACTTTAATTACCGTGCCCAATTCTTGTTTCAAGTTGTTCTCGACCATCTTGCAGCTGAGTATTTTACAATAGAAACACACAAAAAAAATACAAAAGAACAAATTTCACACGAAATATACAAAAAAGTCAATTTCAACCGAAGACGCCACTAGTACCGTTACCGGCGCCATATGCGACTAGATCTGGCACTGCTTAGCTTCGATCATAGCATAGTAATGCAGAAATCTGAATTTCTTTGCAACACTGTGATTTAAAGCTAATAAAAATACAGCAACTCAACCTCGACGTAGCTCATAAAAGAAACTTTGTGAAAAAAGCCTAACAAAACGAGTTTACAAAAAAAGAAAAAGATTTTTGTCACCTAACAGACTTACTGTTTAAAATGCAAACCAAAGTTAAAAGCGCGCTTCGATAAATGTATGTGAATGAAGTTGGCAGCAAATTTATTGGCACGTTAACTAACACCACCAATCGATTTTCTATGCGACCATGTAAATATATCGATATCGATATAATTAATATAATTTACGTTTTTGTTTAATATATATTAATAATATATATATAATATTATTTATTATGATTCTGGAGAAACTTGCTATTGACCAGCGTATGCAAACGCAAAATCTTGTACATATGCTACAAAATCGAGAATCGGGCTACACACGCAACAAATTAAGTCAAGCGCCACAACTATCGTACGAACGCCAGTTTTACAAAGCAATTACGCCCTGCCTGACAGTTGGAATCGTTATACCACCTGTTTACCTGCGCAAGTTTACTCCGGACGGTAGCAAATTGTTGGGTTTCTCCCATGATCAGCGTTCATTTATTGGTATGTTAAAAATATTTAATTATTTGTGAATTACAAAGCAATATTTGTTTTGCAGTATACGCATACAAGGGCATCGGCGCGGCTGGCGTAAATCAGTTGTTCAGCGATGCTGGCGTGGGCAACAGCGAAACATTTACCGGACCACACAGCCAGCATTTGAGAAACACAGTATTTGAAAAGCTGTTCAAGACGAAATATGTACTACGCCTTTGTCAAGCCGAATCGGCACGCTTCTATCTTCATCGAGAGTTCAGTGTTTTCCTCGATAACAGTCGCTATGTCCTGCTTGCCGCAATGTGCGTGCTCCAGTGCTACAATTTGGCAGTCTCAGAATACGAGCGCTATCCGGATGTCTTTGACAAAGTCGATCCCTTCTCCTATATATTCTATGTTGTGGACCTGCAGAAGGGCGTTGTTACCGATGAAGTGCTTCTGCATCAGGAGTCAATTTGCTTGTCCCACAATCACGGCATCTCGGTGCATGGACATACTATAGCAATCTTATCGCGTCTGCGACAATGTATTTATATTTATGAATTGGTTGACGGCCGACTGATTAAGCAAGAGCATGAAATAGGCCCAAGGCCGCTCCACTGCTCTTTTCAGGATGCTTCGTCAACGTTTATGGTGATGCTGGATGTGAACACGTTGTTGCCAATTACGCACATTAAGCAGCGAGTACTGAGCTTTCTCTACCGTCAGATCGAGCCAGATAGTACTCAAGCGAATCAAGAGTATAAGGAGTTCTACAAAAATTTTGAATTCGTGAGAGAAAGAAAGACATTTGGTTAAATCAGTTGTGAACTCTTTTTATTTTAATAATTTCAGATAGAATATATGATTATTGAAAAAATGCAGCTTGTGGACAACGGTCTACTGTTGCTGCGCTACGAGGAGCGGCCGAAGGACAGCGACGTCTCACATATCCTATTAACGGGCGAGCCCCAGCCACCGCGACGTCTCTATGTCTTCTATAACATGAACAGCGAGGATGTGTTAGGAGTATACCAAGATGATTCTATAGATTTGCTGAAAATAGTTGTACAATTCCATGATAAGCTATGTAATGTGCGATCTCTACAAACGGGCGATGCACCATCGTCCTTCTCGTTCCCGTCGCAATTCTTCCTGCAACAGAATTGGAAAGACAGCAAGTCACTGCCTTTCATGCGTCAGGCGGCGCTTCGTTATAATCCGACTGTGCCCATCAGCACACAGAGCTTCTCAACATCCCCGTATCTCAATCATAATTTGTTTAACTATGATAATCTACTCATCTCTGCTCTTGAACGTCCCAAAGCCTGTTCCACAGAGCCGATCGTGTTCCGGGATCGTGCTACCAATTTGATCAAGTTTCGTTTCAACACGAAGGCGCAAAGACCACCCAGTCAATTCACTCCACGTGAGCTGTGCGCCTTCATCTGTCATCCATTCGAGCCGTTGGTTATTAGCATACAGAAATGCATGCATGTTTATTCCTATAAATTACACATTTACAACCACGGAACAATTGTTCAACAATTTTAGAATTAAATTTAAAACTGAAACTAGAAGTTAACATATAAAGTGATGTTATATAGTTTAATGTATATGATCGTTAAATATGTTGTACTATTAAAGGTTTGTTTAAAAAAAACGAATTTTTGAATTGCTTAAAGTAAATTTACTGCTGTTAACATTTTAACTAAGGACTTATCACTATCGATATATTTGCCGTTGAAATTATCGATACTTTAAGCATTTCTAGTAAAAACATATGGTTTCTGTTTATTGACTGAGCGCAGAAAAATGAGCGAGACTCAAAAAGCCGATAAGGAGAGAAAAATTAATGCAAATGATGTCCTAATAGAGGAAATTGATAGTAATGATGTGCCAGAAAGCGAGCTGGCACAGTTTGAGGTGACGGAACCATTGCGCGTCGTTGAAATAATAGACTTGGATGACGAGGACTCTATGCCGCCGTCCAATGAAGACGTAAAAGCGGCTGATGAAGAAGGCGCCTTAATTAGACGCTATGTGCAGGGCGTGCAATGTCTTGAATTCCCTGACTTCTGTACCAAGCTTGAGCCTGGCGATGAAGAGGATGACAACGAAGCAGCACACTTGGCGTCCAAAAATATGCATGAGAATTATGACCAACAAGCAGAGGAACCCAGTACAAGTGCTGACGCTGCATCAACAGCTGCCAAGCAATCAGCACCGCCAAAGACACAGTCAAAGAATTCATTTGGTCGCGCCGCAGCTGGTGGCAGCTTGGGACGCCGCAGCCAATTGAGCGCCGCCTTGATGGGCCTTATGGGCGAGGCGAATCTCTCGTTTGCTTACGGTCGTTTCGATGTAGCCGAACGAATATGTATGGAAATCATACGTCAGAATCCTCTGGCCAGCGAGCCCTTCTACACGCTAGCCGAGATTTACGAGAATCGCGATGAGGTCAAGTTCTTGCACTTCTCCACAATAGCAGCGCATCTAAATCCCCAAGATCGCGATATGTGGATACGTATTTCGGATTTGCTGGTGCAACAGGGCCACTTGGCACGCGCCCGCGCCTGCTACACGAAGGCCATCAAGGTGCTGCCCAAGGAGTATCTACTGCGATTGCGCAAAGCCCAGCTGCTGGAGCGCATGGGCGAGACAAACGCAGCCATGTTTACATATCTGAAGATGCTGCCGCTAATGCCGGCCAGCGAGTGGAGCTTGTGCCTCACCACCGGCAAGAATGTGGCACGCTATTTCCACGAGCTAGAGAAGCACAGCATCGCACTGGAAGCGATGGAGGGCACGTATGGTGTGTGCGGCGCCCGCTTCACAAACGAAGATCTCAACATCTACCTCGAGCTGCTCATACTCAATAAGCAGTATATCAAAGTGTTGCGTTGTCTGCGAGAGCACACCAAACTGGAGCTGGAGACGGAACAGGAGAGCCTGGAGCTCATCTACTTTTGCCAAATACCCGACGACTATGTGCCCGAGCTCCGCGCCAAGCTCTGCGTCAGCCTGATCCACATGCACGCGCATCATCTGCTCGGCTACATTGTGCAGAATGTACAGGAGTATATAACGCCCACGGTGGATCGCGTGGAGTTGTATATGGACATCACCGAGGCTTTGATGCAGGAGCATAAGTATGCGGAAGCCATTGCCCTGATGCGACCCATCACAGACTCCGATTCCTTCGATTGTCCCGCCTTCGTTTGGCTGCGACAGGCCGAATGCCTGCGTCAGCTAAATCGCACCCAGGAGGCCATCCAAAGCTACGAGCGGGTTGTCCAGCTGGCTCCATACTGTTATGAGGCCAAGTTTACGCTGTCGGCGCTGCTCAAGCAGCAGGGCCGACCCGAGGAGGCAGTCAAGGCTCTGGAGCAGTCAGGCGAGCAAGAGGGGCAGCCACTGCATGCGCGTCTACTGTACGAGCGCTGCATCATGCTGCAGCAGATCAATCGCATCGATGAGTTCCTCGACGTGGGCTATGTGCTGCTCAGCCGGCACTCGATAAAGCTCAAAAATCGCGAGGAGATGATGGCCGCCTCGAATGGCGGCGGAGCCTACAACACTGAGGGCCTCAAGGCCATCTTACAAATGCGCAGCCTGGCTGATGTCTCGGGAGGTGCCGATGCCGAGCAGCAGGTATGTGTATTTTGAGTATATATCTATGAACCTTATTTGACTGTATAATGATCTACAGGAATCGCAGAAGACATCCGCAGCGGCCAAGACGGAGGGATCCGATCTGACCATCAAGAACGAATACGAGCTGTTCCTGGAGCTGGTGCGCACGGCGCATGCGCATGGCATGCACAGCATTGTGGAGCGCATCTGCTTCGCCATGGTGACAACCAGACGCTTCACCTACTACCATTACGAGATTGAACGCATCATGATACTGGCCTGTTACTTCAATCATGACTGCGCCATTGCCTTCTCCTATCTGCGCGAGCTGATTGCCAAGCAGCCGGATATGATCAACTTGTGGAACATGCTGTCGCTGATGGTGCAGCAAGGCGACGAGGTGCGCTACTTTCGGTACGCTCGACGGCTGCTGGAGCGCCATCCCAAGGTCACCCAGCCCATGCGGCTCTTCCTGGGCCACTATCATCTCAATTGCAGCTCGTACAAGTATGCCCTGAATGTCTATGTGCCCATATTGCGGGAGCAGCCGCATCCCTTGGTCGCTCTCTCCATAGCTGCCGTCTTCAATCAGCTGGCGCTGCAGAAGAAGGTTCTGCGTAAGTCTGCGGCTGTCGCTCAGTCGGTGGCTTTTGCCCTACGCTATGCGGAATTGCGAGCGGACTGCAGCGTCAAGGGCAGCGATGTTCCGGATACGTGTGCTGCCCAGCAGGAGATCTACTACAATATTGGACGCATCTATCATCAGGCGAATATTCTGCATCTGGCGATTGATTACTATGAGCGAGCCTTAGCTGCGCAGCATCCGCTGATAAAGCAGCACGAGTCGGTGCTGGGACTGCAGCATGAGGCGGCGTTCAATCTGCATCTCATCTATCGCAACAGCGGGAACAAGTGGAAGGCGCGGCAGTGTCTAATGCGTTATTGTGTTGTTTAATCATTAAGTTCTAGTTTTAGATTTTTAATTTCGTAATAAAAATGATACCCTAACTTAAGATATCCAAATTTGTTATTCTGTTAATATTAGCTATGTTAACATATTGCTGTTAAACAGCGTACTCGCCTCACAGCCAGCAATATTCAATGAAAGTATCGATACTAGTGTCATCGATAATGGTGCAATCGATGCATCCATTGTTTAGGAGTGGGAGAGAGGCGAAGTTTGTTTCGCGTAATTTTTTTCTTGTTTTCATGGCTGCAAAATGCAGAACTCCAAGGCCAAAATGGACGAATTTAAGACCAGGTTCATGGACCTGCTGCACAAACAGGTAGGCGCAACAAGCTGCTCATGTAACGACCATAACAAACTTCTTATTCGCAGACGAATCGACAAATGAAAATTCCAGCTATGGGCTTTTCCGATTATTTCATACAGACTGTCACAACGGATGCTTTGTCCGCCACAACAAAAACAACAGGCGCAGCAGCAGCAGAAAACTCGGAAGAAAAAGTTACAGATGGAGTACAAAAATCGGATCAGGAAATTCTAGAGAGCATCGAAGAGTGCTACTACAACGCTGACAGCAATCCAGAGCTTTACGAACTTGAGGTAAGCATTAGCATAAGTATGAATTCATTAAGTTCTAATTGTGAGTCATTTTATAGAAAGTGCTTGCCGCTGGCATTGACAACCAGCTTATTGAGTCGACGATTGCACAGCTGCGCACTCAGCAAAAGGTGCTGACCAAGCAGGTGTTGCAAAACATATTGGAACAGCGCAATGCGTGCAGCAGCGAGTTTCAGGCCATCAACGAGACGCAAAAGAAGCTGGAGGAGTCGCTGTGGACATGCCAGAAAGCGCGCTCCTATTTAAACTATGCACGCACAAATCTAACAACAACTAGCTTGGAGATCTTGGCCAGCTATCGTAAGCGCGAGGTGCTCAAAGAAGTGCTGGACACGCTGATGGCCATTAAAAAGTTGGTAAGTGGATATTTAATGCTGGATCGATTGATAAATTAACAATATAAAACCTGGCAGCGCACTACGGATGAGGAGCTTCAAAAGCTGTTGGCAGACCACAACTATTCCGCCGCCATTGAGCTGTTGCTGCAGTGCCAAAGCTCTGCAGCAGGCTTCATGCAATACAATTGCGTGCAGTCGCTGCACAAGAAGCTACAGGAGACTATGCTCTTGATGGAGTATCAGCTGGACACTGTGCTCAACGAAATGGTGCTGAATTTCGACATACGCAAATATGCCAAGCTGCAGGAGGCATACAAGCTGGCCAACAAGTCGCTGATTGCCATGGACCAGCTGCACATCAACTACATCTCGGCGGTGCACACCACGGTAAACGCTGTGGTGCGTGGTTATAGCGAGCCCAATGCGGAGGAGCAGCCGAAGCTGCTGTATGAGCAGCTGTGCGAACAGCTTAGTGCGGACAAGCTTATACCCTGTTTGATTAGCTTGTGCAAGACCTTTTGGACCATTCTGGCCTCCTATTACCAGGTGGTCATGTGGCACAACAACTACAAGCTATACACACAGCAGGAGGAGAGCGATGGCGAATCACCTGATCTTTATATCCAACAGAAATTGAAGAAGGGCCAGTCGCGTATCTGGAACGATATACTTAACAAAGTTTGCCTGTTCCTGCAGAGTGCTAAGCTGACGACGCTCAAGTATGACCAATTCATACAGGTGTTGTCCATCGTGCAGCGCCTGAAGAAGGTGGGCGTCGAATTTTGCAGCGAGCAGTCCGAGAAGCTGATTGCAACGATGCAGCAGCAGAGCGAGGAGTTCTTCAGGCGCTATCACATTTGCTGCGTTGAGGAGATCTGTTTGTTTCTGGACAACGAGTCCTGGACGCCGTTGGATTCATTTTCGCACATACTGCAACTGCCGGTACATTGAATCTTAATGCTAAAATGTTGAAATCATTAACATTGTTTTGTATTGTGCAGGAATTCCGATCGGTGCGGCATACGCTGCGTCGTCATAAATCGCCAACGACAGCGCTGCTGGCCTCGAACAACAACTCGCCCATTAGCAACAATAATTGCGACGAGCTGGTTTCTGTGCACTCTCAGGACGGTGGCGGCAGCTCAATCTATGGTTCCTATGGCTACTTTTTGCGCTTCTCGGAGAAGAGTTCGCCCTTCGATGGCGGTCTGGACGCTGCCATGCTGGAGGAGGACATACTGTCAGGCATTGTGGACGAGGCGTCTTGCTACTTTAGCGAGGAAAGTGACGACGAACAAAAGAGTCTGCAGAGCAAAGAGTTTGCCGAGGATGCCAACAAGTAAGCAACCAGAGAATGCTCTCATTTTTGGTAATATATGTATATGAAATTCTTTGCCTTTGCCAGTCAGCTGCTTGTGAATAACACAGCCTTGAATGTGCTGCGCTGCATTGGACGGTACTTGCAGATGTGCAAGCTGCTGCACTGCATCTCGCCCAAGATAGTGGCGTCCATGCTGGAGCTGCTCGACTTTTATGCCTATGCAGTTCATGAGATCTTTGGCAAGGATGCTGTGAGTATAGATTTGCCAACGCAGATATAATTTTTAATCGATTTCAAAATCACAGCTGGTGGCCACAGATAATCTCTATACGTCGCGTCTGGAACAGCGTTTGCGTGCCGTGGAAACCAATGTGCTTACACAGATTAAAGTTTGGCCCCTAAACTTTTCCTCTCTGGTGAGAAATTACCACCCTTCAATAGTTAATTATAATAATAATCGAATTCAATTGCAGATCAACAACGAACTGGCTAATCCGGACACGCTGTACGGTCTGCCACAGCGCATCGTGGCTATCGAGGCTGGGCGCAGCATGTTTCAACAGTTTCATGTACTGCAGCATTATTTGAATCATTTATTACCAGCCGCCGATCGGCCAACACTGATCAGCTATCTCGAATATTCGGAATTTATTGCTGATCTGGCCAAACCAGTTTACACTTGCGTCGCATCGCGCGTCATCGATCTGTCGGCCATTCTCGCGCAAATGGCCAAGGTCAAGTGGGATGTGAATCATGTGACGCATCAGCACAGTAGCTACAGTGACGTCTTAAATCGCGTAAGTGCTCATGCATAGCAACAGTAATCGCAGTGGAAGTAAATCTTGCATTCTCTATCATAGAATATACAGAGCTTTGCCATGTGCCTGGAGGAGATCTCCAAGGAGGTGAGCATACCCAGCAAACATGTTTGGAATGCAATGGCCCACGTGGCCACCCATTTGCTAGTGGAGGGGTAAGTTGACTATATTATTTCCTCATTTTCATTCTACTAATCCAAGCTCTTTCATAGCTTCTCGAATGTTAAGAAATGTTCTGCTGGCGGCCGAGCACTAATGCAATTGGATTTCGCCAATTTTATGTCGTTCCTTGAACTAATCTCGAATCAGAAATATCCTGAACATCGCGCTTATGTGGATGTCTTTATCAAGTCTTATTATTTCTCGCCAGAGCAGTTCGAGCAATGGATCGAACAGCAGCGACTGGGCGATGAGTATTCAGCTAAGCAATTGACAAATCTGATACAATGCGTTTGTGTCAGCGATAAGCGCACACGACAGAGGCTGCTGCAGTTGCTGGAGGGCGTGGCAACTAGTGTTACGCCCACCACGACGCCGCACAAGAATAACTATAACGCCGGCTCGAATCTGAGCAATGTTATTTAAAGTAATATCTATTTATATCTCTTTCATTTATATTGTTTATTGTATTTATTTTCTGTTATTTATAATTGTAATCAGTCGCTAACTATGTGGTCGAACCTTTGTTAGTAGTTTAATATATGTTTAAGTATGACATTCCGTTAGTGCAAATTGATTAACACTTATCTGTAAGCTGATTGTATTTTAGTCACTTAAGCGATCTCCATGATGTACTTCGTTTTGTATTTCGAATCTGTGCATAACTTGAAATCTCCTTGTTCAATCTCTATTCAAGTGCAATACGCTCTCTCTCTCTCTCTCTCTCTCTATTTATATATATATTTAGTCAATGCACAAATTTATTAATGCGATTATTTTGCACTTTGGTTTACCATTCTCACATGACTTAAGTACCTAGAGAAAGTATATACATATACACATTCATACACAGATATCGCGAGCTAGAATTAAGGCGTAAGCAAAATCAATTTATACATATATATATATATTTATTTTAATACCCAATAGTAGTATTTATTTGCGAAACGGACAAATAATTGTAATTAAATGCGATTATACCTATACTTAAAGAAAACACAGAGAAATGAAACAAATATAATTCAACTGATTTGTGGTTTACTAACACAAAAGCGAAACATTCAAATGGATTTGTAACTAAAAACAACTAATAAAGAGTACATATTTTGAGATATGAATATTAAATGAATGTAGTTTTAATAAACGAAAATTTACAATGAGTTATAGAAAATTAAATAGTATAGAAAATGAAGGATATTATATTTTATTATAAAGTATAATGAAATGTAAGTATATCAAGTCTAGGCCTATTCTCTTTAATTATTATATCAGCAATAACAGTTCCTCTAATCATTTATAAGAAAATGCAAGCCTACCATTTACGACCTATACAATATGAACAACAAATGTTCCTCCAGTCTAGCTCTGCTTGGATTCCGAAGGCGTAACTATTTCGGCAGGTAACTCCCCTTGACCAATGACTCAGCAAACTAGTCTCACTGTCTATGGAGGCTATAAATATGCCAATAAGCCATTGGCTAACTAACATATCAGTCTGCGACATGTCCAGGATACACTCGTATATAGTATTACTCGTGTGCATAACATCGGGCTGTGCAGCTGAAGAGCTCATCTGGCAGCTACTCTTGGAGTCGAGGTCTTCATTACTGCTCATACGCCCCGACTACTGCCCAGAGAGCTGGCTGCAGGCGTTGCTTGTGGCGCCTCAGGTGCCTGTCGTGCTGCAATCGATGCACAGTGCCACGCCTCCCAGCAAAGACTTCTCGAGGCCGATGCAACTAATCTGTTTGCCCAGCGAGGAGTATGAGCCGCTACCGGCGCTACTAAGGAGTCTACGTGGACCAAACAGCATCTTTTATATAGCTGCCTCTGCTCCCACAGGCAACAACTCTGCCAAGCGGCTGCTCAACGCGCTGCTCAGGGAATGCTATAGACAGAAAATACTAAATGTAGTGGCCCTGCTAGCCGAGAGTGCAGATCGAGTCTACTATCGCTATCGTCCGTATCCGCGCTTTGAGCTGGAGCAGCGTTCGCTGGAGCAGCGCCCGTTCTTTGCCAGCCCCCTGAGCAACATGCATGGCCAGCCGTTGATCGTGGTGCCCGACCAGAAGCATCCGCGCACCATCGTCTACACGGACTGGCGCACGGGCCAGCAGGTGCTGGCCGGGTCGGTGGGTCGCTTTGTGCGCACCCTGGCCTGGAAGCTGAATGCCACCATACAGTTCCCCATTGAGATCAAGCCGGGCATGGTGATGCATTTCAATGAGCTGGAGTCGCTGATCGAGCAGTTCCAGGTGGATGTGGCGGCTACGGTGGTGCAGCTCATACGGCCCGAGCAGCTGCCCCTCAGCAGCTTCCCCTTCGAGCTGAGCCACATCTGCTTGATGATTCCGCGGGCACAGCAGCTGCCCATCAAGGACATCTACCTCATCGTGGCCGATGGCCAGCACCTACTCATCGGACTGGCCATTGTGTACAGCTTTGGGCTTCTGCTCAGCCTGCACTGGTGGCTGACTGGCCAGGCCGCCAGCTTGGTCGACTTCCTGCTGAACGATGTGGCGCTGCGTGGCCTGCTCGGCCAGTCCTTTGGCCGTTCCCCGCACAGCAGCCCCTATGCCAGCTGGATCTACCTGCTGCTGGCTGTGCTGGGACTCAACCTGAGCTCGATTCACGAGGCGGCGCTCGGCACGGTGCTCACTCATCCACCCAAATACTTTCAGCCCCGCAGCTTTGCTGATATCCAACGCGCTCAGCTGCCGCTGGTCATCGATGCGGGCAGCGCGGAGGGGGACTACGGCCTGGGTGCCACGAAGCTGCGTGTGTTGGCCATGAATAGCAGCGACTACAACAGCCACAGGGACAAGATGAACATGAGCCACGTCTACTTTGCCTCGCGGCTCAAGTGGACGCTGTTGAGCGAACAGCAAAAGTATTTTCCGCGCGAGGTTTTCCTCTACTCCATGAACGCCTGCGTTAGGACACTCACCTACATGGTCTTCCAGTTGCCCCCGAACACCTGGTTCCTGGAGCCGCTGACCCGACTGATTATGGATGTGCGTGACTTTGGCATCTTCCAGCACTGGGTCGATATGCACTTCTATGATATGGCCGCCGCGGGTTTGATCTCCTTCAGTGATCCCATTCAGCGGGAGCCGCCGCGTCTGAAGCAGCCGTTGCGCTTGGAGGATCTGCAATGGATCTGGGTGGCCTACGGCGCACTGTTGCTGCTCGCGACAGTCGTGTTGGCTCTGGAGATTCTCGTAAAGAAAGTACAGCAAATGGCAGGAGCCTAGAGCTCCCAATAAAACCCATCAAGTTGTGTTCGCTTAAGTTCGTTTATTGCTTATTGATTGGCGGTAAGTAAGATAAGATTATTAAGTCGGATTGAACATGATCTATGGTGGCTAGTGTGAGTGAAGCAAGAGCTGGGAGTTTCAATTGGAGTTCAGTGTTAAATCAGAGTCTGAGTTGGTTGTGCCTTAGACCACATTGGTGTGCTCGTCACGATGGAAGATCTTCACGTCGAAGAACCTGAAGTTGTCCACCATGAAGTAGTAGTCGTGCTTGATGGGCCGATTGAAGGGGAAGCCGAAGGGCAGAGCGTCCACATAGCGGGAGCCGTGGCCAATGCCGCAGCTGACAACGGGATCGTAGCCGGTGTATTGGGCCACAGTGGGCTCATGGTAGGGATAGACCATGTAGAAGAACTGATAGACCTGGCCGCCCTTCTTGCCCTTGGGCAACATCATGCGATTGGGTACGCCGCAGTGCGACTCAGATTGATCCAGCTTGAATTTGTAGTCACTGTTGGTGGCATCCATCAGCTTCTGGTAGAGCTCGAAGTAGGTGGTGCGATCGTTCACCCAGAAACTGAAGTCGCCGCTGGCGCGCTTGATGTGGTTGACGCCCGCATCCAGTTGCACCTTGAAGTGCTCCAGCTCGAAGAAGTTCTGATAGTTGTGCTCCAGTGGGATGACATTGCCGAACTCGTCGTACTTGGGTCCAATGAACACCTTGACAACAGCAGCCTGGGCCTTGTCCGAGCTGACATCCAGGGTGAACTCGAAGGGCTTGTGGTTGAGACGGTGCTGGCGGGCCTTGATCACAAAGCTGCTGCCATTGTAGTAGGAGTTGCGGCCAATGTTGTGGTGGGCATCACCCATGGGTACGGCGGAGTGCTCAATGTTCACGGCATTGCTAATGTCGGCATCGAAGTACTCGAAGTAGGTGGTCAAGCTCTCGGGCATGTGCACATCATCGATCTTGACGCCCTCGAAGCCATAGTCGACCTTGGAGTACTCGGGGAAGGTATCCATCAGATGCCAGTAGTGGCTCAGCAGATTCTTGTACACCTCGTAGAACAGAGGGTCGCGCATGGAGGTGTCGTAGTGCATGAAGGTGCCGGGGTACGTCTCGTGGTACTGGTTGTACGGGTGTCCCTCGTTCACAATGTAGCGGAACCACTTGTCCAGGCTGCCGTAGAACTGCTTGTCGATGCTGTCAGCGTTGCCCTGCAGAATGTTGCCGAGCATATTGACGATCTCGACGTCGTATTTGTCGTTCTTGTGAATCCAGTCCATGATGCGCTGGGTGTACAGCTCCACATTCTTCACATACTCCAGATTCTCGGGCGTGTAGAAGTTGTAGTAGTTGGGACGGCTGGGATAGGGTACGCCGTTGTAGTCGCGCAGGCCGCTGTAGAAGCCGGAGTGGACGGGCTCGTACATGTTGAAGGTGGGCACCTCGCCCATGTCGTTGGACAGACGCTCCAGGTAGTAGCGGGCCAGCAGCTGCCAGTGCACATAGAGGTAGAGTTCGCCGCGGCGGTCCTTGTTCAGGACATGCACATCGTCGCCCTTCGTCCAGTAGGGATAGTCCAAGTTGAAGTAGTAGTAGAAGCTGTTGAAGCCAATGTCCTCCAGGTAGTAGGCCAGACTGTGCTCGTCGTTCATGTTGCCGTAGAAGTTCGTGTAGTTGGACTTGAGCACCACATTGTAGACGTTGTTCAGCTGCTTGACGTGATGGAAGCCGTGCATCTTGTAGTGCTCGGCCATCTCCAGGGTCTCGGTGTCAAAGAAGCTCCACGGATGGATCTCGTACTGGGCCGGGAAGACAATGCCTTGCATATCGTCACGGAACAGGCTGGCAATGGTAAAGGCATAGACGAAGAGCTGCTTGTTCACATGCTGGCGGGCCCAGAAGACGACGTGCTGGAAGGTCTCCCAGTTCTTGGCGTAGTAGAAGAGACGCACCAGGCCAACGGCATACTCCTCATGCAGATCGTACATAACGGTCCACATCTGGTCATCGCCGAACGGATGATGCTGCCAGAGCTCGAAGAAATGCTGCATCTTCTCGGGATGGTGATAGTCGCTGACATGTTCCCAGGGCTTGTATTCGTAGAAGCTTGTATCGTACCTTCTGACGAAGACATCATCCTGATAGATGTGCTCCAGCATCTCCAGGACGAACTTCTGCTTCATCAGGAAATCCTTGTCGGCCACCTTGGACTCCACATGCTTGCCCTGGCCGCCGAGAGCCAGAAGCGTTAGCGTCAAAACAATAACCGCCGTGATCGACTTCATCGTAATCATACCAATGCACTGCCACTGCAGCCTCCATTTATACCTGAGCTGCGGCTCTCAGCCGGATGGGGGGGCCAACGTCCGAGTGCTGATATTGCCTTGACATTATCAGAGATCCGCTCCACCTCATTGCTATGTGCTGCAGCGTGCATTGCGATAAGCCCCGATTGCACCTGGTTCTCCACTGATTGACAGCGATCTCGGGCGAGCTCAGACTAGGAGGCTCGACTGAACAGTTGTGTAAGTAATGCCAGCTAATTACAGCGCCTGGTAACACACCTGTCCGGTTACATCGCCGGGCTGTCTCGCTTTTCATTTTTCTTTTACGGCATCACCTGAGGGTCAGCCAGCGGTCGGGCCTGGCTGATGCTTTGTTGCTTATCAATGCGCCGTTGCCATCGGGACTAGCTAAGTCTAAAAATATGCACCTGCTGCGGCGCACATTGACGAAACTGCAAAACAATAATCATATCAGTAGACAACAAAGAATAATGGAACTGCAAGAGCAGCGGATGCGCGTCTTAGCATTAGGGGCTATACACCCATTAAATCTAGCTCCAGGATATGGTTTATGCGCCGGGCAGATTCGCGATACGGAATTCATTGTGATATGAGTACAGTAAGAAAATCTTGCAAAGGAATAAAAATGACTATACATGAATATATTTGTTAACCTCTTTGATAATCATCTTGAAACTTTATTGTTTGGATATATAATTGTGTTAAATACATTGACAAATTCTTAACAAGTTTTAGGAATTACTTCTCTCTAGTAACTTTTCTTCTAGCAAAGAAATTATATTATTTATATTTATTTTAATCACTTCCAAGTATTCTTTCCCTCTGGTAATTCTTCGTCCATTCCTACTACTGTCATTCTTTCATTCAATCCCTTTCTCTGGAAATTTTTCCTCTATGTCATCCCAACTCAACCCGCTCTCCAACGTCCTATAGAGTACACTAGAACCTCGCCCGCAAATGCCAGCACACAAATATTGACATTGACAATATAGATGAGCCAATAATAGTACAGATCCTCCCAGCGCAAGTGCATGCTTGAAGAGGCATCCTTGTAGGGCAGCTGCTTGGTCTTGCCAATCGCAAGCATATCGTAGAAGGACTGGGTGCGCCAGTGGGTGTACAGGCCGCCGGCTTGGGTGTTAAGAATATATCGATTGATGGACTCCTTATAGATGGAGTTGGAGGGCAGGCGCAGAGCAAAGTGCACAAGCGGAATTATAACCATTTCCTTGGAGAGGCGAAAGGCGGCCTGCTCCTGCCGTATGAACTTCATTTTGATGTGGGGCCAGAGCGTTTGGGTTATGGGATAGGCATAGGAAGTGTTCGGCTGGCTGCGGCTCGTCTGATACACCGAGCTGCTTACCAGCTCGTATAAATCGGAGTTGGCGTTATATCTACGTTGGCCGATAGCAAAGGTGAGTGCTCCCTTGTCAGGCTCGGATATCATGAGCTTAAGTCCCGCTTTACGCATGTCCTGATAGCTGAGTATCGGCGGATCGAAGGGTGGATGCACCAGGAGCGTCTCCAGATTTGTTATGTAAATATTGTATAATACAAAGCTGCCCAGCAGTAGCACTGCTAATGTCCACCTAAGACGCAGGCTGGAGGAGCGCGGCATCAAAAACGTTTGGGAGAGCATGGCCCGCAGCACGGGATCAAAGATGACCCACAAACACATAAGGCTGGGCGCCAAGCCCAGCTCGAAGCGGCGAATATTGTGAATGACCAGGGCGTAAATGGACATCAGAATGAAGATGCTGAAATTGAGGAGCTTCGCCCCGCCGCCAATGACGAGCAGGGCGCGACTTATCTGGGACTCGACGGGCAGCATTATCTGCCACTTTGACAGTTCCACTATATGGGAATGATTTCGATGGCTTGGTGTAAAGCCAAGATTCGTTATGAACATCGGTATATCCACTTTTCCATCGCGAATCAGGTCGTTCAGAAAACTTATGTTAACTATATCATTCTCTTTGGGCGCATGATCCCAATAAACATGAAGAGATGCATTCAAAGTCTTGACAAAGTTTTCAACAAACGGCGTCAGATAGCCCGTTAGTTGATAGGATCCATTTCCGTCTTTGTATATAACGCTGCGTGGGAATATGTTGTCCGATACGGTGTTAATGGGATAGCCACCCATGTCCTTCAGTTGCGGCTCGAAGTAACGTTCGATCTGATCAACCTTTCGCATGACTAGTTTAAGTTCAGGAAATGCTCTGTAACTATATATTTCTTCCAGACTCCAATTACCTATGGCCAGTACATGAAGCATCTTGTTCTCGAAACACTTCCTAAACAATGCTTCCATATCCACTTCATTTGTAATCATAAATATGGTCCGAGTATTTCGCATGGAGTGCAAATTTTGATAGAGCGCATTCAAGATGAAATCGTTTTGAGTTTCCAAACAAACCAGCGCGAGAAATTGTCTGTTGAAATGAGTTAGAAGGTGATATTTTTTATTGGCATTAAGATAAATAAGCGGCGTAATAGCACTATCTTTCATATCAATCGAACAGTCCGTGGAATTTTCACTCAATAAGAGAACAGTTTCAAAGGCAACCTCGACTTTTAATTGGTCGAATACTTTGTTGGGCAATTGCATTTGTGCCCTGGCTAAGCAGGCGAAAATAGCCAAATAAATTAAAACTTTATTCCCCATTTGAATAACCTTTGCGAATGTTAACGTAGAGTTCAACTGGTTAAAATCGCCCCCAATTAGTCCTTTTATTAGAAATCCGAACAGAAAATACTACAACGGCAGCCTAATTAAAAGTAATCGCAGATTTGTATCACAGCAATTAATGAATGCGGCGAGTTTTTACTTCAAATTTTCCAATAGGTAAACAAACACGCCTAACGATTGGGGAATGTTTTTATAACAGTCATTAATATTTTAAATAGGGAATCGATTAGTAAATCTTTTTATAAAGGTCAGAAGAGTTAAAATAAGTTAGTAAATTATCAATATGTAGAAGTATTCAAGATATATCTATTTACAATTAGTTAATAGCACCTGTTGTTCTGTCTGGTCTGTTTACGTAATTTAAAAAGTCCGCCTGGCCATACGATTAGTTTTCGATAAATCAACAATGATGCTATCGCAAAATGAGATTTGCGCAACCAAAAAAACAATACAGCGATGTGGGTATTGCTGCACTGAGTAAATGTGGTCACACTTGTTCAACCAAAGCAAAGTAAAATAAAAAAGCGTGGAAGTAAGACTAACCGAACCGCCTGCGAAATATAAACATATTCATAAGAATACGAGCGACGACATACAAAAACAAAATATAAAAAAAGAACAAAATATAGGGCGAGTGGAAAGTCTCGACAAAAAGCGTGAATTGGAGTTAAATGGTAATTCCCGAACATTATTACCAAACAGGGTGTCGGCAATGTGAAATTGGCACAGAATAATAACTTAAACTTTGTTGCTGTAGTTGTGTAATATTTTGAATCGTGCGAATGGCAGAAGACAGCAACAAACACTATGAAACATCGCCTGATATCGCAAATCTGCGTGAATATGTGTGAGAATGGATGTACAGATGTGTGACTGTGCGTATATCGCGTATGTGTGAGAGAAATTTGAATTGCGCTGTTCGAATAGAAAAAAAAGAGCGAGTGAGCGTTGACAGTTACATTTATTTATTTTATGTTTGACATTAATAAAGCGTGCATTTAATTTTCGGCATGATTATTTATAAATCTTATTGTACTCTTTTCCTTATACTTTTAGGCGTAAAGTGAGAAACCAACGTATTTCTCATGCGCAACTAAACAACATTAACAAATACAAAGATACATACAGAGTAGACAGTGATTCGGAAATTCAAAATTACATACATACATTGAAGAAACTTTGGAATTGGACTGGCAGCCGATAGCCCCAAACAGCGCCCCCACCCAGCAATAACAACATTAGGCCAACAATATGAATGTGCTACTGCTGCCCAAAGGATCCACGCAACTAAAGTCGCATTATGCGATGCATAACTTCTATAAGCGCTGTAAGTTTGTCTGCCTACCACGCAATGGAATGAACATCGTAAAAAACTTTCCATTGATTTTACCCCATATATTTACGGTACGAGTGTGTGCTTGAGTTTAGGTATCGCTGCCAGTGTATGTGTGTGTGTGTTTTTTGTGCGCTCGCCTTTTGTCGTTGTTTTTGTTATGACTGCATATTCGTGCACAGCTGATTCCATGTTTGCGTGCACAATAAAATTTCCCTGTTGCGCTGTTTGCGTTGTTTTGGTATTTTTGTATAAGCCGTAGGGCAATTTTCTGGATAACGTAAATACATATGTATGATTTGAAACACTTTTCGCACTTGGAGGCAGTTAATTGCCTTTGTCAACAAGTTAGTTAATGACTAAGGTGTGCAATATATATGTATATGTAGTGCATATATAATATATTTTGATATAGTTGCCGGTGTGTGGGTCAATCGGCTGTTCTTTATACATACGTATCGTTATCGTGTTTTATATAATTTAGCATTTATTTTTATTCTTTTTCCACTGAGACGCGTCATTTGACAGCGCTTATCGTCTGCTCAAACGATGAGATTGACCAAAAAAGTAAACATCTAAACCGGCTGGCTAATATAACTATAGGCAGATAAGGTTTAAAGAATAATTAAGGCAAAGTACTTTTGCTTTTAGTGAGCGGAATATTTATGCAAGATTTACCTATACTAAATAAACGATAATTTTTCATTGTTCGCAGCAGAATTTTGTGTACGCTATTTGCTCATCTCTCAATTTATACTCAACATTCACAATGTACACAAGTATGTGTGTGTCTGTGTTTAACAAGCAAAAGGGACAAGTGCCAAGCGCTCAGGTGTACAGACAGACAAAATGACGCCAGCGGCTGCTGCTGACGCACAAATGCGACACCCTGTATATTGTAGTCGAAAGAGAGTACAGTTAACTCACACTCACACACACATATACATGGGTCAGTTGCACCCACATAATTCGCTCGGCCATTGGCCGAAGGTTGAATGCATTTCGCTTTTGTGCTCTATCTTCTTTCTCTCTTTCTTCTACACACACACGCAGCATGTTTGTTTTTCCTTGAATTCGCATCTGATGCATTTTTCTGAGAACTTGCCAAATGTATAAATTGTAAGAAAAATCAGAAATACAAAATTGAAAGTGCATCAGATTGTGTTTTCTAAGAAATCTTGTGGTACTTTCGTTAAGATTAGTTTTCACCTTATATAAGTATGTATTTTTTTGCATACATTCGACTGCAACAGGTGTTAATTTAGTTGATTTTATTTTCGCTCTCTTTGCTTCTCTTTTGTGAGCTTATCTGGGCTTATAACCAAGTGGAACTAACTTTTCGATTAACGCTCGACAAGTTTTATGGGCGAAGCCATAAAAAGGCTTAACCTAATTTATTTTTATTTGTTGCCCATTCAATTGAGCATCTATTTGAAATTATTTCTCTCGTTCTTACCTTGACAAAGCGAATGATGTACGTATAAATACGACTATTGGCCGCTCTCTTAATTATATAATATATTTAGAAGAAGAATTTGCTGTACTAAAACTTGGCCAACATCTCTCAATACTTACAGATCTCAGAACGAGCCACAATGCCTATTGTACAACGAGAAAAGTCCAGCACAAAGCGGAAGACTCAGTTTCTTCACAGTCATGGAACGTCCGGCAAAGGAGAACGTTTGTTGGCTACTCATTGAACACCGGCCCGCGTTATCATTATCAATCAGATCAGTTCTGTAGCTATGGCTTGCGGCATATTCACATCGGTAGGCCGCTGTTTGAGTCGAGTTCAAAGATCGATGCCACTGTGAAGAAGCTGAAGAATCAGCAGAAGGAGAAGGTCGAGGAGATCATGAAGGAGGTGGCCAATGGACAGGCGATTAAAGGAACTGGTTCGGCTACCCCGGTGACCTCCACGATACTCGACGGCGCCGCTGTAGACCCGAGCACAACAGCTAAGGCTAGCGCCTCTGGCACAAAGACGGCTAACGAACTAACAGAGGCCACATCCAAGGCTGTGGCCAAACCAAAAAAGCCGCTCAGTCAGCGTATTTGGGATGAACTGGTACACTATTATCATGGCTTTCGGTTATTATTCATTGATACCGCCATTAGCTCGAAGCTGGTGTGGAAGGTACTCAATGGCAAGACGCTGACGCGCCGCGAAAACAAACAGCTGCAGCGCACAACATCGGATCTATTCCGATTGATTCCATTCTCGGTGTTTATTGTGGTGCCGTTTATGGAGTTGCTCTTGCCGGTATTCATAAAATTCTTTCCGGGCATGCTGCCGTCCACATTTCAAACGGCCAAGGATCGCCAGGAGCGTCTAAGGCAGTCACTGACCGTCCGTCTGGAGGTAGCTAAATTCTTGCAAAAAACTCTAGGCCAAATGCCTGTCCAGCACAAGGAGCACAGCAGCGAGGAAGCCAAACAGTTCGAGACATTCTTCCGCAAGATCCGCAATCCCACAGAGCAAGTGAGCAACGATGAGATAATCAAGTTTGCCAAGCGTTTCGATGACGAAATCACATTGGATTCGCTCAGTCGAGAGCAGCTATCAGCGCTCTGCCGTGTACTGGAGCTGAACACGATTGGCACAACGACCTTGCTGCGCTTTCAGCTGCGTCTCAAGCTTCGCTCTCTGGCCACCGATGATCGGGTAATAGCGCGCGAAGGCGTCGACTCGCTCGATCTATTCGAATTGCAGCAGGCGTGCAAGTCACGTGGCATGCGTGCCTACGGCCTAACAGCAGAGCGTCTGCGATTCCAACTCAAGGAATGGATTGACTTATCACTAAATGAACAGGTAAGGGCATCAGTATAGCCTTCATGTATTTATTGTATTAACGATTCGTGAGTTGCTTCCAGGTACCACCTATACTTTTGTTATTGTCACGTGCTATGCTCATCTCTGATGACAGCATCACGACTGATAAGCTGAAGGAGACAATGCGTGTACTGCCGGATGCTGTAGCCGCTCACACACGCCATGCGATTGGCGAGCGTGAGGGCAAGGTCGATAACAAGACCAAGATTGAGATCATCAAGGAGGAGGAGCGTAAGATTCGTGAAGAGCGCGAAGAGGAGCACGAGGAGACGCTGCGCACGGCCGGCACGGATGAGGCTCCAGCGCCGTTTATATTCACGGAGGATACTAGTCAGACGTTGCATTTGGATAAGAAATCCGAGGCATCAGATGAGAAGACCATTTCGCCGACAGATGTGCAATTGCTTTCAGATGCACTGAAGACGCTTTCCTCTGATAAACAGCTTGTTGTGGAGAAGGAGACGATCAAGGAGCTTAAGGAGGAGCTGCGCGACTATCAGGAGGATGTGGAGGAGCTGCGAGAAGTGCGCCAGGTGGTCAAGGAACCGGTGCGCGAGAGTCGGGCTGCCAAGCTACTCTATAATCGTGTCAACAAGATGATCTCGCAGCTGGACACTGTGCTTCAAGACTTGGAGCATCGCCAGCAACAGATTAAGCAAGCCGATACCCCTGACAGCGCGCCCACATCTGGTGCCAGCCAATCGGTGCATATTGACGAACTGGTGGCTACAATCCGACGCATGAAGGAAGCCTCTGACGAGGAGCGATTCAAAGTCGTTGAGGATTTGCTAATCAAACTGGATGCTGACAAGGATGGTGCTGTCTCGGTTAATGAGATCACCAAGGTAGTGCAAAGCATTGACAGTGCGGCCACCAAAATTGACAAACAACAGCTGGAGGAGTTCACGGAGCTGCTCACAAAGCAAGCACAGAAGCGACGCAACGAGGAAATTGTCCACATTGACGATCTCATGATGAACATCAAGAAGCTGAAGGAGACCAGCGATGAGGCTCGCATCAAGCACATCGAGAGTGTCCTCGATAAGTTTGACGCTGACAAAGATGGTGTTGTTACTGTCAACGATATACGAAAGGTATGTAACGTGCCGTATAGTTCGGGATAACTGTATTAACGTGAATAAACTTGCAGGTGTTGGAGTCCATCGGTCGCGATAATATCAAACTTAGCGATAAGGCCATTGAGGAGCTTATTGCTCTGCTGGACAAGGAACAGATACTGGAGGCAGAGCAAAAGATCGAGAAGGCAATTGCGAAGAGCATGAAGGAAGCGGAAAAACTGAAATTGGAGGTGGAGAAAACGGACAAGGATATGGCCAAACTGGTCGACGGTATACATGAGTCGGCGAAGGAGATACGCGACATAGCCACCGAACTGGGAGCAATGGAGCAGGAGAGGCCAACTCCCCCAAAGCCCGAAGTAAGTGAGGTTTAGCTTAAAACTTATGCGAACATTGCCTTAATGCTTGGATTGTTTCATTTATTTACAGCCCGACATGAACGACCCCGCTAAAGTATTGAAAGATAATGCAAAGGAGTTGGGTGATTTGCTAGTCAAGCCCTCAAAGAACAACAACAAAAAAGGGGGAAAGGACACACCACCAACACCGAGCAAAGGCAACAGCTCCGGCGGCAATAGAAACAATTGCAAGAAGGCCAGCGAGAGCGAAATGTCGATACCCAATATAGCGATGCGTGAGGCGGCCGAAATTCAAATCGAAAAGCTATTGCCTCAAAAGGATATCGATTTGCCACCAACGATACCCACACAAACACCGACCCAGTCCAAGGTGGCTACCTCACCGAAAGCGGCGGCGAATGGCACTTCCGGCACCCCCAAGAAATTGATCTGACCGGCTGAGCCGAAGGCGAAAGCAATACATGAAGAATACCCAGAGCATTCACCTAGGGCAAAATGAGATCAGAAAGTCAACCCTTTGTCCAAATTGATTCGAGTTGCATTCAATACCAATAATATTAAAACAGGAGATGCATAGAATAGTAATTCAATAGGAAATCTGTATTTAGTTAGATCCCAGGCAAGAGCTCCTTTGCAAGGCTGTATTAAGTATGTGTAAAAGTTGCCCAAATTATAAACTATTGCTTTAAAAATACAAATATACAGAATTTGGGTATGTGAAAACGAATACAATGGCAAAACTACCTTACAAACATTTACTTTCATTTTCTATCGCCTTAGTTACATATACTACTTATTATATTCATGTGCTGGTCCATCAAATACTTGACTCTATGATAATGTTAGCGATTGTGATCATTAAGTGAAATCTTAATTTACATATTATTTCCAATATAAAACCTAATGTAGAACGAAAACACAACAACAACAAAAACAATGTCAAACGATTTGAATTCAGTGGAATTTTAACATAAAAAAAATATATATATATATAAAGTGTTATCACAAAAATCAATGAAATGCAAAAGCGAAGCGAAAAGCACGTGATACTTTTCTGTAACAATAATAACTACTATATATGCTTAACTGAATTAGATAAACCACGTGTAAAAGTGTTAATTTGCAATAAGAAATAAAGAAAAAAAACAAGTTACTTTACACACACACGCGCGCAATGGAGATTTAATTGATGGATAAAGTTCTCTTAAAAGATAATGTGTGAATTATAGAGTATGATGGGAGAATCGTAGATTCTAGATGAGGTTTATGTAAAACTACTCTATTTGATAATGATAAAAATAAAGGAATGATTTTACAGTCTGTTGATATGATAGCTGACTTAGAAGTATTTTAGAATTATATTTTGTTTATATTTGCTTAATTTTCTATGAATGAAATGATTCAATGAGGCTTTTAAAGAAGGTTTTTAATATGGAACTGATATTGAACAAATTTTTTATGTAATAGCACAGACATGCTTAAACATATTAATAAGAAACTTGTTAAATGTAAAGTAAACAGAAATATTTGTTGTACACTCTAATCAAATGTTCCATTGGCAGAAGTTTACTTCGATTAATATATAGATATAATAGATGTATAATCAGAGGTTTCTTTTTTATAGCTAAGAGATGAAAAAAGAGAGAATACTTCGGCTCTGCTATTGATGCTGATAGGGTATATAAAAGAGCATTTAAATGAATAGTTCAGACTGCCTCAACTCATAAACAATAAGAGCTCTGGCTATTTGTTTACAATTAATAAATAAATTATTACTTTAAAGCAGACAAAACAAATCTGTTGAGAAAGACAAATAAAAATAAATATATTTTAATGAATCGGTTATTGAAAAAAGAAAGAGAACAGCTGACAACCATATTATATATGTATATGTATATACTTTTATACATACATATATTCGTTTGAGTAACGCTTGAGTTGCTAGTAAAGAAATTCTCTTCAAATTGGTTTGTTATTCAGCTGCATTAGGAAGTATTTTATACTTATGAGCCACTGTTATTTCTGGTTGGAAATCATAATTACAAACTATTGTAAATGTTTCGAATTCCTTCAACCGAATTCTTTATTAGCTTTAAATACATTTGCAGTATGTGCGCAAAGTTCTCTCAATTTGAGCAATCTCAATGCTTCACTCGAGCTGGCTGTGATTCCCTAGTGCCAACCGCAAAACCAAATTTCGCCAGGGAAGGGGAGCAGGATGGGGGCGATGCAACCGAATAAGTTTTGAGCAATTGCCAAAAGAAAAAAATGAGAACAAGAAAGAATTCAAATAGAAAGAATGAAAAATATGAAGAAAACAAAACAATAACAACATCCATATGCTGGCTGGGCAATAAAACTAATAAATATTACCGCAAAATGTGCAAGGAGTCCATAACTTTCCAGCTAAACCACTGACCCATAAATTCTCTTATAATTTTACCAAGAGCAAATGCACTTGGCCATTGGCATGGAATTTAGTAGGATACTTGGGGCTAGAAATGGGGCAGCATCAATGCAAAAATTATGATTTACTATTTCAATTTCTCTGCGATTACCCTTTGACCCTTTGGCAATTTCCAGTGGAGCCCATTTTTAATGGACTGCAGAATTGTTTTTTGTTTTTAATTTGCAACGTTTTTTTGTTTGACTATTGAACAAAAGACGTAATTGGAATCAGTTGTGTTTGGGTTGATAAAGTAAGAACTGTTATACTTGATACCTGACATTCAAATATATATACATATGTATAATAGTTCATATTAATTGTTATTTTGAGGGTCATAAAGATGGCTCTACTTGACTATCATTGTAACTGTCCCATGAATCATTATACTAACTGTTATATAAAATGTTCTGCTTCACTCTTAAAACAGCTGTTATTTAACATGTTCTAATTGACATTTGTAGCAACTGTTCTATTAATCATCATACTGACTGTTATATAACAGCTTTCACTTTACTTTTATGGCTATGCCATTAACCATTATACTGACTGTTATATAAAATCTTTCATTTGACTATTATAGCTGTCCCATTAACCATTATACTGACTGTTATATAAAATGTTCCATTATAACAGCTGACGCATTAACTATTATACCAACTGTTATATACTCTCTAATTCTATCTAACATTTTTTATTAATTCCAATTTACTTGTCATATTTGACTGTTATACTGAATGTCCACCACTCACACTCAGCTGTCATACAATAATTTATTTTGCTGTCAGCTTATCCGCTTATATGTCCGTATGTATGACCAAATGGTCCCCGGAGATGTGAAGACATTTCACTAAAGTTTCAATCATTTACAAATCCCAGACCCCAGAGCAGCCGTCGACAGGCAGCGCGAAGAGTTTTGCCAACTGAGTAAACATTGGATGGCCAAGTTTGGCCATCGATGATATCGAATACAAATAAAACTCAAACGATGCAACAAACAAGACCAAAGCGAAATGTGTTTAAAGGTAAATAGAAGCTTGAAAAATGTGAAACAAGCCAAATAATAATAAACTTCAGCTCCATCGGGAGCTGTGGCGGGCCAAGTGAGAATTGTTGTTTGCAATCAAGCAATACTCAACAATAACAACCAAACGGGAGGAGACGAGACGAGACGACTCTACGCTTCCAAAGTAGTTCGAGCAACTGTGTCTGTGTCTGTCTGTGCAGCAGAGGAATGCGCAACGGAGCTGGAGTTGGTGTTGGGCCAAAGTTTGTCCAGCTAAAAGTGCTTGAAGTGCAACAATTGCATTCGAAAAGCTGCCTTCAATTGGCGAGAATCCGGGCAAGGCAAATTCAGAGTGGTTCCTCATCAAATAAAGTTAATAAAGTGGACTGGCCGAAGTCACTCCATTTGGCATTCCAAACTCTAACTTTAACTCTCTCTCTCTCTCTCTCTCTCTCACTCTGCTACTTACTCAATTAAATAAAACCGAATCGTTGTAGGAAATGTCATGAAACAATTAAAAACTTGTGCCCTTCCATGAGTCAATCAGCGTGCAACACAATAAGTAGCTCAAGTTGAACAACTTTGCACTTGCAACACTTTAAATGCCCCACGAGACACCGCCGCAGCACGCACATAAAAAAGAACACGCAGACAGTGCGAAAGGGAGTGTGGGCGGTAGTGCTGGTAGTGCTGCCTGATCTAGCGGTGTAATGCATTTTATAGTGGCGCACAAATCAAGAAAAATTGTCCCTGCAAATTCAAAGTGATTGAAGCTAAAGCGAAAACTAAAGTTGTTAAAGCCAAGCCAAAGTGCTTTGCTGTGAAATAGAAAGACAATTTATATATGTATGTTCTTAAAATTAAAATTTTAATTATTTATATATATACTTGTATCTATATATTCATCAATATCATTTTTTGTCAATCAATGTAAATTCATAATGATAATCCCCTCATGCTATGGGTCAGGCATAAAACTCAGGCTCATAGAAATTAGGTTTCACTCTGCTAAGCCTGAGAGTTACTCATAGATCATTTGCCAATTTCATTCCTCATTCCTGATTCATTCATTCTCTTAAGAAAATCAAACTCAATATTTGCAATAGGTTAAACGCTCGAGTTAGTATATTTAATGGGATGTACGGACATCTACATGCTAAAAATTTGATCTCATCTCATTTCAAACGATGCCAAGAGCTAGGCAAATCATTTCGTTACACTTTCATCAATTTGGGCTGTTATGATGATAAGGAGAGTAGAAAGAAACACGAAAAGAGAATCAAATAAATAAAAGGAGAGGAAATAATCAAAAGTACATCTAAGTGCAATGGAAACGAAATGCCAGCTGAGGCTGATCGCTAGTCCCTATTCTATTTTGTTTAGCATGAGCGGACGGTAACAGGCCCGCCTTCTATTTGGCTGTGACATCGACTTGATGGAACCAGCCATACCGCCAGCTGGTCGCCTCCGGATAGTTGTACTTGACATCCGGCGTATGGCCGTAGCGCGTCTCCAAGTAGGACGAACGATTGCCAGACCTGAGCAGCTGCAGCTCGTCGGCGGGCACAGATTTCATGGGCGTACGGTATTGGCCAAAGAAACGCGCCTCCTCCTTGGACAGATCATAGTCGAAGATCTTCGAGGACGACGGCCGATAAATGCGATTATTCTGCCACTGCGCCGCTCGGGGCAATGAGCCAGCAATAATACGCATTCTGGACGATATGTTATCCTGATGCTTGAAGATCTTCGCCTTGCGACTGCCCACGGCTGATGATGCATTGCTGCCATCCGATTTGCCGGCCAGCTTGGAGCTGCGCGAGTTCAGGCATGGCTTCACGAGGATTCGCGGAGCATCCTGCACAACGGCTGGGCTAAGCTTGTGTGTGCTGCTCGTTGTTGTTGTCATCTTCTTCTCTCCATTGGCAACTTTTGCTTCAGTTGTTGTTGTTGTTTTTGGCTTCATTTTCGTGGACTGATTCGCACCGCTGCTAACGTTTTGTTTTGCACTTGGAAATTTTGTTGTAACTTGTTTATTTTGACAGCGAAACATTGTATTTATGTGGAATGCTAATGCTAATAGCTTTGCAGCACCCTAGAAATAATCTCTACTAAAGCATGGAGTGCTTTGTTGGAATACGAAAAGATTTGATGTGAAAACTCACTGGACTAAATGAAAGTATTATTGCTATAAGGTAAAATATATGCATTTCAATATAAAATAAAGTATTTTTGCTGCATTTAAATGCTCATTAAAGACAAGTTGATTAAAGTTGCCAGGATATCAAAAGTCATCTTTAAGTTTATATATATTTATAAAATATATATTCATGTATTTATTATTTATGTAATATTTATTCCATTAAATGTTTACATGATTGTTTACTTTTTTCACATGAATATTATAAATAATTTATGTTAATTTAAAAACCAATATATATATTTTTTTGGTGTACAACATTTATCAGTAAATATTTTTTCAGCATCTGCATATATTAAATACAATTCAAAGACAAAAAACTTAACATATATATTTAATTTGTTTTATAACTGTACCTATTTTGCTTAACAGCTTCAATGGCAATTACCAAAAGCCGGATGATTTTCCGCCAGGTGGATTGTGCACTTTAATGGACGAGCGCACGCCGGATTTGTCCAGCTCCTCTGCAATGCAAAGAGGGGAGAATAAATTGTAAAAAAATTGTTAAATCGTTGCAGCTAATTTACAACGCACCGCTTAGCGAAAAGGATGTTTCCTGCATATCCCGTTTGCCATCCACACGTCCAACTCCCCCCGCAGCGACGCTGTGCGTAGGATTGCCAGCGAACATGGCCGAAGGAGGTTCGATTTCAGCCACGTGTATGTCCAGCTCGGCCAGCGTTTTAGTTACGCTGCCATTTAGTGGCACCTGCTCATTCTTTGCCACCTCCTCCCCCTCCTCCAGCTTGCCCTCAATACTGTCATAAACAAAAGGCGGTCGCAGCGGCGTGGGTATGAAACGTCCAAAGCCCTCAGCAACTCGAAGCTCTCCATTCTCTGCGCAAATGCGTCCGCGCACCAACACATACTCAGGCACTCCATGCACAGTCATGCCCTATAGAGAGAGAGAGAGAGAATTTAGCATATATTTATATACCCTATATATAAATGACTGTACCTCAAATATATTGAAATCGCACGCATGATGATGAGTATCCTTGGATATGGTGCGTGTTGCTTGAGGATCCCAAATAACAATATCAGCATCTGAGCCATTGGCTAGAAAGCAAATGATTATATTAGTAAATTTAATAAATCTAATATTTATATCATCATCCTACCAATTCGTCCCTTTTTTGGATAGATATTGAATATTTTGGCTGCATTTGTGCTGGTTATGGCAACGAATTTGCACGGATCCATTAGGCCGGAATGTACGCCACGCTCCCAGACTAGAGACATGCGATCCTCAACGCCATTGACGCCATTCGGTATTTTGGTAAAGTCGCCTAGGCCCAGCTCCTTCTGCTTCTTGTTAAACGTGCAATTGTCGCTGCCCGTCGTCTGCAGATCATTGCTGCGAAATATAGAAAGGAAAACGAATTATATTTCATCTCTTTTATTTTATTTGATTTTATACTTGCAATGAAATGACAGTGAAATATATTATGAATGTGAATAAAATATGGAAATGTATACTCACTACGGCGGCAAATCATCCTTGACATTGCCTCGGGCAATGACAAAGGATTTGCTGACTCTGCTGGCGTCATCATCTGAGTTGTTGTAGGACATGATAATATGGGGATGTGATATATGTCAATATGTTTGATTAAATGTCACTTTAAATGAATGATTTATTGACTAACAAAACGTATTGCGTCTGTCAACTCACCTGGCTAGCAGCTTCATCAGAAACTCGGGCGTGGTCTTGTCGGGTCGCAGGGGCGGACTCAGCACATGGGCAGCCGCATGACCAAAGTGCTGGCAGCGGTAGTGGGTGCCATCTGTACCGAGAGCCGCCGCCAAGGTCTCGCCGTAGATGTACTTCCCACGATAACGCTGACGAGCGCGTGCTACCTCAATGCCCGCCGATTTGCTCATAACGTGCACCACGTACAGCGGACAATCGACCTGCAGGAGAATTTTTATAAATGTAAATCAAATAAAAAATAAAATTGATCAATTGAACTAAATATAAAATAATATAGATCAAAACAATATATCATTTTGAAATTCTATTAAATAATAAATAAAATAAAATATTAAAAGTAATGTTAATATTTACATAAGTTGACGCAGCTCTTAATAGGATAACATAACTCGCTTCTAACAGCAGCTAAAATGTATGCTAATTAACATTAATCATCGTAAACATTATCCACCATTAACAGTATGTTAAAGGTGACTCCAATCAGAATCCAAGCATTCACGAGGGTCAGAAAACTGACAGAAAGATAGATAAATAACTAGTATAAATTATAGCCTAAGTTGTTATTAATGACAGTTAGCTAATTGTAATTTATATGTGAATGACATAATATACATGCATATATTTAATTTAAGTGTGACCCACCTGATGAGCCAAAATGCAAGCACGATGCACGGCCTCAGCCTCTACCTCCTCCTGACGCGACAACTCGTGACCCTCGGGTCCAGTGATGCCCTCGGCTAGCAGTCGTTTAGCATTCTTGGCAATGATATCGCCATTCTCAGCATGAACCTGAAACAAAGCAAACGTATAAAATTAGTAAAAACCAAATAAAAAGAGTTCAATAAGAGCCCACCATAGCTACAGCATTCAAGCTTCGTATGCGCTCAAAGACATCCAGTAATTCCGAGTCATTCAGCTGATAGAGTCCCTTATAGGCCATAAAGGTCTTGAACGAATTGATGCCCAGCTCTTTGCAAAGTATGCCAATCTCGTCAGACACCGATTTCGACCACCAAGTAATGCCCACATGGAGTGCGTAATCACAGCAGACCTTGGGATCTGCCCAGCTGCGCCATTTGTCATAGGCCTCGATCATGGATTCGTTTTTGTTGGGCAGCACAAAATCAACTAGAGAATGGGATTAGTGATACCACAAACACTCAGAAAGATGTACAAATATAATGAATACCTACTTATCATAGTTGTGCCACCAGCCACAGCTGCTTTGGTTCCGTGATAAAAGCTAAAATGAATAATCGTGATATATCGTCTGATCACTATTTATAGCACTCCAATCACTTACTCATCCACTGCCACCGCATTGCCAAAAGGTAGCTGCATGTGCGTATGTGGATCTATGCCACCTGGTATAATAAGCTTGCCGCTGGCATCGATTGTGCGCACGCCACCTGGCACCGTTATATCCGCAGCGGGTCCTACGAATCTGAAAAGATTTGAGTGTTAGATTATGTACGTAGAGTTATCATATGTATTTAGCATATTTACTTGATAATGCCATCCTCTATATAAACATCAGCTTTGAATGTCTTGTCGTGATTCACAATCTGGCCATTTTTGATATAGACCCGATTCTGTGCGCTTTGCAGATGTATGGGCACTTTTTTAACTGGCGTCGACATGTCAATACCTGAAATAACAATTGGAAAATATATTAATAAAAATTATTGATAAAGAAAAAATAGTTTTTAATATGTATATTGGTTTTTAAGTGAATCTTAAGTATAAATAAATTGTATTTGTATAAAACTCATTTATTTCCAGAGCATATTATTATTGATCTGATTTAAAAACGTATAAAAACTATTTACATATACCCAACAACTGTCAGATAATTTATAATCAAATGACAAGTTTTATTAATTATGTCAACATTTAAATATGAATAATAACTTATCAAATTTCAGAAATATCGCTAACCCAAATAGTCTCAGTCTTGTTTATCAAATTTCAGAAATATCGCTAACCAAAATAGTCTCACTCTTGTTTAGTCAATCTATATAGAGTTATTTATATGAAGTCAGGCCTAAGAGCAGCTTCTGCTGGCTCTACGAATATTGAACTGATCGTACACAAAGTAAATGTGAGCATTAAGTAAACAAGTTCTTATATATTTAATTTATTTTCATTTTTCTTCTGATTGCTTAATCAACCTTTCCCTTGACATGAAGAAAAAGAAAACGAAAAATCTTATCAGATGATCACAAAATTGATAAGCATAAATATTATTATGTTTCTGTTTATTGCGCTGAACTAACTTTTCAAAATCGAACATTTGTTTGTTTGTTGATAAGCCACATATCTAGACATATATTTTTTCTTCAAGGGTTTACAATCTTTGATAAATGGCTGATAGCAATGCTAAAGCATGTTTAGTTAAATATATACTTTAAATGCATCAATTTGTACGCTTATCAATTGAGTTAGTCGTACATGCGATCCATTTAAAGAGCGACCTTTCCCCGGTTACAGCAGACATAATGCCGACAAGCAATGCATTTTTTCTTTTTTTTTTATGTCTCACTGCCCCAGATGTGAAGTGACGCAAGGAAATGTTGTGCTTTAAATATAGAACACACTTGGCGAAATGTTTTAAGAAATACGTAAATGAAAAAATACAAATTTATAAGAATTATAGATATTAAAGAAAGGAGAGGGTAAAACAAAACGTAGTTTAAAACGCACTCAAGCCTAATTTCTTTAAAGCGTTTTTGATTAGACGGTATACATATATGGAAGTGTATATGTATATGTACATCTATGTTTTCATATATGGCATGTTTGTTATGCTAAACAGTTTCATATGTGTTCAATGGGCATGCAATAACAACAATCTAGTTTTCTTATAGGTACCAAAATAGCCGATTCAGCAATTATCTACGGCCACATGTGCATAATATTAAACACAAATATAGATACACACACACACACACGCATACAAACAACTATACTTATTCACAGATCCAAATATGTATTCGCCTCTGGCTTCGAAAAAAAAAACAAGTGCGAAAAACATTATTCTCTGACCTACTACCAAATAGTTGATGTGCGATGTAATCGCATTAGCAGAGATTAGTTTATTTCGAGCACACTGGATTCGTATTAAAAATTGTATTTAAACCATACACAATTTAAGAATTTTTCAAAAAAATTAACCTGGGCTAAAGTTCAGCAATAAATTGCAATTTTTAATGGCTTTTCATATATATTATAAATTAGTATATAGTTTCTCTGTATGACACGCGCGTACATAAAACAAATAAATACTAATTTGTTTTTCGTTAGATTCCAGTAGTAAGTTCGTATAATTTACCGTTAAGCTTTGAACAATTTTGGTAGTTAAATTGCCGACAAATCTGGCAGTCAACGCACAACGCAACCACTTTCGTCCAAAAAAACGCTAAGACTGTTGAAAAGTTGGTGCTAGCAACAGGTGCTGTTAAACTCAAGTGAACTGTTAACAAAACTGTTGAGTTAACAGTAGCGATAGTATCGATAGCTTATCGAGATCAATTGCTATGAGAATGGGCGCAAATATTTGAACTTCAAGCCAAAGTAGAAAAAAATGTTTAAAGCTAAATAAAATTAATTAATTAATAACACAACAAAACAAACAAAAATAAAGAAATTATAAATGATATAGTAAATAACTTTATTTTAGTATTTCTAATATGATTTTGTTGTTCAATAGTTGCATATGTATATATATGTGTTTATTATAAAATCAAATAAATAATCATATTATAAAGTTAAATTTGAAAGATTTGTTTAAGCTACATTTTCTTGGCAGCGATCCGAGTTTCTGAAGTGCTTTGCGCCAGTATAAAGGGGGGCTTTCATTATTTCTGTCGCTAAGCAAACATTTATGTAAACATTTCCATTGAATGCATTTCATATAAGCTCTGACCTTAATTTTCTACAACTTGTATGTCTTCCGCATTTCTAGCTACGTGTTAAAGTTCAGTTTGTAGCTAAAAGAAAATTTCTTTAGAAAATATCAGCTCTAAGCCTCTATCAGCAGGACCAAGTCTTTAGAGGTATTTAAATGGTTTACTATTAGAAGGGTCTCAAGGATTACTGCTGTAAGTCCAGTTACAAGTATGTATCATCAGTTAATTTATTGTTTCTTTCGCATAAACTCTTTCAAGCTCTCCCCCTCCCACCTCTTTCTGTCAATTTGGTTATTTCGTGTACTAAATTAAGCCCTATAGCCAAAGGGCGATTTATGTTTTTATTCAATTTTTGGTGGCTGGTGAGAAAATATAAAGTGGATTATACAGAGATAACAGGCAGGCCACAGTCATGTACATACTGCATTCAAATTCTTCCTTTTTCTTGTTTTTTCCTCCCTTTTTTCCAATTTTTTTTTTTTTTGTGTTCCTCTGTTTGGGTGCAGGAAGTGCGGAGCATCGAGCCAGGCCCCGCAGCTGGCCATAAAAATTGTGCAGAGATATGTCGCTAGCCGTGAAATGTTTATATGCATGTGGGTCGCGTGTCCTTCTACAGCTGCAATCGCACAGAACTGAATGAAAAAACGGCGACTACATATAAATGTAATGCTCGATATTGGCAGCCAGCGAAAATCCAAAAGCCGATCTGTGCCACTTTTCTTGTGGCATTGCGGCATTGACTTGCTGGCTAATACCTTAAAGAGTGCTTCCACTTAATGCCTGAGACAAACTCTCTCACTCTCTCATACTCCCTCTCTCTCTCTCACCTCAAGTGGCTGCTTCCTATTGCTATGCTGTGTTCGTCATGGCCAGAAATCCTTTTAGCTTATTTAGCCGTTTAGTTAAACGCAATTTGGACGTTTTGCTTTTTGGACGCTTTTGTTGCCATTGTTTCCACCTGCTGTAGCTGGAGCGGGATGGGGCTGCATAAATTAAACGATAAGTTGATTCTGTTCTTATTCGTTGCTTTTGCGTATTCGTTCGGAATTTATGCTTGAATCGAACTTTAGTTAAGCATTCCAATGACAGCCATGATAAAGTGTTCACTTCTCACGATTGTCTGCAAATATTAGCTCTGTTCCGCTCTCTATTTCTCTGCTCCTCTCTCTCATTGTTGGTTAAACTCCCAGAGATTTGCCTATGTTACTTTTGTCTAGAGTTAAAATAACTTGCAGCTGAGTGTAATAATATTTAATTAAATTTATTTAATAAATAAAAACTTTTATTGCAATTTGTTCGTTTGATAATTTTTACAAGTCTGCATTAAATATGATCAGAAATAATTAAAATACAATAATTCTGGCTTGTCAAACACACTCAGCTGTACGTAATTGTTATTGACAGATATTATCTGAATGCCTGAGCACAAACAACTAAAAATAAACTTAATTACACACAAATTAGCCAAAAAGATTTGCTCAACAGTTTTTGTGGGGGATTAAGTGGGGGGGGGGGGGGGGGGCAAGAGATTGGAGCAGCAAACGGATAAGTTGAAGCTTATGGAATAATGACTACAAATGACCATTAGCAAATGATATAATATAATTTGAAAAAGTTTTTCACTTAGTATGAGAAAGAGTAGATATGTTATAATTTATAATTTATAATTAATTATTATTTTTCATTTAAATGAAATGCCTAATATGCTTACAGCAGCTCTAACTATAGTTCACTAACTCATACTCTACGTATGTATGTATGATTTTCTAGCGAAATCTTCTTGGTTTATTTCCCGTTGTTTTCTGCCCAGATTTAATTTGACAGCAGCAGCAACTCTGGCGACAGCTGCTCGCACAATTTACTTGACGTGTCTTGACCATTAGTGCGAGTTCTTTTCTTTCTTTTCTCTTGATTGAGTTGGCTTCCCTTCGTTTCTCTGTTTCATTTCCATTTCCATTTCCATTATCTGGTAACATTTTTATCTATCAATAGTTTTGAAGCGGCGCGCAGCTATTGCCATTAATTTGTGCGACATTTGTTCGCCATTTGGCTTTTAGTTGGCATCTCAGAAGGGCTAAGAACAACTCCAACTCCAACTCCAACTCCACTGCCTGACTGATTGCAGTCTGCACTTTACGGCAATTGGTGGCACTTTGCGCCAGCCAAGTTGAAAAGCTGCGAGTTTTATTCTAAAACTTGCTGTTAAGTGCCGACCGGCGCCACAATGCATCTGAATTGTGAAGTGCAACTGCGAAAAGGTAGCTAATAAGTGAGATTTAAGCCAAGATTCCAGCTTAAATTTAACTTATTTAGATATGTATAAGTAAAAAGTTAATTGAACATTTACTTAACATGCATTTAACAGAGCTGCTAACATTTACTTAACTTACAACTTAATGGAGAACTTCAGTTTAAGCATATTAATATTAGCGAATTAATGTTTACATAACATTACTTAAATAATGAATAAATTCTAAAAGTAAACGATCAAGAATATATTAACATACCTTTAACATAACATTATTTACTCAACTTTAAATTCCTTCTACAAAGCTCTATCACCTCCATATGCAATCACCCAATTAAAATACTTACCCATTCATAACATTGCAGCACAGTAAAAAGTCGCTAAGTCGCTTTCGCGTTTGAATTCATGGTTATGGCAGCAGTAAGCGGATACTTCGTCTAGATAGAGAGATAGATAGATAGATAGATGTGGAGCGAAATGTAATTAGTGCCTGGCCAAGTCTTTGGCAAGCAGAAGTAACCCGCAATAGTTGGTCTAATTGGATTGAGTATTAGTATTAGTTAAATCGAATTTGAGCACACGTATTGATTAGGAAACGGACACATTGCAGCTAACTTTGATAGTTTCTGTCAAACTTGGCCGCACACACACACACACACACACACACACACACACGGACAGGCGTATAGCTGAAGGTGCTGTATCAACGAGTGGGCAGATGGATAACATGATTGACCCCCAAACAGTTGTTGCTGCTCCTGGGGCACGTAATAAGCTGCGTGTCTGCACAGCTGCTGCTGCTACTTGTGCTCCTCCTGCTGCTGCTGCTGCTACTCCTGCTGTTGATGTGGGGCGGCCACTCACGTTCGCGGTCGTCAAGTCGGCTCTTTTATAAACACACACACACGTACTTACACACAGACAAACGACTTAATAACTGAAAAAAAGGGGAATGGGAGTGTATGGGGTGGGGGCGTGGAGGCGTGGCCAGTGGGTGCCAGTTCGTTGACACTAAATGCCACTTTAGGGGCGCCAGGCCGACGGGACGGATACAAGCATCTGAATACAGACCAAAGTCAACAATGCTGCGCGTTGCTACGTTTATTAAAAGGGCTCAGGTGAACGTCTGAACGCCATTTGCAACGGCAGGCAGGTGAGGCTGAAATCACAGTGCGCGCTGCCAACCAGTGACCGCCTTCCACCTGGCTCTGTTTGCTTAAGCGAAGCACACGCATTCACACACAAGCGCACACACACACATACATGCACACATTTAAAGATTGGCAAGCTTGTGTCTGCTGCTGCTTGAGCACTTTTCCACTCTATGCTCCTATCCATGTCCACGTCCACGTCCACGTCCATGTCCATGTCCATGTTTATGTTCCAGGTTCCTTCCCTATGGCTATGTGCTACGGTTTTGACGTTTAAAGGTCGTTTGCATTTTGACCTCATCAGCTACTTTGCGAGACATTTGCAACATCAGTTAAGAATTGTTTGCAGTCAGCCATCCTAATTAACATGAAATGTTAAGCATTCTCCTCAACGAGTGGAAGAAAGAACACACACACACACAAAAGATGTGCTCTTTGAAGTATGAATCAAGATATTGATTGTTGTTTATGCTTTAGTCAAAATGTAGATAAGCTTGCCTTGTTAGAATCGTCGTATTTGCAGTCATGTAAATGGGTGAATATTGAATGAAAACATTTTATGTAAAAACTAAATCTAATTGGACCTGCCTGAGCTTCACTAAGTATTTCCTCTGCGCATTTCTTTTAAGTGTTACCTTCCAGTATTTCCTCTGCGAATTTCCCCTAAGAGTATGCTCCAAGTATTTTCTCCAAGCCGTTAATGCTTAGCTAATCGATCACGGGCCTCACCTCACTTCACTTAACTGCACTGCACGACTGAAGAAATGCTGTGGCTGCTGCCCTTTATATAGCTCTACTTCTACTCAACCACTAAACGCGCTCAAATGTTGAGCTTGGTGTCAGGTAGAGGTCGCTGCAGTTGAGCATTAATTGACCAATGGGAGCACGCTCTGCTGGGAGCACGCTCTACTGCTCGCATTGGTCACTAACATCGTTTCGAAATAAATACTGCTGCATACACACAGCCAACTCGAATGATCTTCGGTAGTAGTTGTAGCTGTAGAGCCAGCCAGAGGCACAGGCTGAGAGATAGACAGGGACAGACATACATGCAAACAGATATACAGGCAAATGAGCGAACGATGTTCGTGAAAAGAGCGTCACACGCATAGCTCAAGAGAAAGCTAAAACGAAAAGAAGCCAAAGGCTCTTGCTCAAGGCGAGAACGAAAGAGCATGATTTCTTCAGTTGAATTTACAAACAAAGCGTAAAGAAGCAAGCGCTCGACTGTGATGGCCAGCTGTGCTTAATAATAATTGAATTAAATTGAAATTAAATTAACTAGAGTAATTAATACACATAATTAATAATAAAATAATAATGGCTAATAATAATAGCTAAGTGAAAAGTAAACTTAAATCGGAAAGCAACCGGCTTTCATTCGCTTTCAAAACTTGAATTGAGTCTCAATATGCATTAGCAGTAAAGTCAAAATTGAAGAAGATTCCCAACTATAGCAACAGCACAGCTGCTTAGTTTTCCCTTACGAAAAAGTTGGCATTGTTAAGCTAGGAATTAGTGAATGCTCTTAATTAATAAACAAATAAAGTTCGACATGTGATGTGATAAAACACGCGACATGCCCTGCAGGGGGAACCAGGAAGCGAGGAACTGGGAACAGGATAACTGGGTAACTGTGTGGCAAAACAAATGGCAAATGCTTAACAAGCACTTACCATTTACAGCTTTGCCATTGCTGATCATTAATTTGGAGACGACGAGAGCGAGAGCGAGAGCATCGAAACAATACTCCAAATCGTGTTTATCCACTGTAGCGCCTTTAACTTTTATTGGTCTTTAGCTGCGCCAAGCGCAAGCACCCACCCAGGAGCCGTTCGACTGCTGGCTGCTGGGTGGTTGGGTGGGTGCGATGTGCGATGTGGTAAAATGTAAGAAAAACAACAATCAACACCATTTGCTGCTACAAATTAAGCTTCGAGCAAACAAATCGCGCTGAGTTCTCTCTAAGACTTTCGCATTTCAGACTCTGTTTGTTCGTGTTGTTTTATGTTGGGAGTGTCTTGTCTGCTGCCCCACCCACTCGGTGGTTGGGTGGGCTGGTTAACTGCCTGCCTGCTTGCCCTGTGGCGAATTCGTGTTTCTACGAAAATATTTTCGACAGCATTCGATGTGTACTACGTGTATTTATAGCGCATGGTGCTTAATCAAATGCCGTTGGCTTGGATACGCTGCGTATACTTAATTTCAGTTTTGTTTCACTGGCCCAGAGCGTGAATTCCTTTGCTATTGGAAGCTGAAAGCTGCAGCTAATTAAGCAATGACTGAAAAATGTTTATTTAAATTGTTTAGTGTGGGCTCCATTAAGTGATTAACATTTCATTTAAGTGAATTGTGAGTGTGAGTGTGAGAGCGGCAGTTAGATTAATTTATTATTGGCTAATGGGGCAGCATGTGAAGGGCTATCAAGTTATTTTGCTTGGCTATAGTAATAAAAAAAAATAAAAAAATGTATATATAATAGCACTTATCTGAATGCTGCTTGAAGTGGAAATATTGTGAATTAATTTTACTGAATAGTTTGCATTAATATCATGTGAATAATAGAGTCGATTGGCTTGTTAAGTATTTCCTGAGAGAGTTTTCAAGTGTCGTAAAAAAACACAATGTAATTGAGTTGCTGAAATAAATCTAAATTGCTGATTTGGCATATTTAGTCGGGCCTTGAGCAGGGAAGCCTTTCTCTCTCTCTTTTTCAGCTAAGAGCAAAATAATTTTATTCAGCTGTGCTTTAAATTATAATCTTAACTTTTTTCATTAGTTCTAGTATAGAAAATAAAAGATAAATAATAGTTTTTTTTTTTACATATTATTTATATATTTAAAACTCGAATTTGATTATAATTATCATCAGCTTATCGTATCAATATCTTAAGCTTTTATTTTTTATTTATTTTATTTTTTTAACACCTACGAAACGATAATCGCAATTCAATTAAAACTTGAAAAATCTGATTTTGATGATGATTTGATTATTTTATTAAAGTACAATTATTTGTGAAGAGCAATCGAAAACGCTTTAAGTATTTCCTCTAAGAATTTCCTCTGCGAATTTCCCCTAAGAGTATGCTCCAAGTATTTTCTCCAAGTCTTTAATGCTTAGCTAATCGACCACGCAGCACACCTCACTTCACTTTACTGCACTGCACAACTGAAGAAATGCAGAGGCTGCTGCCCTTTATATAGCTCTACTTTTACTCAACCACTAAACGCGCTCAAATGTTGTGCTTGGTGTCAGGTAGAGGTCGCTGCAGTTGAGCATTAAGTGACCAATTGGAGCACGCTCTGCTGGGAGCATGCTCTACTGCTCGCATTGGTCACTAACATCGTTTCGAAATAAATACTGCTGCATACACACAGCCAACTCGAATGATCTTCAGTAGTAGTTGTAGCTGTAGAGCCAGCCAGAGGCACAGGCTGAGAGATAGACAGGGACAGACAGACATGCAAACAGATACACAGGCAAATGAGCGAACGATGTTCGTGAAAAGAGCGTCACACGCATAGCTCAAGAGAAAGCTAAAACGAAAAGAAGCCAAAGGCTCTTGCTCAAGGTGAGAACGAGAGGGCATGATTTCTTCAGTTGATTTTACAAACAGAGTGTAAAGAAGAAAGCGCTCGACTGTGATGACCAGCTGTGCTTAATAATAATCGAATTAAATTTAAATTAACTTAACTATAATAATTAAAAAAAAAAAACATAATAAATAATAAAATAATAATAGCTAATAATAATAATAATAAAATAACAGCTAAGTGATAACCGCAATTCAATTAAAACTTGATAAATTTGATTTTGATGATGATTTGATTATTTTATTAAAGTACAATTATGCGTGAAGAGCAATCGAAAACGCTTCATTGACAATTATTGTTAAATTGAATTTCTCTTCTCTTTTTTTTGCCATTTATTATAATTCATTTAGCGAAACGTGCGCTATCGACATGCCCGCAGGTGTATTCAAACTACGTGAAAATAGTTTAAAATAATTCTATATAGATATCTCGATGTTGTTGTAATTCTATTAATTTGGCAAATTTATTTATATGGCAATTCGGATTTGCCAACGTGTTTGGGGATTGGCTGTGACTCGCTCTCTCTCTCTCTCTGTCTCTGTCTCTCTCTGTTTGTGGCTGCGTGGAGTGACATCGGCACGTGTTTAATCCTACTAAGTATGCCGTCAAAAACGGTGTACACTGTAGCCAGGCCAAGTCCGAGAGGACGGACGCCGCCAGTTGTCATAAAATGTTAAATACAAATTTATGGCAGACAATGCGCCCCTGGCATACTAAGCGAACGTATCGGGCAGGAATCGGAGCAGGAATCGGGGCAGTGGAGAGCCGCACCTAAACGCATTAGCAAAATGAAGCTGTTTCGATAGACATTACAACAATGCTAGAGATTTGCTCCATTGCTATTATTTTGTTTCTGTCCCACATTTGCTACCATCAAATGTTTCGCCATGCGCTGAGCTGACAAAATTTGGCCAGCAGCTGCTTCTGGCCCCATTCAAATAGGGCTTATAAATGGTTGCATGTAATTCTTGTTAACGGGATTACATTGGAGGTGCTTTAATGGCACTATGCCCAACTAGATTGTTGCAGCTCTAGCACACACACACACACACAGGTGTTCAACAAGCAGATTTTAAACTGAATTGTTGTGAATGCAAAATTGGAATTCAGCTTTACATTTAAACTAAAGAAACTTTGTGGTTTTTAATAATAATAATAATGTGTGGTTTATAATAGAGTAGTAATAAAAGTAGTAGTAGTAATATTAATAATAATAGTAGTAAAAGTAGTAATAATATTAGCAATAGTAGTTAAAATAGTAGTAGCAGTAGTAGTAATAATATTAACAATAGTAGTAGTGATATTATTAACAATAGTAGTAAAAGTAGTAGCAGTAGTAGTATTAACAATAATAGTATTAGTAGTAGTAGTAGTAATATCAATAATTATAATAGTAGTAGTCAGGCGCGTATACAGGGGGGGTTTCGGGGGTTCTATGCCAAAGACATCTTTGAAACTGCTGGAAGTATTTATCTTTAATAGTATAAATGTATTTATATTTAATAACTAAGTAAACAGAAATGATTTGATTTACATAAAAAATAAAAAAACTAAAAACATTTCGCTTCACACATTAGATACTACAATTTGTTTCCAATGAAATTTTAGCAACAACACAAATACAAATATACAGAGATACAGATATACATATATATTTACTGCTATGCCTGGCTATGATGGAGCTGTGACAATCTATTCGCCCGATGGGCATTTGCTGCAAGTGGAGTACGCTCAAGAGGCGGTGCGCAAGGGCTCTACAGTGGCAAGTTGCAAATAGAAGCAAATAAAATTGTATATATTTGACATGGCTCATTCCACTGTGCAGGTGGGCCTGCGCACCAAGGACTCGATTGTGCTGGGCGTGGAGAGGAAGGCGGTGGATGCGCTGCAAGTGGAGCGAACGGCGCGTAAAATTCGCAAACTGGACGATCATCTGGTTGTGACATTCGCCGGCCTGACAGCCGATGCGCGCATCCTGCTGAATCGCGCCCAGAGCGAGGCGCAGAGCCATCGCCTCAACTTTGAGCAACCCGCCACAGTGGAGTACATAACACGGTGAGTGATTAGACAGGTAGAGAGAGAGGTAGAGTTAGTTACAGTTCGACTGGTTGTTTGCCTTTTCAGTTATATCGCCAAATTGAAGCAGAACTATACACAAAGCAATGGCAGGCGTCCGTTTGGCGTCTCCTGCTTGATAGGCGGGTTTGATGCGGATGGAAAGCCGCGTTTGTTTCAGACCGAACCCTCTGGCATCTACTACGAGTGGTCGGCGAATACCACCGGCCGGCTGGGCAAGACGATGCGTGACTACCTGGAGGTGAATGCGCCGGCGATGAGCAGCTCGCCCGACGATGCCGCCGCCATCAAGCATGTGGTGCGCGCTTTGCACACCGCCACGGCGCTCAATGCCAGCTTCTATGAGGTGGCGGTGCTCAAGCATCAGCAGCCCTTGCACATGGTCAGCCCCACAACGGTGGCGCATTTGGTGCAGGTCATCAAGCAGGAGGCGGCCGACGAGGAGGCCAGACTGAAGAAGACTTTGAACACCAAAAAGTAAACCCTCAACATAGCTAGCGATATATATTTCTTTGGAATCTTGTTAAATTCATGTTAGCCCGCGGCAGGCATTTGTTAACCTTTCGGCCCAATCAAGACTTGATGATTTTCTCTTTCCTTTTTGCAATTTAATTTTTGTTTTTTTTGGGGGGGGGGGAGGGGGCGGTGCAAAAGTAATCAGCACGAAAAATGTGTAAACTGAGCAAATCACTTAATTTGCCTCAAGGGCATCTTTAAGCACTTCAGCGTCCACAGGACTACGCACACAAAGGCTGGACAGGATTTCAGTGCGTGTGTGTGTGTGTGTGTGTGTGTGTGAGCAGCGGCTGCTAAAAGAAAAGAGAGAAAAAAGCGAGTTAAGAACTTTTAAGTGAAAATGGAAATTGAATTTGCGCCAAAAATTGCATACTTGCACAACAGAACACACACACACACACACACACACACACGCATCGATTTTGTTGCCTTTGGAGATATTTTTTGTGAGTCGGCTCGTAAATAGAGAGTGAGAGAGAGAGAGAGAGAGCTGCCATTTGGCAGGTGTTTGCGTGTTTGCCCCGTTATGGGGCAAGTGTTTTCAATCAAATGTGCGCCTTGGGTAATGCCTCGACCTCAGCTCCCAGCAACTCGTCTGCCGTATAAAATACTCTCATAGACAAACATTGCGACGTGTGTGAATCTGGAATTGTGAAAAACGAAGTAGAAGTAGAGGCGAATCTATAAACTGTGATTTTGTGTTGAAATTGTTTGTAGAAAAGTCTTTCAGCTTGAGTTATGTTGGGCATATTATAGACGCCGGCTGGCAGCACATTATCTATATATATATCTCTGGACCGAGCAGCTTCATCATAAATTTTCACACACTTTTTACTTGAGCTCCAAGATTTAATGGCGCATGTTTATGAAATGGATTTTTGTTTGATTAAATATGACGATGTTGTGACTCTTCGAGTTAAATTTTATATATATTTTCTATTGAAAAGTTTTATCGAGAGAGAAGTAAGCTATAAAATAAAGTAAAGTATAAAATAAAGTTACAAATAAAATAAAGGCTTTTTTACTTACTTACCATGTTTACCTTTTCAATTCGAAATTTGTGTTCATTAAAAAAACCAAAAAATATATGTTAAATTTATATATAAATAAAATATAAAAAAATATAAAAACATATTTTAAATTTATATATAAAAAAAAAATATAAAAATATATTTTAAATTTATATATAAATAATATACAAGAAACACTTTCTAATTTCAACTCTCAATCTTTATTACTTATGCGTGTTATGCACACAATTTATTTCATTTCCCACAGCTCTTGATCGCCCTAAAAATAATTTAATTCAATGCTGTTCATGTTTGACGCCCCTCAGCCTTTATTACTTCCATCTTATGCATATACGAGTATATAAAATGTAGTGGCAGCCCTCCCTCGCTAACCCTTGAAGCTGGTCATGCCCGCCTGCATGATCTCATCGGTGAGCAGGAGATTGCAGGCGATAATGGAGCAGGAGTTGAGTATCTGCTTCTTGACGCAGTAGTTGTCGTAGATGCGTCTCTCTTGGGCAACCATGGGCTCGCCCGTCTCCAGATCGAGTCCAATTGGCTGCTCCGAGTCCTGGGCCGCCGTCGTCAGCTTCACAATGGTGTCCTGCACATCGAAGCCGCTGTTGATGGCCAGCGTCTTGGGTATGACCAGCAGAGCGTCGGCAAACAACTGGACGCCCAGCTGCGCCTTGCCCTTGACTTCGGCCTTCGACTTGGTCAGCGCATTGTAGGCGAGCAGCTCGAAGGCGCCGCCGCCGGGCAGCACACAGGCATCCACAATGGCATTCTGTATGGCATGCAGGCCGTCGCGTATGGCATCCTTGATGGTCTCGCTCTGGTGGCGCGATGGCGCTCGTATCAGAATGGTGACCGAAGTGGGATTGCGGCACTTCTTCACGAACGTGTACTTGGTGTCGCCCAGCTGCTTTTCGTAGACGAGGCCCGCGTAGCCGAGATGCTCCTCGCTGAGCTCCTCCAGGGAGTGGAGCGCTTCGCCGCCACAGGCACGCATCAGGCGCTCCATGTTGCGACGCTTGGCGCGGCGCAGGGCGAGAATGCCAGCGTCGGCGAATGCCTCCAGCGAGGGTATATCGATGCCCTTCTGAGTGATGACCACGAAGCCCTTGTCATTGTCGCTGCAGAGCTTCGTTTTCAGTGCGATAATCTTGGCCACGCGCTGATCGATGAAGCGATGCTCCTCATTGACGCACTTCTCCCGCTCCTCGGCCGACTTGTAGCAGAAGGAGGCATCCACGGAGGTCTTCTCCAGCTCCAGCGACACGTTGCACGTCAGTATGTAGGCATTCTCCAGGCGAGTGGGCATATTGACGTGACGGCCGCCGTGGTCCAGCACCAGCCCATCCACCAGCTGGGTGTCCATCGTCGTGTACTGCTTGATGTCCATTAGCTCGATCATATTGAGATCCAGCAGAGCCTGGCCATCGCCGCGAATGCTCAGCACGGCCTGCACGCAGATGTCGGCCAGCAGGTCGGCCAGATTCCTGTCCACTTTGGTCCTCAGGCTGGTCTGGGCCAGGGCCAGCAGCGGGTCGCGCTCCACCTCGATGGGTATGCAGAGGGACTGCAGCAGGAGTTGCGCCCGCTCCTTGGCCAGCATGATGCCAGCGGTGAGCAGACGCGGATGCAGTCCGTCCTCAATCAGCATCTCCGCCTGCTTCATCAGCTCACCAATCAGCAGCACTGTCGACGTGGTGCCATCCCCAGTGGCCGAATCCTGCGCGGTGCTCGCGCGAGCGATCATCGATGCCGTCGGATGACAAAAGTGCATCTCGTGCAGCAGCACATTGCCATCCTTGGTGATCTTGATGTCGCCAGCTGGCGAGACGAGCATCTTGGTAGTACCCCTCGGCCCCAGGTTGCTGGCCATCAGCCGCTGCAGGCCCGTGGCAGCCGTGATGTTAATACCCAAAGCCTGGGCGGCGCGAGCGAATTGCGCCTTTGGATTCAATAGAGTTATGCTAGCCATCTTTAACGATTATTTATTCAGCAAAATATTATTATTTTTTATTATTTTTTCCGGTAAGTTTCTCAATTAGCAATGAGACTGAATTTCTGTGTCCAAACGAACTGTCAGAATACGTTGAAAATTCAATTTGAAGTGGCTTGGCAGCCCTGCCTTGTTTTCACTATTATCGATGTTTGCTTATCGATGAATGTAAAGTGATTATTTAGCAACTTTGATTAAATAAATTAATTTATATTACCTGTGAGCTGTAGTCAAAATTAGAAAAATCAAATTTGTTAAGGAAAATATTCCAATTGATGTTCCATTAAAATAATTTAATTTTAATAAATCGATGCTAAAAGCTCGCGAATACGTAACTCTGCATTGTTCGATGTCTGTCTGCAAAGGAGTCTCTTTTACTCACACTCACACAAAAGAACTCAAAGAGCAAACGGTTGCTTCGTGTCTTTAATGAGCTCGTTCGCGATCGACTGTTTTGATTCGCTCTGGTTGCTCCCCTTCTCTTTTTTCGTTTGAGTGAAATAAAGTAAAAAGTCTTTGTGTATGTGTGCGAGAGATGTGTTCGCTAAACACATCAATAACGCAGCTGAATTGAGTGTGTGCATGTGTAGGAGAATATGAATATCGTTTGCATTAACTGTTTGAGTTATTTTGCTTACAACTTAGGCTCAATGTGCGAGCGTTAATCGAATTTAAAGATTAAAATACAAGATATTTAATAATCTGAAGTTATATAAAATAAATCACTGCCTTAAGGCGGAATATTGTTCATTGCATTAAACACAATTTCATGTTTCGCTCTGACAATGTTGTAACTCTGAAAACATTTAATCAATAAAACTTTAATTTAAACGAAAATGAAAAGAAAAACATACATATACATATATAACAAATAATTATAGTGCAGGCAATAAGAGAATTTCTCATTTTATAAATTTGCCATTTATTTCCACTCTCTCTCTCTCTCTTCGCTTGGGTCTGTATGTATATGTGTGTGTTTGTGTGTGTGCAGCTGTCGTGTACGACGGATTGTCCAATCAAAATCCACTTGCTGCAAAGCGGCTAAGCTGTTAATAGGAATTACTTTTTGCTGTGGCTGCGGCTGCGACTGCGACTGCGGCTGCGACTGCGGCTTCGACTGCGGCTTCGACTGCGGCTTCGACTGCGGCTGTTCGCTCTGTCTGTGGTTCTCTGTGCTGTGCTGTTGCGCCAGTCGAACCAATAAGTCATGTCTTTATTATTATTTACAGCCTTCCTTCGCACTCGACGGGCTCGAGTGAGTGTGTGTTGAGAGCTGTATATGTGTGTGTGTGTGTGTCGAGGCGCTACTTTTTATGCTCCTTCTGGAGCTTTTCTTAAGTTTGCCTGCTGTGCTCAGTGCCCAGCCCAGCACTCACACTTATCACACTTAATTTCATTAAGTAATTTTTCATAGGGCAACTTTTATTGAGTTTTTCAACTGGCAGAGCGCATAATGCTGGGCAAGTGAGAAACGAAAAGAAGAAAGGAAGGAATGAAAGAGGGAGAAAGAGAGAGAGAGAGAGAGAGACAGCAAGTGCTAGCATTTTGTTGAATATTACAATTGAGCTGTGCTTGGCTTTTATATCGCATACGCCATGTGTTCTTTCTTTGTTCTGGCTCAGCCTCTGCCTCGGCTGCTCGCTTTTGTCCTTGCAGCAGCTCTTCCGTTAGCATTTACTCATTTTACGCCTTTTGTTTACGGCCACTTGTTGCATTACCCCATTGTCTTTCGTTTGTTTGCCTTGTTGTTCTTTCTTTTAATTGCCGTCTCGTTGTCATTGCGCTCGCTTGCTTTCAATTTTAAATCACTTTCCTTTTCAACTTTTCTGCTAACTCGAATTGAATTAAATTGAACAAAAAACGTAATTATATATCGCTTTAGGCATTCATTTATTTATTTGATTTTTTTGCTAATGCATTTTGTGGTCTGTTTGTATTTTCATTTAATTTTAAACATTTATGCAATTATTTTCTATTCGGTTTTTCGCTGGAATTCTATTCAATTTATTAAACACCAAACTCTGCGATCTATCAGCTCTTTTGTTTTCGTGTTCCATTAAAAAAAATTGATGTGTTGTGATAAAATTTCACAAAGGTTTATTTTTTTTAAACAAATCCTGTTGCGTAAACAGCGAGGCTCAATGTGATTTTCATACCCTGTAATTGATTGTGATTGGAATAGTAAAGTTGTTGATGTCTCATATGATTGTGAAAAGAAGTTTATTAATGTAATTAATTATAAATAAATTTATTTTAATTATATTTATTATTATAAAAAAGTCAACTCAAATGTATTTAATTGTATAGGGCATCTGCTCGTCGACTCTTCTCGAATATTATGTGTTATTTACCAATTGAAATGGCATCTGAAAGGTTCGAAAAAAATGAAAATGTTTTCTGCGCATTGCATTGCTGTTCCATTTTGATCTTTTGTTCTTGTTGTTTTGTTGTTTATGAAGAAAAACGTATTTTAGAATTGAATTTAGAACCAAATACCAGGGAATCCGTTGCGTGCATCCAGCAGCCAGTGCTTGGGGCTATTGTTTGCTGCAATTCGAACGGGAGCACAAACGAAGGAAAACAAAAAAATGTGATGGAGCAACTGGCGGCATCTGGACGTGATGTTGGCATTCCAAAATTTGTGATTACTAATTGAATTTGTGGCCGTGGGCCATCTATAGATGACTAAGAAGCTTACACTTTATTTATTATTTATTTAACAATTTACTAGACAAATATATTTATTTTATTATATTTATCCATGTCTTACTGCTGTCAGGCAAGTGAGTTAATTATCGAAGCGCAAAGCAGAGTTTCGTAATATAGAATTACGTAATAAAATCACGTAACATAATAATATAACGTATTAATATGTATTACGTAAAAAGAGAAATTAAGGTAGTAATATAATGTTAATTAATACCATAATATCAAGTAATTCTATAAATTTACGTAATAATATAATATTACGTAATATTGTAGTATTACGTAATAATCTAGTATTACGTAATAATATTACGTAATAAAAGTGTTACGTAATAATATAACGTAACGTAAAGTAATATATTTAAACGTTAAGTAATGAAGCGTAACGTAACGTAACGTGGGGAAATCTAAGTGAACTCACCGTAAGCTTTGTGTTTATCTAAGTTCTCCTTATTTAAAGTAAATTTTGACCCAAGTTTCGGACTGGATATCAAATGCGTAAACAGCAAAAAATATTTCAACTTAATCTCTCTTTTGGCATCTATATACGTAATAGAACCCATTTTAACACTTGATCATTTATTCGTTTAAACTTGTAGACTAATTTTAAGTCTAAGCTGGACCTTTTCTGCGGGTCAAAGTACCGCTAAGCAGCATCAGTTTGCCTTAACTCCGTAGTCCCTTATCACTTGATAAATTTGGTCTCTTTATATAAAAATAGACTGAGTAATACTTATTAGAAAGCTCAACAGGAGAATGCCCGACTTTCGGTGCATAATTAGCCGGCGCTGCCTGCGACAGCCCCTGGGCCCGGACGACGGACTGTGGAGTGTGGTGAGGTGGGCTCATCTTTTGGGCAATTTATTGGCAAGTGGCGTGCCTGGAATAGAGCTGGTCAAACGGGGACAGCTGCGCTGACCAATCAGCGATTGGTGGCCACCGCTGCAAATGAGTTAAGTTCAGTTTGGCGGCTGGCAAACTTTTCATAACTTTTTCGCTAAGACGATGCGGACCGTTGCGTTAATTGGAGCTGCGGGATCTGCTAAGCGCCGCAGCGCCGCAGCGCCACAGAATACAAAGTTGAACGGCGGCTGATTAAACCGTCGGGAGACCCGGCCGAAGAAGTGCGCTGTGTAATTATCTTGATGAGATTCGCTTGGCCAGTGGCAGTGGCAGTGGCAGTGGCAAGGTGACCCGAGCCCTGACCCTGGAGATGCTGCTGCTGCGTTGGGTTCATCAGCCAGTTGTTTGCGTCGGGTTAAATTAAGTTATGTGTGCAGTGGAACGCAACGCTTGACATGTCCTCCACTAATAAGCTAAATGAAAACAAAAATGCCAGCCGCCAACTCCGTCAACTCAAGTCGCTCGCAAATTGACGACAAAGTAACCTAATAACTTTTAACCCGCACAATAATTGGAATTTATGGGACATTTCAAAGAGGCCATTGCCCCCTGCCCCAGCAAATCAGTCACTCGGACCGGGCCGTGTTAAGCAAAGCGCATAAAGCACCAATACAAGGGTTATGGTCAGCGCTGGGCACTGGACCCAGCCCCACCTCTAAAACCCAAATGGCAAAGTAAAGTGTTGGAAAAAAATAGAGAGAGAGAGAGTGGGAGAGAGAGAGGAAAAGTTTGCGTCAAGTTTAAGTGCTTTTAAAAAACCATTAACGTCATTTCCTGTGCTGTCTGTGCTGCGGCAACCGGCGAACGGCCATGCCTGACTGGCAGATGCACTGGCATATACACATAGCAAATGACTTTAGCTAGAGCAGGATTCATAGCAAACCCATATACCCCACTATTGCATGCTCACTGACTGGAAGAAAAAGGATGTGCCGTAGCCTTTAGGTAGGTGGATTCCGTCTTTACTTTACGCTCACATTGAGATGGCAGCGACAGAGCTACGACGGCCAAAACGGTTTCAGGCTTTGGTGAGCAGCGTATTTCTGGTTAATTGAGCTGATGACGGGAATATTTGCTGCTGCCTTGGTTGTGGTCTGAGGCGGCGAGGTCCAGCAGCGCGTGAGATCTGGCCCTCTGGCGCTGCCACGTCTCATGGTGAAAACGCTGCGATCTCGGCCAGCCGCAGCCCGCTGGGAATGCTGGGAGCCCGGCTGCAAGGCTGTATCGGACTTTGATAATGCAGACTTGAAGCTGGTCGACTGCTGATCCTTGCCTGGCTGCGGCACGGGTCTGGTACTTGAGGGCGCGCATCTCGATTCCTGCGATGGAGTCTTGGGGCTGGAGCAGCGGGCAGCTGGCAGCGGCGATTCCGCGCAGCTGTGGGCGGGCAGCTCTATGGACTCTTGGCTGGCGATGGCCGGCATGCCACGGTGCTGCATCAGCTGCATTGGACACTCGAGGACGCACTGCTCGAAGGGCCGCTCCTCAGCCGCCATTTTGGTGATCTTCAGGCAGTTGTCGAACATGTCGCGACGCACCTTCTCCTGCTCGATCTTGCACCTCTCGCGCTGCTCGTACTTGCGGTAGGCGAGCTGCGCCTTGGACACGTAGCCCGGCCAGCAGTAGTCGCGAATCTTTCGCCGGCGCACCACCTGACCCTGGGGCATCATGTCCAGCTGGTTCTCGCGTCTGTAGCGCTCCGCTGCCTTGGCTATGGGGTACAGAGGCCGGCCCTGTGCCTTCGACTCTTCCATGGCTTTGGCAGCGGCCGCAAAGTAGTTGAAGTCGTCATCCAAATTCGGATCCTCCGCGCAGGCCGAGATGCGCATTAGCTCCTCCTCACGCTGCGCCAGGAACTCATCGCGCTGGCCAAGGAGTATCTTGCGCAGCTCTGCCGCCTCCTCATCCTGCTTCCTCTTCACAGAAGCCGCGTACTGCGCATTGGCATTCTCGTTCTTGAGTCGTGACGCCAGCTCGAAGCGTCTAATCTCTGCCAGGCGCTGCGCCTTGTCCCCGCGATGCAGCATATATTCCAGCTCGTATTGGCGCCGCTCCTTGGCCAGTTTTTCGATCTGACGTTTGCGCTGCAGCTCGTCCGCCTCCTCTGACGCCTGGTGCGATTGCTCTGCCTTCTCGCGCAGCTGCTCCAGCTGCTGCTGCTTGGCCCGCTGCACCAGGCAATGCTTCTGGGCGGCTGTCGCCAGGTGGCGCAGGCGCTTCTCTCGCATTTCCTTTATTTGATTGCTGTGGCGCGAGTCCAGGTAGCGATGAGCCGTCGTGTTCACGCAAATGATTCGATCGTCGACAGAATCAGCCATGGCCTCAACTGTGGATGGCAGTGCTCGAAGGGATTAAGAGAATATTTGTGTTGAATCTCTACTTACATCTGGCCCTGTCTGCCTTCTCCTTGAGCGACTCGTGATAGGCATTGCGGCAGAACTCGCGTCTCTTCTCGGCCAGCTCCTTCCGCCTCTGCTGCTCCTTCTCCTGCAGGCATTTGTATTGCTCGCGCTCCACAATCGAATCGAAGATCTCCTGCTCCCTCTCAGCCTCCTTGAGCTGGCGCTTTGCCTCCAGGGCCTCCAGGTATCTGGCGCGCGCCTCCTTCGCCTTGGCCAGCTGCTGTGCCTTGTCCTGCTCCTCGCTAGCGCAGCCAAATGGTATCAGGATCTGCGGGCATTGCTGCTCGTCCAACAGCTCCTGGCGACGCGCCTTCTCGGCGATCTCAGCATTCAGCTCGTCATGGTATTTGCGCTGATACATGGTCTCGGACTCGATTAGAGCCGCGTGCAGACCCCGCGGACCTGGCTTCAGCATGGTCAGCAATTCGTTGGCGCGCATAATGCGCTGCTTGCGCCTCTTCTCCAGCAGGTCCTGCGTCTGTCTGTTCTTCGTCGACTCGGCCAGCAGCTTGTCCCTGGCCGCCAGCAGCTCCTCGTCGTTCTTGCCGGTCATATCGCGCATGTTGGTGAAGCGCCGCAGCAGCGCGGCGTGGCCATTCTGCAGGTACTGGGCGTACCTCTGCTCCTCCTCGAGGGCCTCCAGCTGCTCCTTTCTGTCCCGCCGCATGGATCTGCCCACGATGCCATCGTAGCGCTCGGCCGACAACACTACGGGCCGAAAGCCGATGTGCGTCCTCTTCACCTTCCGGTTCACCAGCTCTGCCGCGCAAGCCCTATTCAGTCTCATACCGAGCCGAGTCTCCTCTGGAACCGCAACTAATTTGCAATTTTTGCGAAACAACAAAATAAAACAATTGTGTGATTGTGTAACTGTGTATGTGTTAGTTGTTTTTTTTTATAGTTTTTTTATTCCAATTTTATTTATTTTTTGTGTGTCATGTTTATGAATGTTAACTTGGGATAGGGCTATTTATAGGGATATTTTATATAATCTAAGGAAGAACTTAAATATCTAATGGCTCTAAGAGATCTACCAGATCTTTTAAATATTATATATCAGATCATATAGACGTTAGAATCTTATAGATCTTGCAGAAATTATAGATTTCCTAGATCTTTGAGTTCTTATAGTTTGAAGAAATATAATATATAAGAATATATCATATAGATATATAAGACCTTATTGATCTTAGATATCTAAAAAAGCGTTCAGATCTTAGAGATCTTAGAGATCCTAGAAACCGTATAGATCTTATAGATCTTAGAGATCATGTAGATCTTATGTTGCCTCTTCTACATCATACAAAGATCAAGATCATAAAGTTAATGTAGCTAAACAAAGTTTATGTTAATTTGAAAATCTATTTAATTGGAGTTCAAAAAGTAAGCGTGGCAAATGTTTCTGGAGTTGGGGATGGAAATCAAGTTTTACCTTTGGCTTTCTGTTTGGAATATCTTTGCTCTGGTCAGGCTGAGGCCCCTCTCGAATTGGATAAACCTCAATTAGTGTTTTTGCCTGCTTAATCAAATTAGGCAAAGCCATGGCAACGATGCCGAGGCGCAGAGCGTCCAGTTCGGGTCCAAATGCTGTGAAATCCAATTCCCCAGCTGGCGGAAAATTATACAAAAAAGAAAATTCAAATGAATGCGAAAGAAAAACACAGACGTCCAGAGTAAAGTTGACTTTCATGCGAAAAGTTTTTTGTTAGAATCGCTGGGCGTGAATTTCTGCGCTTCGCTCGCGGGGGCTGCTGGGGCGTGCCACGGAGGGAGGGCATGGTGTTTCAGTTGTGGGCGTGATGCTATGCCAAACACCGGCGATTATTGTTACAAAATGTAGCGGGCCGTGTAATTTTTTTTTGGGCACCGAGGAGCACGCAATGGGACTCAAAAAATGGAAATTCAAACTCGCACTGGCATCCGCAGCCGCATTCGCATTCGCATTCAGATTCAGATTTGGATTTGGATTTGGATTTGGATTGAGATTCAAATAGCCCAAAAGAAGCCGCGAACTTTACAATGGCCAACGGGGACTTGCATGGCGAAAGGGGCGGCGGGGGCGTGGCAGGCGGCAGTCCTCCTCCTCTGTTGCCTTCTGAAAATTGTTTTGTGAAAATTAGTTTTGAAACTTTTCGCGTTTGGGTTTGAGTTGGGGTTTTTCTTCTACATTTTTTTTCCGTATGGAAAACGAAAATCTAAGCGCAGCGTACGAAATTAATTTGCATTTGGGCGTGCGTCAACGTTATCATTTTATTTCCTCTACTTGTTTTTTTTTTTTTATTTGTCGGTCGCGTCGAGCCAATAAAAATCAAATTTAAATAATTTTTAATTTATTTAGCTCTACTTTCTCTGTTCCTTTTGCACTCATTCCGTGAGTATATTCATTAAATGAGTATATTGGTTTTAAGCAATGTCCGTCCGTTCGTCTGTCTGCCTGGTTTTCCGCAGGAATGCAAAGCATTTCGACAACGTTAAAGTTAGATGAATGAATGAATGAATGTTATGCAGTCGATAACACCCGATTTAAACGTTCTTTTTTTACTTTTTTATTTTTTCGTGTGAGTTTGTGTTTCCAATTGGGATTTTCTTTTGCTCATTTTGCCTGTTGGCCCTTAAACGATTTCGTTGTAATTGCTTTTAAATGATTTGGAGCAACGCGAAATGTTTGGCAGTGGGAAAAACTTTTTCCTTTTTGGTATTTTTGATGTGATAATATCCATGCACCGCCGATGAACTTAAAAAAATGCAAAAAAATTAAATGAATATATATATATTTGGAAAATGTAAATTCGTCTTAAATATGTAGCCAATGAAATTGTATTTTGATAGCCCATTAATAAATTTGAGATTCTTTTAGTATTATTTATTTAAACTTTATTGCATTCCATTTAAATCCATTTCACAATTCACAATTATGGCAAATAGTTTTTGTTTTGTTAATAGATTTATCTCGTTATTACATGCATTTCGTTTATATGTATTTTTCAAATATTTTGTTGGCTAAACTAAAATTGTCTTAGATTTGCATTTAACTATTGTTGTTTTTAGCTACACAACTGATGAGTTCATACGGCATCAGCAACTCACTTAAATTCATGACAATCACAAAGTTAGGATTTGATTTGGGTTTTGATTGATTGTTGCCTGAAGAGAAAGAGAAACTATATACATATGTATATATATACATATCTATAATTTAGAGTTTTTCAATGAATATGATTTTGAAGGAAGTGAAATTGGAATCGGAATAGTTTATACTCGTGTTATATTTTAGCTTGAAAGGGAAGTCTACCATCTCTAGTAAGAAAAGATTACAATAAGTTTCTTAAATTTCTTTATACAACTTACTTGCATATTTATACAATAGATTAGCTTCATCTGGACAGTATTAAATACAGTTGCCTACATAGCTACAAATTGAGTTGACATACAAACCAAATAGAGCTTGCATTGTATATATATCTACCAATGTTATAGACATATATACATATATATGTTTTACTTTTTTATTGAGTTCTTTATTTAGACAATACATACATATATATGACACATTTAAACGATTTACTTTCTGTTTGATCTTAGCCAAAATGTATCACAAACATACATCAAATGAACACTTATTATGCTGAAACTTGTCGCATTAATTGCTTTTGCTTTTTGTTTATCTTTTGAGCTGGAGCTTAAAGAACTTAAATAGTTTTTAGTATATTTTCGATTGGCTTTACTTATTTTTTTTTTTCATTATCTATATTTTGGTATTTAGTTATAGCTTAAGTTTTTGGAAACAAGTCTTAGCCAACTAAATAATTAAAATGATTTTTCAATTTGTGGAACTGATTGAGAATAACAATTTACCTATAATACCAGGAACATGCAAAAATATATACCAAACAAACTAAAAATTACTAAAAATATGCCAAAAATAAGAGATACGTACCAAAATATAAAAAAAATACCAAAAATTACCAAAAAAATACCAAACTTATTCCAAAGTGTATCAAAGGCATATCAAAGTATGCCATTTAGCGGATAATACGAGAAACATACATAAAGTAATAAAAATATAACAAAAATATATTAAAGTAGGTAAAAAAATCAAACTTACTGTAAATAAGAGCTATATACCAAAAATACCGAAAAAATACCAAAAAAATACCAAATTTTACCAGAGTGTACCAAAAGATTATTAAGGTATGTTAAAACTAAAATTTATTGAAAATAAGATAAGTTTACAAATATATTTCAAAATTATACCTTTAGTAAAGCAAAATATGCCAAAAAATAAAATTAAATCATAATACGAGAAACATACAAAAAATAATAAAAAAAATACTGAAAAATACCGAAAAAATACCAAAAAAATACCAAACTATACCAGATTGTGCCAAAAGATTATTAAGGTATGTTGAAACTAAAATTTATTGAAAATAATATAAATTTACAAATATATTCCAAAATCATACCTTTAGTAAAGCAAAATATGCCAAAAAATAAAATTTAATCATAATACGAGAAACATACAAAAAGTATTAGAAAAATACCGAAAAAATACCAAAAAAATACCAAACTATTTCAGAGTGTGCCAAATGATTATTAAGTTATGTTAAAACTAAAATTTATTGAAAATAAGATAAATTTACAAATATATTCCAAAATTATACCTTTAGTAAAGCAAAATATGCCAAAAAATAAAATTAACTCATAATACGGGAAACATACAAAGAGTATTAAAAAAATACCGAAAAAATACCAAAAAAATACCAAACTATTTCAGAGTGCGCCCAAAGATTATTAAGGTACGTTAAAACTAAAATTTATTGAAAATAAGATAAATTTACAAATATATTCCAAAATTATACCTTTAGTAAAGCAAAATATGCCAAAAAATAAAATTAACTCATAATACGGGAAACATACAAAAAGTATTAGAAAAATACCGAAAAAATACCAAAAAAATACCAAACTATTTCAGAGTGTGCGAAATGATTATTAAGTTATGTTAAAACTAAAATTTATTGAAAATAAGATAAATTTACAAATATATTCCAAAATTATACCTTTAGTAAAGCAAAATATGCCAAAAAATAAAATTAACTCATAATACGGGAAACATACAAAAAGTATTAGAAAAATACCGAAAAAATACCAAAAAAATACCAAACTATTTCAGAGTGTACCAAAAGAATATCAATGTATGTTAAAGCTAAAATTTATTGAAAATAAGATAAATTTACAAATATATTCCAAAATTATACCTTTAGTAAAGCAAAATATGCCAAAAAAATAAAATTAACTCATAATACGGGAAACATACAAAGAGTATTAAAAAAATACCGAAAAAATACCAAAAAATACCAAAAAAATACCAAACTATTTCAGAGTGTACCAAAAGAATACCAAGGTATATCATAAACTAAAAAAATACTAAAAATATACCAAAAATATATTTAAGTATGTCAACAAATCAAACTTACTGAAAATAAGAGAAACATGCCAACAATATGCCTAAATATAGCAAAAATATACAAAAAATACCAAAAAAAAAAAAAAAATATACCACAGTATGAAAAAACCCTTGCTAAAAACCCTTGCCAATAATGTTAACTGATTTGTTGATTTAGAAAGAGAGAGTGAGAGAGAGAGAGCTACAACTTTTCAAGTTTGACTTAATGCTAGGAGACATGCACAATATTTAGACACACACATACACATACACATACACGCCGACATTTAAATAGATATATAACTACTTCACGGTTAGACCCAGCATAATCCTAATCCTAGAGCTCTTCTATTTGCGAAACTCGGCCATTGACTCGCCGCCCAGGGCCATCGAGGGCGGTGGGCTGTGACAGGCGACGCGGACGCGACTGAGGCGCAGGCTGCCCGTGTGATGGGGGCCGTGCGGTGTGTGGGCGAGCAGGGCGCGGGATTGCGCCTGCTGATGCAGCGGATGGTGTGCGCACTTGGCCTGCCGCGCCAGCTGGCTGTTGGCGAGGATGACGTCCTCTGCGTACTAAATGTCCGGAATGCTGCGCCCCGCTGCCAGTTTGGCGGCCACGGTGGAGACGGATGCGGAGCCGGCCTCATCTGGCGCAGCGCCGAGCGCCAGTTTGCTCTTGGCGCAGTTGGCATCGTGGAATAGATGCTCGCAGAGCTTCGGCTCCGATGTGGAGAACTTGCTCAGCTCGGCGGCGGTGGCTTCCTGTGCGGCCGTGCTGCCGGACATATTCAAATGGAGATCGCTGTGCTTGGTGAACGAGGTGGTCTGATGCTGCTGCGGCTGGTGCACCTGATGCACATGCCCGTGCACGCCCACGCCCACGCCCACACCGCTGTGCTGGTGGTAGGGGAAGTGCGGGAAGCTCTTCTGCATGGCATGCAAATTGCCGGAGCTGACGGTACGTTCCAGGATCTCGCCCCAGTACTTCTCCGACAGACCCTCAATGTCCGGCCGCACTGTGGCATAGCCATCGCCGGCCAGCTGATGGGCGTGGCCGCCGCCCAAAGTGCCGCGTATGTACTGCGAGGCGCTGCGACTCAAACTGTTGGCCCTGGAGCGTGCGCAAATGCCCAGCACAGAGCCGCCAATGGCGCTGCCAATGCCACCGCTGGTGCCAGAGCCAGCCGTGCCACCACCCGCACCACTGGCCCCACCACCAGCGCCGGCATTGTTGGCCGGTGGCCGTGAGGCGGGCGGCTCCGGCGGCATTGGCAGCGTGGTGATTTCAAAGTCGTTGGCATTGATGTGACAACAGGCTGATTTGTGCTCGGGCGTATCCTCTTTGGGGAAGCACTGAAAGAGTGAAAGAGAGAGAGAGAGAGTGAGTGAGTTAGTGTGTGTGTGTGTGCATCATAAATAATAAATATTTCATTTTTAAAATGTCAAAGCTTCGAATAACATGAGTTGTTTAGTGCGTCATGCCACTTTGTCTTCTATTTCCGTTGATCCATTATTTTTATTTATTAATGGATTTATTGAAAATGTTTTATATTTGATTGGTATTTAAAAAATAAAGCTTCTAAATATATACATCATTTTCTTCCTCTATCTAATCACGAGTATATGACATGACAGGAGAGCGTTTTATTGTTAAGAGTAGTGCTGGAAGGTATTTCTTAATCTAGCGAGAGTGAGACAAATATAGCTGCTGCTGAACGTGATACCGGGTGTTGCAGAGAGAGCGAGAGAGAGAGAGAGAGATGATATGTTGCCTGAGAGCGGATACAGAAGAAGCTACCAAGTATTGCAAGACGAGAGAAGAAGAGAACAAAGGAATTGTCGAAGTATAGCAGCAATACAAGGAACTCTTTGTAGAGTGTATGTATATACCTATAGACCTATATATGTATGTCTATGGATACGGTAATTGGGTGTCCTAAGTAAGTTCCGACCAGAGAACTGCAAGTGTGTAAATTTTTGCACCTTGAGTACCGATGGCTTGTTGCAGTTCTCTGGTTCCGACATATAAAATAATATTTATGTATTATTACTCTGCTGTCTGACTTACATAAGTACCTATAAGTTCTTCCAATTGAACTTTGGATATATACGAGCATATGAAATATTACATAAATAAGTCAAAACGTTGCAGTTGGGCGCTACTGACTGCCGAATGCTCATTCAGAGTTCAAATGTTGCCAGTGGCATCAATAGCAGTTTATACGGATAGATGGACAGACCCGCTATATAGACATTATACGAAAACCAATATACTCATTTCACATTCGCGAATGAGCATTAAAAGTATTAATTTAGCGCATAAATTATTCCTCATTCATAACATATCCAACGCTAATAAGTTGCTTCATTTATATGCTCTCTTTATTATTCCCCAATCGGCAATCTAGAGAATCTTCAGCTGCGTTTCCTGGACTTCAAAGCAGAACAAAGAAACCATAATATTAATTTATGAATGCATTAAGATATGACCTCAAGTCATATAAGATATTTACAACAACAGTTGCATGGCTTGAATAGCTAAATAGTAACTCCACTCTGAAATTTTCACATTTTGAGCAGTAATCAACTATAGCATTAAATAACAACTCTCAAAAATTGCCCACATAAGTTTTACTTTCTTCACATTTCCCATTCTGTACCATCTCTCATCTCCCATCTCCCATCTCTAGCTATAAATAGTGCCCATAAATTGCTTTGGGTGCGAGCTCAGTCAGTGTTTGAGTTTTTCGGAAGTAAATCATGCAAGTTGACTGCGCTTTACCAAAAACGAATTTGCCTGCTCTTATTTTGTGCCGTTCGCATTCTATCAATAAAAGTGACGGTGGGCGTGGCATGGGCCATGGGGCATGTAAACGCCGCTTACGGTTTGCTCTTTCATAATTCAAAATCACTTTTCACTGTTTGCGTTTACAGTTGTTGTCTGTTTGTCTGCTTGTTTGTTTGCAGAATATATGTATGTATGTATGTATGTATGTATGTATGTTAGCTAGCACCTTTTGGATTTATGGCCCTTGGCTCGGTCCTTGCGTAATTCGGCTTTGGTTTTGGCGAGCTACGTCAAATCCCTCAATATATGTATGAGCAGCTTTTGTGTTTGACTTAACAACTTCAAAGCAGCTCAACTAGCTGCATTTAATATGTTGCTCCGTACAAGCAGCTGGAGGTCAGTAATCACCTAAACAGGGCAACTAGGGCTGCATTAAATACCAGTCATGAAACATTTACTAAGCTGGCTGCAGTAGATCAGAAATAAAAGCAAAGATTTTTGCAAAATCTAAAATAAAACAAGCAGTCGGGCTATACTGACTGCAGAATGCTCATTCACATTGTTAAATCCATTTGCCACGCCTCCAATTTGCTCAAAACTAATATGCTCACTTCACTGTCGTGTATATATGTAGTTTATAAACAAAACTGCTATAATTATTTATTAGTTTTTAATAGAGTTCTGTTGTTGTTGAAATTTGGCAATTTAAAAAATTTCCCTTAAATAAAAATCCCTAAGCTGCTTCAAGTTTAATCAATGGAATTAAATTTTGTATTTTTTTTTTCCTCTGTCTGTTTTTTATGCTGCGAACCAAGGCAAAAGCTGGAAACAATGTTCAAAAGTCGAAACCTCACAAAGGAACAGTGAGCTCTGTCCGTGTGTGTGTGTGAGAATGAGAAGCTTAGCAATGCACGTAATACTATAGTCCGTAAGGGAATGGGGGAAAAAAAACACTTACTTTGTTTGGCATCAATTGTCGGCTGAGGCGACGAAAATCGGAATTCAGCAGCCAGTACATGAAGGGATTCCACAGGCTGTTGCTTAACGATGTCCAGGTGACGACAAAGTCCAGAAACGGTGGCAGCTGCAAGGAAGTACAAGGAACAGAAGTCAACAGGAGTTGCACGACCAGAAGATAAACACAGAGCAAATAATAACAAGCAAGAGTACTCTAAGTCGAAACTGTTCGACTAGCATATGCCCTGGGTTCGATATTCATTCATTCGATATTCATTTCTCATTCTGCTAAGTAAAAGTATCGATTATAATGTAAATGTGATGAGTTATCGAAAGAATATTATCAACTCGTACTGCTTATGATATACAGGAGCATATGTGTTAAATTTCAAGTCCCTACCATTTGTAGTTCACAAGATCTCTGCGTTCATAGGGACAAATGGACGACCACATCTCATGATTCATGATTCTTATGATCTCATGATTCATATGATCTCATGATTTATATATATATACACTTTATACGGTCTGCCACGCCTTCCTCTGTCTTTTACACATGTTCTCACAGCATCCTTATACCTGATTTCCCATTTTCAATATTAATATGCATTGCATTGGCGGTTGTCTCGTAACGTAAGCACTTAAGTACATTACGTATGCGACCCGAGGGCTGCCTTATCATGCACTTGTATGTGTGTGTACTTACCTTGGAGCCGGTGCAGGCGGTGACAATCTCCTGTATGGTCCACGGCGTGACCATAACAATGAAGCCCAGCGAAATGGCTGCCATCGAACGGGACGTGTTGCCGCTCGAGTTCTTCTCCTGTATGGGCACAATCTGCAACAAATGTCCATCGTTTAGCAATCTAATTAGAGGCGCTGCATAAAATGTAAACTAGTCGGCTGAGGTCGACCACATTGTGGATTTTGGGGGGGGTATGTGGCATATGCAGCAGATGAAAATTTATATTTTGTGTAATTATTAAATTGCTTGAAAATGAGTTATACTAGAAATTGAAGCAATTTAGTTGCGTTTTAAATGTTAATCAAGCCTGTTTAATATGTGCATTTGAAAAGAGTTTAAATTAAAGATTTGATGTGTGAAAAAAATAAAAATAAAATAAAATAAATTAATAAAAATAATTAAAAAATAAATATAATATAGATTTACAATTTTTTTTAATGTAATAAGTTAAAAAATATATTTATTTTTATTAGTTCATACATATTTAATCAAATAATTATTAATTGCTTTTGTTTTTTATTTTATTCACTTAAAAATAATAAAATAAAAAAATAAAAATATATGAAATATACTTAATTTATATCTATTATTTTCTTAAAAAATGTTATAAATTTAAAATATTTAAAAATAAAAAATAAAAAGTAACTCAAAGTACGAAATATAAATATAAATAAAATATAAATTTTAATTAAAATATTATCAACAATATATGTATGTATATATTATATATAAATTCCTTAAATGTTATGTAAACATTTTAAATATAAGTTTTAGAGGCTGCATAAAAAATAAAAGACTTGCAAAGTAAAAAGAAAACTAAACAATAACATATAAAGGTTTAAATTAAATTTATTTATTTTAGTTGTCAAATGTCAAGGTATATTTATATACCTAAATGAGAGTGTGTGTGTGTGGCTAAGAGTAAATTGAAATTCCATTGTGCTTAAGTGGAGGTCAACTGGTCAAATGGAATGGACTCACCTTTTTGGTAATCTTGTTTGTCATGCTTGGCATTCCGACCAGGCCCATGCTCATGGCCATGCTTAAATGGTTCATAACCGGCGCTCGATGATGATGTGGATGATGCGAGTGTCCATGGCTGCCATGCCCAAATAAATGGGCGGACTGCTGATGCTGATGCTGTTGGTGTTGCTGATGCTGATGCTGATGCTGGTGTTGATGCTGATGCTGATGCTGCTGCAGTTGCTGCTGGGGCGGATGATGCGGATGCGGATGATGTGCGGCTGCTGTGAGCGGCATTGTGGGGTCGTTTAGCCGAAAGCGACTCATATGGAAGCTGGAGCCGTAGCAGTACATCAACACCATTGTGGTGGGGAAGTACAGGGCGCATGTGGACAGAATGCGGTACGAGGGCTTGCTGTAGAACGGTTCGCAGGCCATCAGTCCCGTGTTGTTGAAATAGTAGCCTATATATGCATAAATATATATGTAAATATATAAAGAGAGAGGGAGGGAGACAGAGAGAGAGTAACGTCAAATGAGCAGCAGCACTTACCTTTCGGCAGCACCAGAAACCCAAACACCGTCAGGCTGATAATCCACGTTAAGCTCAGTATGGCCACACAGCCCTGCGAAATACACACAAACACACACACACACATGCATGAGTTCCATATAGATATATGTATATATTTAACAGCTGTTTAGTTGTTGTTGTGTTTAGAGTTAGGTTTAATTTGCTATTCACTATGGCATCCCACCGTGATCCAATCCCACTATGTTGGCATTAGACATTGCCACCTCTCTCTCCCACTCTCTCTCTCCCACTCTCTCCCTCTCTCTCTCTGTTTCCAGCTGTTTGTGTGATTTATGGCTAGCATGACATTATGTGCTCTGATTTGAAGTCATTCCGCTGCGCTACATTGCAGCTGCACGTTCTGCCCTAATCCTAATTACCCATCAAAAGTCAATCTTCTCCATGCGCTAAGCTGGCCAGCTCACATCCATTTGGCCATTTGATAGAGTAAAACGTTAACTTTATAGACAAATTTTTTTGGTTTTTTTGAGAATGAGTAAACCCATTAGTGAGAGGCAATTCTTTAATATTATTTAATATAATTATTTAATATTATATTATATGTTTAGTGAATTTAAATTTAAATAAAGTGAATTTATCTTTGCACCTCGTTTATAGTTAATTAATTTATTTTTTTTATTATAATATTTTTTTTTTATTATTATTATTTTTATTTTATTTTAGTATTTTTTTCATATATTTTATATTTTTATATATTTTATTTGTTAAGTTTTATTTATTTCAACAGTCAGTTTTAATTTATTTTATTATTATTTTTTTTTTTCAATATATATATTTTTTTAATAGTTTTATTTATTTTTTGTCAACATAATTTATTATTTATAATTTATATTTATTTTATTTTTTTAATTTATTTTATTATTTTTTTTTTACATATTTTATATTTTAATGTTTATTTATTACAACAATCAAAAAAATTTATTATTTATATTTTTAATTTATTTTATTATTATTTTTTATATTTTTTATATATATATATATTTTTTTTTTTTATATTATTATATATATATATATTTTATTTTTTATAGTTTTATTTATTTTTTTGTCAACATATTTTATTATTTATATTTTAAATTTATTTTATTATTTCTTTTTACATATTTTATATTTTAAGTTTTATTTATTCAACAGTCAACATCATTTATTATTTATATTTTTAATTTATTTTATTATTTTTTGATTATATTTTATTTTTAATAATTTTATTTATATTTTGTCAACAGAATTTATTATTTGTAATTTTATTTAATATCTTGCAAAATATTTGATATGTCAAATTAGTTTCGCATGCATCATTTGGCTAATATGTAAATAATAAATTCCGCTCTGAGCTGCATATTTATTATACCCTGAACCCATTGAAAATGGGAAATCAGGGTATAATGGTTTTGTTCAAATGTATGTAACAGGGCAGAAGGAGGCGTGGCAGACCCCACAAAGTATATATATTATTGATCAGGGTGAAGAGCTGAGTCGATAAGTCTATTTCTTCCCTTTACGTATTTCGAAGTATTTCTTCCAAGAGTATTCGCTAAGTATTTCCTCTACTTATTTCCTATACGTAATTATTTTACGTATTTCCTCTACGTAGTTCCTCTACGTATTTCCTTTACGTAACTCCTCTACGTATTTCCTTTTAATTGCGCTGACCACCAGCAGGCCTGCACGACTGAAGAACAGCTGCAGCTGCTGCCGTTTATATAGGGCCACTTTTACTCAAGCCCTGTCTCCCTCAAACACAGCAAGGTTTCGCTCGTTACAGTCGAGCTTCAAGTGACCAATGGGAAAGCTCTCTGCTGCTGTGAGCAAATGAATACTGCTACATACACATAGACAACTTCAATGATCTTCTGCACTTCTCTCCTTGCTTTTACTTTTACTCAAGCACTGTCTCTCTCAAATTTCGAGCCCAACAGCAGGTAGCGCTTGTTGCAATCGAGCTTTAAGTGGACAATGGGAACGCTCTCTGCTGCTGTGAGCATTCTAGCTTCGTTTTGCCTAAATACAAATACGAAATTAGAACTGCTGCATACACATAAACAACTTTAATGAACTTCTGCTCTTCTCTCCTTGCTTTTACTTTTACTCAAGTATTGTCTCTCTCAAAGGTTGAGCCCGACAGCAGGTAGCGCTCGCTTATGCGTGCGTGCCTATGTGTGTCTATGTATGTGTCAGAAAGACGCGAAGAATTATTGAAATATCAGTTCTCCGAAGGGTTCAGGGGATTTCCTAGTCGAGCGGACTCGACTTGTTAAAGCTTTTCGAACTACGGCCTTATAATATACTACAACTATAAGTCTTACTACTATAACTTTAAGGCTCACTACTACAACTATAAGTCTTACTACTATAACTATAAGTCTTACTACTATAACTTTAAGGCTTACTACTACAACTATATGTCTTACTACTATAACTATAAGTCTTAGTACTATAACAATAAGTCCTACTACTATAAGCATTACTTCTACTACTCAACTATAAGTCTTACTACTATAACTATAAGTCTTACTACTATAACAATAAGTCCTACTACTTTAACTATAAGTCCTACTACTATTACTATAAGTCCTACTACTTTAACTATAAGTCCTACTACTATTACTATAAGTCCTACTACTATAACCACTACTTCTACTACTACAACTATAAGTCTGCTGCGCTTTATATATGCCCACTATTACTCAAGCAGTGTCTCTCTCAAATGTGAAGCCCGACGGCAGATAGAGCTTTTTGCAGTTGACCTTCAAGTGAGCACTGGGAACGCTCTCTGCTGCTGTGAGCATTCTAGCTTCGTTTTGCCTAAACACAAATACCAAATGAATACTGCTACATATACATAGACAACTTCAATGATCTTCTGCTCTTCTTTTCTCCTTGCTTTTACTTTTACTCAAGCACTGTCTCTCTTAAATTTCGAGCCCAACAGCAGCTAGCGCTCGTTGCAGTCGAGCTTTCAGCGGACAATGGGTACGAGCTTTATGCAGGCGAGCTTTAAGTGGACAATGGGAACGCTCTCTGCTGCTGTGAGCATTCTAGCTTCGTTTTGCCTAAATAGAAATACCAAATGAGAACTGCTGCGCATACACATAGACAACTTTTATGATCTTCTGCTCTTCTTCTCTCTATGCTTTTGCTTTTACTCAAGTACTGTCTCTCTCGTTACAGTCGAGCTTCAAGTGACCAATTGGAACGCTCTCTGCTGCTTCAATGATTTGTTCAGGGGATTTGCTAGTCGAGCAGTCTCGACTAGAGCTTTCTTACTTGTTTTTATTTATTTCGCATAAATTTGCATATTTGTTGAACGAATGATTTCAGCTGCTGCACTGGCCGATCGCCAACAAGTTAAAATAATAGTGTAAATTAAATAAACAATAAAAGGAGCTCAAACTAAAGCGAGGGCAAAGTTGAACAATTGTCTATTTGTCTGATTGTCCTACTGTCCGCCTGTCCGCCTGTCTGATTGTTGCAAGTGGCTTCAAGTGCTTTGAAATGTTCCCATTTCAGTTGCCAGTTCAGCTGTCTGTCAGTTTGTCCGTCTGTCAGTCTGTCAGTTAGTCATTCAGTTATGATAGAGTCAGCAAATGTTTCTCGCTTTGTGGTTGGGCTCTGCCCAATGTTTTCAACGTAATCAAAAGTTTTTAATTCCATTTGCAGTTGCCCTTTCATTTTATTTCAGTGTTTTTTTTTTTTTTTTGAGAAAATATTTATTTGTTGAAAGTATGCCCATCTCTTTCTCACTCTGTTTCTCTGGTCTATTCTGTAGTTACATTCGTTTGATGTTGCTGGCTAAAGGCAATGTTTCAAGGCAAAAATCCTTTGGCATAAAACACTTTTTAAGGTCATTAGCAAACATGGCTCTGTTTGTATAGCAGATAGTTTTGCCTCACGCAGATCCATTTTGGGCATTACTTTCAAGGTTAATAACCCGCGTACTTATTATGAACTAATTTTAAATGAAATGAATAGAGGAAGAGGAGTATACAAATTAAAGTAGAAAAAGAGAGAACTAGATCGTATACAAATTTAAATTTTATCTGCGCAGTTCATGGAAAATAAATGAATAAAATTAGAGCTAAGTCTTATACAATTATGCAAATGAAAATTCACAATAGAGAATTTTATAAATTCTTCAATTTTCTAGTATATTTTTTTCAATATAATATGAATTGGGTCAGTCGCTTTTAAAATAATAAAAGAGCATCTGAAGAACAAGAAGAAGAAAAAAAATGATTTAATAATATTTTGTTAAAGAGAAAACTTTTCAGTTATCATAAATTAGGGAACATAAATTTCGCGCTGCAATTTATGGGCAGTGCCAATAAAAACCGAGACTAAAGCTCAAAAACTTGCAGCTAACCAGAGAGTGAGAGAGAGAGAGAGAGGGAGATAGATATAGTGAGTGAGTTGTGGAGCCAACAAATTGCGTAGCTGGAGTGTCAGTCGCTTCGGCTACGGCTTCGGCTTGGGCTTGGGCTTGGGCTTGGGCTGGCGGCGTCAGCTTCCATTTATTAATTTTCGACATTGCACACTTTATTACAAAAAGTGGGCGTGGCTGTGCGCCAATTTCAGCCAACATGCAGCCAAGTATTGCATAGAGCACAGAGCAAAAAAAAAAAACAAAAATAAAGGAAATACAGAAAGGCAAAAGGCTGAAACGCAATTTTATGCAAATATTTTCAACATTTTTTTTTTTGTTTTTAGCCTTATTTTTTTTATATTTTAAAATACGCATGAGCATAAAAATTTGGCTGCGGGCATTCCCTCACTTTTCCTGGCATTTCCACAAGAATTTTGCACACTTTAAACGATTAAATATTAACTGGGCTGCGCAATAATTAAGTGAATATATAAATAATAATAATTTTAAGTAAAAAGACACATAGAGAGACATAGAGAGTGAGAGAGCCTTACTCAAGGTAAAGTTTTTGCTTGTTGCTGTCAAAGCAAACATTTCCAATAAGAATTCCCAGTTGATAAATCGAATAAGAAAAAGTTTTTGACTAGCGTTGCCACCTTGCAGCAAAATGCAACGGCTGCTGCAACAAAGCTCACGTAAGCACAAAGCGGATTACGATTGACAGTTGCACATAAGTTGAATAAGAAAAGTAGAAGACTTTTAGAAGAGTTATGGTCAGGTGTATAAAAAAAACATGAGGGACTTGTAGAACAGTTATTGCCAAGCTGCCAAAAACCTGTGGCTCAAACTAATAAAAATGTTATTCAACACAACTGTAGTGAAAAATAGGCAGACGTAATTTAATTTAATTTATATGTATGTATGTATAAATTAAATACGGTTTTTATTTTTAAGCTCATTTCGTAATCACTTGTTTTACCTGTTATCCTCTCACTTGGGCTTATCTAGGGATTGTTAAATATTTGTAGAGCTTAAATTTCAAACGCTTCATGGTCGTTATGTTAATACACATTTGCATATTTAAACACAAATCATAAAAGCACCGTTGCCCGGGTCAACCGGACGGACTTTTCGTCCGTTTTGTAAATGATACGCGACGCGACGTTTCGCTGTCCAAGCCCAAAAATTATTTCTTTTCACTTCCGCAGATACATACATAGCTCCCTTCTCTTTTTTTCTTGCAATTTTTTTGTTCTTCTCTTTTTCTTACGCTCTTGCGTAAATGTTTGCTGTTGGCTCATAAATTATGATGTGCGAGTATGTGTGTGTGTGTGTGCGAGCACGAGAGAGAGCTGGCTTGAGAGAGCGGGAGCATGAGAGGATGAACGCGAGTCTAACGGACAACCGTTGCTCGTTAGCTATACCCTTCTCCCTTCCTCTTGCGGTTGCCTTGCCTGGCGCCGCTTCATTTGCCTGCCCATTGGCCCCTTGCCCGCTCTCTCTCCCAAGGGCTCAGGTCTCTGCTGCGGTCGGCGTATTTAGTCAAAGTCAAATAAAAACAGAAAACAGAAAAGCAGAAAGAGGAAAAAAGAAAAGAGGAGGCACAAATACGGAAAAAAAAGCTGGCGTTTTTTATGCTTATTTTATACACTTTTCGACTGTTTATGCTGTGTTTTATTTCTGCTTGCTTTGCTTTTTCATTCTTCATCTGTTGGCGCTTTGTTTTGTGTGCAGCGTTTTAATGACTGCCAAAGAGCTTAAAGCTCATTATCCCTATTTATCTCTGCGTAATTGGCTCATAGATGATTTTGTTGTTGTTGTCGTTATTGCTGTTGCTGCTGTTGTTGTCTGCCTGGTCTATATTATTGGTGCGTGATTTTGTTGCCTCCTTCCCCATACGCTTTGTTTATTGCCGTTGTCCTTTGTGATAAATTCTTATCTTAACTTTTGCCACACAGCTTATCGCAGCTAACAACGTGCCTTATCTGCCTTGCCGCGCATTAGCGCGCCTTACAGCGTCAAAATTATGCAACAGAATCGCTTTGCCATCGTTCAGTTATCCCCAGTTGGCCCCTACCCCACTGTCCCGTCCCTTCCACTTACCTTCTTGCTGGAGTGCTGATAATAACGGCGCGGATGCAGCGCACACATGTATCTGTCCACGGCCATGCAGACGAGTATAACGGCGCTTTGCTGCGATAAGGCGCCACGCAGCAGTGCCTGGCGAGTGAGAAAGGAAACGAGAGAGAGACAGATTGACAGTGAGAGAGCGAGAGAGTGGGAGTGTATGCATATTAAATATTTTATTTTAAAGAAATATTCATATATTGTCTTGCTTGCTGAACAATATGTTTCCAGACTTCAAGTAAACGAAATCTATATTTAAATTTGATATTGATTTCTTGTTTGGCTAAAAGTGGATTTTGATTGACGTATTTCGTAACCAGATTCTTTAAGACTCTAGGCAATAAACAGACTTTTGATAGCTTGAGTAATAAACTTTAGTTTAGTTTATTCTAGATGAAGAGTATTATGTTGTGTCCCAAAATATAATTCTGATTGGAATTTAAGCGCGGTTCAAAGGGCTGGCTTTCGAGGTATTATTTAAGGATTTTACGTTGCATTAGTTGCCAATTTATCAATATTAATTATGTCTAATCCAATTAAATCGAGTTAACCAGGTACTCAGTGGCCATGAAATTAATTTGTTTAAGCCAGGCAAATAATAAACGGCTTAAATGCAAAGCCTGGCCTATTGTCCTGCCTATGAACACAATAATGCATTAATTGAACAATAGAACTCAATCGTATTCAATGTTTACAATTGAGCCATGATAATAACATAAGTTAATTGCCGCCAATACGCCCCAACTCACCTGTATCTGGCAGAAGATCTCGCCGTAGGGCCAACAATGAAACAAAGCGGGCATCAGACCAAACGGCGTAATTAGCAGACCAATTGTCAGGTCATTCAGGGCCAGCGAGGTGAGCAGATAGCGTGGCTAAAACCAACACAGACACACAGTTTAGACAGTTTACGGTTAGTGCAACGCACACAAACTCACCTGTTGATGTATGTAGGCAGCATAGCGGCGATTGTTAATGACAAAGATGACCAGGCAGTTGGCCCCGATCACGCCCAGAGTCAGCACCAATATCAGCACTGCCTCAATCGTCTCCGCGATGCCAATGTGCACGATGAAATTGTGGCCGGAGTAACGCGGATGCGAGCAGCTCGAATTCTTCACAGCCGGCGCCACAAGCAATGAGCCAGTCTTCAGGTCCATTGCAAAGCTAAAAGAGATTAATTGAATTTGTTGTTAGCATTTGTCTATTATACACATTATAAATATTTACATATATGTACAAATATTGTTAAATTTATGGCATAGAAAATTCAATGTTATGTTTATATTTTATATAAATATTTGTTACTTTTTTAGTAATACTAAAAATAAGAAATAGATAATATAATTATACTTTTTATATTTCATTAATTTTATTAAAATAAAATAAATAAATAAAAATAAAAATAAAACTCCTACATTCACTAAAAAATATAAATAAATTCTTTAAAATTCTGATAAATATTTTAAGAGTAGCAAAACGTAAGCCCTTAAACTTATTTTAGAGCTGACCAAGTGAGTAAAAGAGAGAGAGAGAGAGAGTTCGAGCTCAGCTCGCTGAGTTAGCTCTGATTGTCCATTTGGCTTTTGTTGGCGCTGGGCGTTTTGGTCGTTAGCACTGCATTTGCGGTTGCTGCTGCGCTCTGCTGTGTCGTTTCCGGTGCTTCCGTTTCCCCATGTGCAAATATGCAAAATGGCGACAATTTGTTACGCCATAATCAAGTCAAAACATGCGAAAGCGTCGCCGCGCTGACAATTTATCAGCTCAGCTGAGATGCTGGACCACAGCGACTCGCATCAAAATGATACGAAATGCAAACAAAAAGACAGTGAGTGAGAGAGCGAGAGAGCGGGGGAGAGAGGGAGGGAAAGAGCAGTTGCCAATATGGCGACACTTCCGGCTCAGCCCAAAAACAACGCGCTGACATAATGAAACTTTACAGGATAATTGGATGATTCCGCGTGACTTTTTTTTGCTGTCGTTTCTTTTTCAGTTATTCCTCATTCTCTGTGTGGCTCGTCTGGGTTTTCAGTGCGTTCTCTTCGCTTGTGATAAATCAAAAGCACGTTGATGCCTTTGTCAGCTCCGCTCGTCTCGCGGCGGCTGACATTGAGAAATGCTTGAGAATGAAGCTGCATAACCAAACAGGAACACTTATTTGCGTTAAAGACTTTCTCTCTCTTTGGCTCTTTTGTCATTCCAGCCCGATATTCTCAACGTCTCACACGTACACACAGAGACTTTTATTAGATTCGGCCATGCTTACACTGTCATATAGCCGAGCTCTTCTCCGCCCTGTGATTTATCGTGCTCGTCTCGGCGATACTGTATTTATGCTAAGTCCACAAATCACCGCATGAAATATAACCGAAAACTGCAAAAGCATTAAGTCCAATAGTGTCTCTAGTGTATTAGATTTACTACAGCAATTTTGCATGGTGGCCGTTAGGCATGTTATTAGTTCGTTCCGGCCGGATTGAGAGATATTCAAATGAGACGGGCTTAAATATGAATTCTAAGCATTTGCAAATGATTTGTAGACCAAAAGAAATCTATACTGAATTTTAGTTTAATTTAATATAGAGTAGAATATTATTAAAATTAATATGTGAAATAAATTAATATATGTAATATTAAAAAATAATAATAATAAATTTAATTATAATTATAATATATAAAAAAATTAATTTTGTTTTTAAATATTATTTTACAATTTTATCTTATTAATTTTATGATTTAAAATAAATTATATTAATTTCTGATTTTAATTTTATTTTCTATTTATATTGTGTTGAAAAGTTTCTCTTTAATTATAATTAAAAATTTCACTTTAAACAAATTCTTTATCTTTTCATTATTAAACTTTGAAGATGTGATATTTAGCATCTACAAGGATATTTCGGTGGGCCACAAATATGCATTTGCATGATTCAATTTACAGCAATGGTTGTGTTGGTAGCTGGCAGCAATTGAAGCTGATAGCCATTGAATGCAGCACTAATAAACCGAGAAAGAGAGAGAGAGAGAGAGAGAAAGAGAGAGAGAGCGTAAGAGAATGAAAATGAAAAAGAGATAGATGGATAGATGGAGACAATGGGTGGATTGGCCACACAATGTGCTTGCCAAAAACCCAATTCAATTTCCAAGTAATGAAAAGAGGAAATTCGCTTAATTCCACGTATTGTTAAGTTGGACGCAATCGGAGCAGTAACGGCCAACCAGGCACTGTGTAAGCGTAACCGAAACAGAACCCGTTGCAGATACAGCAACAGCAACAACAGCAACAACAGCAACAACAACAACAACAGTAACTGCAAATGGAGTCAGTGCAGCAATGGCAAGTGCCACAGATTCCAGTGTCAAATGCGAAACCGCGTAATTGTTTTAAAATGCGAATAAGCGAAAATGGCAATAAAGTCGTTTGGCTAAAAGCAGCGCAAAGCGGACTTTGCAATTTAAATAAACGAACAACGAAACGAAACGAAATATACGAGCTTGATACAGTCTGACACGTCTGACACGTCTGACAGTCTGGCTGTGCCGTCATCATCAATATTCTAGTATAAATAACGAGCCGAACATACCCGAACATTGTCAAAGACAAGCGACGAATAAATAATTTAGTTGCCGGATTAGAGAGCCACAATCCGCTTTTGAATTTACACTCAAGTTACTTCCATTAGCGGCATTTGGTGTGCGTACAAAACTATTGCATATCATTAGGCGCTGCCTCTGTCACTGCCTCTGCCTCTGCTGGCGTCGCTGCCTGCAGTTGTCAAGCAGCGCACGTTGGCTTGCATAATCCACGCCCCAAACTTATAACACCAACTTGGCAAAGGATTTGGCCCAGGCTGCCAGTGAAACAAACGAAACAGAATGTGGAGCGGGCGACGACCACGACACGGTCGCTGTCTGTGTTATTGTGTCCACAAAATGGGGAAAAAAAAAGAAAATAGCGAGCAGGAAGTAAAGCCATGCAACTTGATTAAATTGCCAAAATCGAATGTATAGGCGACTATGAATATGCCCTTTAAAAATATTAATATTAATTAAAAATGAATAAGCAACTATAAAACAAAAAGTAAACATTGAAATTTCGATTAGTGTTCATATCATTGCTCGCAGTTGTTACGTCTTTTTTCATTGCAGACTTTAAGTGTATTTCACTCAAACTTTAAGAAAAAACTCAGAGAGCAACCGATTGCAGCGCTGTTAAACAACTCTCTCGCTCAGTCGTGTGCTTGCATCGTTTCCTTAGAAAGCTCTTTCGCGATCGGCTCTCTATCGGTTTTGTTGTTGTTTGCATTCACTCTAGCTGATTCCCGAACGTTTGCTAGAGTGAAATGAAGCAAAAAGTCATATGTGCATGTATTAGTACATATGTTCGTGTCCACTAAACACATCAATAGCGTAAATCGAGTGTGTCCATGTGTGTGTAATGTGAAGAGCATTGCCTGTTTGAGTTGTTTGCGCACTTAATGAGACGCAATGTGAGAACGTCAGTCGTTTCGCTCAATAAACGATATTCATTAGAAGAGCTCACATGACTAGTTTAACTCAATGCACTCAACAGAACATAAAGAAACGAAGAGAACCAATGCAGTGCAATGTCTCTTGCTCATAGCAAGAGCGACAATGAGTGAGTTTCAATCAGCGTATTTAATTATTAAATTTCATACAACTCAGCAGATTTATTTTAATAGCCTATTTTATTTTAACTTTTTAAATCTCTTATTCATTTAAATTTTAGTAATTTCATTTAGACAACCAAATTACATTTCATTTCCTTATAAATTTCCTGCCTAGTTAAAGAGCAGTGTGTAAATCTAACTGAGACCCAAAAATATATGTTGGCCAATGTATTATATGCATACAAAGGCTTACAGCCCATTAAGTCTATTGCAAATGCTAGCCGTATATAATTCGTAGGCAGAGAAGTTGATTTGATATTGTAGAGGATATACATGTGTATGTGGGCTTTGAGCGTCAAGCTCCCTAATGCAATAGAACAAGATGAGAATTTCGGATTCACGAGTAGAGAGAAATGGAAGGCAAAGGGTTATCAATTCCGTATTCACTGTGCGTTTTGTCTACGCAACGAATGCGAATCCGTTTCTATGAATATTTCTCTCTGTGCGTGTCTGTGTGTGTGTGAGGGTGTGTGAGTGTGGAGAGGGTGACTCTATGCGTGCGTGTTAATGCACGAAACTGTAAAGTCCGACCATTTATTCAAGCTATATTCGGGCACAAGCCTCTCGATGCATTTCATGCGCACTTACACACATTCACACACACACACACTGACACTCACACATACATGAAAAGTTAAAACTGGTGGCGCTCTGTGGCTTTGTTCTTAAGCCTGTGTTGACAGTCCATGTGAATATGTGTGTGTGTGTGCGTGCCTTTGTATGTGTGCGCATTTCAAATGCAAATTTGCTGCGCACGGATTTCAGCTGCTGTGTTTTGATACCCTATGAGAGTGCTGAGAGAGGGTATAATGGACTGCGTGTAACAGACACCAAAACTCTAATTGGACAGGCAGCAGAAATGACTAGTAATCCAATTAGATTTTCCACTTTTCATATATAGCCTCTTAACGCTTTGCTGCACATCTTTTAGTCGATCATACCCCAGCAGTAGGGCTCGCAGAGTTAGCCTTGTTTGTTGCTCTTATTGTTGGTGCACAATTTTGGCAGCATTTGCCAGCTCTGGCTTATTTATAAGATTTGCTTTGAAGCATCACACTTTCCACATGGGTCAGAGCTTATTCCGCTTGACAAAATACCTCAGTTGCAGTTGCAGCCGTTGACTGATTGCACGTTCGTTGCCAGCCCATTGCAGCTCGAGCCAAGTGATTTAGGCCACATTGTGGCTGTCTTTTTTTTTTGTGTGTGCCAACGTCAATGGAGCCGTGTTTTGATCGACTTACAACTTGTTTTCCATTCAGCTGGGCAAGTAAAAAGATAGCATGAGAGACTGAGAGAGAGAGAGAGAGAGAGAGAGAGAGAGAGAGAGAGAGAGATGCTAACATTAATCAGTTAAAGGCTTGTCAAATGGTTTTTCAGTTCGCCTGTTCGCTGAAATTTCATTAGTCACTGAGCTTGGGATGAGGTGGGGCAGGAGTCAAGCAGTCTCTGTCAGCTGCAGCTGCGCCGAGTCAGCTGAAAAGTTAAAATTCATTTGCTACAACGTTGCGTATACGTGTTAATTTGTGATATAAATTATGAAATGAATTTGTCGAGCAAACACACACACACACACAAACCTGGCGACATTTCCCCAGATGTCTTTCAACTGTCAACATTTGATTATTACATCATATTGCTCCCATCCAAACAGTCGCAACTCCTCAACTTTATTTGCTTTTGAATGCCATTAAGTGTATCAACAGCTGTTGTCTGCTGCGCATATATGTGTGTATGTATGTATGTATATTTGGCATGCTATATACGCTGATTGGTTTTCACAAGGGGTAGCTAAGCACGCAGTGAAGTTGGAAGTTTTTTTGGCTTGAAGAAAGGCATGAGGATATATAAAAGAAATGCAGTTTCCTACTTGCCACGCCTCTAGTGGGCGGATGGGACAACTCTTGAGGATATACACTCTATATATTCTAAATTTGAAATCTGCAAGCCAATATACTCATTTAATTCTTGTGAATAATGATAAAAACAACAGAAAATTTGTAGTAAATATTCTTAACTAAATTGTTTCAGCTTTGTCATAGCTTAAGCAACTGCCAAATTATAATTATTATAAATATCTGGTAAGCAGCTAGAGCCCCAAATTTACCATTAATTACATTTATTATATCCAAGCACAAACTTAAACCTATTCAGATCTCCGACTTAACTTGCAATTTATCAAGATTTATCAACTCTGGGGCAACTAATAAATTGAGCTTTAAGAGCAACAGAGTAACGGCACTTCAATGGAAATGCCCTGTAGCTGCATGAAAAGTAATTGAAATTATTTTGTGTAATGTGAAAATTGGCAAAGTTATTAGCTCGAATGTTTGCGCATAATGCGAGGCAATATGCAAATGTTTTGTGATTAACGCTAATTAATTCAAACGAAGATGCTTGCAGTTCAAATTGCAGTCAGAGCGTGCATATAAAGTTTCAGCCCGGCCAACTGTTGCCCTAGTGAGTGAGTGAGTGAGTGAGTGAGTGAGTGAGTGAGTGAGTGCAGCAGCCGTTATGCAATCTAATGAGGCATTTGTACAAACATTGCGCATACGACGGGTTGCCCAAAACTTTTGCGCTGAGTTTGCAAGCACATGTGCAGAGTGAGAGAGAGAGAGAGAGAGTGAGAGAGAGAGAGAAGCTAGCACACATTTAACTTTTTTAATAAGCAATTTGATGCTGGGTGGGGCGGGGCATTGAATAAAATCAAATTATGTGCCATTAAGTGAAAATAAGGGAATTACGTGCGTTAAATCACGAACAGCGTCATTCAAAGCGGAAGCGTGCATAAATCAGTTTTCATATATATAAATGATTGATTTTATATTATTATTGAATTCAAATAAAGCACATAACATTATTTGGCCTGGCATCCGTCGACGCTGCCGCCGCCACAGTTGATGACTTGATGATGGCTCCAATTCGAATGCTATGCAAAGCGAATTCACAATCGAAATTGGCAGCAAAGTGAACTGGTTCAGAAAATACCCTGTATTTTATAATAGCTAACTCTTATTATTAATATGTGTATATTATATTATTGTTAGCATTATTGTTTTCGATTATTATTTATATATACATTTATTATTAAATAAAATATTATTAATAAAATAATTTATTATATTATTAAAAAAAAATAAAATAAAGTAAATTATTATTTTATATTATTATTTTTATTATTTTTATATATTAATGTTATTAAATAAAATATTATTAATAAAATAATTGCTTATATTATTATTATTTTTTATTATTATTTTTTTAAATATAAATATTATTAAATAAAATATTATTAATAAAACAATTTACTATATTATTTATAAATATAAAGTAAATACTATTATTAATTAAATATTCGTATATCAAATTTTTAACATTTGTTGCTCTCTCTCTCTCTCTCTCTTTCTCTCTCTCTCTCTTTTTTCCTCTTCCTCTCTCTCTCTCTCTCTGCTCACCATTGCGTATGCTTAATTTGCCTTTACAATTGTAGTCAACTCATTCTCTGCCCATTATGTTGACTCTAAAGCACAGAGGAGCCTTTTTGAAAACCCCTCTCTCCTTTTTACAGGGCATTTAAAAGCGCACCCGAATTACCCAACAGAAATGCCCGCAGAGCCGGATAAAGTTTTAACCAAAAACGGCGCAAACGGAATATAATAAATACGTGCAATGCATTTCTAATGCTGATGTGCTGCCAATGCTTTTAGCATGCCGCAAATACAAAAAAAAAGAAAGGATATATAAAAAAAAAGAACTGAAAACGTTCAAACTTTTCTGTAAAATAATCACCCGCTCGCCTGCAATTAAAGAGGTGAAAGACGAGACAGAGGCCGTAGAATCAAGACTCCATTTTGTTGTATTTTGTTTTTGGCATGCGTTGTCACGTACGCGCAAAAGAGGGAAAGAGAGAGAGAGAGGGAGAGCGAGAGAGAGGGAGAGAATAAAGGGCGTAAATGTTTGAAAAGTTGCATCAAAGTTGTTATGAAGTATTTGCTCAAGCCACAAGAAGAAAGGAGCAGCCATCACAGCACACACACACTCAGACACACACACACACATACACAGACATGATCACACACATGCGGAAAAAGTCAGAAAGTCATTTTATAAATTGCAACGTTTGCAGAAAGTCTGAAGAAATTAGCTGCAACATGTTCGAGCTTAAGCTAAATTTAACTCCTAGTTATATACTAAATCTATATGTAAGGCAGTGTGTCTGTGTGTGTGTGTGCGGCAAGGCGTGGCACCGCCCACCGCTAGTACATTGACGTCGCATTGTAAAACTCGTCTGTCCTTTTGGCTTGGGGCCAACTTCTGTTAGTTTTGGGATACAAAACAAGCAAAGCTATGCCTGCATGTGTGTGAGTGTGTGTGTCTGTGTGTGTGTTTACATTTCTGGGATAGACTGAGGTGAGCGGCCAGGTATGCTCTCCCTCTGTGTGTGTGTGTGTGTGTGTGTGTGGGCTATACAGCTCATTTGGACTATGCGTAGTTGATGTTTTCGTTTAGCCACTGCATGTAATTATGGTCAGAGCCTTCGGCACTTTGGCCATTACTAAGAACTGTTCTTTTTGGGTCTTTGGCAAATGGCAGACAAGGCAGAACAACTGCCAGTTCGGATTATGGTAGGTAAGAAAATACAATTAATTAACTGATTAACTTTACATGATGCAGATTGTAAGGAAAATCAAGCAAGTGAATTGATTTTATTTACGATTTGCAAAATTCAATTAATCAAATGCAATTAAAATGCATTCTCAGGCAATATTGACTCGACACACATGCAAATAGCTGACTCTCTCGCTCTCTCTCTTAATGATGTGTGTGTGTGTTAGTGTGTGAACTCTACTCTAGTCACATCAAGTAGTCGTTTATTAAATGGTAATTGCATTCAAGTTAAATCAAACGAGTGCCGCCACACTCGAAGGCGTCGATGCTGAAGGCGGCTGCTAGTGTAATTGAGATTTAATTGGAATGTAATTAAAATTAATAATGCCTTAATATAAAGTGTAAATTGCGCCAGCTTTTGTTTCACCAATGCCGCAATGCTGACATCAATAGTTAAAACAATGATTGCACAACAATGTGTGTGTGTGTGAGTGTGTGTGTGTGTGAATGTCTGAATGTGAGTTTAAATCGTTTAATTAATGTCGTGTATTTTCTTTTGTTGCATTAAGGCCATTCGAAAGCGAAACGGAGAAGTCCTTCAGGCAACTACATGAATATTGTCGATGAATGAAGTTCAATTTGAATAAATTAAAAAAATAATTAACAACAATATGAACACACACTGAGAAATGAATTTATGTGCCAGCTGGATTTAGATTGAGCTGCCTTTAAATTTAAGTAATAAAAAAATAATACGTTCATTTTGGATATTATATGGAAATAAATCCGCTGAGAATTCATCTGGAAGCTAATTTAAGATCGTAGACTCATACTCTTACCTTTTAAGTTAGAGTATTAACATATATATATTTATTTATATACATATTTATATATTCATATTTCATAACCTAATCAAAATAAAGACTTCATCTGTTTTGCATTTTCTTTTGTTTTTGCCTCAAATTTGAGGGCATCAATAGCAAATTGCAAATAAAAATGTTTCATAAATGCTTTGCCATTTGTTAGGGCCCGACGTCAACTTAATCAGCGCGTACTTTGGTCGGAGCAACTAATTAGGGCAACACATGCTGTACGGCCCACAGCTCGCATGATGAATGCTCCGCAAATGTGGCAAAGGGAAGACCATTAGTCACATGAGTGTGCCGAATGGGTGAATGGGTGTCTGGGTGACTGGGACAATGGCACAGGACATGAGAGGTGGTCAACGGATGCCCATCGTGCTGCCAGTTTGCAGTTGACTTCGGTTGTATAAATAAACAGGATGACAAACTCAATTAGTCAAGAGAGCCTTCTTTGATAAATAATTAAAAGGCAAGCGATTTTTCTTCTTTATTTCTTTTTTAAGTTGTCGAAATAGAAGAGAAAACTATTTTGTGTAGTAATATAAATATACTATATAAAGTACTTTCAATATTAAATAAAGAAAATATAGTAGAACAAGTAAGAACGTGGCAACCGAAGAATACTCCTTTATGGTTCAAAATCCTGTTAGATCTATTTACTGATTTGCCACACCTTCAATGGGCGTAGATATATACACTTTAAATTACACTCTAGCTACAATTACGATATTGCACAAAGCCAATATACTCATTTTACTTTCGTAAATGAGTATAAAAAAAAAGAAATAAATTTCAACACCATGTGAATTATGCACGCAAATATGTTCGATTTATATAGAATTTTATGCTTGATGTCTGCAGCATTTGGACTGCCCGCCTCAAATTGAATTGTCAACGTCTGCGAAAATAGCCGAAAACCGTAGAAATCTCCATTGAGGCATTCACACAATTTCACGTTCCATCAACGTCAGACGGCGAATTCACGGATTCCAATTGAGCCGCAGGCCATGCAGTCAACAGTCAACAGTCAACAGCCGGAATCCGATGTCAAGTTTGATGATTTCCAATCGACGCCGTCGTGGTCATTCAAGGCGTTGTCGGCACAGTGTGGCAAATGCTATTTGCAGGCGAGCAAAGCGAGTGCACATTTCATATGGCAATCGTCAGATTTAATATTGATTGATGGCTCTTGAATATTCATGAAGAGGCAATGCTATTGTATATGTATATGAATATCTTTATATATATATATACCTTTATATTGGAATCGTATAAATTAAATGTCAACATATGTGACACTGCATTTGTGCACTTAATCACGTTGTTACCGCTTCAAAAGTCTGTCGTAGCTGAACATTATTTTTATCCGTCCGCCTGGCCAATGATAAATGAGAGCTCTTCTCTGCAGTCCAGGGGATGAGAGTTCAGAGAGCAGCAGTACCGAATTCCTGCCCACTTTTAATCCATATGCGAAATATTAATTAAGCATGCAGGCCACTTTTTTTTTTTAATTACAGCATTTTACACAGTCGTTTTGCACCCGGTGAAAATAAAGCAGAAATAAATTTGGTTAAATTAAAAAAAATAATGCAAAGTGCATGAATCGGGTGTCACTGACTGTGTAATACCTATGCATATGGGTAGATTTTATATAAATACAATTAAATGGCATAAATTTTACTTTATTGTAAATTTTTAAATAATTTAATAATCCGTTTTTCCTTTCACTACAAAAGGAGGCGTGGTAAGCCTAATAATAAATATATTCTCATATATATATTCTTACAGTTTAAAAAATCTTTAACTATTTAGGTTTTATTGTTATTAAAAATCAGTTATAAATTTATCTAAATATGTTTATAGTCTACATTTTATATATAATATTTCTGTGTATTTTGAACAATTTTAATTTCTTATAATAGCTCTAGCTTAATCACCTCTTAAATGATCTAGCTATAGCAATCAATAAACTCTCTTTCATTTGCCGTGCAGAGTATGTGCAAATATTTTTGGGTAATTTGACTATGAACCATCATTATATTGACTCTTGGCTTACATTTATTTATTTACACTCAAATATATATGTATATATATATATATGTATATATATTTATGTGTCGGCACATAATGTCAGGGGATTAAATTTGTTATAAAAATATTTTAAATGTTATTTGCTGCGCACAGCTGAATATATTGTTGTCTCACTCGCTCTGGCTACCTGTCGTCCACTAATGCAATGGCCAAACAAGGCTACAAAACATATGTGAACAGTACAGCAATAACAACAACAACAACAACAACAATAAAAGCAATAGCCAAATGCAATTTGAAAGCCGGCAGATAAATGACGGCAAACAAAAGCAACATGTTAAATAAATATGCATAAATTAATGCAAAACAAAAGCCAATATGGCTACACAAACACTCAGGGTGTGCGTGTGCGTGTGTGTGTGTGAATTAGCCCACTTGATGTAGGCGGCACGCGCCATTTTGTGGCATGAACAGCTTCCTGCAATAAATGAATAAAGCCAATGGAACACAAACTAAAAGCGAAAAATAAAATAACAAATAAACAAAAGGGTTTTTGTTTAAGGTTGCGCGACTAATGAATACGCTGTTTATGAGGTAAATATATAGTTAAGAAAAATGTTTATAAATAAATATTTATAAATTATAAATATTTCGTGGATCAAGAAAAGTTCTCTAGTCTTACTTTTATTCCAATAAGATAATTTTTGATAAATATTTAATAATTTAATTGACAATATTTGCTGATCTATGGCATATTTAACGGAATTATTCACTATTCGTTATTTAAATCAATTTATACGCCTTTTCTTTGCAGTCTAAACTCAGTCAAATTAAATATATTCATAAATAGAAATACTTCACTCTGAGTTCTATATTCATTTACAATTCTCAATATACCCCCCATTGGAAAACATTTCGCAGGGTATGCAGGGTATTTGAATTACCAGCAGAACTGGAAAATATGGAACAATAATCAGGCAATAAACATGTACATTTAATGAAAGCAAGAAATTTAGATTCGATTTTCGATCTCTTCCATCTAAGGCACTTTCAGTTAGATTACTATTCAATGAAGCCCCACGCTCTATGCCAATCCAAACTGACCCCGCCGCAACGATTAATGAGTCTGTCGATTGAGTTGCGACTCAGTCAAACTCAACCACACACGGATTGTGTGGGAGACATGTGTGTGTGTGTGTGGGCGTGGCCAATATGCCTGTGCATAACTGACGACTTGATGCCTTGCACGTTCTATTGAGCTGGTAAATCATTTATCATGTTACAAACGACGTAAGCGTGATCGACGTATACGTAATATGCGTTTATCGCAAATGAGAAGAATTTCGTGAATGCAGCGTTGATTTGGATTTAATATAATGCGAAGGTCTCTATAGTGTTGATGACAATGACAATGTGCTATATTTTGCTCTGTTAAAGTTAACACACACACACACATATATATATATACCCACACAACTTCAACTTCTTCAGCATTGTTTCAACGTTTACGTGTTTTCAGTTTCTGTATGACCACAACCATGAACTCGGGATTGAGCGACATGTGCACCTCGTGCGTTTCGGAGCGTATACGCAAAAAGGTGACATCGTTAGCCGGATCCAAGTCCCTGACCACGTTGCGTGCCATTTTGGCCAACGGCTGCAGCTGGGCCGCATAGACAAAGGTGCGCCTCTGGCTGACCGTGGACCGCAACGGCTTGCCCGATGCATCCATTATGATTATTTCCCGTGCGCCCCGCTTCTCAAAATGCTGCACAAATGAGTCGCCCTCGTAGACCGCAGTACTGAAAATGCCCAAATCGAAATTCAAAATTCACAAGTCAAATGCGATTTGATATCAAAACTTACAATACTGAGCCACGTTGCTTTGTACTCTGACGTCGCTTATCTGCCATTATTTGTATATTTTTTGTTTTTTTTTCTAGAACAGATTTTCGTTGCTTTACTTTTGTTAGAGTTGAGTTTGAACTGAGCGCAGCTCTCAATAGAATTATTGTGTATGAACTTTGATTATTGTGAGAGAAGGTTTTTATCTCGAAGCGAAGCGAAGCCTGCTTGATTTTTATTGTTGATTATATTTTATTATTGTTTGGTTTTATTTCAATAAGAAATTAAGCATATGTTATTAAAATAATAATTAAATATGCAACCAAGTTATGAAAATGTAAACCAATCAAACGTAACTCTAAGTTCTTTAACATAGCTAATGACTGTTAACATTTTTTTCTTCAAGTCTGCAAAAGAGTGCCTTTCACTCACACTCAAAGAGTGTCTTCCACACACACTTTGACAAACAACTTAGAGAGCAACCGATTGCAACACTGTTAAGTTAACAGAGTTTACTCTCACTCAATCATGCCATTGCTTCGTCTCTTTCAAGAGCGCGTTCGCGACTGGCTCTCAATAACTTTTGATGCTTTGAGCGAAATCTAAATGTTGCGCGACCGTTTGGTTGAGTAAAAAAGTTTTTTGTGTATGTATTGGTATGCATGCGAGGCTTCGTCAATAGCGTACGTAAACTGAGAGTGGCCATGAGAGTGTTTCAATGTGTTTCAATATGCAAACGTTAATCGTGCTGCTCATTGAACGATATTCGTAAAATGAGCGCAACCGGAATAGCTCAACTCAAGGCGCTGAGCATAAAGCAAAAACGAAGAGAGCCTAAGTCTTTTAATTGAGTAAAACAATGCCTCCACACATAAAATTACCATATGAATTTATTTGTATACATGAAAAATCACTTAGTTACTAAATAACATTTCTATTTCTAGAGTGGAATGCGTCCACGCAGATAATCCATGACGGCAGCGGTGCCCTGAGCTAGGATTTGATGGCGCGGCTGGCGGAAGGGATTGCCGGAGAGCTTGAGGTCAGTTATATTGGTCAGATTGCCCAGCACCGGCGGCACCATCTGTATATTATTGTTGCTCAGATCCAGCGAGTTGAGATAGCGCAGAGCGCCCAGGCCATTCTCTGAGGCGTCCAGCTCCCTGATCTGATTGTCATGGGCGATGAGCTTCTCAAGCGCGTCCAGCTCGTAAAGGCAGGGCGGCAAGCGATCCAGGCGATTGTGTGAAATGTTCAGCTCGCGCAGCGACTGCAGCCCAGCGAACTCCATGGGCAAGTCCCGGAGCATGTTGCACGAGAGATTCATGGCGAGCAGGCGCGAGAACTGCGATATGAATGTGGGTATGTAGCACAGCTGGTTCTTGGCCAGGCCCAGATCGGTCAGCAGATCGCTCATTTGCTTCAGCTCGGCTGGCACATCGCTCAGCAGATTATCCTCCAGGTTCACCACGTTCACCTGCTCCTCGCAGGCCGTCTGTACGATCTCCTCGGACAGCTCCTTCAGCTGCGCCTTGCACATGTTCAGGACACGCGTGTTGCGCATCATGTACTTGTCCGGAAGTTGCTTTTCATCGGCAGAGATCGGCTTTTTGCCGCCCTGCACTCGGGGACTGTTCAAGCCATCGCCCACCATATTTTAATTAATTATAATAGAAAATAAAATTTGACAAAAGTTAAAATGTATCGAAGCTAGGCAAATGACTTTAAATCAAAGACTAAGCTATTTTATTTTTCCAGCTAGAGAAATTTTGGAAATGCGAAAATATATTCCATGCTAACGTGTTGATTACAAAAATTGCCTTGAGAGCTATGAAGAGTTTTTTTTTTTTTTTTTTTTTTTTGTATTAGATTCGATATGAATTTAATAAGAATTATTTATTAATATTTTAAATATTATAATTTTGAATTTTGTTAAATAAAAAAAGAAGAATTATAATAAAAGTAATCAATAAAAGATATAATAATAATACTAACAATAATAACAAGAAAAAATATAAATAAAAACAATATATATACAATATTAAATATATTTAAGTTTATGCTTGAATTTTGTTAAATAAAAAAATAAATAAAATATAAATTAATCAAAGCAATCAATAAAAAATATTATAATAATAATACTAACAATAATTATAATAGAAAATTAATAATAAAGATAAAAATTTATATATATATATATATTCCATAATTTGATTTCTTCGTATAAAAACTCTAGAACTTAACTCTAGAGCCCTTACCCCCGCAACCCCTTCAAATTAAACATAAAGAAAACAAAAAATCTTTATATCTATATACATATAATTTTATATTTGGCATAAAAATAAAGTCATATCAATAAGATAACACAAATAGAGTCGGTGTTTGGGATCTGAAGCCCAGGCCGTAGCTCTATTATAGAATTTACTACAAGTTTCTACTTTTTTTTTTTTTTTTTCTATGTTAGTTTAGAGAACGCCGCAATCTTTGATGACAACCAGCTCGTGCTTCTTGGCCAGATGCGCGGTGGCATCGTGAATGCGCTCCAGCAGCTGCAGACCCTTGCGTACCTTGCCGAAGGCGACCCGCTTGCCATTCAGTATGGAGAGCGGCTTGAAGCTGATGGTGAAGTTGAGCTCGGTGCGCGCATTGCCGCGCACATAGCGGCTGGGAAAGGAGAGAATGCCCGCATCGACGCCATGGTTGAGCACCTCGAAGTCGTGCTCGATGTTGCTCATGTCGATGCTGCGCTCGGGATCGAGCGCAATGTGGCCCTCTAGCCAGATGGGCGCAAAGGTGCGCGTGAAGCAAATGCTGCGTGAGCTTTGATGCGTGCAGACACGCATGAACTCGAGCACGACCTGGGGACAGGCCTCGGTGAAGAGCTGTATGGCCAGGCGGCCCATGATCCGGGTGCCAATCACTTCCAGGTCCATGTAGATCTGTGGGCGCAGCAGCTTGCAGAGCACGCCCACATCGCAGATGTTCATCAGATCCTCGTACCGATGGAGCACATGCATCGGCACCTCGTAGCTAAACGAGTGCGACACCTTCGGCTTGGAGCGGCGCGACTTGCCCAGATGCGGATCGAAGAGCTTGCCGCCCTGGTGCAGCACCTTATTCTTCTCCAGCTGATTGCGCTCCTTCTCCCGGGCCAGGCTCGTGTTGCGCCAGCGGCCGGTGGCCAGCCGATCCGGTGACTTGGTGAAGGTGCGCAGCGTATTGTTGCTCTTCCGATAGAGCGCGGTCAGCATCTCCATGTAGGACAGCTCCATGCAGTTGCCCTCCCTCAGCTTGATCTTCGGCGGCGGCAGACAGCTGTTCACCTTGCCCTTGATATTCGCCAGGCGATCGCGATGCTGCCGATACATCTCCCGCTGCTCGTTCATCAGCAGATGGGAGCGCGACTTGATGCGATTCGCCTTGGACTTGGGCACCGGCGACGGAATCAGACGCTGATGGTATTTGTGGTTCGCGTGTTCGTGCTTCGGTGTGATTTTCACATTGAACGTGTGGCTGTGCATCTTGGAGGCAATGTCCTCCACCTTGGGGCTGCTGTAGACGGGATTCGTCAGGGTATATGGGCCGCGTTTGACCGCTGCCATATAGGGTGCCACCGTTTGGCCGTTGGCCAAGGGCTGCTGCTTGGTTCGCAGCTCATTGGTCACATCTTTGATAAACATATTTGGCACGTATTAACGTATCTCAATCCAAAACGCAAATATATATATATATACTGAAATTTTTCTCCGGGTAACACGTATGTGAAATTCGAATGGACTAGACTAGGGAAAAGACTTAAATAATGAGCAAATGCCAAATATCGAAACACATCCCGGACTGCTGAGTTCAATAGAAACTTTGACAGGATCTCGAATCAATTTGAAAACGAATCGGCGGATACATAAATGACGGCTGCCAAACTGTAAATTGAACGCAATCATGCGGCTAAACTTTGTTGTACGATAAAATGAAGAGAGAGAGAGAGAGAGAGAGAGAGAGAGAAATATATATGTATGTTATATAAAAATCCTTTTTATTGTAACCCGCCCGAGCGATGATGCGTGTCAGACAGAACCTGAGGACAAATGAACCCATTGCCCTGTCAATGAATTGATTCGGCGCTGATAATAAAAGAGCAGTAAATACCAAACAAAACAAGAAAAAAAAAAGCCACAAAGTTGAAAGAAATATAAATGCTAGAGTCATGATTGACTAAGAGATGCGCTAGAATAAAAAAAAAAAAATAATATTTAATTTTAGTATTTAAATATTTTAAGAACCTAAGAGCTGCTTTAGCTAATTAAAAATAAAGAAATCATGTATATATAACCTTGCTCTCCTCACCCACTAATTATTTACAGGGTATGCAAAGCAGAATATTTAATCAGATCCCAAAATGGGCAACTGCAACTGTAATCTCTCTGCCAATGGCTGCCAGGCGAATCCGTAGCTGTAGGTTAATGATAGCCAATGCCAATGCGGTTGGACGCGTGGCATATTTGATTGGAAAATCAAGTTGAATCAATTGAGGGGAATCAATTTATGTATGTAGCTTTAAAACAATGACCGCAAAGGAATAATATATGAACTTGTTGTTGCCAGTGGGCAAACTGAGGCCAAAAATCAAATAAATCATATCAATTTATTGCTTGACAAAAGCAGACGGAAAACCATATTCAATAACTACAAATTAGCCAAGTTAGTAAAATGCCTAACAAAACTTGTTATTTAATTATTTGTCAAGGAATATGAATATCTCTCAATCAGATTTCCAATTAATTAAATTATTTGAATTATGTTCAATGACTTTAAAATGACTTGAATATAGCTTATAAAATAATATCAATACAATCAAAATATCTTAAATAATCCTAAAATAAATCAAGTACTAATAATTAAATAAATCAAAGATTTCTTTCACTGACTTTCATAATTTTTTGTTATTTGTTTAGCTTAACGATTATTTGTTTATATTTGCCAATTAACTCAAATATCATAAATTGTGTTCATTTATTAATAAACAACAAAATATGTGCACACTTTAATTAATTACTTGAAAATGTTGCTAAATTAACATTTGCGGTTCACCAAATAATGTTTGCGCATAATTACAGATTGAATTAAAATTTGCATTTCATTAAACACGCGCATGTGTGTGTGTGTATGTGTGTGTGTGTGTTTTTTGTCTCTAAAAATTTACGCTTGATGCAAATTTTGAATTTAAGCATACGGTTTTTTTTTTGCATACCCTAGACTAAATTGAAAATGGGGTGTATTGGTTAATTGAATATTTTTTAATTATAATTTGTAATATATATATTGAAAGCTAATGAAAATTAAAGGCGCAATCATTTTTTTTTTTATTTATATTTTATTCAATATAAAATAATATAAAATACTTTTTGAAATCAATTTATAAAAAATAAATAAATATAATAATAATAATAATAATTTTTTGTTTCTTTTTTTTTAAAGAAAAATTTAAAAGAGTTTAATAAAAGATAATATATTAAATATTAAACATTACTAAAAAAAATTCAGAGTTTAATCAAAGATCATATATATAATAATAACATTAATAAAAAATTCATAATCAGAATAAAGTAATTTTTAATTTTTTAATTTTATGCTCAATTTGTTTATGCATAAGAATATACGCTCTACTTTTATTTTAAGTAAACATTTAAATATTATTTTATTACACTAATTAATTAAGTCCACGTTAATTAGACTAGGTATAAAAATTTGTATACCATATCACTAAAAAATAAATACAAATATATATATTTATTTATTTTATTTTATTTTTTTACTAAAAAGTAAATACAAATATATTTTTTTATATTTTTTATTTATTTATTTATTTATTTTTTTTTTTCAATAACTATCTGCTTGCATAATGCCATATTACTAAAAAGTAAAAACAAATATATATATTTATTTATTTAATTTAATTTTTTTAATAACTATCTGCTTGCATAAACAGTTTGCAGAAGGTGTTTGAATTATTTAATATATATATTTTTTTTATTTATTTAATTTTATTTTTTAGTTTTACTTGTTGATTAATTCCCATTGCTGGCATAATTAATAGCATTAAATGATATCAAAAGCATCTGGCGTCCGCAAGAGCAATAAAATCTCAATCGATTTGCATTAATTGAATGTTAATACGGTTACGATTTTTGCGGTAACAATCAAATGATTAATGGCCTGATGTTTCTTTTTATTTTATTTTATATTATTTAAGTCATATTTTCATATTGAGTGGCAGCAATTGAATAATAATGAGCTGGAGGTCAATCGCAACACAAGGATGGGCCAGAAATTGGCGATGCTGCAGCATTACGAATACGAATAAGATCAAGGGCAACGATTGAAGTGGCTGAAGTGTGATGATATTAGGGCACAGTAATCACACACGCTATCAATGATGACACTGACAAGGTCAATAATAGCACGCCTATCACAAATATGTGCGGCTCTAGACAGCGAGCCACTCAAGCGCCATTGTTCTCAAGTGCCACCCACAGCACTCAGCACTCAGCACTCAGTTGATTTCGCCTGCATGTCGAGCATGGCTTGTGGCACTGCTTAAGTATTGTATTTTTACTTATGCCTGTCATCCTCGTGCGCTCCACATATGTATTTGCATGCCACAAGCTCATGTTGCAAATGTGTCAAGCAGCGGCAGCCAGATGCTAACTCTGACTCTGGCAAATGCAATCAGCCCGAGCTCAGCTGCTGACAATTTAATCAAATATACAATACATATACATCGAGACATATATATGTCTGCAATTTGTAGTTCTCGCACAATTCCATTTATTCCATCCACAAATTCCAAAGTGAAATTTACAGAGTTTCAATTTGACTTACGAAATATTCAGCGTAAGTTCATTGTGAATTGCATTAGCTGGAACAGCTCTAACAAGTTGTTATACAGACGAGTTTAATATATGACTTGGGTTTTTCTTAAAATCATTTACGCCTCTCTTATTTGTTTTGCAACTATATAAATAAAATTAAAAATTTAAATATAAAATAAAAAAATGATCTGTGAATCTCATATTTAAAAATATGTAATAAAATCTATGCTGCATCAATTGAATAATATATAAATTAAAATTAAAAATTATATTAAAAGCTAAATTTATACAAAAAAAAAAAAAAAAAAAAAAAAAAGTATGTGAAAGTTTTTTAATAATTTCTATTTATAAAAAGATAACAAAAATGTCTGACATTAAAAAGAAGTAAAATAAATAAATATGTGAAAAATATAAAATTTATACAGAAGTATAAAATATAAAATTTGATAAAAATATATAATAAAATATAATAAAATGTCTGACATTAAAAAAAAGTAAAAATGTATAGTCATAAATAAATAAATACAAAATAAAATATTTAAAAAAATATAAAATATAATATTTCATAAAAATATATAATAAAATATAATATACATATAATAAAATGGCTGACATTTAAAAAAAGGGAAAAAAATAATAGTCATAAATAAAAAAAAAATAAATAAAATATTTAAAAAAAAATAGAAAATATAATATTTGTTAAAAATATATAAACAAATATAATATAATGCAGATATAATATAAAAATTAAAATCATAATATTTGATATATATTTTATTTGGATTCATTCTGATTCACATCTTTTGATTTTTCGATTTTTATGTTTGGCAGTTACCAAATGGCCGCATGATGACATTTGGCAGCACTTTTAAAAAGTTTATAGCACTGCCATTACGATATTTTATGGCATATTATAAGAAACATTTCAGCGATTTTTGCTGTTAGACACCCACAAGCATGACACTCCAATGTGCCACAAATATTTTTATATTTTTATTTTTATTTGTTTGGTTTTGCTTTTTTGTTTTTTGACTTGTCGCATTTAAAGCTTTCACTGACTTCAATTTTTCTTCTGTGCTCTGAGCATTCGTTTTATTTGGCATAATTTGGTATTTGGCATGAATGTATATGTGTTGCCATAAAACCATATGCTGCTGGGCCAGCCAAAAAAAAAAAAAAAATGCGTTTGACCTTGCTGCTGACTCGTATATGCGGCCAAAGCCCACACAGTGGCAGACAGTTTGATGGTTTCATGATGTTTTCATATTTTTGAGAGTGTTTTTTATGGCGACTACCGAAATGGAGACAAAAGCCAACAGGCGAAAGTTAAGAGCATAATGGAGCATAAATGCTTTGACTGTATAAATGTAATTTTACGCCCCTCCCACCCCTCCGACTCCTGCTCATATATGCGTGCTTTTATGTCCATGTATTACTGCAGCAAGGGCTCTTTATGGTCATGCATCATACAAATGGCATAATTTGGTATTTCAGGTGAGGATTTAGCACTAAGGCTCTCTCGGCTGCTTCTTTAAAGCAACTCCAAGTGTGTCTGATTAATTTCAATTAGTTAATCAACGAACGAGCTGAAGCTCGAGCTCTGCTTGCCTCTCGATTGATGAACGAATTGCTGGGCCATAAAGAGATCGGTTAATTAATGGCGTTAATGTCCGGACAGCAGCTCTCTCTGGAGCGTCGAGCTAATTAACCAAATTGACAAATCAAGCTACCAAAAAGGACTTGGCCCTCGAGCCATAATATCATTTAACGGCCTGCTTAATTAACAGCCAAGTCAAGGTGTTAACGGCCTGGCTTGGCTTTTAAGCCACCAAAAAATATTTAATCCAATTTCGCAGCAAGGACAATCGGCAGAGCTGGGGCGCACACTAACTGCCACACACACATACTAAATGCCATTTCAAAGGCTTGAAATGCAGGTGGGCCGCTTACCTTTTATGCTGAAGCACTGAAACGAGAACAAAAAGAGAAAAACCAAAAGGTTAAATATAGTCAGGCGAGAGCGAGAGAGAGAGATAAAATCTTAAGTATGCATGTAATCCCGAAACAATTTTATTAGCCAAACGCGCCTTAGATGGCTTAGACGCCAAAACGGAAGCCAATTAGGCTAATGCTCTTGTCGGCACAGCGGAGCCGAAAATGTGCCGCCCACGACGAAGGCGACTTCAAGTGTTTACACATAGAGGCTCCACAGCTCGTCTAGTTAGCTGTCTGTCATGCCCTTCAAGCAGATTATATTTTAATAGAAACACATTTGGGCGTAACAAAAATCGTTTATAAATATGTTTTCCAGCAAAGTGAAAAACACAGCCAAAGGACATTGACTTTGCGGTCCTCGTGCCACAGCACAGCTGAAAACTTTTGTCACATTGAACTCAGTCCGAGAGACTTTTCTCCCAGTTCTTTGTTAAAGCTGAGCCGCAAAACAAACGTAGGCAATGCTCGACTGGGAGTTACCTTAGACACTGAATAGATGTGGCTCATTATACCCTGAACCCATTGAAAATGGGAAATCAGGGTATAATGGTTTTGTTGAAATGTATGTAACAGGCAGACTACAAAGTACATACATACATATATTCTTAATCAGGGTGCCGAGCTGAGTCGATTTAGCATTATTCGTCTGTCTATTTCTTTTAAATATTCCCTCTACGTATTTCTTACAAGTATTTCCGCTAAGTATTTCCTCTACGTATTTCCTTTACGAAATTCATCATATTTACTTTACGTAATCCCTCTACGTAGTTACGTAATGCTTAGCTGATCGATCACACACTCTACTTCACTTTATTGCGCTGACCCCCACCAGGCCTGGACGACTGAAGAAATGCTGCAGCTGCTGCCGTTTATATAGGGCCACTTTTACTCAAGCACTGTCTCTCTCAAAGGTTGAGTCGAGCTACAAGTGACCAATGGGAACGCTCTTTGCTGCTGTGAGCATTCTAGCTGCATACACATAGACAACTTTTAAGATCTTCTGCATTTGTCTCTCTCTCTCTCTCTCTCTCTCAAATGTTGGGCCCGTTGCAGTCGAGCTTCAAGTGACCAATTGAAACGCTCTCTGCTGCTGTGAGCATTCTAGCTGCATACACATAGACAACTTTTAAGATCTTCAGCATTTGTCTCTCTCTCTCTCCTTGCTTTTACTTTTACTAAAGTACTGTCTCTCTCAAATGTTGGGCCCGTTGCAGTCGTGCTGCAAGTGACCAATAGGAACACTCTCTGCTGCTGTGAACATTCTAGCTCCGTTTTATCTAAATACAAATAGGAAATGAGAACTGCTGCATACACATAGACAACTTTTATGAGTGAGGGATCATTGAATGTCGTTCAGTTTAGCTTTTCTTTATATATATGATTTGGATGGCAGCTCTTATAAGTTCTTGGATTTATTTACATATGAAAATACATCTCAGCCTGATACACAGACAGGGAGAGTTGATTTAATGGCCTACATGCCGTCGCATTCGCTCGCAGCAACAGCCGAACTATGTTCAGCAAGCGCTACTATATTTGTCTCATTCTCACACTCACTCTCTCGTAAAGTGTTTATTTGAGTACAGCGTTCAATGAGACGCTCCCTTGTCATATCATATTATATTAGCAGAATATATATATTTATCAGATCTAAATACTACTGCAAGTCAACAACTGATATTTCATTTGATTTAATATTTACACAGTTTGCCAGAGGATCACAAAAAATACTTTTACTCAGCTCAAATCTGCCTAATCGGAAATCTCTGCCATGTTCATACGCTCATTCCTAAAGCTGTGTATAGAAAATTCTTTAAAAATTGTTCTTGAGCAAAGCTGAGCTAAAAACAATTTGCAAAGTGATTGAAACAAAGTTTGGCTGCACAGCCTAAGCCAGAAAGCAGAACTGGCAAAATGTAAACAAGAACGAGCTAAATTGCTGGTTCAAGTCAAGAGAGCGGCACGTGCAGGCATGTTATTCTAGGCAAAAACCAGTGCAGATGCATACACCTACACACACATATAGCTAAGCACTCGCGTTTTACGAGGAGCACCCGCTGTGCCGAGTTTGGAAGCAATTTATCAAAACATTGCATAACAATAGAGCTGGAATATGCCAAGCCATAGAGAATATTCAAAACTACTTTAACTTTATGCTCCTGCGATCTGAACACGTGTTAACAACATAAATGCATAGCAGTAAGCCTCAGAAACTGTTCGACAAGGACGAGCCATGTGTTCGCCATGTTCCGGGGAACCTGCAGAAGCTTTCACTGGGAGTAGTATATATGTATATGCATATGTATATATGTATGTGTGTGTGTGGAGGAGATTGTCCTTTGCAGCTGCAGTTGTTGAAATGTATTTGATTCAATAATTTTATTACCATTGTCTTTTAGACAAAGGGAGAGAGAGAGAGAGAGAGGGAGACGGAAGAAGAGAGAGACATTGAGGTTACTAACTAAATTTAAGCTTCAATTGCAGCAATTGAAATTTTGCACATTCAAAACGTTTTGTGATTGGTATAGATCAATTTCATTTCAAGAAATCCTCAACCTATTAAAATACATCATATTTTTTGCAAAATATGAACTAAAAAAAATTTAAATTAGCGCCTAATTAGTAGACCCAATTCTTTAATTAATTAAACTAATTTAATATTCATGTATAAGAACATAATTTTATTTTTATTAAATTTAAATATCAAATTAAAATAAACAATAATTTGAATAAAAATTTTCAGCTGATACATTTAATTTATTATTTAATCTTAAGTCGTTAAATTGTTTTATTAATTAATAAATAATAGTATTTTATTTTTTATTATTATTTTATTATATTATTTATTATTATTTTATATATTTTATAGATATACAATAATTCATTTATCTTTTTAAATTTATGAAAAATAAAAAACCTTCTCAAGTTTATTCATTTAATTTGATATTTGATTTATATTAAATAAACTTTTTAAAAGAATTTTGCAATCAATTTTAATCATAATTAATTTTCGCAAATTTATGGTTTGCATTAAATGAAAAACTGATTTTATTTTGATAATAAAAAAATTCGAAATAAATAAAAATAGAATATCAACAACTTTGTTCAGCACAAAGTTAAATTCTCAAACAGTTGGGTTTTTTTTTTTTTTTTTTAATTGGCCCACGTCGGGCAGAAGTGAATTTTTAGTTCAGCTGTGGAGCATGTGGCAAAGAATATTTCATATAGCGAAGGCAAAGGCAGCTGGAATCATAAATTAAAATCAAAAGGCGATGGGGATGGGCAATAAAACTGCGAAAACTTTTGCTGAATGGCGGCTCTAAAAGGCAAAGTCAGGGAGCATTAAAAGGTTCCATTGGGCATATATACAATATGCACACAGCGAGAGGGAGAGAGAGGGAGGTACTCGTGTACTCATGTGAAAAGTCAAACATACACACACACACACACATGCAGACATAGACAAATGGAGGTGGCCACAAAAGCAGCTGTAAAATAGTTTTTCATATCCGCTGGCAACTTGCATTGTGAGACGGCCTTGTCTGTAGTTCATGTATGTGTGTGTGTGTGTGTGTGTGTGTGTATGTTTGTCACCTGAACAGCTGTAGTTGCTGGGAGGCTGTTATCCTGTGGCCCTGCCAGCCATATGATTGCGCATTCATAATATTTCCTAGCCCCGTTCCCCTTCCATCTCTTTGCTTTGCGCTTGCAACTCGAACACAAAGCTCATTTTTCTCATTTGGCTTGCGGAAATTTGCACTGCATAGTGCAAATCAAAGCCGCTCTCTATGCCATTGACAACGCACACACACACACACGCGCACATACAGTGGCTTCACAAAGTATCTGTCACAAAATAAACTTTGATTTATTTATACACACTTTGCACTCTGCTTTTCGGCCCCAGGCCAAAGACTCTCAAGTCATGGTAAATATTTTGTTGCCGTTTTCCAAGAGGCCAAGCAGCTGCCCTTAGAGCGTCTGTCTGTGTGTGTGTGAGTGTGTTTGCATGTTTATATACTTCCTATTGCCTTGCCACAACTTTTGCACTTGTGAGCTCGCTCCGCCAGGTAGCAAATGCACAATTTCACAATTCCGTAGACAATTAGAAACTAGTTAATTAAATTGCTATAAAGAGCGTTGCCTATTCAGCATTTCCTAAGCCATTTAGCAGTTAAGTCAAATATTTATTTTAAAACGATTTGTTCATGCATTTTAAACAAATTTCACCAAGGGCTAGCAGAAAATTCAAATCAATTGCAAATCCGCATGGAGCAAAAGTAATGCAAAAAGTTTTCATAGAAAGAGCCAAATGTTTTTAAGCCTTAAGCTCATTGAGATGGGATAAATAGGCTTTGGTCGTTCGCCTGTGTCAATGAGCACTTGAAATAAATATTAATAAATAATAGTAAATAAATATTATTTGACTGGCGTAAGAGGATTCGAATTCAAATGGAAAATCTAAATGAGCAAGAAAACTTTGTACCCAAACTTAGCAGAGATTAACTGTTTATTTGTTATCATAATAAATTATTAAAAATATTTGTATAAAAATATACATTTTTTTTACTCTTCTTACTCAACAAATATTTATGCCAAAGTTTACTTCTGTCTACTATAATTTTCTTTACTAAAGCAGCCTTAAATATTGCTTAAGCTGCGGCCTTTAAGCTACTGGCTTTTCCGTGTATTTGGCTCAAACTTGATGCCCAACAAACACACACACACACATTCAGTGCATAAATATTTATAGACGATTTTGCTTTCAATCTGTGCACATCAAAGATCAAATATTCAATGTTAGCACAAATAAATACAAACTCTCATTGTGAAGCCGACAACTTGCTCGAGTAGTCGAGTACTTACAGCTGTCAATTCACATGCACACTCACCCAAGCACTCAGTCGAAAGGCAGCGCTCAGGTGAGTGAAGCTGGCAGGAGGAGAAGGGGAAGAGTCTTTGCTCAATAGTTTTGGCTGTAACAGCAACAATATCTTCTACTATTTTCAGCTATTTCTTTTTCTTCTCTTTGTGGGTTTGTCAGTTTGCTGATATATTTACCGTGACAGACAGCCGCTCCTGGCCGGAGTGGCACAATGTCTGCTGGCAGCTGTTTGTCGCGTGTTGCAACAGCTTTAACGGGGATTTATGCAGATTACAGTGGCAACAAGTTGGGCAAACTTGCAGAATGTGTGCCGCATCTGCACAAACATTGCTGGCCCCCACAGGACTAGCCATTTTTACATAAACAAATTGCCACCAAGCTGGGCAGCTTACTACACACACTAAGTGGCAAACTGTGTAACGATTTGGATCGGTGCGAATGCTTAAATAAAATGTATAAAAATATTTGATTTGATAGTGGTTAAGCTGCTAAAGACTTGAAGCCCTCAGTTGACCAGTAAACAGCTCTTGCTCATCCTGCTGTTGCTCTTACACTGTTCACATTTGATTGCTCTTCACTTGAACCGGATTGCCCTTTGAGCTGGCACTCAAAAGCTGCTTGCTATGTCAACTCGGCTCATACTCCAACTGACTCTGACATGCCAAGGAAGAGCAACAATTTTTGTTGTATTTAAATGCTGTTGCTGTTGTTGTTGCTGTTGCTGTTGCTGTTGCTGTTATATACTCATATGCATAGCAAACATATTTGAGAGGTTTTTGTGTGCTGCCATTTCACATAATCTTGGATAGTTGCGTGTGTGTGTGGCCCGGAATAGCTTTAGCCAGCACAGCCGGAAAATATACATAAGAGTACGTGTAAAATGGATGCGAGGGGAATGGCGCACTGCTTATGCCACGCTGAAGATGAAGTTCTTTGGTAGGGGCTGCACAGCATGTGGCACGACTGCAGCTGAATTTGTTTGCTTATTATGCTATAATTCGCATGTAGTACGTATGCGCCCCCTGGTTGCACGTCTAACACCAACACAGCGCATAAACAAACCCATTAATGCGATTCTATGCGCGGTTTTATGCCCCCTTGAGCAGCACGTTGCATCGAAATGGGGCACGTAGAAATACTTTCACGCTTATAATAAAGTGCGCTTTCAGTTGGCTTTTGAATAATAAATGCCTGAACAATCGATGGGCGTACCATGGGCGACCCACGCACCCGCAACCTTGACCTTGGCTTGAGAGAGAGAGAGAGAAAGGGAATTTATGAGGAGAGCGTGGGCTCAAAATATGTTTGCTTAACTGCCTTATAAGAGAGTAGGCTTATTTACTTTCGAGCCTAAGGGGGGCTCTAAATATGAATGGAAGCGGAATTGGAAGGAATTTCATTTAGATTTTGCTACTTTTCATACATGCTCAGTTTAAATAAACAAAATATATTCAACTATTTATATTATTTAATGAATTAAATTAAATTTTAATCAGTTAAATATAGTATTTTAAAATTGTATTATATAAAAATATTAAATAGCTCATAAATAATAAATTGTGAATAAATAATATATTTTAAATAATTTATAAAGCAACAATTCATTTGTCACTGCATCAATTAAACATTTTAAATAACTCAAAATCAAAGGAATAAATAAATAAATAAATGAAAATGCGTTAAGCTGACTGCACATATTTATCAGGTATTTTAATAACTCTTTGAAGAATATGCATAAATTTGCAATAAAACTTTTCATATTTATATAGCTGCAAAGCAGCTTAAATAAAAATATTACGTATACGCAATGTAGTTAGCGGCATAAATCTGCTCATTGATGTTCATTTCTCCATTGCAATGGAAATAAATATTTCTTAAATAATAGCACTAGTGAGCATATTGGTATATACTTTAATTAATTAATACTTTATATACTTTAACTAATTAATGAAAGAAAAGCTTGAACTTGATTAAATTGTATTTAAACTATGTAAAAAAAAAAAATAATATAATTTGTAAACACAATTTTTTTAAGAGCAGAAAAATTAGTTTGCCACGAAAATAAAAAAGTCTACTTGAAAATTATCTTTTATTATTTAATCAAAATATTAAATTTATTTAATTTAATTTTAAATATATATTTCCAAAGATAGAAAAGAATTAGCTAATAAAAAAAAAAAAAAAAAACAATAAAACAATATTAATAAAATGTTTTACTTTATAATTACTTTATTAATTATTATTTTATTAAAAATAAATTATAAATTTCGTTTACAAAATTTCATTTATGTATTTTAAACTCGTTGTTTAAGTACATTAAATATTTCTGATAGTAAAAGAAATGTTTGTTGGCTAACCTCTTTTGCGAAAACAAAACTTTTGTAGTCAAGTGTTGATTTTTGCAGCCAGCTTCTTCTTTACTCTCGCAACTCATCAATTTCGATTAGAGCAGAGAGCTAATGTGCTTCTCTTGTTCTAGTTGGTGCGCATTGCTTGCATATGCAAATTTATGCGCTTGTTTACATTTTGTGAGGCAGGCAGCAGCACAATAAATTGCAGTTGCTAATGTTTCTGGTTGAGTTGGCTTGTCAATTGATCCATAAATGCCGCACAAACTGCAAGACGATTAAATGAAATTGTCTGCCGTGTGGCAGCCAAATGTAATAACAGAAGAGTGGAGCAGAGGGGGGAGCAGTGGGGAGTAGAAGTAGAAGCAGTGGCATCTGCAAGGCGCCGGCAAAGTTTTGTGAGAAATCGAACAACGCCCCCACAATTCAATTGAATGCCAGCTCAGCTTACTTGGAGTCATCGATTCGTCGTCCTTGTGCCTTGATTGACTTGCAATGGCAAATGGCAAATGGAACAACAACTACACTCTTAATATGACATCTTACAGAATAGAGCTATTAAAGAGTAAAGCACTTGTCGCAGTTGGCATTGCAATATTTGCCTCATAGACTTCATTCTCCCCATTCGATTTGACATTGCTCAGTCGATGCTTGACTACTGATAAGTGAAGAGCTGATTTGAGTAAGGCACAAATTACATTTACAGTAAATGTAAATTGAGTTTAAATCAAGCTTAAATCTAGCTTAAGTTTCCTCTCGATTAGACTCGCTTGCAGCATGGCGCATTTATTTATTTATTATAATATTAATTTATTTATTTGTTTTTTATTTATTGATTTCTTTCTTTCTTTCTTTCTTTATTTTTTTATTTATTCATTTATTTTTTTTCTTCATATTTTAATTTCAATAAGAAATTTTAAAATCTCTTAAAGACTTATTTAAAATTTATTAATTTAAATAAAAAATCACTTGAATGGATTTCAGCTTACAAAATCAAGTCGCTGATCAGCCCAGTAGTTAAATATTTAAGAAATGCCATAAATAACTAATGAGGAATTAGGGAATGTAATAATATCTAAACATAGATCCATTCGCCCGGCAAATGTTCCTTTAAATTTATTTGTGGGGCTCGCTCAACTCTTGCATGCAGTTTACAAAGCCTGCGTTCGCATTATTTTTTATGGCCTGTTTCAGCAAACGCGTACGAAAATAAATTCGCACATATTTTTTGGGAGCGCTCTGCGGCTGCTTCCTGCGCATTCCCAGGCCGGGCATATTCTTTAGTACTTGCAGATAAATAAAATTGTGTTGCGACTTTGGGCTAAGGCAGTCGTGAAATATAACAATCCACTCGATATGTGTGTGTGTGTTTGTAAGGCATTTTAATGTTTACCATTCGAGGGTACAGAAACTGTCGGACCTAACGGTTCTTTTACTTTTTGCATGTCGCGGCCGCCACCTGTCGCCGTGGGCGTGGTAACTGATATTTCAGAGCAGCCATGCCGTCACACTGGGCGTATGTGTAACACACACACACACACACACACAGGGAGTATGGGTTGTTGTTTTTTTTGCGCTGGTGTTGGCGCAGCAGCTGCTGCCGCAAGTTTTTGCACAAAGTAAATTAAATTTGGTGCTGTGAGTTTAGCTTAAATGAAAACTTTCCGTTCAGCCAGCGCATCTCAAGTTCTGTCTGCCTCTACCCGCTGCCCCGCCCAGTTGTGCTGTCTTAGTTTAGTGGATCTTAATTAAAACGCGACTCGACGCAAAACAACTTGAGGCAATGTTTTTGAGCGTCCCCTTGATGCTTAATTAAAATACTTATACGACATGTTGTACGCCGCCATGAGATGTGTGTCAACAGCTGCTAATGCCACACCTGACGCATTCGTGCACCTGTATAGCACGATGTCAGCCAAGTGCTCCTCCTCTCCCTCTGCCCCTCTCTCTCTGACACCCACTATCTGCTGCTCCTGTTTGTATTTGTCTGGCCGATTTCTTGACGTGCCCCCAGCCCCAGCTCCAGCTCCAGCTCCAGCCTCCTGCCTCCTGCTCGTTTGTCGGCTCGGCAAAGTGCGCAATCCACGCTAATTTGCAATTCCCACAAAATGACACGAGCATCCAGCCAGAGCAGTCGCCATCGCAATTGCCGTCAACGTCACCAGTCAGAACGTCGGCAGCAAACACTTGAATCTTTCCTTCCTGCCGTATTTCACTTACGGCTTTGTTTCTTTCACGTCGCAGAAGTACGCGCGATTGGAGCCAGCTTTCTGTTAATACATTTGTATGAGCTGGGTGGGGCCTGAACCAAAATTACGAAACGTTGCCAAGTGAAATCAAATAAAAGAGCAGAGCGGAATTTGAGATAAACTTCAGCAGAGATATGAGCTATAGTCTTGGATATACTTTGTTAAAGTAATGCCAGTATGTACTACGTTTGTATTATAGGACTATCATCTTGAGCAGTTGAAAAGTCCATGAGAACATAGCTCCATTTGAACTTGAGAGTTACTTAGTCTAAGGGATTCGTGAATTGACTATTATGGGAGAGTTCAGAGTGCTAACTATATCTAGATCTTGCCTTTATATGTCTATCGCCTTGATCAATTAAAAAGTCCAGGCGATCATAGCTATATTTGTGTTAAAGCTAAGCAAGTCAGAGAACGGAGATATATAACTCTTATTTTGTTTCACAGTTTTAACTAGATCTTATGTAGATCTTTCCCTCACATGACTATTGAGAAACCCGAAAGATTCTAACAGAGTAGAAGCTTTATTTATATATTATTCATGTGAGAATGTATTACGAATCGCTTCAAGTGGCACTTGAAGCTCATACATATGTAAATTGTGAATGGACAGAAATTTTCCCGCTGCTGAGATTTCCAGGAGTGTTAGCCCCAGAACGAGCTCGTTCCTGGCTCGACGAGGAAACGTAAAAGTGAATCGACATCGATTTCCTACTGCCAAGAGTACGATGTTCTGTGGATTGTCCTACTTTCTACTGAGTTTGAGCATGATGGACTGCAAATGCTTTCGTGCTCCTGCTTTGGCGATTTCTTAGTTCCTAAGAACTGCTCCGCTCTGGACATGCTGATCGGAGAGCTGCTGGAGCCCATGTGCATCAGATTGTGTGCGGAATTGAGGTGTGTTGGTAGAATATCGTCAGCCAGGCACAGATTGCTGACTTGATCGAAGGAGTCGGCACTCTCGAGGGCGGGCAGGCCGCGATGCTGGATCAGCTTGAGGGGCGTCTCCTTGTCGCACTTCTTGTACGGCTTCTCTTCGGAGGCCATTTTCATGATTTGCGTGGACTTCTCGAGCATCTCTCGGCGTTCGTGCTGCTGCTCGTCGAGGCACTTTTTGCGCTGCTCGTAGCTCTTGAACGCCAGGTCGGCCTTCGAGTAGTAGCCGGGCCAGCAGTAGTCGCGTATTTTCTTACGGGTCATCAACCGGTTATCGGGCGTTTCGATTTGATTCTGGCGCCGGTAGGCCTCCACTGCCCGGGCAATGGGCAGAACGGGTCGACCCGACTGCTTCGCCGCCTTCACCGAGTCGAGCGCATCGCTGAAGAACTGCACGTCATCGGGCAGATAGGAATCGGCCTGGCAGGAGGAGAAACGCACTTGCTCCTGTTGGCGCCGTGCCAGAAACTCGTCCTGCTGGCCGCACAGCATGCGTCGCAGCTTGATGCTATCGTCGCGTCTCTTGGCCCGCTGGCACCACGCGAAGCGCTGATTCACCTGGCTGTTCTTGAGGCGCTCGGCCACCTGGAAGCGACGAATCTCCGCCGCCTGCTTGCGTCGCAGCTCCTGCTGCTGCTGCGCCTTCAGCTCGTAGGCACGGCGCTCCTTGGCCAGCTGCTGCAGTCTGCACTCGCGGCGCGCTTGCTCCACCAGCAAATCCTCCTCAAAGCGGTCCACCACCTGCTGCTCCAGCTCCTCGGTCCGGCGCCTCTGCGCCTGCTGTTGCCGGCACAGCTGAATCGCGAGCTGCTCCTTCCGCTGGATCAGCTCGGCCCGCTGCTGTTTGATGCCCTTGGCTGCATCCGTGTTCAGATGACGCCTCTTCACGGTGTCCACACAAACCGTTCGATCGTCGATGCTCTCGCAGATGTTTCTGTCTGTGATTGATGACGTTTCAGATTTAGTTTGTATTTAATATTGATCTCTATCTCTTTCTCCCCCTCTCTCTCTCTCACACTCTTGCAACTTACATTTTTCGACCTCCGCCTTCTCCTTGAGGGCATCTCGGTAGGCGCGCACGCGAAACTCGCGACTTTTCTGGGCACGTTCCTTGGCCGCCTTCTTCTCCAGCTCGTGCAGGCACTGGTACTGCGCCCGCTCCACAATGACATCGAAGGTCTCTTGCTCCTTCGCGTCCAGTTTGCGCAGTCGCCGCTCTTCCATCTCCTTGGCGATCTCTTTGCCGTACTCGAGCGCCTTTGCCTTCCTCTCCAGCTTCTCCTCCTCTACACCGAGCACACTGTACGGAATGCAGATCTCCGGGCACAGCTTCTCATCAAGCTGCTGCTGCTGCTGCGCCTCTTCGGCAATTTGACGGTTGAGGATCTCATTGAAGTTCCGCTGAAAGATCACTTCGCTCTGCAGGCGAGCACTCTTAAGTGCCCTTTGGCCCGGCTTCATGTTCTCCAGTATGCGATTGGCCCTATAGATGCGCTCCTTGCGCATCTGCTCGTCCTCCAGCTTCACCTGTTGGTCGAGAATGGCAGCATCCTTGGCCTCCTGCTCCAGCTTGGCCTGCTTCTCCTCGTCCAAGGACATTGGACCCGTATGCTTGAAGCGCCTGCATAGGGCATCGTTGCCATCCTTCAGATATGTCATGTACCGCAGCTCCTCCTGCTCAGCCGCCAGTATATCCCGCTTCTTCTGCATAGTTGCTCTGGCAACGATCTCGCCCAGCCGCTTGGCCGTCAGCACAGTTGGTATCACCTTCCGGTTGTTCAGGTACTTTGTGTGCCCGGGTGACGCGAGGCACACCTTATTGAACTCCCTGCTCGACATTGTATCGTACTATCGTATCCCTATCTCTTCTAATCTCTTCCTATCTACCGCGAAGTGTTGTCGCTGTTGACCCGGAGTGTACGAGTGTACGTATTGTGTTGCGTGTGTCTGTTAGTGTCTGTTTTTTGTTTGATTGTGTGTGTCTGATGTATAGCCAGGCCCGTAGGCTAGTGTTGTGGCTCATGTTTGCAGCCAGGCTTACTTGGGTAAAGATGAAATGGAAAATGTAGGTGTTTTTTTATTAAATTTATTTATTAAGGAATATTTATAAGGAGTATTTTGACTTTTGTATAGAAACTTTATTTATATTTATTTTTATTTCATGTCCCTTTTTTTAGCAGAAAATCTTGCACTTCTGCATTCAATTTTCATCGATCTAACCATTTGCGTGAGATATAGGCTTATTAGGAATTTTCCCTTTGTACTGCTTCCCATTCCCCAGTTGCAATGAACCCATATATAATACCTCGCATATTTATCTCCTATCTACGTTTATTTCATTCTCTTAAATGCATAGATGCATACATATACATAGATATATATATATGCACATATGTATATATACATTTATATATATATATATATACATATTTATACATATCTACGTAACCATATACATACATATATATACACATATACATATACACACATACACATACATATAAATATATAAATATACAAAGCTATTGCGAATTGAATTGATCAATTGGAAATTGTGATATATGTATGTATGTATAAGTCATGATCATGATCATAATCATGACTTGACTTTAGTGAATCTTCGTATATATGTATGTCTCAATCGTGAACATCGTATTATAGTCCGTGAGTTAGCGCCAAACTCTTTTGCGCAGGGGAGCCTTCCGCTTGGCGTCTTTGCAGTCCGGCTCGGACGGAGGCTTATATTCGGAGGCGTGGCGCGATAAAGTCTTTTGGCCAGCTGACTCCACGGAGGGCACTTTCGACACACAGACGGGCGGAGGATTGTTGAAGTTTTTGGGTCTGGTCTGAGCCTCCTTCTCGTCGCAAGTCGTCATCACCTCGATATTGGGCGGACAGGGGCCACCCTGGATCACGGGCTCCTCCTCGCACATGAAGTTGCTGGGGGAGTCGAAGGAATCCATGCTCTGAATAGCCGGCATTCCGCGATACTGGAAGCACTTCTGGGGGCATTCCATTTCGCATTTCTGATACGGCCGCTCCTTGGACGCCAGCTTCGTAATGGTAATGCAATTGTCGAGGATCTTCTGGCGCTCCGAGTCCAGTTCCTGGCGACATTGCTCACGCGCCTCATAGTTTTTGTAGGCGAGCTCCGCCTTGGAGAAGTAACCGGGCCAGCAGTAGTCACGCAACTTGCTCCGGCCCACCATCCGGCCCTCGGGCACGTGATCGATCTGGTTCTGGCGGCGATAAATCTCAGCAGCCTTGGCCATCGGATACATGATCTTCCCCTCCTCGTAAGCCTCCACAACGGCCTTGGCCGCATCGTCGAAGAATATCACATCGTCCCTGATGTACGGATCCGCCTGGCATGACGAGACACGCATTTTCTCCGCATTGCGACGCGCCAGGAACTCGTCGCGCTGGCCAAAGAGCACCTTCCGCAGGTTGGCCGTTGCCTGATCCCTCTTCCGTTTCTCGCTGGCATAGAACCGTCGGTTCGTCTCCATGTTCTTGAAACGCTCAGCGACCTCGAAGCGATGGATCTGCGCCTCGCGCTGCCGTCGTGCCTCGCCCTGCAGGCGTTCCTCACGCTCGTAGGCGCGCCGCTGCCGGGCGAGCTCCTCTTTCTCGCATTGGCGCCGTCCCTCGTCCATCTCGACCTCGGCTTGGTAGCGGTCGACCAATTCCGTCTGGTATTCCGCCTCCCGGCGCTCGTTCTCCCTTATCATTGCGCCGAGCTCTGCGGCCACTCTGGCCCGCTCCTTTATTTTCGCCGCTATCGCTTTCTTGTACTCCACGTTGTAGCGCTTGTCCAGATTGCGGCGCCTCGTCACATCAACGCAAATGACCCGATCGTTGATCTGCTCGCGAATGCGCTCGTCTAGCGGTGGGGAGAGGGCAGTAATTAAAGAAGCTAACCCGAAGCCAGCTGAGAGCTATTTGCTTACATTCTCGGATCTTGGCCTTCTCCTTCAGTGCGTCTCGATAGGCACGACGGCAAAACTCGCGTTTCTTCGCCTTCCGCTCGGCCAGCTCCTTCTTCTCCTTCTCGTGCAGGCATTGGTACTGCGCACGCTCGATCAGTGTGTCGCATAGCTCCTGCTCCTCTTGGGCCAGTTTCCGTTCACGTCTCTCCTCCAGATCCTTGAGGAATTCCGCCCGCACTCGAATCGCCCGCGCGGCCTCCTCAGCTTTCACCTCCTCCTCTGTAATGGTGCTGAAGGGAATCAGTGTCTCGGGGCAGATGGCGTCCTGCCTGGCTGTTTCTCGCCTGGCATCCTCGGCAATCTCCCGGTTGACGGCCTCGTTGTACTGCCGCTCATGGACCACCTGACTCTCGACCACGGCGTGGTGCAATGCCCGCTGGCCCGCCTTCAGGTCTTCCAAAATGCGGTTGGCCCTTATTATGCGCTTCTTGCGGTTCAGATCATCCTCCATTTTCACTTGCTTCGCCCTGATCTCGCCCTCCCTCAGCTCCTGGTCCAGTTTCGCTTGCTTTTCCTCATCCAGCGACTGGGCCCCAACGTTTGTAAACTGCTTACAGAGCCAATCGCTGCCCTCCTGCAGATACTTCATATAGCGCTCATCCTCCTCCTTCTGTGCCGCCGCTGCCAGCTTTTTATCCATGCGCGACCTGCCCATGATCGCCTCAAAGCGTTTGGCCGTAACCACTACGGGAAATATCTTGCGTTTCCCTGGCACTTGCCTGCGATTTTCCAGGAACCTAACATGGCCCGGCGGCGCCAAACAGGACTTGTCCATCGCGGGAATGGGCATTGTGAACTAGTTTTGGAACGAATACCACGAACCAGTGTGAGTTTCTTTCGATTTATTAGTATTGTGTATTGTATGTATTTTTATCGAGTATCTGACACGATCGAGATGCCGTCTGGAGCATTTTTGAGAGAATGATAGCGGAGTAGTAGCCTACCTGCTCTGACAGCTCATAGGGTACTACATATTAGGGAATGTATATGTATATATGATGAAGAGCTGGAATCTATATTGATATATGCATATATAAATATATATAGGACAACAGAATATTATTGTATATTATTATTAATAATTACAAATTAAAACTTTTTCAATATGTATACTCTATTGATTACCATTTTCTTTCTTGTGGCTGACTGTACGTTTCTTATAGAGTTTTTGCTTGCTCCAGAAGGAACTAAGGGAGTGGTAAGAGGCCCTTCTCAAGGAAATTAGTTATGATTAGCTTCATTAGGAGTCTATCTATATGCATAAATTCCCTTGTATTCCTTATGGTCTCAACCGGCATCGAACTAATGAACATCAGCTTTTGTTTTGGGTTCATTTGTGCGGCCGTAGCCCGTAGGGGTGAGAACAACCCCCAAAAACGCTTTGCTGTGCAACAGCTTAAATTGTCTGTTTGGGGCTTCAGGTTGCTTTTGTTATTTAATATGTTTTTTTGCAACCCATTCTGGTTTTTCCACTGTGAATAGGCTAAAACTGCAAATTAGTTAAAGCTTTAACAATTTGGAGAGTTTTGTGTTACTCTAATTAGGCCATCATTTATGGAGCCCAAAACATAATAGTTGAGCCCCAAAATGTCTGTCATAATGATGCTCTGTAGTTGGTTAATTACAGCAATCAATAGAGATTTTAATATGTGTGAAAGTTGTATTTATATAATGCATATGCATATATTTATTTGACGAAAATATACTGTATAATATTAATAGAGAAGTATTTGATTTAAAGATTTAATTTTATATTTTTGTGTGAGATTTTTTGAGCATTTTCTTTTATAGGAATTATTATGAAAAATGTAATTTTTATTTATTATTTTTAGCTGTTGAAAATTATAGTATTTTAAATAATTATTTATTGTCTTCAGTATGCATATATAAGAAATTAAATATAAAACAAGTATGAAAGCTCAAGTCGAGTCCGCTCGACTAGCAAATCCCCTGAACAAATTATTGAAGCAGCAGAGAACGTTCCCATTGGTCACTTGAAGCTCGACGAAAGAGACAGGCCTTGAGTAAAAGTAAAAGTATATGTGTATGCAGCTGTATTCATTTGGTATTTATATTTAGGTAAAGCGCAGCGAGAATGCTCAAAGCAGCACAGAGCGTGCCCATTGGTCACTTAAACTCGACTGCAACGAGAGAGACAGTACTTGAGTAAAAGTAAAAGCAAAGAGAGAAGTGCAGAAGATCACTAAAGTTGTCTATGTGTATGTAAAACGAAGCTAGAATGCTCACAGCAGCAGAGAGCGCTCCCATTGGTCACTTGCAGCTCGACTCAACCTTTGAGAGAGAGAGAGTGAGTGTTTGAGTAAAAGTGGCTCTATATAAACGGCAGCAGCTGCAGCATTTCTTCAGTCGTCCAGGCCTGCTGGGGGTCAGCGCATTAAAGTGCGTAGAGGAGCGACGTGGAGGAATTACGTAAAGGAAATACGTACAGGAATTACGTAGAGGAAATAAAATAAATCAAATCATCAAGAATATATGTATATACTTTTTTATTTATTTTTTATTTATTTTTATTTTATTTATGAATCTCTTCTCATTTCCACAAAAACTTTTTCCATATCAAAGTCTAATTGTCTTTTCAATAAATCCAAATTTATATAAATATTATATTTATATATTTTCTTTCCCATTATTAAGACCAGTCAGTTTCTATATAACTAAAATGAACTATAAACATAATGCCGTTGGCAGAGCTGAAATCTATTTGCCTAGAAACTTAAATATTCTTTGATGGGCTCTGCGAACTTTATAATGAAAACTTGCAAAATTCGATGCGCTCTTTTGGCAGTTTAGCTAAATATAATAGTAAATATGCATATGTGTGTGTGTGTGTGATTGTGTGTGTGTCTGTCTGTCACTTTGACTGACAGTGTTTTGCTGGCTAAATGGGATTAAAGTTAGCTTAGCTTCTTCAACTCGCACCAAGCACACAATCTGCTTGTATACAAATATGTGTGTGTGTGTGAGTGTGTGTATGTGTGTGCATGTATTTATGCACACTTCAGTTTTGGCAACGCTCGCCACGAAGTGTAAGCCAAAAAGTTAAAAAGGGTTATCACCACGATAACGCAGCAACCAGCCATCAGCTGTATCTGTGTGTGGGTGTGTCTGTGTGTGTGCATGTTGGCCTGGTTAAGATTTTACCCTTCAATGCACAGTCGGATGGGTGTTTTCTTGTTTTCTTCTCTGCTCTTTTTCTCTTCTCTTTTTCTCTTTTTTTGTAGACTGCTTCTGACGTTTATTATATTGCATTATACATATTTGTATTTATGCGCCTTGTGGCGGCTTTTTTTTTATATATATATATTTTTTGGCCTTCCTGCTGTTGGGGCTTTAAATACGAAATACATGTATGAGGCAAAAAAAAAAAAAGAAAATATATATATATAAAAAAGAAATCCTTTTGGTGTGTGCTAATTTGAAATGCGGTCGCATGTCGCCTGTTTCTCTGTCCCTGTGGCTTGTATGGCGTTGACAAGCTGTGCGTGTGTGTGTGTATGGGTATGGGTGTGTACGTGTATGTGGCAGAATTTTGCGGATTTATTTTAATGCGTTTATATTTGGTTCAATATGGCATAGCATTGAGGACACATGTAACTGTATGTGTGCTGTCCCTCTCTCTGTCTCCTTCACACGCCCAATTTATGAATTATTTATCAATATGAACAAAAAAAAAGCAGCAGAAATAAGTTGACAATAACAAACAGCAAATGCAGACGGCCAAGTTTGCCATTGACTTTGACAGCTGTTTAAACTTCTGCCCCGCCCAGCCCAGTGCTGAGCCCACATAAGTAGGCAATGGAATTTGTTTGGAGATTAGCAAGGCCCAGAGGTAAAAAGTCAATTTCAAGCATTACCAAATTACTGATGTAGAATTCTCTGTTTGATCGTCATGCTGTAATTTCGCATTTTCAATGTGAAAGAAAAAGAAAAAGAAAAACTGGCAATTGAATGGGAACAGGAAATTAAATTGTTTACACCGCTCGCACATACATAAGGGCATGAATTTGGCATAACTAAGCTGGCGCTCATCAGCATAATCTGCTTATGTGTATATTTGCATTTCTTAAATTGAAAATAAGTGCCGCAAAGCCTCCTGCTATACGCTTCATGCTTTATGCTCATATTTAAATGGCCCACACACACACACACACGTGTAGCATAAAAACCTAAAAAAAGGAATGCCGAGTGTGAAAGCCAAGCGAGAACTGAAGGGTATATGAGGTCAATAGAGAGGCAGCAGAGTCAAATAATTGAAATTTAATATAGATAATTTAGAAAGTACTTTTCTTTAATTTTAATCAATTTAATAATTTAATTATAATTTTTTTATTCAGCTCACATTTTTCTAGGGTATTTGTTAGTCCTGCTCACACGTTGCTTTCCACTCCGGAATAAAAACTACAATATTCTGTGTTCAGCAGGCGACACTCGGCAAAAGACAGCGGGAGGCATTAAGCACTTGCCAAAACTGTGTACGTGTGTGTGTGTGTGTGAGCGGAAACGGAAATCAGATCAGAGACCGTATACCATGTGGATGACAGGGACATCAGCAGGGGAGGGTTAGCGGGGGGGGGGGGGTGTGCTAGCGAAAAAGGTGGCATGAAATCGTAAACAACCGCAGGACACATTAACGGAAAGCGCGTAAAAAGGGCAGCGTAAAAGCCCGATGAACAAATGCGAAAGAAAACAATGCGAAAAATGAAGATAAATGTGCGAAAATTGCGCAACCGCGCCCCGTTAGCCCGATGCCAGCAGGACTCGGCAGTAGTTAAAAGCAGAAGCGACATATCGATGAGAGCGAGTCCTTTAAGGACATTTTCAATAAGCCGCTCGCTATGCAAATGCTCACAGCTCAATCGGGGAGTCAAGAGCTCGACTCTAACTTGAAGGCAAAAATAAACAATCCGGGCGAAAAATAAATCAAATTTCAACGGCAGGCGAACAAGGCCGGAAGCAAACTTTCGATTCTTGTGATGCGAGAAGAAAGGCAGCGGATGCAAAGTTGCATCAAGCTGTAAGCCGTCAGAGCTGCCATCGAGTTTATCAAGAACCTACAGACTAATGGAATTTGCTCGGTAAGAGCAGAGTAAAAGCAGAGAAACCCAAGAGAACCCGTTGAATATTGCAGCAAATCAGCGATAAAACGATATAAATTTCATTTATGATTTTCAATGTTCGTTTAAATTTTATTTTCTATAATTTGCAGCGGATCAGAGAGCAGAGAGAGAGAGAGAGAGAGAGAGAGAGAGAGAGAGAGAGAGCTCTCATTTTAATAGGTTTAATAGCTATTTGTGTGTTTATAAGCAATTTCATAAATTGATGTGGCTGCAAAAAAAAAAAAAAAACTCCCCAGAATGAATGAAGAAAGCATAAAGAAAATAAGGGAAAATAAGTAAAGAGAAATCTCTTAAGTATAATCCGCTTTACGTCTGTCAAGCTCACAAAAAAAGGTTACGAACGATAATATTCCAAAGTTAAACTAAAGCAGACATTGCTTGAAAACAACATACAGAAACAACAACAACAACAACAACAACAGCAGCAGCAGAAACAAACAAAAATCCAAGACATTGCCCAAGACGGCAGGGAACGGGCGAAAACTGAGGCATTGGCCACAACGTGTGGTCTGGAAAATCTTGAGCAAATTTGCGGTTTTTTTTTCTTCTCTCGTCTTTTTTCTTTGCTTTTTATTGAGCTGCTGCATCGACGAAAGTCCCAAAAGCCTTTATGGGCGACAGCAAGAAAGATAGACAGAGAGAGTGGGGGAGTCTGAGAGATAGAGAAAGAGTGTGGGAAAGTTGGCGAGAAACGTTGCGTGCTTAAAAGGATTTTTTATACGATTTTTATTTAATTTTATGCGTTTTATGTGCCCGATCGGCTGACCGCCCGCATTACCAGGCGATTTTTTTTTCTTTTCGGTAAAGCTACCCAACAGCAACAACAACAACAACAATAAGGCAAAGAAGCCCATGTCTGAATGGCTTAAATTCGTCTAGGAATTGAGGCAATTTAATATGTATGAATATTTAGATGTATAACGTGATTATATTCGTGGATTATTAGTAAATTTGTTTATATATGTAGATATGTATATGTTGACATAGTAATAGATTTCAATTATTGATTAAAATATAAAACGTAAATTGTTCGTAGATTATCAGAAAAAGCAGAAGAGCAGCTAAAGTACAGCTCTATATGTATAGCTATATTTGCCTGTGAGTTACATTTCAAATGAGAGAGACAAGAGCAGAAGCAATTCCTTAAAAATAAAGTACAGCACTAATACTTTACTTAATAATATTATAAACTGTTTAAATACTCACCACACACAAGACGAAGATCACCACAGCCACACGTCCAGCCATCCAGAGCCCAGGCAGCCGACTAAAGCTGCATCTCATCAGGCTTGCCTTTATATAGCTCTCACGCACTCAGCGAGCACAAGAACTAGCCGATCGAAATTATTGCAGAGCTCAAGAGTTCGAGTTCGTGTTTGAGTGGCTGCTGGCTCGAGCTATATAAAGGCAAGCCTGACGGGGGGGCAGCTTCAGTCGGCTGCCTGGGCTCTGGCTGGATGGACGTGTGGTTGTGGTGATCGTCGTTTGGTGTGCGTGGTGAGTAATTAAATAGTTTATTATTATTATAATTAATATTAAGTAAATATTTTATACTTTTATATAGTATTAGTACTGTATTTAATTTTAAGGAATTGTTTTAGTAATAATTGTTTTGTTGAAGATAATGATCATTGTAAATAGTTTATAATTATTATATACATATATATCATTAAGAGTAAGCTTGTTCCTGCGCCCTGCAATCAGCTCCATGAGCAACTCTTCATCTTAAGAGCAGCAGCAGCAGCAGCAAGAGTATTTACTTTACTAATCAAACATGGGCTGTGCACGCTCTTAACTCGGAGCTTGCTTACAATTGGATTACATTAACAGCGGATAATGCTGTTAATAACATAATAAGAGAATGTGGGGAAGTAGCGAAGCTGTTTAATAAAATCTGACATTAACATAAAATATTAATCCGTTGAGCATAAGAGAATGTTCAAGGGAATATTCAAGGGAATATTTAAGGGAATTTTCAAGGGAATATTCAAGAGAATGTTCTTAAACACATATACGTTAAATATTTGAACTTATTATTATACATATATATGTTTTTTTTTTTTACAATTCTGTTGTAAACTGAGGCTCACTTTTTTCAATATATTCAATCTAATTTAATTACGTAACTTTATGCGCTTATTATAAAGGGAAAAAAAGTAGCTCTCATGCTCTTGGCAACCTTTACAAAACTGTCATACAATGCCTTATCAATGTAATTTACAGTGTTATTGCCCCACTGAAAAGAAATATCAATTTTGTTTATCGTATAAATACAGCTGTTAGCTGACTGCTCTATGCATTGCCAATGTGCTCCAGCTGCCTCCATCATTTCGGCTGGGCTGGGTTTCTGGGCGCCGTTGTCCCCAAGATTTGTTTGTGACTTGTGTCTTGCTTCTTGGCAACGACCAAAAATTCACAATCAACAGAAATGTCCCAAAGAACTTGGGCCACTGTCAGACGACGAAGTATCATCGATTATTTAGTTAGCTTGAAAAGCACTTATGGCACAAAACAGTAAACAAAATATAAGAAAGACAACCTTCTGACCCCAAACCTCATGTTATGTTGTTTGTTGTTGTGCCTTTCGCTGCCTTTGCATATTTTTTGTTGTGTCCGAATTGATTCTGTTTGACAGAGAGCTCAAGAGACAGAGAGTTCAATGAATTGCAAATTTTAAATTTTAAATATTCATATAAAAAAAAAGAAAATTGAGAGAGCTATAAATATTGACTTTATTCGCCTTAATTTAAGCTTTACCTTTTGCTAATATTTCATTTCATTGCATTAAATATTATATCGGTTTTACCAGAATGTTAACTTATCCGTGTATATATTTTATTTTATTTTAAAAAAATAAAGAAATAATTTTGTTTCATAGCAAAGTGTTGCATATAAAATCCGCATATTTTTATACATTTTTTCCGTACGTATTTTCTGTCATTTTTTTCGTATGAACGCACAGCTTCAATCAATAAATCATTTCCGCATGCGGTAATTAAATCTTTCACTTCCAATCAGCCGCTGTTTAATATGAGTAAAAAGTAAATGTGCAAAAAAAAAAGCAAGACGAGCTAATACCCTACAAATAAATAATACTTATTAAATTACTTTGATTCTATTTGTCAAATAAGAATGCACAAAGCGGGAGTGCACGACTAGGTAGTTAACTTGAACACTGTGTAGATCGGAAATTCCAATCATTCCACTTTCAAGGACCAGACCACACCCACTCTCTGCCTTTTATTCGCCATCCATGCAGTCACTGCATAAAACTCTTCACTCAGAAACTTCTCATATGTATGTATGTTCATATAAAATTCAAAATTTTCATCAGTTTTATTATTCAGTTTGCCATAAAACTCTCGTACTTTCGTCGAGTAATCAACAACAAGTACAAAGGCAAAAGCACTGAATTGACAAAAGGCTAAAGGCAACAAGGCAACGAGGCTCAAATTGGCGCATCGCACGTAAGGCTTTCGCTTTGACAAGGGAAAAAACTCCCTGTCGAATGTCAACAAATAAAACTTAAAGTATTTGTAAGCAAAAGTTAAGACAAATAATGATGGCAACAAGCATCAGGCATGCATATGGAATATATTTGCCATTTTCTTTCTACTCTCTTTTCGTTTCTTTTCACAATATTCTGTGTCTTGAACGTTCCGGCTGTGCCGTCAATGTTGGCACTAGAAAATCCATTTGGCCCGTCCAGCTCTGGGGAATCGTCGCTAAGGCGACTTATGCGTTCGAGTCGCTAGGAAATAAATTATTCGAGGGTCCCGTCAGTGCTCCAAGCAGCCGGAAGGAGAGCGCTACACAAATTATGATAAGCACTTAAGTATAATAGGCCATGTAGCAATCAATGCGAGTCCCAAATCCCAGCTGGAAGAGCGCAAATGAAAGTTCATAGAAAGGTTCTTTGCTGCTGCTCCTCCTCCTCCTGCTGCTGGTGTTGGTTCTGTGCCAAGTGCATGGTCAGCGTGTCTGGCTGGCTGGCTGCCTGCTCCTTTCCACATACATATATTCACTATATAGTATTGCCATTTCATTCCCACGCTCTGGCAGCCTCGGACAACCAACAAATTCACTTAGATGCCTGTCGACAACTTCGTTTGCCAATTTTTTGTTGTTGCATTCGAATAGAAAATGCACAAATAATGTAAGCAGTGTGCCAAATAGTTGCTCATAGTTGTAGGGGAAATCACAGCTTACACTCTCTCGCTCTCACTCTCACACTCAGTCTCTCTCGCTCTGCATGGTCGAGTGCAAATGATAGAAATGCAAATGGCGGCATTTGCTGCAGGCCAAAAAGATTTGCAAACTGCAAATAACAAACAGCCAAGCCGGAAAATCGCCTTGAAATGTGTCTGAGGCACATTCAGCGCCTGCCAACATGACTTATGAATCCAAAAAATTAGTTCTGTCTGCCCACACACACACACACACACACACACACACACACACACACACAGAGAGAGAGGGACAGGAAAAGGCAATGCCAAAATATTTTCTTATGCATGTGCTTAAATATTTAACATTTGCCTGAATATGTACGCAATAAACAATTCAATTGCGAATGCAGCATTTATATAGGGTATCAGCGACTATGAAATACCCTGTTAAGATAAAACTTGTCGGTTTTATATACAACAAATATTTAATATGCTAAATTATACTTTGTGAATGCAAAGTAAATAAACCTGATTTTTTTTCGAATGTATAAAGTATATGATATTGGTTTGTAATAACTTTTCTTTAAATATGTAAAAACTAAATAAATAAAATATAATTTAAATAAATGGAAAAATATAAAAAAAAGGCAACTTAAACAATTTTATTATAAAAAGTAGAGTGAAAATACTATAACTATGTTTTTTTTTTATAATTATTATAAATAAAGAAAAATTATATTTAATATTAAATAGATGTCTCAAGAAATTGAAAAAATAAATAATATTAAATCAAATACCAAAAATTAATAATATTACTCAAACAAATTTAATAATAAATATAAATAATAATAAAAGAAATAAATATAAATAAATAAATATATATTAATATAATAAATCAATTTTAATATTAATAATATAAATAAGAATCTAAGATAAATATTAACAACTGCAAAAATCCATATACATATACATATATTTAATTTATATAGTTTTATATAATCTAATACGTTTTTTATCTCAAGCAGCTTTCTATGAATATTTCATTGAAATGAAACTTAACATTTGCTTTTGACCAGACATTTATTTTCGTACACTTTTTGCAACTTAACTAAATGTTTATTGAGCAAACAAGCGCTGCCAATGGGGTGACCTCCATTTGCAGAGTCCTTGGGGTGGCCGGATCAACACATGTCAGCCGAAAAGCCCCAACGGACCGGAAACCCGAAAAAAAATTACAACTTTAACTGCAGCCAATGGACGGAAAGTTAGCCGAAGCGCAAAAGCGACACAAACTAAAAAAAGGAAAACGAGCAGGAGGAGGAGGAGGAGAGGGAGAGGGAGGAGGATAAACTATGCATAAAAGTGGAACTAACTCTGGTCAACACAGGAACTGCTTGTGCTTGTGCTTGCTCCAGCTAAGTGGGCGGGGCCAGGGAGTACTTAAACATTTGTCTGCCCAATTTAACTAGTGCGCTAAGCAAATAAAGTGTCAGCCGAAGAGTTTGACGCTCGGCTGGGCTAGCGGTCTCCCAAATGTCCACTGTAATGGAGCACTAAATCTATATGCTGACACAGATCCAGATAGTGATGTGAGAGAGAGAGAGAGAGAGAGAGAGATCTATGAATGGCAGGCAAGCAAACAAGATGCAACCGAGCCAGGCGTTTATTATTGTTTGTAACTGGACGTGGAGCCATCGAGCGGGGGGCAGGGAGCAACACGGATGGGCATCATCAACAGCGCATCATCAGGCAGTCGACCACCAGGCGGAAGTCAAAACAATGGAATGGCCAACCAGCGGAAGCTACACACAAAAGGGCACAAAAGACACTGGGCAAGCTGGGACAAGGGGAGAGGGAGGGAGCGGCATTCAAAAGGCGGAAAGCGTGACATTTCGCTCAGGGAATAAACGAGGGTCGAGCTATTTTGAATGATGTATAATTGTGTGAAGCCCTGGGGGAGCATTCGTTACGCAAAAATTTTAAGTGCGGCCAAATAGTTGGCATCGGCCAACGGAGTTTGGCCAGCGATTCTGCTGTTCTTCTGTTTTTCTGGCCCAATGGGCTGCAAAACACATCCGACCAAGTGCGAGCGTTAATTGCCCCAGAGATATCAGAGAGCTGGCGACCTAACTTATTGGTGGATATAATGCTGATGCGAGCGCCCAAGAGACGTGAAGACATTAGCATTGCCAAAACTTCTGCAATACGCTGCGTATACGCAATTCGCATAGCGTATACGACGCGTATGCGCTTGCACATTGTACAAACTAATTAAAATGCGAGTAAATGTGAAAAATAAAATAAAATAAAAGATCAACCCATGAGCAAAAAACGAGAAAAGGTGAATAAATGTGGCGTCAAATTGAATGACCAGCAGCTGACAGAGGTCGCAGGCGGGCAAAGAGTTTGGGCAATGCGAATACGAAATGAAATTACAGATGACGGAGGGAAAAAAAAAACGAACTGAAACTGAACAGAAATGAGAGAAAAAAGTGGCTGAAGCTGAATTCATTTCAAAAATGCAAGATGCCGTGAAGACGCTGATAAAATGAAGTAGATTTCAGCCGGAATTATAAACAGCTGTAAGAAGAGCTATCACACAGATGAGGTGAGAAAAAGACGACGACGACGACGATGAAGAAGAAGAAGAATATAAATGCCAACGCAGGCAAATGTCCACTTGCCGGAACAAGGGTCCAGGCGGTAACTGGACAAAGGTAACAGCGCGCTGTCGCCCCATTCAGTTTTTGGGCCAAGCGAATGAAGAAAATGAACAAAATTACATCAAGTGTTGGAGTTGCGCTCTTCAACAAAAAAGTGGAAAAAAAAGAACAAGAGCATCCTCAACCATTCAGTCAAAGGCCCTACTGATTCGAGTTGTCCTCATCCAGGCAGCGCAAAGCCGAGCAGCCAAAGGAAATGAAGTTGCTCAACGAATGCGTCCTAATTGAAATGCCTGCAGGACCTTCGCTATATACGCCGCCTGTAAGCAAACCATTCTTTGATGAATATATATATATATATCGTATATATATATAGAGCTTGCCCTACTGCATGCAGCTTTAATTACAGAGCGTGAGAGAACAAGCAATGACAACTTTTAGAATGCAGCCGAGCAAAATGAAAACCACAAATAATGCTTCAGGCTAACCACAAAAATGGAATGAAATCACAGGAAAACGAACCACTTCAAAACCAATAAATATTGTCATTGCTAAGGAGATGGGCTAGAGAGACTAGAAATACCAAATATATAAATACCAATTAAATTTCAATTAAATATAATTGCAAGTGTGAGTATTCAAGTGATTTCTTTGCTCACAATTTGCTTCAGCATAGAACTTTAATTTGTTTATTTATTTTACATGTAGTTTCAATTGAGTTTTTGGCAATGGGAATATTAGCTCTGAATATTTATTCTTTTAATTATTACAAGTTTTTTCACTTTTTAAATATAAAAAATACTTTAAGCTAAATTTAAGCAGCTAACTTAAACAATTAAAAATAATTTGTAATTTAATATTGCATTTTTATAATTTAATTAATTTGTATAATAAACTAACAAATAATGTCTTAAGAATTTTTAAATAAATAAAATCTTTAATGAAAATTTAAATAAATTCGTAAAATTTAAAAAAACAACAGAGAAAAAAAACTTAATTGCAAAAAATTTATACAGCAGACAAAAAAAATAAAATAAATAAATAAATAAAAGGAATTGCAATTAAAACTAAAATAATACAAGAGACAAAAATAAAAATAAATTAATTAATAAATAAATAGAATTACAATTAAAACTAAATGGATACAACAGACAAATATAAAAATAAATAAATAAATAAATAAAATTGCAATTAACAGTAAAATGATACAACAGACAAAAAAAAAAAAAATATTAATAATAAAAAAAAAAAATAAATAAATAAAATTGCAATTAAAACTAAATATGATAAAGTACGTAAGAGCTCAGTCAATGTTTAATAAAGTCTAACCAAGCAAGAGCGACTTTATTTTAAATTAATATATTTAAGCAGGTGTTCAAGTTATTAATAGAAAGTTAATGTTGTAATATTTAAATAGATTTTCCCTTTATTCATAGTGATATTTGAGATTTATGTTTCGCAATAGTTAATAATATAAACTATCAATTAGTTTAGTTTCTTTCTCGCTAGATTTATATAATGATTCATTATTAGATGATATAATTTGTAGTTATAGTTTTAAGTTATATAGATAAACGAATACATCTTCAATGAATGCCTCTCTCTATTCCCATGGGACACGAATCTTTTAAATTTCTTTTTAATACCACTTCAGGGATTCTCCTGCCACAAAATTGCAAAATTTCGTTGCCATTATTTGTTTTATTGTTTCTCGCATCGAACTTTGGCCTGAGCACAATTGTGTGATACAATTAATTTTGGGTTTTTTTTCAAGAGTCATGCATTTAATATTGATGAATTATTGTTTAGTGTCCCTGGGGAGGGGCCAATAAAACATATTGCAGATATATATGTAGAGTCCAAGAGCACAAAAAGAGCAAAGTAGCGTTGCGAATCGAATGTGAGGATGACCAAAATAAAATAAATGCTTCGTTAGAACCTTTTGTGTGTTGTGGGTGTGTGGGTGTGTGAGTGTGAGTGTGTTGCTGGCGGGGCATAATTTAATATGGATGGCAGAAATCCAAAACACTTGAATGAATGCTTTGTCGTGATTTTATATTACACACAAAACCAAATAACTAACCACTGGCAATAACAAAGTCAACGAACACAGACGAATTTAATGAGAGGTCCTGAAGGAGTGAGAAGGACATGCATACATACATACATATAAATACATGTATAGCAGTATCATGTGTATGCATGTGAGTGTGTGTGTGTGTGCAAATTATTGTCCTGGCTCACACATATGAGACGAGTGTTGATTTACATTTTTGATTTATTTTATTTATTTAAGCTGGTGACTGGTTGCTGTTGGTGCTGTTGCTGTTGGTGGTGCTGGTGGTGGTGTCATCGTCTAGGCAGCAACAGCAGCAACAATCCCCGCCGCTAACCAGACCAGAAAATTATTGCTACCCATAACTTTCATGCCTTCATTTGTATTTCTTCTTGATTTTTTGGTCATTTTTCTTTGTTTCTTTTTTTGTTTTTTATTTATATTTTGTCTCGCTAAAAGCCTCTCGGCTATTGTTGTGAATTTATCGCAGCTTTATTTCTCTCTGTAAGCGTTTTATGCCATTTCGTTTTGGTTTGCATTTTCGTTTTGGTTTTTAGTTGAGGTATTTATCACAGCGTCGCTGCCGCTACTTGACTAAGATTTAGTATTGCGCATACGCACAGTCAGCCCATGTTAAGCTCGCTGGCATTAGACAACGTGAATTGCCGTTGAGCAGCCAAATTCATACAAAATCTAAATACCAAATTATAACAATGATTTATGATGATGTTTCCCATTACAATTATTATTATGAATTTAGCTTGAATATTCATATCATGGAATTTATTCTTCACATGTGACATGGAAATAATTCTGCAAATGAAACTTTTAGCTTAGTTGCATTCTCTAAAAAAGTAACTTAATTAAATATATTAAATTTCTTTTTTTAAAAATATATTTTAATATTAGTATTGTCGATTTCTATATCAAAACTTGTTTATAATTGCATATTAAACTTTAATAAAATATCTGTATATTTAATAATACTTTCATATTAATTTATATTGCAGTTATTTGTGAGATAAATGATGTTAGTATTAAATATTTAAATTTAAATCAATTTTGTTTATATATGACATATTTTATATATGTACTTTTTATTCCAATTAATGACTCTCTTCATTTCATATATATTTATAAATATTATTTATAAATTATATATTCCCCTAGAAAAATCCCTCGAACTGTCCACTTCATTAGAAACATGGCTATTAAGCATTTGAATGGCTTAATCATGAGCACGGCTTTAGCTGTTCCCCTGCTCATAATTATCACTTAAGCCCACATTTATCAAGTGTTGGCTGGCTGGCGACACATTATGTTATCATTGACCTCAGCAAGATGGTATGATTTTTGCCATATTTATGAAGCCAATGCAGCTGCTTTAACAGTTTCATAAAGCCGGGCGGAGTGTGGGCTGATAAATTATATTCTTATGGCCCGCAAGTAACTGCAAAATGTATTAAAGTTGAAATTGTGTTAACGGCAAGTTTATTAATTATTTCGTTTGGCCTGAGGATGCCAGCCATAGAGCATGAAAGAGAGAAAGGGAGAGAGAGAGACAGAGAGAGGGAGTCTGACTGTGTCTGAGTTTTGCTCACTACAACAAATCGCAGCTAAAAACATACACTGCGTATGTTTTAGTCTAATTTATTGTTGTTTTAAGTGTGTGTGAGGGAGAGAGAGAAACAGCTTAAAGAACACAGCAGCAAGTGTGGGTGAGTGCTGGCGTGTTTATGTTCAGGCTTATGCAGCTGTTTTAGTCAGTCGGTTGAGCACTAATAGATCCTTCTGCAGCATAAAGAGCATGCTTAAACTCGACTCTTAATGAGTCGAGAAGGCAGCATAAATACTAAAGTAATGCCCCAGGCGCTTTACTACAGAGCGCCTCTGTTATATGTATGATATAGAAGTCAAGAGTCAAGAGACGCTTATGAACGAATACTTTATTGGTAATTAGATGAATCCATAAATTATGACAATAATATCGGACTCTCTCTCTCTCTCTCTCTCTCTTTGCAGGGCAGTCAATTTAATTTAATTGGCCTTTTCTTATACACCTACACATGGAATTGTGTGAATGTGTGAAGGCATTTGTTATGTTCTTTGAAGTGCCGCCCATGGTGGAAATTGTGTGCCGAACTAGAAATGCCAATTAGTCAATGCAATCGAACCTATATAGACACTGCCATTGGGCATGTATTTGACTGTGTAATTAACCACAGTAGTAGTAGTAATACTAGAGGAACATTCTATCTACCTCTATCTCTCTCTCTCTCTGAGCTCTGCGGTTGCTGTGTAATTGCACTGCCTTTGTTTCGTATACTTAAATATTTAATGACTCGATGCATATGGAGCTGGCTTAAAGTTTCACTATCATGCTCTCTGTGGTGTAGTTCGTAAACGTTTTTATGGCGCACAACTCTCAACTCTTTGAATCGCATAAACTTTTACACTCACATCTTAAAGACTTCATAATGAGTAAGATAAGACCATAAAAGCCTCTTGAGTTGCACAGCCTCAGCACTTGACAGTTATTGGCTGAACTTCCATTTAGTAATTATATACTCTATATACATACATATACATATATAGTACGTGTTGGCTTTCGGTTGTAGTGCATATCAGTTTCAGTGCTGGACATTAAATTTCCAATGGCGAAATGTCCTTTGGTATTGCGACCACACCCAGGGCTGGGCAGCCTGGCGCTACCAAAATATTTGTTGTCGGCATACTTCAACCCAGTGCCAGCATAAAATATCTGCTTATCCCCTCACACACACACACACACACTCACGAGTATATTCACTTAATTATAGATGCGACACGCAAGCCATTCACCCCATTCACTGGACCATTTCAATTGCTGAAAAGGCGTGCCTCAGTGCGTCAAGTATTCGCCCAGTGGTGCCCCATCAGGCAGCATGTTTATGCGTGCCCCTAGATCTGGAGCTGAAGTTAGTGCAGGAGCCTGGACAGGGCGGCCTGGGCTCAGGTTCATTTGGGGCCATTACTTTGCACACAAGGCAGCAATAAACTAACAATTAGACCGAATATAACAAGCAAAACACGCGACACACGCACAGAGCACAGACAGAAGGAGCAGGACACAGATAGGAGGCGGAGGAGACACCCGAGGCACATTCATGCAAATGTCTGAGCTTGGAAAATATCTTTAAGTTTTCCAGCAAATTTCAGGCATTTCTTCTCTTACGCTTTTTACTCAAATGATTTTTTTATTTTTTTTTAATTAATCAATGCTCTTGAAGTGCTTCCCTGAACGTTTGAGCGCATGTGAAAGACTTTTTAATTTGATGCTCACAATTTGTTCACCTTTTTCACCTTTTGATATGCTAAACGCATGATTCTCTCCTGCAATTTGAATCCCTTTCATGTTGTTAGAGAGAAAACATTTTGTTTGTATTTAATTTTCAACAGTATTTAAAATACACGATTGATGTCAATATGTTGTCTTTGTTTATTTTGTATTATTATTTAGCAAAGGCGAGTTTTTCTCTTTTTGTTTTTTTGTTGAGCACTAAATATTAGATTCTTTTTTAAATAAGTAAAAATATTTTGGGATTTATTTTTTTACAAAATAAAATGAAACGGGCTTTTTGTTGATGAGATTTTATTATATATATATTTATTGTAAATTTATATTATATAAATATTTATAATAAATATTATAAATATTTTTTTTTAATATTTGCATTGTCATTCGTGAATTTAAAAAGATTTGTTAATAAAATAAATACATAAATATATATTGTGAATATTCATATTAAATATTTATCATAAAATAAATAAATACTAATACAAATTAATAAAAATATATTAATCAACATATTTTCTTTAAATAGTATAATGTAATCTATAAACTAAATAAATATTTTTAGCTAAATTAACCATAAATATTATATGAGTAAATGATGACACAAAACCTATATTAAATACATGCATATATATTAAAATATAAATATTTATATAAATAAATGGGCCACCAAATCAATGTTCATTAATTATGAATCAGCTGCTTAATTTAGCTATGAATATTATTCTATTTAAATATACATATAATGAATTGAATATATTATTTTTTTAATTAATAGATTTTTTTCTGTATTTAAAATATTATCACTGTTTTATTTATGAGCTTCATTTTACTTGTTGAACTCAGTATAAATTAAAATACCTAAAATACTTTGACATTTATTCTTAAATCAAATTAATTATAGAAACCAAAAATTCCCCATTAACTAAACGACAAGTTGCCAACTTCCTTTTAACGAAAGAAAAAAATCTAGCAAAATTCTAAAATAAAACCCATGTTTTTATCATACAACAACAACAAAAATCTATTGGCTCAGAGTGAAATGATTCGGAATTCGAGTTTCGAATAACAAAGAAAAACCAAATGAAACGCAGGCAAATGAAATTTTACTCCACTCATATGGGACTTTATGAATTTCTCTTCAAGTCGTACCAGGCAATTAAAAATATGAAAAATGACAACAAAAAAACGAAAAAGGAAACCCAGCTGCATTCCAAACGTGACCACAACATTTCTTCAATTTATGTTTGCTACAATAACTCACAATTTTGCGGTTGAGCCGTGTGCACAAACCGCACAAAAACAGCAATCAAAGCTTAGACAACGACAAAGCAGAGAAAATGAGAGAACAAAAAAAAAAAAAAAACTAAATAAAAAGGGTAATAGTAATAGCAACCTGTACAAACACGCTGACAAAACTTGTTAACCGCAGTAAGAACAAAGTTGAAATTGCAACGCGTAGGAGCAACAGCAGGAGGGGGAATAGCAGGAGCAGGAGTAGCAGGAGTAGTAGCAAATATATAATTCATAAAGAGCGTAAAACAAATGTGGAGAATCGCTTGGAAAATTGTTGTGTTACCCATGGCATAAAGCACTTGCACTTACCATTCACATCACACACTCAGTACCCAGTCCTCTCTGTCCGCGTGTGTGTGTGTGTCCGCGACTGCAATCCGTAAAAGCGAGAGAGAGAGAGAAGAATTCACAGCAGTTCAGTTAGGTTGCGGCAAGTTCACTTCCGCTTCCGCGACGCGCACGAGACCGTTACGTTGCGTTAACTAAATTCTGTTGTCAAAAAAGTGGAAAATGTTGCAAATATTCTGACAGCAGTTGCAGCCAAGAGTCTAACTGCTTAGCAGGCTGTCTGGGTGCGGACCGAGCTGGGCCAAAAGTTTGGAGTTTGGAGCAACGTGTTACGGCAACTGCCGCAGATTCCGGCCGAGTTGCGAGCGCACTTAACTTTCACGGCTAACTTTATGGCACACTTAAACAACACTGAAACGAGTGAAAACTTTTCGATCGCTGCACTTCTTATTATTTACACAGCAGGCCACAACTTGACAGTGTAAAGTATTACGTATTTTACGTATTTTGTATTTTTACGTATTTTCTATTTTGCAGCTAATGCATAATTCAAATGCTACGACACGTTGTGGCTGCTGTAAGTCTCAATTGTCCGGAATTAATCTGCTGCCGTTGTTGCAACCGCTCCGTCTTAGGAATCACCGCAAACTGTTTGCCCGTGCCCAAGTCCCGGGATCAGGACCAGTTCTTCTGCCCGGATGCCGCAACTCGTGCCGCCAAAGAAACAAGAACATCGCACGATTTTATGAATGGTGCGATGTTTCGTGCCAACGAACGGCACAGAGTGGAATCGGAACAGGTTTGACGCATGCGCCTGAGCCGTATGCAAGATTTATGACAGTTCCGGAGGTCGCACACGACGGTCGAAGCGAGCAGCACGTGGCGCCACCAACAAGTGTGATAAGCGTGAAAACACGCGCTGATAACGCCCGCACGCAAATTTGGCTTCTTGTCTAAGGTCAGGGACGCCGACACCAGCATTTAGTCAATGCCCATTGGTGGGCACTGTGCGATATTTGCTAAGTGGCACTGTAGAAGTGAGCCACAGCGGGATATTTCTGCAAGATGATTTATTAAGCAGAAAATAAGTAGATATAGATTGTTATCTATATGTTTATTAATTATTAATTAAAAATATAGTAAATTTAAATTAAAATATACTAAAAATTTAAATTTAAATTAAAATATAATAAATTTAATTAATTAAAAATAGTTATTTAATTTTTTTTTTTTTCTTAAATATATTTATACAATATTTATAATGAAGCAATTTAACAATGAAAATGTATTTAGTAAATTTTATTTATTATTTTATTTTTCAAGATTTAATTTTTTTTTAAATGAGAAAATTTATATAAAATATAAATATAATACATTAAAATTAAAATTAAATAAATTTAATTAATTAATTAAAAATAGTTTTTTATTTATTTTTTTTTTTCTTAAATATATTTATATTTAACAATGAAATTTAATAATGAAAATGTATTTAGAAAAATTTATTTATTATTTTATTTTTCAAGATTTTAATTATTTTAAAATGAGCATATTTATATATTATAACTTTGATATGAGATATGATAGATAATTAGAGTAATAAATTTTAAAAATATTTATAAATTAAAAATAAAATATAATAACTGTTTCCATCTGATGATTTGTAAGTGCAAATGTACTTTAAATTAAATGAATTAATAAATAAAATCGCACTGTTGCAGCTACCATTGAAATCCCAGTACCTAGTCCTATCTCAAATCAATTTATGTCTCACTGCAATTTCCCTTGCCACTCCCATTATTTTGTCACCCATGCATTACCCACTCCTCGGACTGTTCCTATTTTTCTTTCTTTCTCAATAACTCTCAGTCAGAGGTATTATTTTTCTTGCTTGTTTGCTCAATGAGACTGAGGAAGGGAGGTAGAGTACGTTATAAATAATTAAAGTGTCTGCGAGTATATAGTGCTTTAATTATTTCATTAATCTTGCGAAATGTATGTGTGGTTATTAGAGCAACGCCAACTGTGAGCTGATGAGGGTTAATCAGTTCGACCACAAAACAGTTGTATTCTAGAGACAGCAACAACAACAACAACAACAACAAAAGCAGCGTTAAATTGCAAAAGCAAACAACTCAAAATCACGCACTGCCAAACCCTTCACAGCATCAATTTGCTGTGTGAGACATGGACAGACATTTCTGGTTGGGGCTTGTGTGTGTGTGTGTCTGTTGGTGTTTATAATTATAATGCGCTTTATCAACTGTCAATATGGTACGACTTTTGCTGCGCATGACAAAGCAAATTATCGAATGGACAACAGCTGCCAGGCGAGCATCTAACCGAAACCGAAACTGAAACCAAGACCGAAACCAATACCAGAAACCACCGAGAGTTCATTAATTCCATTAGAATTAACTGCAGCCTGCATGGCATGAGGTCCTTAAAGTCATGTCCTTTACAATCTACTCCTAATTTGCATTCTCACATTTCTTTGCCAATTCCAGAACTCTTGTCTTACTCTCTCTCTCTCTCTCTCTCTCTTTGGCTTCATTTTAGCAAAAGTATTTTCCATTTTTTGCTTCTACTCTCTATTTTTTTTATGTTGCTAAAATTGCCTTTTGTTGTTGTTGCTGGGCGTAATTTGATGTTAATATATGCATGCAGCTCTGTTGCCCTCCTCCAATTGCGTCTGGCTTGTGGGGAGAAGGGGCGCTTCATAAAAACGAGGCGTGCATAAATTACTGGGGCGAACACAGCTCAGCACAGTTATAACAATAAAACGCAAAGCTGCCAACAAACTGAGCTAGTTTTGTTTGGCTCTGTTCATTAAAAAGCTGTTGCGAAAATATTACTTTAAGCTCTGTTTAAATATCAAACACGGATTCGTTTAGATTAGAGTTCATATTTAGTCCATAACTGGTAAATAGAAGTTTTAACTTAAGCAGAGTTTTTGTTTTAAATATATAATTTTTATTTATTTTTTATATTTTTCAGTATTTAAAATGGGTCTTTAACATTTTTTTCTTATCATTTAGAAGAAAAAAAAAAATAACAAAAAATATATGCATTCATTTGTATAAAACATAATAACTAAATAATGTATTTAAAAAAATATATATAATAAAATATACAAATATTAAAAATATATAAACAACATAAACTAGCTAGAAAATTTATATTCTTTCTAATTATATTTTATTATATATATATTTTTTTTTAACATTTAAAATCTTAAAATCTTGGGCAGAGCAACTAATAAGTAATAAATAAATTAATTAAAAATTAACTAAGAATATATGTATTCATATAAACTATAATAACTAAATAATGTATTTAAAAAAATATAATAAGATATAAAAATATAAAAAAATATATATATAAACAACATAAACTAGCTAGAAAGTTCATTTTCTTTCTAATCTTATTTTATTATATTATATTTATTTATTTATTTTATTTATTTATTTATTTATTTATTTATTTATTTATTTATTTATTTATTTATTTATTTATTTATTTATTTATTTATTTTTTCATTGTAGTTACAGAACAGTTGAAGAACATTCCCCTGGCTAATCAATGCGAACTCAAATCACTATTTGGGTTAGCGGACGCACTATATATCGACCCAATAGATTAGCTAAATTAGAATAAAGAAAAAAAGAAAAAAAAAAGAGATAAAAGCATATTCTCAGAATGTTTTCATTGCGAATGGAAACAAACAAAATCAGCTGATATTAAAAAATAAATAAAATAAACTATTTAAATGCTAAGAAAAAAGAAATTGCATGGCCTAATCTCTTTAATATGTTCGAGCTGATCAGCTTAGGGCCTAAAAAAGAAAAGTCACAATGAATGGAATGATATGATTTGATATGATATGAAGCGGACTGATCATATATAAAGGCAGTTGCCATAGGAGAATGCCAATAACCAATTTGCTTGACGGCAAACACAATGGCAACGAAAGCTTTATTCCCAACGTTCTACGATGCGGAGACCAAGATCTGGAGTGGCCTCAAGAAGCGTCCACACTACGATCCCGATTGCTCGGCGGGTGAGGTGTTCTTCTGTGCCCTCAGGAATTATCCCAACCTAGTGATTCAGGTAAATGGCAGAGCTGTATGCGATTGTAGCTGAAGTTTCTTTCTTTTATAGATCAACGATGTGGACGGCACAACGGTGACCAGTGGACAGATACGCCAATGGGGCATTCGAGTGGCTCTGTACCTGAAGCAAGAGCAGCTGACGCAGGACGATGTCGTTGGGATCATTGCCCACTCCAGCAAATACATTGATCCACTTGTGCTGGCCTGTTTACTGCAAGCAACACCGTTCCACGCCGTGAACACAACACGGGATGCCGAGACAGTGAGCCATCTCTTTGCCGTGACCAGGCCAAAGATTATGTTCTGCGATGGCGCCGACTACGAACGCATCAAGGAAGTGACCAAGGCGTATGCGCCCAAAATTATCACACTTACGGGCCGAGTGGCAGGTGTGCCCAGCATTGAGGATCTGCTGCTGCAGCCAGTGCCCGGAGAGGCGTCCTACCAGTGAGTGTGTTTTGGCTTTACTGACTCATATTTTGTCGCTTATCGAATTCTCTATTCTATATTTCTTAGACCCGCTACCTTGAAGAGTGATGGCAATCAGACGGCAATCATTTTGTGCTCGTCGGGCACCGCTGGATTGCCCAAGGCTGTGGCCATTTCCCATTATCACATTCTCCAGATATCACCGTAAGCTATAGCAGATAACTATATATGTAGATCATCTCTCTATCTCTCGCTCTCACTCAACAGCTTCTGCAATAGCTCAGACACAATATTGACCCATGCGACTGTGGATTGGGCGACGGGCTTCATTGCCATAGCCATTAGCCTGCTCTATGGATCATCTCGTGTATTGTTCGAGGGGGCCTACAGTGCTGAGCGGTTCGTTGAGCTCATCCAGAAGTATAAGGTCACCACGCTGGCCATGGCGCCCTGGCAGGCCTATGAGCTGTTCACCCACCCGCTGGCCACAGAGGAGTCCCTGGCCACCATCAAGATGTCCTTCATCACAGGCGGCTGGGTCGCGCTGCCAGTGCTGCAGCGGGCGCAGAGGCTCACCAGGGGCTGCGTTATGTTCTCCTACGGCACCACGGAGACGGGCGCCATAACGGTGAACATTGATCACACACTCGACAATTCAGTGGGTCGCATCTGTCCGGGCCTACGCATCAAGATTGTCGACGAGGAGGGCAACAGTCTGGGCCACAACGAGATCGGCGAAGTGCTGATCGACATTGGCTCCAAGTGGGGCGGCTATCTGTGCAATCCCGAGGAAACGGCCACCACCCACAGGGATGGCTGGTTCCATCTCGGCGACATGGGCTACTTCGACAGGGACAACAATCTCTACATTGTCGATCGCAAGAAGGATCTGCTCAAGTACAAGTCCAAGCACTACTGGCCCACGGAACTGGAACAGATCATCGCCGAGCTGCCCGATGTGCAGCATGTGTGCGTGGTCGGCGTACATGATCCCAAGAACGGCGACTCCGCCGGAGCACTGGTCATCAAAAAGCCCGGCTCTCCGCTCACCGAGCAGCAGATCATTGAGCATGTGGCGCAGCGCGTTGTCGTCGACTACAAGCATCTCAATTCCGGCGTACAGTTCGTGGATAGTTTGCCAAAGAACGACAATGGAAAGGTCCTGCGCAGCCTAGCCCGAGATCAGTTCGAGGCGCTCATGAAGTAGCGGAATTTATAGATTTATCTGGGCCGTTGCTAGGTCAAAAATAATAGTTAAGATAAGAAATGAGAGTATGTATATGTATATAAACGTATATATGAAATGTTATTATAATATCAATTGGAGCTTACATAATAATTCAATTCTGATATCTAGAGAGCGGAAACAGCTTTCCACTCAATTCATAACAATGATATCAAGAAATTGCGATCAAAGGTCGCACGTGTCGTTATTTCGATGATTATATTATATATTTAGAATATTAGATAAGCTTAGAGATGATAGACTTAGTAAATAGATTATAAAGTTCCGCATGATACAAACAAAATATAAACAGAGCGACTAAACAATTGGCCATACAGATTATAGATTATATATTCTTAGTTAGCTTGAAGAGTTCCCACACTTTGCTCTATAATTCTGAATATTGATAAGATAAACAAAAACTGTATTTAATTCATTATAATTGTTTAGCTCGTGAATTATAATTATGATAATCTATAGCAAAAAAAAAAAAAATAAATAAATAAATAAATAAAAAAATAATTAAAGGTGTTAATTTATTGCATATTTCAGAATTGATTAAAGTGATGAGCATATTTAAATAAAATTATTTTTTGTAACGAACAAAATGAAAAAGATATAATTTAATTAAATAAAGTGAGAAGCTTTGATGAAAATGATACAATTATTAAAAAAAAAAAGAAGAAAATAAATAAATTATCAACAATTTAACCAAAAATGTTTAAATTAAATTAAAAATGATAAATAAATAATTAGAAAATAAATAAGTAAGGCAGAGATATAATAAATATATTTTTTGTATTTATATAAATAAAAAAAAAATTAAATTAATTTAAATATAAACAATAAAATATTTCTTAAATATATTTATTAAATTTATAATAATATTTATTTTATTAAATTTATTATAATATAATAAGTTATAATAATATAACTAATTTTTATATTTATAAACAACAAATTGTTGCTTACTTAAGTAAAAGAATCAAGCAGCAACCTAATCGAAAGACGTTTCCCATATTTGATCTGTCGAAGCAGTAAAATTTATAGCCGAAAAGCGTGTGAGAATAAATAAGCTGAAATAAAATAAACACGAGAAAAGTAAGCGAAAGACGGCCATCAATCAATCAATCAAATGCCAAATGGTGCGATTCAAAAATCTTGAGCACATTGAGCAGACAGTTCAGTTCAGTTCAGTTGAGATCTGGTTCTAGCTCTGGCCATAAACTCGAATGAAAGTCACCTGAGTGCTGATTGCAAAATGTCAAATCGTAGTAGGGGCTAGGCGAGGGTTACATGCAGGGGGCGGGGGAGGGGGCGACTCAAATGGCACGTGCACATTCAAAATGCCAATCAAAGTCTGAGAGGGCGCCTGGTTACCTTTGAAGTTGATGGCTTGACAGAAGCATTGTTAAAGCTGATAATTCGTGTACCCTCTCTCTCTGTGTGAGTGCGTGTGTGTGTGTGTGTGTGTGTGTGGAGCATCAATTGCAGACGCCTAAAACTATGCAGCAAATTGCAATGCCAACCAAAGGCGCTTCAACAATTCCAAAGTGGAGAGGCGAAAGGCGTTAACATTTTTCGTGCTGAAGGATGTTTGGCGTGTGGGCGCGTGGGCGTGGTAAGTGGCAAAGTCAGCCAGCCATCCAGCCGGGATGTGCTTATGTTTATGCGCGTTTATTTACGGCTTGAAATTTGAATAATTTACGATGCCGTTGGCTGCGAAAAATGCAGTCCACAGCAGACAATGTATAAGAACGTCTATGTGTGTGTGTGTGTGTGTGTGTGTATGGCCAGAAGAAAAACAGCGAAGGGGACAGCTACAGCTACAGTTACAGCAGCTGAAGCCATGAGAACATGGCACAGGACATGGAACATTGAATCTGTTTTGTCGAAGCCACAGCAATTGGTGCCGGCCATTGTAGTCAGCTGTGTGGGCGTTTAGGGCTCGCTTAGAACAGGGGTGTGGTCGTTGGCAATGGAAAGGCGCGCGCGCGCTTGAATGAAGCATAAAACAACAACAACAACGGAGACAGAGAGTTACAACTGCTGCGAACAGATTGTAGCCAACAGCAAGCGACGGAAATGGCAAATGGCAACGAAACATAAACGGAAACACAAAATGCCGCCATGAAACGGAAGTTAAATTATTGCAATTGTGTTGGCAGCGCTTTTCATAACTGTAAAGTGCTACCGTATTGTACTCAATTGTTTTTGTTTACAATTAAAACAACGGCTGCTGTCACACGCTCAATCGTGTAAACAGCGCCATCTATTGATCGGTAGCGCAGTTATACTAGCTGAATTGCATGTGAAATTTGCATTGAACTCCTTTTGCCATTGATACTGACTGCTGCTGGCTTTGACTGAAAATCTATCGATATAAATAAATGAATAATTAATTAATTAATTAATAATTACTAGCTGTGAGTCTTTAATGTAGAGTAAATCATAAACAGTTAGTTAACAATTTTTCCATTATAGAACAAAGCCATTTCACTTATGCCACACAACATTTAATCATCCATCAACTAGCTTCGTGCTCTTCCATTACATATCTACCACATATCTAATTATACCCGAAAAAAAAAGAAAACATTTAGCGACGCACATAAAGAAATGTTTACATGCAATTACCGTTTTAGTGTCGCGCTGTCAACTCGAATAGCATTTGGAATTGTTTATTACTCGCTCAGGGCACAGAGAAGAGACAGAGAAAGAGAGAGAAGAGCAGAGAGAGCTGTGAGTCTGTCGGTCGCATTCTTAATTACAGTGCCTGCAATTTATCATCGGCAAGCAATTTCCACTGGAAGCTAGAGAGCTAAAAATGCTGCCGGCTGCTTATGCTTCACGTGTTTACAGTCAGCGACTGCCGTGTGCTGGGGGCCAAACATTAAACAGAAACCGAACTGAGTTAAGGCCAACTGCAGATACGAAACTACGCCACTAAAACAACTACTAAGTGCTTGCTAATTGAATGCTGCTGCTGCTGCTGTGTGTGTGTGTGTGCATGTGTGTGTGTGGCTAACATTCTCTAATTACAATTTTCATAAATAGCCAACTGGCCATTAGAATTAAAAAGTTTGCCCTGTCTGACGAGCAGTAAACCGAAAATTATTTAATGAAAACTTGCGAATGGAAAAAAGAAAATTTCAACTAGCAATTGACAGCATATGTGAGCTTAAAGTTTAGCTTGTATATAAGTTATGAATTTTGTAAAAATCTAATGTTAATGATAAGAATGATAATGATAATGATAAGTTGTTCAAGAAAGTCTATGCTGGCAATGCTTTAAGTCAAGTTTGATTGATTTGAATTCCATATGTGCCTGGGCGTATCAAGTTTCCTGCATATTCTCCTTAGCCGATAGTCGATTTTTATAGCTCACTCCGAAACTCCTTTCATAAACTTGTCTAATTTATAAACTATAGCTGAAAATTGTTTGCCTTCTTCCAAACTCTCTTCTCACACTTTTCTCACTTAAAGTTATTATTTATTGGAATTATATATAGCCTATATAGATGTAAATATTTTGTACTAACAATTACTTAATTTTGCTGGCATTAAAGTGCTTGGCCTAGAACTAGAGGCCGTTCTAATAAGTTAGTAATTAGCTGGCACTAAATTGAGTTGGCCATAAAAGTTGCAATTCACACGACTATCGCATCGCAGTCGTATATTTATATAGTCGCATGCGCTGGCGAAATCGGACAGATTTATGGCAGTGGCAGGAGCAGCAGCTGCAACTGCAGCCATTTCCGTTTCCTTCTGGTTGCACTTGGCATTGCAGGAGGATGGAGGGGGGGGGCGGAGACGTGTGCTCTTAATTAAGAGCTCCATTTGGGTTGCACGTGGCTGGCTTTGGCAGGGGCAATAAAAACACATGTGTGGACAGTGTTACCTATTTGCAAGTATTGTTGTTATGTGTAGGGGAGTGGGGAGGGGGCGTGATAGGGGCTATTGCTGTTACCCATCCAATTTTTAGTGCCATTTAAGCCATTTGCACATTTTCGTTTATGGCCTTTGCCATTTCGCTGCTGTCTTCCTGTCAACACATCCTGTTGCTGCCGCTGCTCCTGCTGCTGCTGCTGCTGCTGTTGTTGGCGCGGGCGTGCCTATTAGTCCTTGCCTCCGAGACTCGAGCAGTTGATGCTCTTTTGTTAGCTCCAAATTGGAATGTCATAAAAGTGTGTTTGCTTATTTAAAAAATCGTAAAAGAGAGAATTGCACAGAAAATGAGAGCCTGACTCATGACAGCAACGAAATTTCAAGGCACAGCAGGTCAACAGTTGTTTGCTGTTGTTGTTGTTGTTGCTGCTGGGCATTGTCTTCCCATTTACGACTCTTTCCATCTTTTGGCACCCTTTCGCATTGCTGCTGTCTATCTGTGTGTCTGTGTGTGTGTGTGTTGGCACTGACTTCCGCTTCCGCTTGCATGCTTCGCATTGTTTCCTTTCGATTGTAGTTTTTTATTACCCTGACGCACATGTGTCTTCAATTTTGTTGCGTGATTCACATTTTGCTCTTTGACTTGTAATGGATTTTTATTAAAAACTAGTTAACCCCATTGCCAGCCAGATGCAGCAAAACCCAGTTGGCTGAAACGTAGTCTAGCGAAAGAAATAGAGAAATATTTTTGCTTAGAGCACACAGCATTCGAGTCTACTGGAAATTTATTACATTTCACTAGAAACAAAGTCTGCCTACGCAAGGGCTTCAGCTACAAATTTCTTTCTGCTATTTACCATTAATTGAACTGTGAAATCACTGGACTGGTCTGGTCTGGCCTGACCAACTGAAAGGCCACCCAAAAAAGAAAATACAGTTATTGAATGTTTAGGTTCAATAAATAAATGTTTCGAGCAGATTCATTTGAGTATGATTTATGTGCTTACATTTCTAAATTAACTGTAGATAGTTAAAGAAAAATATTTTTACATACAAATTTGATAAAATACTAATACTAACATTTACTATATTTACTATTATATTTTTCTTTTAAATATATACTTTTAATTTATCATCAGTCTTCAATTAAATCAATTTAGGTATCGAATTTTTTAGCTAACATTTTCTATGCTCACATAGCTAAACTAAATTTTCTTTTTTTTTTTTTCGTTTTTTTTTCGATTGTCTTATTCAAGCGGCACGTAGCTGTGTAACAATTGATGGGGGTTGCCCCATCTAATAAGGGCCGAGCTTCCTTTTCATCATTTAGTTCAATGAATACACTTTTTGATGTGCCGTATTTTTTGTTTGTTTTGGCCGGCGACCTTTTGACCCTTTATTGGTTCTTCACTTTCTTTATTTGAAATGAGCATTTACCTCTGTTAGCAAAAAGTTTGTTTGCTTCCTGTCAATGCAAACGCAACGAACTGCGAATATGAAGCGTAAATTGAGTTTCGTCGGGCGTCGCTTTAAGTTGAACGTGAACACCTTTAATGTAGGGATTTCAGTAATGAATTTACGCTACATTCACGCTCATTAACCCATTACTCTGCCATTGAATCGCAACAGATTTGACCTTGACTCGGGCGCTTAGGAACTGGAAATTAAAATGGCAATTGATGCTGCGAGTCGTCGAGCGTTGAATGTAATTTGATTTAATCACTGGCGCGTAGGCAGCAGGAACGAGTGACGAACGGGCAATGAATTATTCATTTGATTTAGTCAAAGCAGCGCACCGTGGCTCGCTGGCTACAGACAGCCTCCAGGCATCCACTCTGAATGCTGCTGTCAGTTTTATTAATACGAAAGCGGTTTAAAGTCAATTGCACGGCCTGACTACTAAATGAGTCAATAAGCGTTGGGCATAAATTAAAATAACAAATCGTTTTGCTGCCTATGAAAACAATTCATTAAATATGCTACATTTATTAATATAATTTCTTTATTATTGTTTTCATTGACCAATTATTAATCAGAGCTATTATATTATCTATAAAAAAAACTTAGCTATTCAACTTAGCGCCTGTCAATTATTTTAATTTAATAATTCTTTTATTCCTTCACTTTATTTCATTTAGCATTTTCAAGCTGCTCATCTCTAATGGCGCTCTTCTCGTCCACCGACATCAGAATGACACTGTGAGAACGGCCCTACTAGTGATCTCGCTCTCACTCAGCAGCACTCAGTACTAAGTTCAGCCACAGCTATCTATATCCCTCTCTCTCCCTCTCAGAGTGAGCAAGCCAGCATTGAGAAGCGTGTAACTACAGCGCAAACTCACTCAGCTTATAACTCAAAATAAGCACTCAGCTTCATACTAATACGAATGCATCACGACTGTAGTAACCAATCAGAACAAAGATGTGTAGTATTGGGCATTTAGCATTTTCAAGCTGCTCATCTCTAATGGCGCTCTTCTCGTCCACCGAAATCAGAATGATACTGTCAGAACGGCCCTACTAGTGATCTCGCTCTCACTCAGCAGCACTCAGTACTAAGTTCAGCCACAGCTTTCTATATCCCTCTCAGAGTGAGCAAGCCAGCATTGAGAAGCGTGTAACTAAAGCGCAAACTCACTCAGCTTATAACTCAAAATAAGCACTCAGCTTCATACTAATACGAATGCAACACTACTGTAGTAACCAATCAGAACAAAGATGTGGAGTATTGGGCAATGTTAAGCACCAATAACAGATGAAGATTAAATTCGAAAGCAGAGATTTGAATATATCACATAGAAATGTATATTATATGGGTTTTTCTTTTAACTGTGCAATTTCTTTATACATTTTGAGAGGTATCTCCTAATTGTAATCTCTCATACCATATTTTTTTTATCTACAGCCAAGCCCAGCGAGCAATGTGGAGTGAGAGGGGGACTGTGCAATTGGAATAAAAATGCAAACGAAACGAAAATGAAATATAGTTGGTGCGAAATCAATTTGCGTGAACTACGGCACTCACATCGGCCCCAGGCACACTCATTTGTTTGTGTGTGAGTGAAAGGGGTAGAGGCTTCAGCCCAATTTTGTATGGTGGCCACAATATGCATACGGCTGGGCCGACAGAGAGGACATTTAACACTCAGCATTTTGCAGCGATTCCCGCAACATGTCCTTAAAGAACTTAATTAACTTTTTGTATTTATTGTTGTTGCTCCTCGTTGGTCCACTGCAACGCGTTGGCGCACGTTGGCGCACGTTGCCAGGGTCGTAAAAAATATGCGACCATATTTAACTGTCGCATTGTGTCGACCTTTTACGCTTCGACACACACATAAACAAACCGCATGCCGACTTTTGCAAAATACTCTCAATATTGTGACTGGAATACAATTACGGTCATGCCTCGCTCGGGCGAACCAGAATCGTGAGGTCGAGCCCGACAACCGCGACAGCATTTAAATTAACCATTTAGAGTCATATTTTTTGTTGTTTAACGACTGCTCTCTCCACAGCTGAGTACAGCTATTACGGCCATATATATGTATATTGGCAATATAAATAAATATATGTATATACCAAATTTAGAATGCAACCCAAAACAGTTCTTTGTTAAATCAAATGAAATTAAAATTACTTTGTGCTCAATGAAATGTAATTCATAATTAAATGAAAATAATGTGTTTGATGTATATTTAAAAAACTACAATAAATAAATAAAAAATAGATAAATATAAATACAGATATACATAATTAAAATACATACTTAACTATAATCTAATTTGAGTATAATTTCTGTACAAAATAATACAATTATACAAAATTGAATAGAAATTGAATCGACATTAATTATAAACATAAACAAATATTCAGCTTCAGCTAAGCTACAATGAAAGCAAAATTCAATTAGCTATCGCATTATAAGAATATGTGGTTTGAGGACAGCCACAAATTCAAATTACATTGTATTTATATTGTTTGAAATTGGTTAAGTTTACATAGAATTTATACTGCTAAGAACTAAACGGAAAAGAAACACGAAATGCAGCTTATGCAAACAAATATTCACGTAAGCCATTTATACCTTGAATATCAATTCGAATGGAAAATAATGCACTCACTCAATTAATCCCTAGGTGGATATCAATATTTAAACGGGATGCAAATGTGTATAAATATATGTACATACATATATATAGATATACATATATACAGCTATTACGTGCGCTTAGCTCGTGTAGAGTAGATGTCCTATCATTTCTATCCAATACAAATTTATATATTTCAAAATGAAAAATAAATAGCCAAAAGCGTACGTAAACAAATGTCGGTAAACATTTTGCCATTCAGCGCAAATCGCGTGTAATTAATCATTCAGTTGCGGTCCTTAACAGAAAATAAAAATGATATCACAAACCAACCAAACTGAGTGCAACCATTTGCATCCTTTGTTTCCTATTATTGCCTTTTTATTTGTAGTTCCCGGCTTAGGGCTGTACAAATTGCTATAAATAACAAAATATTGGTCAGCAGGGAGCAAGAGATAGAGGGGGGGAGAGGGAGCGAGAGAGAGAGAGAGACGTGTTGGCCTTTGTTTTTATGCTCTGTAAACAAACAACGAATGGAAAGTGTTTATAAGGAAATATATATAATCTCAGGTTATATAAAAATAATATTTAAAAAATATATATAAATAAAAATTTATAAAATTTAATAATAAATACATAAATATTATAAAATAAATAACATAATATAATTTAAAAATACATAAAAAGAATTCAAGTATTATAAAAAAATGTAAATTTATTATAATATTTTCATAATTACAGGGTATTTACCAGGAACTGCTGCTACACTTCCTGATTGTTATTTTCATGTCACAAGCGCCATTTTGTGTGCCAGCTGAGGGCGAAGCGTGGTTTTTAGACAAGTATTCGCCCCGGCTGCGCCTAGGCAGATCAACTGCAGCGTTTCACACGCTCCGACATGGAAATGACGTGAATGCTCAATGCGGAAAGGAAAAATAAACGGCAAAGGCAACAACAACTCGAACAACATTCCATCAGATGCAGCTGCAGCTGCTGCCATAGAAATGCAAATGCAGGGGCTGTCGGAAGGGGCGCGTCCTGTTTGCATTTATGTGGAGAGCCAAACGAATCTCCTTTCTTAGCGGAGTCGATAACTCGACAGGCCAGGCTCCAATCGAAGTCTCTCGACCTGCAGCAGCGGCAGCCAAGCGTAAACCAGCAAAAGGTAAAGAAAGCAACGAGGGTCAGATAAAAAAAGAAGAAGATGAAGAAACTGGAATAACAGGAAAAGGAAATGGAAAAATATGCAAATATTGAACGAGACAATCAAATATGCAACTGTAATTTTTTGTATCAACTGATGGAGAGCATCATCGAAGGGCAGCTACATATATACATATATAAATATATATGTATATGTATATACATATGTATATATGTATGTATATTCCAACATTATTTTACAGCCCCAGAGATTGGCAAAGGGTTCGCTCTGCTCCCGAGACTCTAAACAAACAAATCAGCTGACAGCTGCTTAAAGTTTACTTTGAAAACTTCTCGATGCCCTTTGAAAGGTTAATGAATTTCATCAAATGTGAATAAATATAAATTAAATTATAGCGCATAATACTTTGCATATATGTGTAGTAATTTAATTTAATTTTTCTTTTTTTTTTTACTTTAAAAAGGAGACTCCTCTTCTGTGCCATATTTTAAATGCTTACGATTCTTAAGATATTAAAGCAACAATTTTTTACTTGCTGCTGCATTTGTCTACTTAATTATTAATTCATTTCACTTTCTATATATTATTTTTTACTAAAGTTCCCCTGACTTTCCACATGATGAAGCTCAAAAGGCATATTGTATTATCAACTCCCCCAAGCTACTCTCTGCTTACAGGGTATAACATATACCCTGTTAGTTTAATGTACATAGAAACTACTTTGATAGCATTATATATTTAGTAAAAAATATATATATATATTCCAAGTAAATATTTGATTAGATATAAAATTGCATATGCCAATAATATAATATTAATATACTAACAGGGTATTCCAGTCTTGAATGCTTCTATTGGTCCTGCTCCTGCTCCTATTGAATACTATTTAGTTCAGCAGGCAGCTGCGAATGCAATTGCTCTCTGCGCTCTACGAAACGTATTCTCTGCAAATATAAAACAGTTTTCGCGTGGCTACACAATTTATGAAAAGCCTAAGCTTATTTTCCGTGCTGCTAAGTAGAAATAAAGTGAGGACATCTTTAAAAACTTAAAATAAATAAATAAGTAAATAGTAGTAATAAATAATATTTGTAAATAATAGTAGTAAATAGTAGTAGTAAAAAGTAGTAGAAAATAGAGCACTAGTGAGAGCCACAACTTCGTGTATGTAATTAAAAATTCATTCTATTAAAAACACAAAGATATAAAAACTTAATTGTGCCCCAGAGAAGAACCCAGCCTTTGCCTGCCTTAACCGTTTTTTTTTCCCCGTAAATTTAAATAAATAATAAACGTAGTTAGGAGAGGGTTAGAATATATACGCGACTAATTAAAAGTGAGACGAGAGAAAATTAGGAAAAGAGAATGAGGAAAAAGAAAAGTGGATGTTTGACATGCAGAGATCGAAAGTGGAGAAAGACAGAGGAGGAATAGAATGCAAAAGACAATTATTATATAACCTTGTTCTCTCTATCTCTTCTTTGGTTACACTTTTACATAAGTGCTTACGTAATATATTCAGCTCACATCAAATTATGAAAATCGCATAGAAGGGCAATTACGATACACGTTACGTAGCAGCTTTTTTCCTCTCACTGATAAACGTATTATTGTTTATCTTATTGAGGAGGACAACTATTTATTTATCTCTGCTGGACTAAAGGGAAAACAAATTGATTTATGGCACGACACAGTTTACATAACCACGCATCGTCAACATTGTTTGCGACATTTGTTCTAAAGTTGTTCGTCCCGTTTGCTCCGAAATTTTGGCACATTTTTCCTTGACGACTTTGTCGGTTAAATGTACTTTGTTAGGTTAACGAGTACGTGCAGCAGCAGCAAATGCTGAAAACTTACTGCGATAGAGGCGAAGCAGATCATAAAAAAGAATATGGCCAGTAAAGCATGAAGCGAAGGGTCAGAGACATTCAGCAACAACTTGCAGCAAGTCAATCTGAGTGGTTTTTTGGGGGAGGGATATCTATAGATAAGTGTGTAGGACACAATTTGTAGACAAGGCACACTCAGCTGGCTAAGTGTAATTTAAGGATAGTTATAGATATTTTAAAGAGGAGAAACAGCTGGGAAAATGCATTAGAATTGTAATATGATTGCAGAAAACTATTCAAGTTATTAAAATTTCTTAGCTATGCAATATTATTTGCCATTTAATTTAGTTGTAATCGTACCCTATACCAAAAAGTTCAGCAGGACATATTGAACTGATGCTAAATTAAATACAATGCCATTAAAATAATGAGACGTTTCATAACACTGTTCGCAAGGCCATTCGTTTGATTATGAGCACTTAATATGAGAGCACATCAAATAAACATAAACTCAAGTGCCACACCCAGCTGGTTTACACCTGGGCGCACAGGTATGACACTGGCCCAATACTGAGCAGGTGCCATAGACCACAGAGCGAGGAGTACTAACTTATTTATGGGCCGGCCCCGTGGCTGCTCATAATGGTCATCAGTGCTAATGACTTGGTCACTTACTTTGTGCTGTTCTTGTTGTTTGAAAAATCACTGGAAGGTTAAGCATGCCGGCCACGCCCACAGCTATTTGTCTTGTACAGTCGAGGGCATAAAACTGTTGACATGTCATTTGTCATATTCACACGCCTCGCCAGAAGCATTTGCGACTCAACTCGACGCCGGCTTCATTTGCATTTTACGTGGGCTGTGCCAAGCCGTGACATATTGAATTGTCGTAATATTGCCCGTAAAAAAAAGAAGAAGAAGAAAAAAACATTAGAGATACATGAAATAAATATGTAATTGAAGTGAGTTTAAAGCAAAGTTTTAAGATAAAATATGTATTATGATAATATATAAAGTTTTATAATAATATAGCACATGGTATTGTAGCCAAAGCTTATAAATCTTATGCTTGGCTAATATCAAAATGTGCTTATATGATCAGCTTGACCTAGCAAGTGTGATATTGCTTTGGTTATTATTAAATTATATTACGATTTGCCATTTTATTATATAGAATTTAATATTAATTTTTACTACAAAATCCCCTGTCATTATAACAAGAAATTTCATATTACTAAATTGAAATATGAGTAAAATATTTTGAAAAGGACATGAAGAAGTGGCAGCTTATAGCAGTAGTAATACTTATATTTACTTATATATTTTTGACAAGAGTTTCAGCTAACTGTATTGCTTACAAAAATACCTAAAATTAAAGTAGATTATTTGTTAAATATTTAGAATAATTGTAATAAATATACATGTATTAAATAAATATTCATATTCATTGTAATGCAGCTGTTGTAATTGGGTAAGGAATCATGCACATCACTTTTGGATATAGATCAGATCATGATCATCTTGAAAATGTTGTGAGATTGCAGCCCTGAAAAGCATTGTAATATGATTTTCAGATACTTATTGGCTGTCATTTCAGAAATTGAACAAAATTTTAAATAAAATGTGTTCTTCTATACGATGCTTTCGTCAAGTTAGCCGAACTTCGAAACAATTGCTGCGGTTCTGCAGCAATAAGGGCTGTAAGGAGTCCAAAAAGTGTGCTGAACTGAAGGCAGCCGGTACGTGCAAGGACTCCATCAAGAAGGACGAGCAGTGCAAAAAGGATGACATAGAAAAGAAAGAGAAGGACGGATGCAAGGACGGTGGCAAGGGCGATGGCAAGGAGCGAAAGAAGGTGACGCTGCTGGAAGGCGACGGCGTCGGTTGTGAGCTGATCTCGTCTCTGAAGCAAGTCTTCCAGGTTACGGACGTGCCCGTGGACTGGGATATCGTTGATTGCTACATGGAGAATGGCAAGCTGAATCCGCAGCTGTTGGAGTCCCTGACGCGCAACAAGGTGGGCATCAAGGGGCCCATCGACAACAGAGACCTAAAGCATCTGTGGAAGGCGTTCGGACTGTACGCCTATGTGACCCTCTGCCGGAACCTGGAGGGCCACAAGTCGCGCTACGGTGCGCTGGACTGTGTCGTCATACGCGATGTGATGGAGGGAGAGTACTCGGGCATCGAGCACAGCGTCGTTCCGGGAATCCTGCAGTCCATCAAGGTGAGCACGTCCGCCGGCTCCGATCGCATTGCTCGTTACGTGTTTCAGTATGCGCTGAAGCACAAACGCAAGAAGATCACGGTGGCACACAAGGCGAACATCATGAAGCTGACGGATGGCAACTTTCTCAGCTCGATGCGCACCGAGGCCCACAAGCACCTGGAGAAGGTGAAGTTCGAGGAGCGCTACATGGACACCACCTGCCTCAACCTGGTCATGCAGCCCGACCAGAACGACGTGCTCGTCTCGTCCAGCATGTACGGCGATGTTCTTGTCGTGATGGCCTCCAGCATTATGGGCGGCAAGGCGCTCTGCCCCAGCTTCTATGTGAGCAAGAAGGGCCTACTCTACGACACTCTGCTGAAGCCCACGCGCGACATAGCTGGCATGAATCTGATCAATCCCACGGGCATGCTGCTCTCGGCCACGCTGATGCTCAGGCACCTCAAGCTGGACTCATATGCGGACACCATTCGCTGTGCGGTCGAACGGGTCTACAAGGAGACGGACATACGCACCACGGAGCTGGGCGGCAGCTCCAAGTGCTCGGAGGTCACTGATGCGGTCTGCAAGTTTATTTCGGAGGGCAAAAAGTAGATTTTCATTCTCTAACTGTTCGGTAACTTGTATATCGCATGATGCTAATAGGCCATTCGATGAAAATTGTGTATATATTTTTTGAAATTCATTAAAAGTTAAGCAGTCAAAATTTCATAGCGAAGCAAATTTTTGTTTTATATGAAAGGTAATTAACGAGAGATTGAGAGAGAGAGAGAAAGAGAGAGGGAGAGAGAGAGAGAGAGAGAGAGAGAGACAGAGTGAGAGAGAGAGTGAGTGAGTGAGTGAGTGAGGCTGAGGCTGAGGCTGAGGCTGAGGCTGAGGCTGAGGCTGAGGCTGAGGCTGAGGCTGAGGCTGAGGCTGAGGCTGAGGCTGAGGCTGAGGCTGAGGCTGAGGCTGAGGCTGAGGCTGAACTAGAAGTTGAAGGCTGAGAACGATATGAATATATTTTGAAATAATAATTAATTATTAAAAAATATATTTAAAATAATAATTAGCTGAAAAATATATTTAAAACAATAATTAGTTATTAAAAAATATATTCAACCATTTAAAAGAAAATTCAATTACAAAATGAAATTATTATAAATATTTTTGGTTATATTAATTATTAAAAATAAATAAATTAATTAATTAATTGTTTTAAAAAATATATATATAATATAATTATAATAAAAAATTCAACATTTTGCAACATATATTTATTTAACCATTTTAAATAAAAATTAAAATATAAAATTAAATAAATATAAACAATTTTGGTTGCAATAATTATTAAAAATAAATTAATTACTTATTAAATAATATATATATTTATATAATATAATTATAATTAAAAGTTCAACATTTTGAAACATATATTTTATTTATTATTTATATTTATTCAACCATTTTAAATAAAAATACAAATACAAAATTTAATAATCAGAAACAATTTCACTTAATATATTTATATTTATTATAAAAAAAAGGTATTCCTTTTCAAATTAACTGCAATATTAAGAAGTTCTAATGAGCACAGTTTGGGGAACCGAGTTGAGTCTTTGTTTAAGGCGTCTGTTCAGCAAAATGTTTACGTAGTTTTACTACTATTTTTATGAACAGTTTGTGAAAAGTTTCGTTAGCCACGTGTGCGGCATAACGGTAACTGGCTTCTAGTTAAATGTGAAAACAAGCCAAATTAGATTCACTCCACAGGTAGTTTCTGCTGATAGCCGAGCTGAACAAAAGTGGAAAGTTTTCTTTTGGCCAAACAGAAAAGTTGCAAATTTAACTTTTTGCCAGCGGAACAATTTTCAGCTTTGCCTGTGTGTGTGCGTACGTGTGTGTGTGTGTCATCAAAAGTTGTTTTCAGTTTGTTCAAAAATTGCATAAACGAAAATTGTTTTAAGCTGTTTCAAGTTTATTTTGATTATTTTTTTTCTCAAGCAAAAATAAAAATAATAAAAAGTAGTATATGAATAGACAGTTGTTGGCTTAAAATTTGCACTGTAAACAACAGTTAAAGCGCCACGCCTCGTGTCGCTCCATGTTCATAATTTGCTATTAATAATATGATTAGGGATAGAGGCGAGCGTGCCTTGGAAAAGGGTCCTGTCTGCTGTTGCCTCGTGTCGCTGGGTCACGTACTGGCCAAGTGCTGACAAACTAAGCCAAGTTGCTCGATTTGCGTCCAAGATGCAAAGATGCCAAGAAGCCGACAGGGAGAGACAGCAAAAGAGAGAGAGAGAGAGAGAGAGATAGGCGACAAGAGACAAGACAAGGCATGGCAGTAGTTGGTAGCATAAAAACTTGTTAAAATTTAATAATTTATGGCCCTGGCTGGGTCCACAGAGGCGGCCAAGTAATAAACGTCAGTTTTTGTGGGCTTCCCGGCAGCAGCAGCATAAAATTGGCCAAGTTTGTCAGCCGGCAACCCGACTGACAGCAGTTGCAGATACCACCACGAACCATAAGAATTCTTCTTCTTCTTCTAACTACTGACGCTATCTTAGCATCCTGGCCAACCCAATTTGGCTGTCTGCACAAAATTACAAACATTGATTGTTTGTTGTTGCCTTTCGTACTTGTCTCTTGTTTATGCAGTTAACTAATATGTAGCTGTAATTAAATTTCATTTATTACTTGCCCTCTTCCAACTGGGCTAGCCCAATATTTACCTGTCTGTTACCTTCGGCATTTCATGTAAATTGACCCAACTGAGCTCACTTCAAGTTCTCAGACTACAGCTACGTGCGCTCCATTTTGATGCTATTGTTAATTGTAACGGTAAAAGTTGTGAACGTAGTACGAGAAGAGAGCCTCGATAAGCTCATTAAATGCCACCTGAGGAGTGTCCTTTTCTGTGTCGAAAACAGTGAGAACTTCAGTTAAAGCTTGCTATTGTATTGCACTGAAAGAACTTCGAATGCCAGTGTTGGAAAATAGTAAAACAATGTTGCGAATTGCAGTTAAAAGTTGAAATAAATGCTTATATGCTACATATATCTATTTTATGGTTTAAGTTCTTAAGTCCTTGAATAAATTTAAATGCAAATATATATTTTTTATGCGCTTTGTCTTAGATATGACCAAAAGTTAAATTAAAATTAAAAATGTTGCTAGAAAATAGATAAAAATAAAAATAAATGGCTCAACAGCTTCTTTAGATTTTGCATAAGCAATATTCATTAACATATAAATTTATTCACAAGTTTCAATAATTCATTAATATGTATATAAATTTATTCACAAGTTTCAACGTCTAGAGTGTCATATAAATAAATTTTATATTTTAAATAAATTAAGCAAAAATATTTAAAATTCAGAAAATCAGTTGCGTATTGAAATCCCTTTTCTCTTCCCTTTTAAAGCCATCCACTTCTGAGTGAGAAAAATATTTCAAATATAGCTTCCATCACATGTAGAAGTATATTAACGTCCACAAAGAATATTTCGAAAATTAATAAGCCCAGCATTCGTCATTATTGTTTTACTATAATCACATTATAGTCCACCCTCTGCTCATACACGCAACATCCAAAAGCTACCTAATATCCTTATGCATTTTAAATGGACAGAGAGAGCTTTAAGCCAAGCAGACTAAACCAGATACCGACGTTAATTTAGTAGTATTTGATAATTTTCATTTTTAGATCAGCTTAAAATTGTAAATTCTGAGAGAATCTCTGTGGCAGGTTTAAAGGATGTTGAATGTAATTTGCATCTAGCTAGAGCTAGCACTACGACCATCATACGCATATTTTAATTTCTCTAAGCCTAATCTTTATGAAGTTTTGCATAATTTATGCGTGGGGTGGGCAGTTGGGCGATACTGGAGCTCTCGTATAAAGGGCATATAATGAATTTAAAAAAAAAAAATGAAACTCGGGATAAGGATTTAATGGCAACTGCTTAAGTTGCACGTAGCTGTTCTCTTGTCGCTCTGCACTACAGGTGGCACAGAGGAACAACAACAATAAGAATAATAATAATAAATAATTAAAATACAACACGAACATCGCAGTGAAATGCTCCAGCGGCAACTACAGTGTGTCCCATTGCAAATGAACTCACGGGTTAATTATGGGCCATTGAGGGCACTTGTGTCGCTTACCAAATTAAAATGCTACCAACTCTCTCACACACACACACACACACACCTATAGCCTGGCGTGTTGCTAGCATAATTACAATATTGAGGTACTTAACGATGCGGGCATCAATTATTGAAGTTTCCATTGTCAACATTGTGTCGGCACTTTAATTTTACTTGACATTCGCTTGAGTCGCTGCATAAGCAGGCGAAAATCCTGTAAAGCCCTCACAGACCTGTGGCTCTGACATGTGTAAAGTGGCACTCGATTAGCCTTAAGTGGCTCACAATTTAGTCAACTCGAGTTGAGTACATGCGAGATGCAAAAAGTCAGATCAGAGAGTGTTTAGAGAGAGAGTTCTTTGTATTTATCTGCTTAAATAAATAGAGTTTGCTTATTTTATTATAATCATTTAATTACAATTGAAATATTCATTTTCATTATTTTCATTATTTTGTTTTATTTAAAAATTGTAACAGCAAATATCAAGCTAAATAAATAATAAACAAAATGCGGATAGTCCAGTAATTGTCAGTTAACAAGAGCTGACCGCCAAGGGAGCCACTTATTAGTTATGAAAATTTGTTTTCTGACCGCCAGTTGGCGAGCATTGAGCAATCCACTCCTATCTCTGGCTTATGAAAGGAAAATTTCTGTAGTTTTTTACTATGCAAATTGCTAATTGTAGTCATCAACGGTGCGCCGTGTTTCCTCCTAATGAGAAATGCAAAACACTCGCAATTTATAAAAAAAATAGAAAATAGAAAAAAAGAAAATGTTCAATGCCAAAAGGAATAAAGTGAACAGCAGAGTAAAAATTACGCGCTGACTCAAGGCTCGCACTCGTTACAGCTACTTTATACAGATAGATAGATATACATATATATATATACGTAAAGACTATATATATACATACTGTATAGAAACTTAAGTGCCCAGAAATGCGTGCGCACTGAGGCGTACAAATTGTTTGGGGACCAGCGTAAAGATGGAGAGCGAAAAGAACGCCAAGTGCTTCCATCTTCAAATGGAAAAGCCCTGGACAAGGCGTGGCACGGCGGGGCGCAGGCATAAGCACAAGCAGAGGCGATGCTATGGATTTAAACAAAAGTTCCCAGACGTATTTTTTATTTTCATTTGCACTACATGCCGCATTATGCAAAGAGTGCACAAAATATATATATGTAGGTATGTACATATATACAGTGAATATAAAGGTCCCAAAAATGAGCACTGCGTGGGTGGCAAAGGGGGCGTGACAGCGGCGCACTGAATGTAACGGATGCCACTGCAAGTGCTAAAAAGTTGGTGTGAAGTATTTGCATGAGAATGCAGAATATGCAGAAAAAGGTGCCAAAGCAAACTAAAAGTAATATAATAATATGAAGATAAAGAACAACAAATTTTCTACTCTTTGCTACCTGACACAGCCAAATTTCCATAAGCACCTCCTAAGTAGATGCTATTAAGCAGCTACTATATTGAAAAGGTAAAACTGCATTCAATTTAAACAGAGCATACTTAAGATGTCGTAGGAATAGTTAAAACCAAGCGAATTGCATGCACTAAATTTATTTTCATTATTAAATTTGATTTTTTTTATAAATATACATAAAAATTCAGGTTAATTATAGAAACGAAATAAATAAAAAATATAACAAAAAAAAATAAATAAATATTAAAAAGAAATATATTATAATTCAAACTAAATTATTTTTAAATATACAAATATAATTTAGGTGATGTTGTGTATTTTATTTAGATTTATTTTATAAATAAACAAATATTTTTGTATCAATAAATACATTTTTAATTTATTATAATTTTTTTAATATATTTTTATTCAAACTAAACTATTTTTAAATATATAAATATAATTTAAATAATGTTTTTTATTTTATTTATATGTATTTTATAAATATACAAAGATTTTTTATCAATAAATAAATTTTTCAATTATAAAATATATATATTTTTAAATACATATTTAAGTAAAGACTAGAAACAAAAATATATTTTAATTAAAATTTAATTTAGTTACATATATATTACATTTATATATTTTATTTATATATAACATTTATTTTTATCTATTTCAGATCCCAACAATAGCCAAAACTATCTTTTTACGTATTTCCATCGAAAGCCATCCACAAAATGTTGCCCCCTCCGTTGCATACATTGTCGCAGCGACAACTGAAACTTTCAGCTGAACCTCGGGCAGTTGCAGCGCTTTGTATAACAGTTTGGGGCAATCGTATAACAATCAGCGCAACGCTTTGGGAAATGAAACGCCACTTACTGAGAGCATAATGGAAGCAAAAGACTCGGTCTGCCCGTTCGCTGGCACAAAGAATGAGATGAAGAAGGTTTACATAAATTTACACAATTTGAGGAAAGTTCATTTGCATATTTTATGCATTTGCGAACGTGGAACGAACATGGCCGGAGAACAGAGAACAGAGCAGACCTGCTACAATTAAGGCTATCAACTTCTACATACATTGAATTTGGAATGGAGCTAGGCAAATGTTTAATAATGTGACATATGGAAATCATAATAGGCGCTTGCCTACAGGACGTAGGACACGTAGAACGATGCCTATATCAAGCATATGTATGAAGCGTGATAGTTAATGGCGTGGAAATGGGCAGGCCACTGGATAGAGAGAATTAAAAGTTTTTTAATGGTCAACTAATACGTGATAATTAATTATAATTGGATATACAGAGGCGTAGAGGTGATTAAGGGAAAAAAGAATGAAGACAATGGGAAAGAGTTATGTAAACTCTTAAAAAAATACATATAGGGTCTACGCCTCTTCTTATATGACATTTCTGCATAATTAAATATGATAAGAATAAAATCTTATGAAAGAAATGGGAGAAAAGAGATGCTTTGAGGTACTTAAAAGATATGTGGGTATATATTAGCCTGCTATATTTTTAGAAATACATTAAGCACATCCACATTAAATTAATAATATATATTTGCACATTTGTATACGCTTAGAGTCATCTGGCGCACAAACTAAAATCACGTGCTACTTAGTTAAAATAGTTAGTTACCCCAAAAAAAAAAAGGAGCATAAGAGATATGTATGTAAAAAGTCGCACGGAAATTGAACTTCCGAGGCAAAAGTAGTAAAGTGCACTGGCAGAGGCGGACAGACAGCAGTGATACGGACGGAAGCCATCCGAAAGAGTCCAAGTATCAGAAAACAGGCTGCAAACTAAACTCAACTAACCCAAACTGAACTCAGCTGAACTGAACTGAACTGAGCTGAGTTGAGTTGAGTAGAGCATGGGAACTGCAACAGAAACAGAAATGAAAATAAAGTGCAAAGTGTCACACACACACACACACAATGTTAAAGTTGAAAAGAGAGAATACGTAGGTGTTGGAGGACTGTAGGGCAACTGTGGGCTGATAATGCTGATGGCTCCTAAACTGCTTGGAGGCCGTTGCATGCAGAGCTAGCTGCAGCTGATGACGATGCAGACGGCTGGGCAGCTGACCAGAGGAGAGAGGAGGGGCAGCGAGAGGTAACAACGAATAGCCATGAATGAATGAATGGCGAATTGTGGCCACGATGGCGAAACCAAGAAACCAGAACCCACCCACACCATGGCCAGGCCAGAGCAGCGTGATTACAACAACAATTAGTGGCACACAGAGCCCAAAAGCGAAGCCAAGCAAAACGAGCAAAAGAAGCTGCCGCCAGCCACAGCCACAGTCACAGCCACAGCAGACGCTGGATAACCAAAATAATGTGACAAGGCTAAATGCCGTAGCTGACATTGCACAGCTCCCGAATCCAAGCAAACTGCCAAGCCAACAGCGCCAACCAGACAAAGGAGTCAAGGAGGCAGACCTCGTCGTTGCCTTGCTTCTACTCCTCCTTCTACTGCAACTCCTGCTCCGCCTCCTGCTTCTCCTGGCGTTTCCATTCAAGATTTGTAAATGTTGCAGCTGAGCTAAACTTTTTTTCCCCTTGTAATTACTTTAAAACCTAATTGTGTTGCCTTTTCAGCAATCTTTAAGAAAAGCAGAAGAAGAAGAAGAAGAAGAATCACAATCACAGTTAATTGCTGACGATGATCTTTAGAGATTATATAATATACAAAGGAAATACATATATGCAATATTATTTTAAGGAACTTGAGCGTGGAACTCAAGATTTCGATAGTTATCGATAGTTTATATCTATTGACTGATATTATTTTCGAGTGATTGTCTGTTAGTCTGCTATTCAAATTCATATTCTCACTCTGCAATTCCCTCGTAACTCCATTCATATCATCAACAATTTTATGCACTCTCACAAATCAAAATTCCTCTTTGGCTAACATCGCATGGCCGACATGATTTCTAGCTCTAGCTGTAGCTCGTGACTGCAATCATCGAACTTCAATCGATTATAAAATGGCCATAAAAACCACACACAGACATGCTGCTGGTCACCATTGCAGCTATAACTGTAACAGTAAATGTAAATGTAACTGTAACTTTTGCAACTGTATGTATATGTATCAGACGCGTAGCCAGAACATTTTTTCGGGGGGGGTTTTCAGCAAATATTAAATACACATATTCGTATTTAATAATATAATGGATGACCTTTATTTCAAATTTTTTTTCTACAAAAGAATGTCTATTTTCCGACTTGTTTTCGCCATTTCGTTCAAAATATCCTCTGGAATGACTTCAATTTTAGAGTGGATGTTGAGCTTCCGACTATTTCGGGGGGGGTTTGAACCCCCAAAACCCCCCCCTGTATACGCGCCTGATATGTATATATATATGTTGCTTAACTGACCGTACTTATAAATGTGGCTACGAATTCATGCAATTCGGCTCTTTTTTTCGGCTTTGGCTTGCCAAAAACTAAATATGCTTTATTTGGGCTCAGTTCGGGCACATTTTAGGGGATTTTTTAGACTTGAAAATGGAAAATGAGAGACTTGAATTCCAAAGTCTGACATACCTTATATCATTAATGAATATGAGTAGCATAATAAATAACTTCAAATCCAATGCAACTCTAATGAATCGACTGTTCATTGCTAACAATTAATCAGAATGAAACTAATGAGCTATTTTAGTACATTTGTAGGCATACGAAAATTTCAACAATTCACACGATAAACGTTCGATAAGTATAGTCAATATATGTGCTCACATAATGCTGGACAATCAAACGCCCAATCCTAAACGTGAATATGCTTAATTTTTGCTGGCCTTTTGTTATTTTTTGATTTAAGCGCCGCAATATTTGAATTATGATTGTAAAACATGCAAAATTTATTACATTTACAGTTGAAACATGGACCACACGCACACACAGAGAGCATGGGGTTTGATTTGCAGTCTATGAGCTGGGCTAATAGTGGGTCGAGGGAGAGGGAGAGGGAGGGGGCAGTCAGCATAATGCATTTTCAATTAATATTTGCTGCATTTAAAGTTTGCGTGCTGCAACTTTGATTGCAGCCGGCAAATGTAATTGCGGCAAATGATAATTTGTATAACTTGGCTGGCTTTCAAAATAATTGCAGTCGTGCAGTGTCGGGCAGTGTACAAAGCGAGTGCATTTTAATTGAAACTTTTGCCAAAAACCAAAACTCGACGCGATGCGACTCGCAATTAGTTAGCAAGCAAAATGCAATTAGAATTTGCTTAAAATTTCATTATTGTCTTAGCACAACTTGTATTAAATAAATATTATTTTGTTTTCTTCTTTTTTTCAAGAAGAAACAGCAGAATGAAAGAACAATTCAAATAAAAAACAATAATAAAATATAATATGGCAATGCGCAAAGCTGGCTGCTTGGCAAAAGGCAAACAGGAATGAATTATTTATGGAGAACACATGCAGAATAAGTCAACAGACGTTTCTGTGGCCAATGGCCGGCAATATGACTATCTCTCTCTCTCTCTCTCTCACTCATTCTATTACTACTGCTAGCTTTCTCTTTCTTTCTTGCGCCTGCAGGCTGCTCCACATTTATGCACATAAATTGTAACGGCTTTTTGGCTCTACCTTATGCAGATTTGTTTAACTTCAAAAGAAATAACAAACTGAACAGTTTTGGATGCTGTTATTGCTGCTGCTGCTATTGCTGCTGCTGCTGCTGCTACTCCTGCTACTCCTGCTGCTGCTCCTGCTGCTGCTGCTGCTCCTGCTGCTGCTGCTACTCCTGCTGCTGCTGCTACTCCTGCTGCTCCTGCTGCTGCTGCTGCTGCTGCTGCTGCTGCTACTCCTGCTGCTGCTGCTGCTGCTGCTGCTGCTGCTGCTGCTGTTCCAAGTTTTTCTCTAGCATTAATCCACTAAACCGTAAACAAACGAGGCCAGTCAACAAAGGGCCAACATGTATGAGCTATTAAGTGTGCCATGTGTGCCATACAAGTGCCAATGTATGTGTGTGTGTGTGTGCGTCGTATATTTTAAACTGCTCGTCCGTTCGAGCAGCATGTTTTGCAAAATTTTGTGCAGCTGCAAGCAGTTTCTATTTCTAATTGTGTCGCCTTCTGATATCATGCTGCCAACCATTTATTATACCTAGCCAGATAGATTTTTGCTCTGCTCTGCTGTTGCTTCAGGTTCCTTCAGATCCCAAATTCTGGATTCACTCCCTGCATGAAATACGGCTATTGATCCACTTGTCAAACACAGGGAACATGTTTTAAGCCTGAGCTGAGACAGCTTATCAACTCGTTAGCCTAAAAACTTGGCCAACAAGAGTCATGGATCAAATGGGCAATAGAGACTTGAAAATGCCCTGTAAATGAGCGAAAGTTTTAATGGGTGAACATTAAGGAACATAGAGCAAATAGATAATGAAAAAAAATATGATTTGCACATATAGATTGATTAGATTATATGCAATCAGCAACAGCTTAAGTCAGCCATCATATAAAGCTCTTGGCTTATTCAATAATATTTGCCATTTAATAATTTTAAAGCAAACACAAATAATTAAAGCGGAATGTGAACTCGCTCGGGGCTGTCATGGCAATGCGACGCACAATGGAAAAGTTAATACAGGAAAGCGAATACCAAGAGCAAGAACATATGTATAGAACATATACATGCATATATATGTATATGTATATATAACATGGCAACCAGTTTGTAAGAAGACTCTGCAGTAATTCAATTCAAGGTGCGATTGCCAAAATAACACAGACAAAGCAAAGTCAAGCGATTTAATATTTAAAATAAATTTAGAAAAATAAAAAAAGTAAATATAAAATTTACTAATGCTCACAGCTCAGCTATCTTAAATATTTTTGTTTATGCTCTTCCATTTAAATGCAACTTTTATTTTTATTTTCTTTTCACATTCATTTAAAATTGTCAAAATATTTCATTTCCGACTAAATACACTAGACTCTAATAAATGTTGAGTCTTTGCGAATTATTACTCAACTTCCAAAATTATTAATCTTTGTTTATTTTTCATTTTCTTCACCCGTTTTGACTCCATTTAAATAAAAAGCTTATAAACCTACGTGTTCCAATTTTATTTCCATTATTTCCTATTTTTTTTTTTTTTTTTTTTTTTTTTGTGTTGCTGAAAGAGCTTAGCCGCAGCGAAAAATTTATATCTGACCACAAATGCATTTTTGGTATTGCGAAAAATAACAACAACAAAAATAACAAGTATGAAAGCTCAAGTCGAGTCCGCTCGACTAGCAAATCCCCTGAACAAATTATTGAAACAGCAGAGAGCGTTCCAATTGGTCACTTGAAGCTCGACTGTAACGAGAGAGACAGTACTTGAGTAAAAGCAAAAGCATAGAGAGAAGAAGAGCAGAAGATCATAAAAGTTGTCTATGTGTATGCGCAGCAGTTCTCATTTGGTATTTCTATTTAGGCAAAACGAAGCTAGAATGCTCACAGCAGCAGAGAGCGTTCCCATTGTCCGCTGAAAGCTCGACTGCATAAAGCTCGTACCCATTGTCCGCTGAAAGCTCGACTGCAACGAGCGCTAGCTGCTGTTGGGCTCGAAATTTAAGAGAGACAGTGCTTGAGTAAAAGTAAAAGCAAGGAGAAAAGAAGAGCAGAAGATCATTGAAGTTGTATATGTATATGTAGCAGTATTCATTTGGTATTTGTGTTTAGGCAAAACGAAGCTAGAATGCTCACAGCAGCAGAGAGCGTTCCCAGTGCTCACTTGAAGGTCAACTGCAAAAAGCTCTATCTGCCGTCGGGCTTCACATTTGAGAGAGACACTGCTTGAGTAATAGTGGGCATATATAAAGCGCAGCAGACTTATAGTTGTAGTAGTAGAAGTAATGGTTATAGTAGTAGGACTTATAGTAATAGTAGTAGGACTTATAGTTAAAGTAGTAGGACTTATTGTTATAGTTTTAAGACTTATAGTTATAGTAGTAAGACTTATAGTTATAGTAGTAGGACTTATAGTAATAGTAGTAAGACCTATAGTTGTAGTAGTGAGCCTTAAAGTTATAGTAGTAAGACCTTTAGTTATAGTAGTAAGACTTATAGTTATAGTATATTATAAGGCCGTAGCTCGAAAAGCTTTAACAAGTCGAGTCCGCTCGACGAAATACCCTGAGCGAATGCTTGAAGCAGCAGAGACTGTAACGAGCTCTACCTAGCGTCTGGTTCAACATTTAAGAGAGTCAGTACTTGAGTAAAAGTAAAAGTAAGCAGAGAAGCAGTGCAGAAGATCATTAAATGTGTGTGCATCAGCTCTATTTTGGTATGTGTATGTGTAAAACGAAGCTAGAATGCTCACAGCAGCAGAGAGCGTTCCCATAGCTCACTGGAAGGTCAACTGCAACGAGCGCTACCTGCCGTCGGGCTTCACATTTGAGAGAGAGAGAGACAGAGCTTGAGTAAAAGTGGCTTTACGTATATAAAGGGCAGCAGCTGCAGCATTTCTTCAGTCGTCGAGGTCTGGTGGGGGTCAGCGCAACGAAGTGGAGTAGAGCGTGTGATCGATCTGTTTAGCATTAAAGACGTAGAGGAACTACGTAGACGAATACGTGAATGAATTACGTAGAGGAAATAAGTCGAGGAAATACTTAAAAGAAAGAGGGAATATTTAGAAGAAATGGACAGACAAATAGTGCTAAATCATCAAGAATATATGTATATACTTTGTGGGGTCTGCCACGCCTCCTTCTGCCTGTTACAGACATTTCAACAAAACCATTATACCCTGATTTCCCATTTTCAATTTTATTCTTATTTCGATTTATTTTTGTTCATTTATATAATCTCGCTCTGGCTGAAGAGCATGCAAATGTTGAGCAGCAAGCTGTAGTTTATGTTTTCAATTTCATCAACTTAAACTAAAACGAAAAAGCTATTAGCTCGAAATGCAACTCTCTGAGTGTCCGACTGGATGGATAAGCAGAATGCCGGTCCAGAGCAGGAGATGGAAAAGGGAGCAGCAGGAGCAGATGGACTGGACTGCACGGGGGGGTGGAGGCATGGCACCATTTCCCTCTTGAATTTGCGCAAATTTACACGAATTTGATTATTATTATGATGGCAATTTGCAAAAATGTCATCTCTCAAGCGACAAATAAAAAGACGAGCGAAAAAGTGTAGGAAAAATGAAAACATAGTCGGACAAACGGAAATTTCTCATTGCGCAAAGTGGCACAGGAGCCTGAACAGGGTGCCGCAATTGCAGGCGAATAGAGGCGCAGTGAGATAGTGCTGGTCACTGTGCACCCTGTGCCAGCATACAGTCCTTGGCATCAATTGTGCCATCCACCTAACTGGAGGAGGAATTTATAGTCCTTAACAAGCTGTGTGTCTTGTTGGCATTCGCTTATCGTGACCGCCCATAATTATGACGCACTTTGTGGCAACGGGCGGGGCTGCCGAGGGTTGCTGCTGCTGTCTTCTTCGTCCGGCAGCATCCGGCAGCAGGATGTTCAATTTTCGCTTGCCTCTTATTTCGCTTTGCCATTTTGATTTCCTTATTTGCCTTGTCGCGTTTTGCATTCATTTGCCTTTGCACTTTATCTGCCAGCGTTGCATTACTTTAAGTAGCAACAAGCCACGCCCCTACTGCGCAACTCTTGCCGCTCCAGCTGCGGCTCGCTGAAATTATCTGCTGGTGGAATCAAAAGTTTTTGCTCTTTTATGCTACGGCTCATGCCCATTCGGGGCCAAGTGGCCGTAGTCGTGGTCGTGGGCGTGGTGGGCGTGTTAGTCAGACATCAGCGTCCTGGAATTGTGTCAAGGACACCAATGCCCCAAGCTCTTTTGGCGGCAAATTCGAGAAATTATTGCGGAAAAGGAAAACAGCACCACAAACATTGTTCAACTTTCATTGCCTTTTCCCTTACACACACACACACACACACACACACACACACACACATTTTAACTCTTGTCGACCGCAGGACATAACCAAATGCGGCATTTGTCAAGCCAAACAATGCAAAATACTTAAGTAATTTATGATAATGTGCGCATAGACTTAATTCAATGAGTTGTTGTTGTTGTTGTCAAATAAATCATACAATTGTGTGAGTATAGATTTTAGCTAGTTATTTAAATGATTTCATAAATGCTCAACTTTAGTTTAGTTCGTTGCAATGGCAAATGCAATTTGCGATTCAACTAAGATTTCTATGCCTAGGCCGCAGCTTAACGAGTTCTCAACTAGAATTACAACTTTAAATTGACTTGCCACAGTCACACACACACACACCTTGCACACCTTGCCATTCAGTGTGCATCTTATAAGATTTATGTTTCTGGGTCACACAAAAGGCGAACAATGTGAGATCTGTTTTATGGCCACCTCAAGTGGCTTACTTTAACAACCCAACGAAAAGTGAACGGAGAAAGTAGCTGTCGAGTGAAGGTGAATGTGAGTGTGAATGTGAGTGTGAGTGTGACTGTGGCTGCGGTTGCTGCAAGTGTGAATGCGGCTTTTGGCCGTGAATGAAAGCAGCTTACAAATGTGCATATAAGGCAGGCAAAGGACAGATAAAATGGGATTGATGAGAGTTCTATGCGCATCTATGAGCTCATCTTTGGCTGCAGCATTTTTGCAATTCAATGCCATTCAGCCGCTGTCAAATCTTTCATTTAATTGAATTTTCATGCCGCTACCAGATTCGAACCGGGGGCACATGATGTCAAAGTTCCTGGAACTTCATTAGAAGCTAAAGCTGACAGCCAACTGAGCGCAAAATAACCCGAATCCCTTCACGGCCAGCCACTTGTGGATATGTCTGTATTTCGAGTACAGTTCCCTCCCGGCCCGCTGCTGCTGCTGCTGCTGCTGCTGCTGCTGGGCGGCGAAATTAAATGAACCAGAAACTTGGTAAAAAGTCTTTTAACCAGCGCAAATCCTGACGATAGGCCTTTTGACTTTGTATGCCCTGTGGCGATACAACGACTAAATTTAGACTGATGATTCGCTCTCTCTTTCTCTCTCTTGCTCTATCTTTTGTTTAGTCAAGAAAGACAGATAGATTTAATAATACGTAATAAAGAGTTTAGTTTATAATTAACTTGTAAACTCTTCTTCTAAAAAAAAATTTTTTTTTTTTTTTAAATAATATAAAATAAAATATACATATATAAAAAAAAAATTAATTAAAATTCAGAAACTGTATATAAAAATAATAAACTGCCTGAAACTTATAGTTAATAATTTAAAAAATATTAAATTTAAATTATATATTATTTACACTTTAATTATTTGATTATTTCATTAATAATTTTAGCATTTTTATATACCCAAAGTAGAGCATTCGATAGTCGAGCTCACGCTGCACAAACCTTGTGTTGGCGCTACCTTTTGAGAACTTATTCAGATTCGCATTGCTGATTGTGCTAGGCTCAAAGTTTGCCGCTCCAAAGTTGTTCATAAGTATTTGGCCAGGGGTAAAATAACTTTGCCATCAGGTTGGCAGGGCAAACCAAAGTCTCTCAGCAACAATTTCACACAGCCCCCAATGCTAATCAACTGTGGGCACGTGGGCTGTGGCTGTCAGCACAGCACAGCACAGCCGCATCTGCATAAAGTTGAGAATTATCCAAGAAATGCCAAAGTCCTCAAGAATTTTTAGATGGCATCGATGCAATTATTGTGCAATCGATTGACAGCGACAGAGCTGCAGATGGGCAACTAAAATATTCAATTTGAAATTTGAGAAATAAATAAATAAATGTCAATTAAATATTTAGTGCAAGACAGTTAATTGTTATCGATAGTTTGTAGTTTGTATATCAAAATTGAAGCCGTAATAAAAAATATTAACAGCAATAAATGTTAAGGGATTTTTATTCAAATGGCCAATTTTAATAAATATTTCCTTATCGATAACTTGCTCAACTGCTCACATATACATGGTTATCGATAATATATGGTAACTCTTCTTATTGCTCCCATACTCATCGTATCCCACATTGAATCATTGTGAACAGCCTAGCTGTCTGTCCCAAACAAAATTGATCATTAGATCTCGATAGACTTAAATGTCAATTTGGATTTTCAGTAATTGTGTTTTTCAGGCCATGAAATTTCAGAACATTTGGCGCTCCCTGGGCGCAGTGGGTGGCGGCTCCTTGGCCACTTACGTTGGCCTCAAGCTGATCGAGCGCAACCAGACGCACGAAGCCTACCACGAGGAACAGGAGATGGTGGCCGGGCGTGGCTGGTGTCACGACTGGGATCAGCGTCAGCTCGTGCAGACGAAGCTCTCAAATGACTCGAGCGCTGAGCAGGAGCAGAAACCTGAGGCGGCTGCACTGCGACACATTGTGCTGGTGCGGCATGGCGAGTATAAATCCTCACCGGATGGCGGGCATCTGACGGAACTGGGGCGTCTGCAGGCGCATCGCACGGGTCAGCGACTGCACGAGATGGGCGTGACGTGGGATCATGTGGTCGCCTCGACGATGACGCGCGCCCAGGAGACGGCCATGATCATACTGAAGCAGATTAACTTCGATCCGCTCAAGATGAAGCGCTGCGAGCTGCTGCCCGAGGGCACGCCCTGCCCAGCCGATCCGCCCCAGAATCGCAGCGTCGCCAGCGTGGAGCAGGCCTTTCGCCGCGATGGGCCACGCATCGAGGCGGCCTTTCGACGCTACTTCTTTCGCGCCTCACCAGAGCAGAAGCAGGACTCCTACCTGCTGATCATTGGCCATGCGAATGTCATACGCTATTTGGTCTGTCGCGCCCTGCAGTTCTCACCGGAGGCCTGGACACGCTTCACTCTGCACCACGGCTCCATCACCTGGCTGACCGTCTGGCCCTCGGGCTATGTCACGCTCCGTTGTCTGGGCGACACGGGCTTTATGTCCATCAACGAGCTGACACACCGCAGACCAAAGAAGATAGAAGTTAAGTAAGGCAGAGCAGCAATTTCTATATGTGTACGCCCCATCAAATTGTTAAAGTATTGTGTAAGTGTTTCTGATAAAAAGCTACAGCTTGATTTGTTTTTTAAATTAAATAATATTGTGGCGATCTGGCACCACTCTTGTATTTCTAATCGATATATGTATATATTCGATAATAATCACTTACTCTACCATCAATAGATAATAAGATTTGTCATCTTTAATCTTTAATCGTAATTGAATAAATGTTATAAATGAAGATATAATTTTTTGTTTTAATTTAATAACCCTCACCATAACTGGTGACCCCATAATATTATTAATTTAAACCTGTTATGGGAAGTATCCTAACTAACAAATATGATGTGATTCGATTTGATATTTCCTTAAAGTATTTACATACATAGATTTTTATTTCACGTCTCTTAAAAATTCGATTGAAACTGATTGAAAGCTGAGCATATGCACTTGTCACACAGATTGACGCAATGATTAAATGTGAATAATATTATTTGTATTTTATTTTATTTCACTTTTTGCATATGCTTCATATGATGAGAGTTTATAATATTTCGCATGCTCTGGGCAACACTTGAGTGTTTAATTTACACACAAATGCGCACACTTAACTACAAGTGTGTGTGTGTGTGTGTGTGTGTGGGTGAATGCGGCTTCATTTGTAGCCGGACTTTTTGGCCTCTGCATGCTGACCATCCGGAACGTGACTTTTATGTTCATTTTGTGTTGGGCGCATATCGGATGGATGCAGCTGCTGGCAAATGGCAAAAGCGGAAAAGCGGAAGAGCGGAAAACGGAAAACCCCTCTATAACTTTGACCAAAATCACTTTTGGGCAATGCCTGTGGCTGCTTTTCCCCCCCTCCCTAGCCACAATTCCGCACTCTTTCGGCTTTGTCCCTGCTCATTAGCGGGACTTTAATTTTGGAGCCCTGGTACTCTGGTTTTTGGGGCTTGCTCTCTGGTCGGGAGCTCGGTTACGGTTTCTGGGTTTACTCATTGTTTATGTTTTCAGAGTCGCTGTCGTCATCATTTCATTAAATTTGCATCGCAACAATGTGAATTTCATTTGCGTAGCCACAAAATTGCATTATTTCTGTTCAAAGCCTGTCAACTATTTGCTATTTCCACATTGTTGCAGGAATTTAATAAAATGTAAAAAAAAATAACTAACAATAAACACAGCACTGAATTCTGCATTCCCCCCCGCACTGTTTAGCATTTGCCACATACTCGACTCGACTTTTGTTTAACCCACAAAGCTGACTTCACTTCCAGCAGAAGTCAGGACGGAGCAATCTCTGTCCGCCCACAGCTAGTGGAAACATATCGATTTTCAGCTGTAGGATATCTTATATGTGCATGGATAAGCGCTGCAATAATAGCAGGAGCATGCTCAAAGGGATTCCTTCAAGCAAATATTCGCTGATTCAAGTAAAACATATATCAAGGTAAAAATAATATGAATATAATAAAATAAAATAATGAATATTCTTTGAAAATTATTTTTAGTGAAAGACGATATGTAATATAGAATAAAAAATTTAAAATTGATATATGTATATGTAAATCATATAGTTCATTTCTGGTTTCATAAAATTTGTTAAGCCTCAATTTGGGTAATGAGAAACAAAGGCATAAATATTCTCAGCCCCATCATTATGGGTCAATGGGAACTTCATCCTGATCCTTCGGGAATATTATGGCCTTGCGTTTGCGCCGCTGACTGCAGCTACCGCAAATGCGCATCGAGAAGAAGTAGACGAGCTCAATGAAGCTGAGGCTGGAGATGCCCATAAACAAGCCGAAGATACCGCCACAATTGGATATCAGCGTGGAGACGCCAAAGAGAACGGTACGCTTAATGGCCGTGAACTGATGCTCCTTGAAGTAGACGGTCAGGCGCGAGCCAATCGCACTGCAGCAATATATAATATTAAATATGAATATTTCTGATAAGGGTTGTTAAACATATAGCAAAATATCAATATACCGATAGTTGATAGTTTTCAAAACTTAAAATATTATCAATACGATATACAATATTCTGATATACTCTATAGCGTAGTTACTTACTCACTGTGCTCGTAGACTTCACGAAAAGCTACTAATGTTTTTTCCAGATTATAGAAGGCACGCGATATCTCAAAGTTATATTCCAAGGAGGTGCATGCTGGCATGCAGTTGCACATGACCTTGGTGTTGGGATCGATGCTCTGATATACGGTCTGATTCTGCAATATGGCATAGAGCTCGTCCTGTGCGGCAGTGTAGCAGGCGATCTTCTCTAGTCCGCAAACTGGCACATTCAAGGGCTCTGCAAGGAAAAAATACGGAATTAGAACTGATAATGTAGCAATGCTCCATGTACGATCACGCACTGGGCATCCAGAACTTGACACAGCCACACTTTGTCATTGTAAAGTTGGCCAGGCACTCGGTCTGGCAATTGCTCTGCGAATAGCTGCGGAAAAAACGGAGATGGCGTTCATCATCGAAGAAGCACTGACGCCTGTTGATTGTTAGAGATATTGCAAAGAGAATACACAAAATATTTTAGACTTTCCCTTCTAATATGTATGTGTGTATATATGTATGTATGTATGTATATGTGCATGCGTGTCTCTGATATACTCACTTTTCAGCTGTAATTTCATGTAAATTATGCGTGGACACGACATAGCTGGGCAACACGCTAACCATGACTTCATGGCCATGAGGCACCAGAATATAATTATTCGATGTAACCGGCACGCTCTCTGGAGAGTTGAGAAATACCTGGAAAGACAAAATGACAACAAGGGAACACCACACCAATAACAGGGTAGCGCACCTTATAGCCCTGCTTAAAGCTACGGCAATCGTAGTCGTAATTGTGCTCTAGTCCCTGTAAAAAGGCAAAGAACCCTTTCGAAACTGATGAGGCCACTGTGCGCTGTGGATACGAGTTCTGGCCCTGATCCACATAGCCCGTCGACAGCGACCAGTTGCCTCGAATTTCATTTAGTCTAGGCAAATTCGTGTCAAAGTAATTCTGAAAGTTAACTACGTCCGGATCCACATAGCTGATGAAACGCTCATCGCGATAAATATCCTTGGGTCGCAGACCATTGAACTGGTAGCAAATGCCCTCGTCCGTGGCCACAAAGTCAAAGAGCTTATCGCAAAAATAGAACCGGCCATTCCAGCGACAAAACGGACCCGTCTCATTCTTCGAGATGCTCAGGTCCACCAACGTCTCCGTCACATTTTCCGTCTGCTGGCTATAGAGCTTTGACAGAATCGGCGCAAACCTCTCAGCAACATCCGAGTCACAAATGTGCATGGTGGCTGCCATACGCTCCAAACTATAAATAGAAAGACAAGAAACCAGTACGGGTAACTTTAAACCGAATAGAAATCGTTATATATAATTCTTAAGAGTTTTGAGACTAGTTTACCTGCTGATTATCTCTTTTCTATTATTATCATAAACATTCCAAATATATACTTTTTCAATACTCAACTCTTCATCGTCTATACTGGAAAATTGATTACCCTCCTTGAATTCCTGCCAGATCTTTTCTGAAATGTTCGCATAATCGAAAACATTGCGCTCCATTTTAATTTCCGGGCATATGGTAATTGTGGGGAACGGAATCTTGTGCACTGGCACCAGCGTCTCGTCAAAGCCCAGGATGACCGGTGAGTCCTGCCATTTCAGGTAGGTGGCCCAAATGAGCGACACCGCAAAATACATCGAAATACAGGTCAACACCAGCCAGTATAATCTGAGGAAACACAGAGACAGTTGGAAACTGGACAACGCTTGAGGATGCACGCACACACTTCTCATATATGGGGCGATGCAGCTCGAATATGTAGCGTATGCCATGGATGGTGGTGCTCTTCGAGTACTCCAGCAGTATGCCCTTGCAGGCGGACAGGCGACTGCCGTATCTGATCCGGGATTTGATAATCACATCACTGGGCACATCACTTAACGCCGCCGAAGTGATGCTGGCACGTTGATAGTCGCAGCTCGGCAAGGCCAACAGCTCTGGCCCCGGCAGCAGGCAGCTGGGCTTCTCCTCTTGTTCCTCTATTGTGGCCATAGCGCCTCCATGCACGTCGTTGCCTCAACTAAGCTGCGCGGCATTGCGAGTTGCGCTTTTATAGCCAGCACACAAATGGGTGCGTCCGCACGGCAACATTCCCGTAGGATGTCACACTTGCTGCTCGGGGACGCAGCTGCGTTGTGCATATACTTAGCCTAATTGCGGACAGAAAAGTGTCAGAAAATTAAATACAGTTGACATTTTTATGTAGTACCAAATTTGTACAATTTTTAAAGAGCAAAGAAAGACTTTTTAAATAGAAAAGTATTCTTTCCTTACTCAACGAATGAAATTGGAAAGTTGACTTACCTCATCTTAATCGTGCTACATTTATCTGTGTTAAAGTTACTACTCTCAATATCATGCTCCTCTTCACATTCAGTCTGAATGGCAAATTCAAGAGGATGGTGCAAATATTAATCTGCGCCAGAAACTAGAGCAGATTATTAATTAATTAATATCCAGCTGCAGTTGCCTATATTCCTGAACACAAATGAAACGTTTACACAACATTCCAGACAATACTATGATGGAAATACAATACAGTGGAAACTCGAAGTAAGCGAAGCTCCACAAACTATCTCATGCAAAGCAAGTTCTACGTAAGTGCAATTGCAGCTGCAGATGTTGTCAAGTTTCAGTTTGATAGAATTTCAGAATTTAAGTTGAAATGTAGGATGGCTTGTGAAGTTTTGTGGCTGGCTCGGGGCTGCCGTGCAAATGTGAGCACACCAAATGCATAAATCAAAGGAAAATTGAATTTTAGCCATTGAAAGGCATTGCCTATGCCGAGCCACAGCGTTGCTTGCTGGTGAGGCGAGACTCGCCCCACGCTGTGAGCAGCCTGTGACAATATGTTAGAAACGGTACAGCCACACACACACCCCCCACATCCCGCACAGTCTCCGCAGCCCCTCGCGGAGATTGTCAGTGGAATGTGTGGCAAAAACTTTGTCTGGCTTGGCGTTGATGCCACTTTAAAAACAAAATTTTCGAGTGCTTTATGCAAAGACCCAGCAGATGTGAGCACTTCATAAATGCGACTGAAAAAAAGCATCGATTTTTTACATCAACTTCTTAAACCATTTGGCGAGCTCAAAGTCGAGCAATGAAACTATAATTAAAGACTAACTAATTTGCATAAAAGTCGAGCTTAGTTCGCAGCTCTAAAGATTTCACTAATTTAGTATTATTTACAGAGCCATTATATTTCAATTTAGCTGCGGGGCTTACAGAGTATGTAATATATATTTAAATATTTAATATTTAATTATTTATTTTTTATTTTTTATTTTGAATTTAAACAATTAATTTCATATATCATTTATTTTTTTTATATTTATTTTATTTATTATTTATTTTTATTTATTTATTATCATATATTAAACATATTTGCTCGCCACTAGCTCAGATTCTACACGTGCTGATTGGATGAGGCGAAATGAAATGTTAGACTGGAATTCACCACTGTTTATGGACAATCGTACCACACGCTTTAGCCGGGTTTTGTCTGCTGCCTGTTGCCACAAAATAAACTAAAGAGAATTTCTAAGTTTTCTTTGGCGATTATTTGGGCTTCGGGCCATTTGCAGTTCAGTCTTGTGAGGGCGCTTGAAATTGTAAAACGTGTCGAGCATTGTGCCAGTCAATATAGAAATATCTATGAATATATAGTTATATATACATATATCATATACAGTCCCAGGATACTGAAATATTTGCAATTAATTCGTAATAAAAAAAATCTATACAGTGACGTTGCATATTGCTGGCATCTAAAACAAATCACAAAAATCGAAAATCAATAAAAAATAAATAAATATCTGAACAGCAACAAAATATGCAATTCTGTGAATAGCCAAACACGGAGCAAATATTCTGCATATGCCAGCTAAAATATGTTTACTTCTGTAATCGATGCAGTTATTTTATTTACGATGTGTTCGCACCAATTTATAAAGTAAACGCGCCAAACGAATGAAACGCCAATAAATTGCTGGAATTTACATTTTAATGAGTTTTTGCTAAACATCAAAGAGAGAGAGAGAGAGAGATGGAATTCTGAACGTTTAATAGCCAACCTAAATAAAGTGAAAGAGGCAGAGACAAAGTGTGTGTGTGTGTGAGAGAGAGAGATAGGGCTACAAAATCAATCAATTACAACACGCAAACGAGGTAAGTTGATTTAGCATATAATTTATTAATTAGTAAGTCTATGCGCATTGGCAAGAACTGGAGCGTGAAGCAAATCAAAATCGTTGACTCCATTTTGCACACACACACACTCATTCACACCAATTCACACACACACTCATTGACACGTTGATGCGCCTAGTTTAACGAGCAAACAGCAAAAATATTGTATGTGCAAATAATAGACAAAGCTTCAACAAAATGCAAAGATAATCATTTTTAAATATATTTATTGTAATAATATGCAATGGAGTAAGAATGCAGAGATGCGCAGATAATGCTAGATAATTATTTAGATAAGTCTGTTTTGAGTATTAAGTAAAAGCAAGGAGAGAAGCAGTGCAGAAGATCATAAAAGTTGTCTATGTGTATGCAGCTAGAATGCTCACAGCAGCAGAGAGCGTTCCCATTGTCCACTTAAAGCTCGACTGCATAAAGCTCGTACCCATTGTCCGCTGAAAGCTCGACTGCAACGAGCGCTAGCTGCTGTTGGGCTCGAAATTTAAGAGAGACAGTGCTTGAGTAAAAGTAAAAGCAAGGAGAAAAGAAGAGCAGAAGATCATTGAAGTTGTCTATGTATATGTAGCAGTATTCATTTGGTATTTGTGTTTAGTCAAAACGAAGCTAGAATGCTCACAGCAGCAGAGAGCGTTCCCAGTGCTCACTTGAAGGTCAACTGCAAAAAGCTCTATCTGCCGTCGGGCTTCACATTTGAGAGAGACACTGCTTGAGTAATAGTGGGCATATATAAAGCGCAGCAGACTTATAGTTGTAGTAGTAGAAGTAATGGTTATAGTAGTAGGACTTATAGTAATAGTAGTAGAACTTGTAGTTAAAGTAGTAGGACTTATTTTTATAGTAGTAAGACTTATAGTTATAGTAGTAAGACTTATAGTTGAGTAGTAGAAGTAATGGTTATAGTAGTAGGACTTATAGTTGTAGTAGTAGAAGTAATGGTTATAGTAGTAGGACTTATAGTAAGAGTAGTAGGACTTATAGTTAAAGTAGTAGGACTTATTGTTATAGTACTAAGACTTATAGTTATAGTAGTAAGACTTATAGTTGTAGTAGTGAGCCTTAAAGTTATAGTTACCTGCTGTGTTTGAGAGAGACAGGGCTTGAGTAAAAGTGGCCCTATATAAACGGCAGCAGCTGCAGCTGTTCTTCAGTCGTGCAGGCCTGCTGGTGGTCAGCGCAATTAAAAGGAAATACGTAGAGGAGTTACGTAAAGGAAATACGTAGAGGAACTACGTAAAGGAAATACGTAAAAGAATTACGCATAGGAAATAAGTAGAGGAAATACTTAGCGAATACTCTTGGAAGAAATACTTCGAAATACGTAAAGGGAATATTTAGAAGAAATAGACTTATCGACTCAGCTCTTCACCCTGATCAATAATATATATACTTTGTGGGGTCTGCCACGCCTCCTTCTGCCCTGTTACATACATTTCAACAAAACCATTATACCCTGATTTCCCATTTTCAATGGGTTCAGGGTATAAAAACTTATTTAGTCTCAACTCTAATAAACTGCCACCGATTCATAACATTTTCATGATGAATTCATATATTTAAGCCTAATTTCATCAAACTCACCTATGTAATTCCAATTCAGTAAATTCAACAAAAGTAATTTGAAATTCAAACAATGTTGCCTATTATTTTCCATTTAAATGATGATATTATAATTAATGCACACATAAGCTTCACTTACCCATAGACAGCATAGCTATGTATTTGTCTTGTGCACACAAATGTATCGCACATACGTATGTTAATTTCAATGGAGTTAAGCAATTAGCAGAGCCTAAGCCTAAGCGCATGTGGAGTTATTTTCGCTTCGTGCTAACCTCTGGCATGAACTTTGTCACCTCATGCCATCACAGCCAGTACTTATCATAAAACGGCTTTAACTAATATGCTAACAACAACTGCAATAACAGCAAACAACACTAACAACAATGGCAACGACTACATGTCCAGCTCTCAGCGCATTGCATATCGAGTTGCCTTCGGAATAGCTTGGCAAGCTATTCGAACGCCTTGACTTGTGTCCATTGAGCTCACATAATCGCACAGACGCAGGCGAAGCAAGAGAAAGAGAGAAATAGAGAGAGAGAGAGAGAAGAGATAGAGTGAGCGTGTTCAGCCTCTAGTACCCAGGCCCTGCCTTGGGGTATCGCATTTTAATGACCCACTTTCGAGCTCAAGACTATTTAAGTTTCGCTCGTATTGGTTTGCTCTAATTCCGAGCAGTGCAAATCCCAGTGGAGAGCAATTAGTATGGCCATTGGCCAGCACAACTGCAGCAGATATTGTCAAGGAAATTGCAAAAGAGTTGCCGAACGGTCATTGAGGGGCTTCGGGGTTGCCGCACTCAGCAGCAACAGTAGCAACAGCAGACAACAGCCAAAACAATACGTGAATAAAGTACAATAGATATGGAATATATATGTATATGTATGTATATACTTATGTTGCAGGCAGTGAAAGTCAGCAGAGACGATGTTGACAGCAATTGAAAGAAAGACCAAAAGACAGCAAAACGAAAGAGACGCACAAATAAATGAAAAATGAAATTAATAGAATTAACGAGTGCAACAAATTCAATTCAAGGCGCCACAAATTCAGGGACAATACTTGGCGTCGTGCCGTGAATACGTGTCGAGTCAAATTTGGGGCAGCACCTTGGAACGCAGTGCGAATGCCGAACAACAACAACAGCCAGCAACAGCAACAAAAACAATAGTTGAAAAGTTAAATGAAATGCGAACTTGGTCAAGGCAGGCAATTGTGCGAATTTAGTCTATTCAATGTAAGACTTAAGAGTGTTGAAGTGTTTTCGAACTTAAGGATGGCTTAAAATGAATATAAATAAAATATATGTATGTGCAGCAAATAAATGAAAGCGAGAGTAAAAACCTCTTTAATTGAATTGAATCTATAAAACGAAAACAACTTTAAATGAAAGAAGTTTCTATCTGTAAATGTTTCTGTATATGTATCTGTATCTGTATCTGTATCTGTATCTGTATCTGTATCTGTATCTGTATCTGTATCTGTATCTGTATCTGTATCTGTATCTGTATCTGTATCTGTATCTGTATCTGTATCTGTATCTGTATCTGTATCTGTATCTGTATCTGTATCTGTATCTGTATCTGTATCTGTATCTGTATCTGTATCTGTATCTGTATCTGTATCTGTATCTGTATCTGTATCTGTATCTGTATCTGTATCTGTATCTGTATCTGTATCTGTATCTGTATCTGTATCTGTATCTGTATCTGTATCTGTATCTGTATCTGTATCTGTATCTGTATCTGTATCTGTATCTGTATCTGTATCTGTATCTGTATCTGTATCTGTATCTGTATCTGTATCTGTATCTGTATCTGTATCTGTATCTGTATCTGTATCTGTATCTGTATCTGTATCTGTATCTGTATCTGTATCTGTATCTGTATCTGTATCTGTATCTGTATCTGTATCTGTATCTGTATCTGTATCTGTATCTGTATCTGTATCTGTATCTGTATCTGTATCTGTATCTGTATCTGTATCTGTATCTGTATCTGTATCTGTATCTGTATCTGTATCTGTATCTGTATCTGTATCTGTATCTGTATCTGTATCTGTATCTGTATCTGTATCTGTATCTGTATCTGTATCTATTTTCCCTCCTATCTAATAGCTATTTATATCTACATATATCTTCTTCCATATATACTTCATGACTTTTTCTATATTTATCTTAAGGCAGACAAAGTATTTGGCCTACGCAGGAATTTTCTCTATTGCTGTTCACTTTATTAAATAGCACAAGGAACTTTAGTTGTAAATTAATTTCTAGGAAAAAATATGTGAAAATATCCTATGAGCGTAATAATTATTAATTTATATTCCTGTATGTGTCATATATGCCGTGTGAGTTACTAGCGTCTGGTTTGGGGAATAAATATGAATACATAATTGGAACACAAAATTCCAAAAATATTTTACAACATACTCCAAGCACTAACTCAACTCTCTCTCTCGCACTCCCTTTATCTGCATGTGTATGCTTGTGTCTATGAATGTTGTCCATTCTTGTTGGGCTACCAGGCATTCATTGTCCTCCTCCTTCATTTCAGAGGCAAACACTCATAGGGAGCTGCGGTCACACACGGAGGCAAGGCGAGGCGGCCAAAGATGGACCTAGGTATACGTAATCTAACACTGCCACCGCCAGCCGCAACAACAATTATGTTCTCGTCAACAGCAACAACAGCGCTGGCAGCCGCAATGTCCAGTGGCCCAGCGACAACAATTTCGCCAACAACAATTGAAGCAACAGCAACGACAGCAACAGCAACCACAACAACAACATCCACATTTTTTACATACAGCATACCAGGCATGGACATTGCGCCGGGACCATTTATATTCACCTACGTTAGTGAATTTTTATCGCTTATCACGCCCGAAGAATTGCCGCTCGGTAAGTTTGTGGGGCGACTCTGGGTAAAGGTTCAGGGCTTTATTGTCTGTGTGTGTGTGTGTGTGTGTGTGAGTTTTTATCTAGTAACTGCCAAGCAATTATTTGGACTATACTTACATACTCAAATCATTTATACCAAAAATATATATGAAATGTTAAGTAATACAAAATGCAAATTTTTAAATATACAAAATTTAATGAAATATGATTTATGAAACCGTATAAAAGAAAAACAATAATTGATATCATAATTGATATATATATATTGAAAATCAGCAAACAATGAGCTCTACAAGTCAGTAAGCTTTCGACTTTCATTGCCAAAAAGTTAAGATTGCATAAATAAAATAAGTAAACAGATGGAATATGGAAATAAGTAAAAAATCAATTAAACTCGAGATATATGTATATACATATTCTTCTCAGAGAAATATCCAACGCAACTTCATTTCATTCTTCATTCGAGTCTCCATTGTGAATGATTTTCATGGTCAGTGCTCGGCAGCTTTTCTCATTGTGAATGCTGTACGCTGTACGACATTGGATTAAATTATGACACTAAATTCAGCTGGCGTATATTTTATGGCTCTTAGTCGTACAAACATTATGCCGTGTACTACACGATTTTAGTCTGCAGTCCGTGGGTCGTAGGTCGCGATGGTGTGCCAGAATTTCTTATCAAATATGCTAGTCACCGCGCCGACTCTACCACAATAGAATTTTTGAAGCGTTGAAGAATTGTAGCAAAGTCAGCTGGGAGAAAGCTGGTTAGAGAAGCAAAGAAAAAAAATCACACAATATGAATTAATGACAAATTATTTATCAACAAAATTGGTCAACGTTTTGAAGGAGAAGCCCCTAGCTGGCTAGCCGCAGATGTCCGATGAGCAAAAGCTGGCAAGCTTTATGAGAAAACACAATGTACAGGAGGCGGTAGCACGTCAGTATCTGACAGCCAACAACTGGGCGCTGGACGAGGCGAGCGTCAAGTATGAGGACGACAAGGCCAAGCAGCGCAGCAGCCAAACAATACCCCCCGTCCATGAGTTCCACTCACTGCAGAGTATGCTGAGCCATCAGATACGCCCAGCGGATGAGCCTGAGGCGTACTTTGGCGGCGCCTCCGACAGCTCCATGCCGCCGCCGAGTGGCAAAACGCAGTCGAAGCGTGTGATCATCGATGACTCGACGCCGGCGCTGACCACAGCGGACAGCGATCGCAGTCTGCGTGCTTGGGGCCATGGCGTGCGTTTGGGCAGTGCTCATCCCATTATTCCGCCGCCGGCACGCGACTCAAACGCTGGCGTCGACTCGGACTCGGACTCGGAGCTGGAGGAGCACGAACGAACTATTGTGGTATTGCATTTGTGGTCCGAGGGGTTCTCGCTAGACAATGGCTCGCTGCGACCGTACGAGGTGCCTGAGAACGAGCGCTTCTTGCGCGCCATCATGCGCGGCGACTTCCCGGACGAGATGCAGGAGCTCGGCCAGCGCATTGAGCTGACTGTGAGGGATCGCACCAACGAATCATATCGCGAATTGTCGCGCAAACAATTCATGGGCTTCGGTCGACCGCTGTCCAGTCCGACGCCACAGCTCGAGCTAGGCGCACGGCCAAGCCAACTGCTATCGGCAGAGGAGCGCCAGCAACGGCAGGAAGATGATGCCCAGCATACGGTACAGCTAAACGGACAGGCTGCCACGACCACAATACAGTTTCGTCTGGCCAATGGCAGCCGCGTCGCCGCACGTTTCAACACCTCCCACCATGTGGGGGATCTCTACAGCTACCTGCGCACGGCGCGACCCCAATACGCCGCCGATAGCTTCCTGCTCATGACTGTGTTCCCACGGCATGAGCTGCACGAGACCGATCCGCGCACCCTGGCCGAGGCGAATCTGATTAATGTGCTGGTCATTCAGCATATGAACGAGGAGTCCGATCACGTTGAACCATCATCTGAATCAAATTGAATAAGTGATTACGCCAAAATAAATAACTTGAAAAATAAATATATTATTAAAGTGATTTTATTTCGATATTTTTCTTGCCTATGCATAAGAAATGTGAGATATTTTAGGCTATTATAATTGTATTTCTAATTATATTATTTTTCTTCAAATATTTAAATTTATTTTTAATTTTTATTAAATATGTTTAATAAAAATACAAAATTATTTATTTACTATAATTTCTTCTACTTACCTCCTTTAGGTAATTGCTCTACATATTTCCTTGACGTATTTCCTCTATGTAGTTCTACTACGTATTTCCGTTACGTGATTCCTCTACGTCTTTAATGCTTAGCTGATCGATCACACACTCTGCTTCACTTTATTGCGCTGACGCCCACCAGGCCTCGACGACTGAAGAAATGCTGCAGCTGCTGCCCTTTATATACGGCCACTTTTACTCAAGCACTCACTCTCTCTCTCAAAAGTTTGAGCCCGACAGCAGGCAGACCTCGTTACAGTCGAGCTGCAAGTGACCAATGGAAACGCTCTCTGCTGCTGTGAGCATTCTAGCTGCATACACATAGACAACTTTTAAGATCTTCTGCATTTGTCTCTCTCTCTCTCTCTCAAATGTTGGGCCCGAAGCAGTTGAACTGCAAGTGACCAATGGAAACGCTCTCTGCTGCTGTGAGCATTCTAGTTTTGTTTTACCTAAATACAAATACCAAATGAGAGCTGCTGCATACACATAGACAACTTTAGTGATCTTCTGCACTTCTCTCCTTGCTTTTACTTTTACTCAAGTACTGTGTTTCTCAAATGTTGCCTGTGTGTCTACGTATGTGTGTTTGCGTGTGTGTGTGTGTGTGGGATTTCCTAGTCGAGCAGTCTCGACTAGAGCTTTCTTACTTGTTTGTGTTATTTAATATTTATATAGTAAATATAATGATCAAATATGCAATCAAAAACAATTTAAATGCTTTTAAAATATATAATATTATGCATTATGCATTAATATGTTTAATTTGTATTTTTTAAGGAATACATTTTCATCATAAATTTCAGGACTATTAACTACAATCAAAAAATTAAAAAAATAATATTATTGATGACCATTGAATGCATTATATAAATAATTATTATAATCCTTTTTTTTTTTTGCAGATTCCATACGCGATGTGCTCCACAAAAATGTCAGCTTTGTCGACTTTACCATGAATGTAAGTAAAGCGTATTATATTTCATATATGGATGTATAAATTTTCAGCTCTCTGTACTTTCATATGTGCAATTTTTAATCAAATTTTTCGTTGTGTGCCTCAGGCAATTAAAATCGAGTCCGGTTTCATAGCGCTGATGAGTATTTTCGCAATATTGGCGCTGGTGCCATTGATAGCCACCTGTGCCTGGTGCTGCAGTCGTCGCAGCACCCAGGATGAGGTCGATCTCATACAGAACGCATCGGTGCACATACGCGACGAGTCGCTGGAGGAGAATCTGCGCTGTCGCAAGAGCGCCGGCCTGGTCACACTCTGGATAGTGTTCATACTGCTCACGTAGGTGTCTCAGCCAAATGGGAAAGTTTGTTCGTTTTCTCTAGCTGGCGAGTTCTCAACTCAACTCAATTTAATGGCACTTTGCAGGCTGAGCGACTTTAGCATATTTTATGCGAACAGTCGCCTTGCGGCGCGCATCGAGATGACGCCCGAGATGGTCAAGTCTGCTGTGCACGATGTGGAGGTCTTTCTAAAGGATACCCATCTACAAATCAAACACAAACTGGATAATGGCTTTCATGTTTCCGTTGAGAAAGTCGTCAAAGATCTGGAAGGTCAGTGGGTGTGCCCAACACACACACACACACACAACTACAAACAACAAAAAAGTTTTTCCCTTGCCAACTTTTTGGGCAACCACGTCGCGCACATTTTATAGTTTTCGATTCATGTATTATGCTAAAAACTTTATGCATTGCATTGTGAGTTATTGCAGTAACTGTTTCTACTCCCCATCCTACTCCTGCTCCTACTCCAGCACTCGCATGTGAACTCAATTTACGGTCTGTTTTCTTTTCTTTTGCCATAGACGTGGATGTTCTCCTTGGCGAGCCAATTCAAGCGGAAATATCTGCACACACTGGCCTCGAACTGGCATATGATTCATTGACGACACTTAGCCTGGGTGAGTTGTCTATTGGTTAAGTGCTCCGCAACCATTGTGTGCCTCAATGCGTCCAACTCGGACTTGACCCAAATCCGTTTATACTACATACATACTTTTTTATGGTATACGGAAGTGCAAACTTATCGCAATAATATGGGAAAGTGTTGTAAATCGTCTTAGGTATTCGAGCAGAAAGAGAAGTTGATGGAAAGTCCGAATATATAATTTAAAAATTAAAGTAAATAATACTGCATCTTTATAGCAGCAGTCAGAGTTAGCTTATCTTTTCCTTGGAATATATAAACTTCAAACTATTCCCCATAATCTTCAGCTTGAATCACATCAATATATCTGTATGTATATTGAAGTGCGACGAGTGAAACAATTGTTTGCGGGCAATTTCATTAGGCGGAAGCTATCGGCAAATAAACGAGCACGAGTGGATGCCGCGTGCTGCCGCAATGTGAAGCTCAGGGAGGTTTACGACGGTTCAGGCAGGCCTCAGCAGGCTGGCAGGCTGGCAGGCTGGGAATCGTCATCCGCATCCGCAAGTTGACACAAGCACGAGCACAAATGTCATGAAGGACAACTGCATTATGTGCGCACACAATGTGTAATTTAGTCGCAGTCAGCACCGTCCGCTCGGCCCCAAAATAAATACGTATGCTACAATAATATTTTCATGGGATATTATATTCTGTTGCAGCCAACGCGGAGCTCATCTATCGCGTGCTGATGCTGCAGGAGACGGTCGGACGGGCGTTAAAGCTGTCGCAGGAGGCCGCCGCCCGCATGGAGGAGCTGCAAATCCAGCTATCCGTGCTGCAGCGCCAATGCACGTACCGGGACCGTCCGCTCTGCGACACATTGCGTATACGCAGCTTCGAGGAGAACGGCGTCGTGGACGCTCTAAAGACGGTGTGTGTTTTGAGTCAGCTTGATTGTCGCTTCATTCCCATTTAATTTTTGCACCATTTTGCCCCCTTTCCATTTCATGTGATAACTGCAACTGCAACTGTGGACTAATTCGCGGCCATCTTAAATTTCGCCTCGTTGCAATTTGTCAGCTGCAAGAGGACCAGAGCATCTTTCGCATGCGCTACTTGGGCGAAATTGAATTTGGTGCCACTGTCAAGAATCTAACATCGGAAGTTGGCGTCTCACGTTCCATTTTCAGCAATTTCCCGCAACAAGTCAAACACGACACGGCATACGAACGCAACTGTAAGTCCAATCAAAACTCATGACAAATCAAATGATTTTCTTCTTGCTTTCTTTTTCAAGGCATAAATATAGCAGAGCCTTTGCTAGAAATGTAACTCGAAGAGAGCTAAAGTGTGTGTGTGTGAGAGATATAAAGCTGGCTTAAGTTTTCATATGAATTTTTCCTTTTTTATTGGTATTTCTATTTAATTTTATTTTTAAAAAGTTTCAATAGAAAACTTTAAGCAAGTCTGGGTGAGCAAGTAAAGTGATACTTAAATCTATTTTGACAGTTGTTTAAGCTATTCAAATTATTCGACTGACAAAATGTTTAGTAAATCTTGCCATTTAATTATAAATTGTTTTAATAACACAAGTGAAGTAAAGTGATTTTATAAAAATGTTTATTTTTTTTTTTTTAACTATTTTCCTAGATGAAAAAGAAATGAAAGATATATTTTCGTTTAAAAATATTTTATTTAAAGTTTATCAAAAGAAAAGAAAGTTCGACTGAATGACAATGCACAAAAAATAAGAAAAAAAAAAACTAAAAATAGTAGAAATAAAACTGTAAAAAAATACTCAAGGAGACACACAAAATTTCTAGCTAAACAAAGTAAAATAAAAATATTTAAAATATACACAAATTGAGCTTGAGGTAAAGCAAAATATCAAAGCCAAGATATAAAATGATTTTAGGCCAACTTACACTTAAGATAATGGAGACGTTGAGGACTTTGATTTCATTTTCATTGTCACTTCAGTCTTGATTACATTTATTTCTACAAGTTGCATAAACCTTTTCGAACACAAACTCGATTATGAGTTCAATTTAAATGTACAACTCAATCAATAGCGCACGACAAGGGCCCAGGGCCAACACGTTGCGTGTGTGTGAGAGTGTATTAGTGTGTGTGTGTGTGGCATGTGCTATTTGCACGTAACACACACAGAGCGTGTGGGATAGCAAGACAGCATAGCATGTTGGTCCAAGTTTAACACCATATTAATTACTGTCACCTGGGCTACACAATACACTAATTGAATTGCCAAACTTGTTTCGCAGATACGCTGGAGCAGTTGGCCAGCATCCGGCACAGGACGACGGCGAATGCTCAGATGCTAACGTCGACAATCAATGCACTGCTGGAGCGGCTGCAACGCACGTGGCCAGCTCTGGAGCCCGGCTACAATGAACTGAAGGCATGGGCGAACACCTATTGGAGCATTGGCTGGATCGCTGCATTGGTCATCGTCTGGGTGATGCTCTTCATGCTGATGTCCTACTGTTGCTTCCTGTGCGAGTCGAATGTCAAATCGGGCGTCGTTTTTCTCATTGCCGTTCTGATCATATGCATCGCCAGCATTTGTCTCACCTTCTACGGCGTCTTCTCGCTGGCCGTTGGCGGCAACACAGAGGTCTTCCTGTGCCGCTCTCTCAACAGCAACAACTATGAGATGCTGGGTAAGCTATTCGATAAGCCCGGCTATGTCTATGCTGAGGAACCCCAAACGGGCATCATCGGTGAACTGTTACGTCCAGCTGGCGTCAATCGATCTGTGGTTAATGTCAGTCTGGGCACAGCGCTCAGGTAAGTGGATTCTCTATATATATCTCTCTCTCAATCTTAACCATGTCCACTAATATGCGTGTACTTAGATCTCCCCAGATAAGCCCCTCCGATATTGTTCGTCCACAATCAACTTAAGTAACGAATTCTCTTATCCAATTACTTTGATACTGTACGTGCCTGTAATTTTGATAGCCCACCAATCCATGCACAAAATATTCTTACTTCCCTTGACCCGCCAAACAGATGTGTATTTAGGTAGCTGTCAATATGCCAACTGCTCTTGCCCACAGTTCCTTATCAAAATGAAGAACTGAGATATAATTAAATAATAACAGCACATAAATTATATTACTTCAATGAATATTTCAATATGTACACAGAATTTCTTACAGTCAAAAATATGAAATCTCTAGATAAAAACTTTAATTATTCCTAAAAATGTAGCTATGAAATAGTATTATGAATATCAAAAATTTGCAGATTATTTAAATATTTCTATATCAAATTATAATTGCCAAACAACATATTCATCATTCATTCATGAGCAATGAATTCATATTATTCTGTCTTTGACATTGATGTACATAGAGTCTTGTAGCATTCAGCTTTTGTCAGGCAGCTGCCTGGAAATCCCCTGGGCGGGGAATTCCCCTGGCCGGGGAAATCCCCTGGCGGATCATTTATATCTTATATATTTTATATTTCTGTGAATCATGAATATGTTTTCTATTTCATGAGCAGTGAATTCATATTATTCCGTCTTTGGCATTGATGAACCTTACATAGAGTCTTGTAGCATTCAGCTTTTGTCAGGCAGCTGCCTGGAAATCCCCTGGCCGGGGAAATCCCCTGGGCAGGGAAATCCCTTGGGCGGATAATTTATATTTTATATTTCCGTGAATCATGAATGTGTTTTCTATTCCATGAGCAATGAATTCATATTATTCCGTCTTGGGCATTGATGAACCTTACATCGAGTCTTGTAGCAGTCAGCTTTTGTCAGGCAGCTGCATTAACTCAAGTTTCAAGTTTTATTTTTGCAACATTCATTGGAAGAATTGAGCACACATTCATAGTCAATTATAAGGCTAGGACGTCTATTTAGCGAGCAAATACGATAAATACTTCCAGCAGTTTCAAAGATGTCTTTGGCATAGATGTTCCTTACATCGAGTCTTGTAGCAGTCAGCTTTTGTCAGGCAGCTGCCTTAACTCAAGTTTCAAGTTTTATTTTTGCGACATTCATTGGAAGATTTGAGCACACATTCATAGTCAATTATAAGGCTAGGACGTCTATTTAGCGAGCAAATACGATAAATACTTCCAGCAGTTTCAAAGATGTCTTTGGCATAGATGTTCCTTACATCGAGTCTTGTAGCAGTCAGCTTTTGTCAGGCAGCTGCCTTAACTCAAGTTTCAAGTTTTATTTTTGCGACATTCATTGGAAGATTTGAGCACACATTCATAGTCAATTATAAGGCTAGGACGTCTATTTAGCGAGCAAATACGATAAATACTTCCAGCAGTTTCAAAGATGTCTTTGGCATAGATGTTCCTTACATCGAGTCTTGTAGCAGTCAGCTTTTGTCAGGCAGCTGCCTTAACTCAAGTTTCAAGTTTTATTTTTGCAACATTCATTGGAAGAATTGAGCACACATTCATAGTCAATTATAAGGCTAGGACGTCTATTTAGCGAGCAAATAAGATAAATACTTCCAGCAGTTTCAAAGATGTCTTTGGCATAGATGTTCCTTACATCGAGTCTTGTAGCAGTCAGCTTTTGTCAGGCAGCTGCCTTAACTCAAGTTTCAAGTTTTATTTTTGCGACATTCATTGGAAGATTTGAGCACACATTCATAGTCAATTATAAGGCTAGGACGTCTATTTAGCGAGCAAATAAGATAAATACTTCCAGCAGTTTCAAAGATGTCTTTGGCATAGATGTTCCTTACATCGAGTCTTGTAGCAGTCAGCTTTTGTCAGGCAGCTGCCTTAACTCAAGTTTCAAGTTTTATTTTTGCAACATTCATTGGAAGAATTGAGCACACATTCATAGTCAATTATAAGGCTAGGACGTCTATTTAGCGAGCAAATAAGATAAATACTTCCAGCAGTTTCAAAGATGTCTTTTGCATAGATGTTCCTTACATCGAGTCTTGTAGCAGTCAGCTTTTGTCAGGCAGCTGCCTTAACTCAAGTTTCAAGTTTTATTTTTGCGACATTCATTGGAAGATTTGAGCACACATTCATATTCAATTATAAGGCTAGGACGTCTATTTAGCGAGCAAATAAGATAAATACTTCCAGCAGTTTCAAAGATGTCTTTGGCATAGATGTTCCTTACATCGAGTCTTGTAGCAGTCAGCTTTTGTCAGGCAGCTGCCTTAACTCAAGTTTCAAGTTTTATTTTTGCAACATTCATTGGAAGAATTGAGCACACATTCATAGTCAATTATAAGGCTAGGACGTCTATTTAGCGAGCAAATAAGATAAATACTTCCAGCAGTTTCAAAGATGTCTTTGGCATAGATGTTCCTTACATCGAGTCTTGTAGCAGTCAGCTTTTGTCAGGCAGCTGCCTTAACTCAAGTTTCAAGTTTTATTTTTGCGACATTCATTGGAAGATTTGAGCACACATTCATAGTCAATTATAAGGCTAGGACGTCTATTTAGCGAGCAAATAAGATAAATACTTCCAGCAGTTTCAAAGATGTCTTTGACATAGATGTTCCTTACATCGAGTCTTGTAGCAGTCAGCTTTTGTCAGGCAGCTGCCTTAACTCAAGTTTCAAGTTTTATTTTTGCGACATTCATTGGAAGATTTGAGCACACATTCATAGTCAATTATAAGGCTAGGACGTCTATTTAGCGAGCAAATAAGATAAATACTTCCAGCAGTTTCAAAGATGTCTTTGGCATAGATGTTCCTTACATCGAGTCTTGTAGCAGTCAGCTTTTGTCAGGCAGCTGCCTTAACTCAAGTTTCAAGTTTTATTTTTGCGACATTCATTGGAAGAATTGAGCACACATTCATAGTCAATTATAAGGCTAGGACGTCTATTTAGCGAGCAAATAAGATAAATACTTCCAGCAGTTTCAAAGATGTCTTTGGCATAGATGTTCCTTACATCGAGTCTTGTAGCAGTCAGCTTTTGTCAGGCAGCTGCCTTAACTCAAGTTTCAAGTTTTATTTTTGCGACATTCATTGGAAGACTTGAGCACACATTCATAGTCAATTATAAGGCTAGGACGTCTATTTAGCGAGCAAATACGATAAATACTTCCAGCAGTTTCAAAGATGTCTTTGGCATAGATGTTCCTTACATCGAGTCTTGTAGCAGTCAGCTTTTGTCAGGCAGCTGCCTTAACTCAAGTTTCAAGTTTTATTTTTGCGACATTCATTGGAAGAATTGAGCACACATTCATAGTCAATTATAAGGCTAGGACGTCTATTTAGCGAGCAAATAAGATAAATACTTCCTGCAGTTTCAAAGATGTCTTTGGCATAGATGTTCCTTACATCGAGTCTTGTAGCAGTCAGCTTTTGTCAGGCAGCTGCCTTAACTCAAGTTTCAAGTTTTATTTTTGCGACATTCATTGGAAGAATTGAGCACACATTCATAGTCAATTATAAGGCTAGGACGTCTATTTAGCGAGCAAATAAGATAAATACTTCCAGCAGTTTCAAAGATGTCTTTGGCATAGATGTTCCTTACATCGAGTCTTGTAGCAGTCAGCTTTTGTCAGGCAGCTGCCTTAACTCAAGTTTCAAGTTTTATTTTTGCGACATTCATTGGAAGATTTGAGCACACATTCATAGTCAATTATAAGGCTAGGACGTCTATTTAGCGAGCAAATAAGATAAATACTTCCAGCAGTTTCAAAGATGTCTTTGGCATAGATGTTCCTTACATCGAGTCTTGTAGCAGTCAGCTTTTGTCAGGCAGCTGCCTTAACTCAAGTTTCAAGTTTTATTTTTGCAACATTCATTGGAAGAATTGAGCACACATTCATAGTCAATTATAAGGCTAGGACGTCTATTTAGCGAGCAAATACGATAAATACTTCCAGCAGTTTCAAAGATGTCTTTGGCATAGATGTTCCTTACATCGAGTCTTGTAGCAGTCAGCTTTTGTCAGGCAGCTGCCTTAACTCAAGTTTCAAGTTTTATTTTTGCGACATTCATTGGAAGAATTGAGCACACATTCATAGTCAATTATCAGGATAGGACGTCTATTTAGCGAGCAAATAAGATAAATACTTCCAGCAGTTTCAAAGATGTGTTTGGCATAGATGTTCCTTACATCGAGTCTTGTAGCAGTCAGCTTTTGTCAGGCAGCTGCCTTAACTCAAGTTTCAAGTTTTATTTTTGCAACATTCATTGGAAGAATTGAGCACACATTCATAGTCAATTATAAGGCTAGGACGTCTATTTAGCGAGCAAATAAGATAAATACTTCCAGCAGTTTCAAAGATGTCTTTGGCATAGATGTTCCTTACATCGAGTCTTGTAGCAGTCAGCTTTTGTCAGGCAGCTGCCTTAACTCAAGTTTCAAGTTTTATTTTTGCAACATTCATTGGAAGAATTGAGCACACATTCATAGTCAATTATAAGGCTAGGACGTCTATTTAGCGAGCAAATAAGATAAATACTTCCAGCAGTTTCAAAGATGTCTTTGGCATAGATGTTCCTTACATCGAGTCTTGTAGCAGTCAGCTTTTGTCAGGCAGCTGCCTTAACTCAAGTTTCAAGTTTTATTTTTGCGACATTCATTGGAAGAATTGAGCACACATTCATAGTCAATTATAAGGCTAGGACGTCTATTTAGCGAGCAAATAAGATAAATACTTCCAGCAGTTTCAAAGATGTCTTTGGCATAGATGTTCCTTACATCGAGTCTTGTAGCAGTCAGCTTTTGTCAGGCAGCTGCCTTAACTCAAGTTTCAAGTTTTATTTTTGCAACATTCAGGCGCGTAGCCAGAAAATTTTTTTCAGCAAATATTAAATACACATATTCGTACTTAATAATATAAAAATTTCAAATTTGTTTTCTACAAAAGAATGTCTATTTTCCGACTTGTTTTCGCCATTTCGTTCTACAATAAATAAAGTAATTATTTTATTACAAAAGTATCTTTCCAAATTTTCGACCATTTCGGGGGGGGGTTTGAACCCACGAAACCCCAACCTGTATACGCGCCTGGACACAATTGACTGTTCAATTCCGAGAAACCAAACCATGTAAAATCCCCGCCCCATGGGGCGTCTCTATTGATTGTCGCAAAGCCGCTTGTTAGCCACACTTGACTATCGAGAGCTTATGCAAAGTTTCTTTAGAGCACTATCAGAAGTTTGCACTACTACTACTACTATGTGTGCCGCAAGTAGACCTGACCTGCCATCAAATTTTGCGTCACTGTTGAGCACTCTTATTATTCACAACCGCAGAGCACTGAGTCCAGAGACTACATAGAATTTAGATGCCCCTATATATATAGACAACCGGCCACAAAGTTTTGAAAGCCCAATGAAATTCTGCTAGCCACCGCATGGCACTTAATTTTACGCAGCATACGAGAGCACAAACACGTACACACACACACACGCACACAGAGACACAAACACCCACAGCCCTTGTAGCCACAAATTTTAAGCCCAATTCCAATTATCTGCACAGATACAAATACGCACACATGCGCCCCATTGCAGAATATGCATGACCGCATGAGCCATGCCCACTCACAGCTATGCCCGCTTCCATGCCCAACTGCCAGCTAACTGTGCTGTGTGTGCAAGCATATCTGGTATTTTGGCTCCATAAGTAGAACCCGAAACTCAGCGCATATTGAAGCCGACAAGCAAACATAAAGAAAACTAAAAATTATTTGACATTTCTTTGCAACGAACCAACACATAACTCTCACTGCACTCACTTACACTCACTCACACTCACTCACACTCACTCAAATGACCGACTGGCAACACGCGGCGTATACGCAATCAGGGGCTGCGAACAAAATCAAGCATCGTACAATGTCTTTCAATTGGATGCGTTCGTTAATACCACAAAAATAGCCGATTTAAAACAATTCCCAAAAGTCTCAACAGCCATCGATGCCATTACCGTATCGGAGCGCACGCTGCTCTCGTTAACCCAGTCGATTCAGCACATATTGGAGAATATGCTGCAAACGTCCTCGTTCAATTTAACCACATACCGCAACAGCGTTGGCGCACCCACACCCGAAAAGGATTTGGCCACATTCATTGATCAAATGCAGCGTGTCGCCCTTCAGGTGAGCGAACACCAAAACAACAACAACAACAACAACAGCAATAAATCGATTTCGATTTAAGTCTTTTAGTGCTTGTCCATTTATACAAAGAGCTGCACATTTATATACTATATATATATTTATAGTAAAAGGAATTTTTTGTGCGCATAAAATAAGTTTTGATTTAATAGGTTTCAAATATTTAAATTTAATATAAAAAATAAATCCAATTAATATATAAATTTAATATTTAAAAAATAAATTAAATTTATAAAATATAAAAAATGAACATTTAATGTTCTATAAAAAAAAAAAATAAAATAAAATAAATAAACCATTAGTTTATATTATTTAAAAGTAATATTAAAATAACAAAAAAAAAAAAAATAAATAAATAAATGAAGAATAAACATAAATGTAATAATAAATAATACCAAATAAATTTAAGTTTACAAAGTCATACAATTAAAACTTTGAAAAATAATAATAATACCAAAATAATAATTAAATAATTCCAGTAATAATAACTTAATATCCAAAATAATAGTTAAATAATTCCATAATTAAGTAATTGATAACTTAATAATTTAAATAATTTGAGTAGTAAATTATTTATTCCAAAAACTTGAAAATTAAATATTTATAAAGACAATGTAATACATAGTATATACATTATACATATAATAATAATAATATATCTACATATTGAAAATTAAAATATAAATTTTATATTATGCCAGAACAGCGCTCTATGCCACAATCAGTAATTTTATAATAATATTTAAATAATAAATAAATGAAAAAAAAATAAATAAAAAATAATAAAAATAACTTGAATTTAAAATAAATTGCTTAAACCATTTTAATATTAATAATAGTTATTAGAAATACGTTAAAAAGCCATCTTCTAGTATTATTTATTTTCTATTAATCATGCGAATCAATAGCTGATTAGCCAAACGTTTTGCCAACTCAATAAATCACTCATTAACTGACTCTGACTCTTGGGTCAAGCCAACCGAAAACAAAACCCAATGTAATCTTCCTGTAATCTCTAATCCTTCGCATTTCAGATTCAGGACGTGGCCACATCGTCTCGCATGACGACGCTGGGCAGTCGGTCGAAACGTTTGCAGGCAGCCATACTGCAGCCGCTGGAGAATCTGCAGAACGAGATACTTTACCATCTGACAGCGCTGGAGCTGCAAAGGGATCCCTGGGCCAAGCAGGTCAATCAGACGCTCAATCACTTGAAAAGCATTCAGGGCTATTTGGAGAACAAGGCCGGCGAGATCTGTCACAATTTGACGCGCGTCTACACTGAGCGGTAAGTGCAAGTAGGAAGCCAACATGCAACATGCTCACACACACACACACAGAAATTATCGGGTTAATTGCACTGAAATCTGAGTGATTTTCAATGGGGCCAACCTCAACTGGCACGCCTTGCCCTACGCCTCTAGCTGTGCAAGTCCCAACTTGTATGTGTGTGTGTGCATGCGTGTGTGTGTGTGTTTGTTTTATTGTTGTGTTGCTCTTTTCACAAGAGGCAAGCCAACAAACGAGCAAACAATCTCAACTCCAGTGCTCCACTGCTGCAGTGTGTTGCATAGTTTTTGTTCCGTTTTATCAGATAATTGAAAGTCGTAATCGTTTGATTAAGTTTGCCAAGTGTCATGATTGCATTTCCCTTTTCGTGTGTGCAACAGCAATCTCTGCATTCGAGCTTGTGTGGTCCACAGTTAGGGTAAATACATGTCTCGGCTTGGAGCCACAAAATCACTTTCCAATTATGAATAGCCAAACCAAGTCAAGAGTGCAGAGATGCTTGACTGTGTGTGTCGACCCTGAGAGCTGATTGAAATTATTGTAATGAAATGGTATACTTCTACCTTGTGCACACATCATCTCTATTCCCGGCCAGCCTCAAGACCTATTTGACCAGCAGTCGAGCCACCATGGAGTCACAGCTGGGCGATACGACCACCAAGTGCCGCCCCTTCTACGATACATTCGATGCGAGTCGCATCTTCCTATGCCGCAACCTGGTGGACTTTGTCAATGGGCTGTCGTTCTTCATCTTCCTGACGCTGTTGCTCTGGGCAATTGGCACGCCAGTGGGTCTCAATCTGATCACGATAGAGACGCGATTGAACGCCATGCAGCGGGCTCAGGCACGCAGCAAGGGCAAGCGACGACAGCGAAGCGACAGAAGCGATCGGAGCGATGAGCGGGATCGGCGCAGTGAGAGTCGTGGACGGCCGAAGCAGCGCACGACCAGCTCGGCCAAACGGGATCAGCAACGGGAGCGCAGCACCAGCAGCACAGCAAGAGCCAGACCGCAACTGTGAGTGAATGAAAGGGAGAGTGCGAGAGTAACTATATATAATTCGAATAACTCTTCATGACAGACGACGCACTGCCACCGAGGAAACACTGGACATAGCCGATGAGGAATCAACTCCAACACGACCATCCCAACAGCAGCAGCAGCAGCAGCAACGTCGGCAGGAGTCGGAGCAGCGTGAGCTGGAGCGTGGCCGTGAGCGAGAGCGTGACCAGCGCAGTCGTGAGCGTGAGCTGAGCCGTGGACGTGAAATGGCCTCCATCAATACGCCAGTGCGCAATCGCCAGCAACTGTGAGTGAGACCCAAGCACAGACTCTTACTTCTGCATGCACAAACACATCCTCATCGGCTTTCACTCATCTCGCATTTCATGTCTGAGCAGGCGTCGCGGCGGCACTCTGCCCGATGATGACAATTGGGGCTCATCCAGTGCGCCCAGTAGAGCCAACTCCAATGAGCGTGAGAGCAGTCAGTCTAGAAAGATCATCAACATTTGGCAGTCCCGTAATAAGGTCAAGCCGCCGCTGTAAGTCCCCCGCCCCTCTTTGCCCAGTCCACTCTACTCTGACCCCGACTCTCTATTATTCTTACGGCTGCTGACAGTCAGCGCCACAGCACTGAGGAGCTTGACTTTGAGGATGACCAGCGCGACAGTGGCTGGCGCACCAAAAACAGCGCCAGTCCCGAGCAGCGCCCACAGCCCGCTGAGACCCGTAGGCAGCAGTCGGATAGCCGTACCCAATCGCGTATTAAACCCAAATTGTAAGTGCAAATGCCGCGTGCTGGCGACTCAACCGACTCATTTCATATTTCTCAAGACGTAGTAACAATGTGGATAGATCGGGTAGCGAACCGTTTCGTCGTCCGGTCACGCCCGTACTGAGCGTCAATCCGGATATACCCGCTGCCGTGCCCATGCCCCGTACGCCCATGCGCTTGCGTAACAAAGTCTCACTGACAGCCCGAGCCGTGCAGGACATTATGAACAAGCGGAGTCAGCGTCTGTGAGTTGCCCCAAAGATTGTCTTTAAAAGAAAACCTGTCTCTATGCTGGCTCACTGAATAATTATTAAAATTATTATCAATTATTTCCAATTGATACTGATTCGAGAGCCAATTAGCTGACCCAATTCGACCTGTCTTAACATTTTTAAATAAGTCTACCAATTTTACTAATCCTCTGCCCCACAATTTCTGAACTTATCAGCCAAAACATTTCAAACGCCCTCATCCGTTAAATTTAACTGCTTTACTAAAGCTTGCACTGCTTCGAATTAACAGACTGTTAACTGAGCGTATATACAGGTTATGTTATCTGACAGACATGTTAACAGAGCATGGCAAACGTTAAAGCGTGATTGAGGAAATATAAACAAATTTATATATTATGTATAAGCATGTTAAATTAAAAAATAAAAATAAAAAAAAATGAGTTTAATTTTAGCAGAATAATACCAAATTATAGCAGGAATAAAATGATTTATTATTGCCAAATCAAAGATAAGCATATATTGGTAAAAAATTTCAGTTTTAATAGGCATGAGATAAATGTAGATAGACTGTAAGAAACGAATCGAAGTAAAACATGGGCAAATATTAGACAATACATATATACTAGTTCGAGTACGAAATTATACAAGTGATCAGTTATTCCTCTTTACTACTTAGTATTAAGAGAAACTTAACTGCCAATCAAAAGCAGTTAAGGCTGTTATCGCTTACAGCATTGCAAGCTTTATAACTAATCAAATGCAAACTCCTCTGAAAAAATGCTCAGTAAAGGCACAATCTCAATTATTTCTCCGTTTCTCTCCTCACAGCACGCGCACTGGTACCGATGAGTTCGACATGGACGAGAGCGAGACATATGGTACTGGTGCGCACATGGATGCTGACGTTATGGCGGCGTAAGACTATAGCAATGCGTCCTTCGGGCAGATAGTAAAGCTTACTAATGAAATTCTTCAATTTCCATTCGCAGCGCTCGTCGAACTCCGCCACGCGGTGCGCCGCCTCCGCCACCACCTCCTGCGGCCGGCTTGAACAGGTTCTACCAACGTTATTAAATATTTTTATCGATGTGTTCTTTGGTTTATTTTGTTTTTCTTTCATTTGATTTTTGACAAGAGAAAGTAACAATTGAAACAACACACAAATTCTTATGTGTTCACAGCGACAAAGTCTATATATTCTGAACTTACTTTTTTTCTCGTACTGCCAACCTAACGAAAATAAAAAAAACCGTGATGGTACGATCGACATGATACCCTGTAATATGCAGATTTAGCAGTAACGAGCGCAGCGTACGCTGGCACGAAGAGGAGGACTTTGTCTTCGAGGATGCCGACTCACCGAACCCAAACACGAGCCGTAAAATCCACTAAATTAACGCATACTCTATATAGTATGTCTCTCCGTCGTCTTCGTTAAACTCTAGCTATATATTTATTTTGTATTCGATTAATCGATTTGTAAGTTCAACGTAGTCTAGTTTCAAATTGCTAGCATCAACGATTCAATATTTATTATAAGCATTTACGATTGCCTTCAATCACAAATAAAGTTATAGAACAATATGAAAAAAGCGTTTTTATATGGATTTAAACTTGGGGAAATTCGGTGAAAAATCGGAGAAGCTGTAAAGCCAACTTTAATTGAGAAAGGTCTTTTGGAGCAGGCTATTGGCATATAAATGTAAATATATAAAACAAACATCTCTTAACTGACAAATTCAACTATCGATTATTATCGATAAAGAGGAAATGTTGCATAAGGAAATAAACTTTGATCGCCTGTCTTCTTTTGCCTGTTGCGTACATTGTTATAAACTATTATACCTAAATTCCCATTTACAATTCGATTCGCCAAATCTCTCTAAAGAACTAAAAAGCATTGAAGCTTATGTTAAATAAATATGTGTATTTTTCTTCTTTTTTTTAATATGATATCTAATTATGCACTTAGCTGCACATTAAGCCAGCCATTAAGAATATCTCAGTATTAAAAACTTCTCAATCAATCGCCTCTCATTTGACACGTACTTCAATGGACCAACAATTTGATAAACCTGATCAGTTCTTGCAAGCTGTTTATAGACTTTTGCTTTTCTACCAATTCTTTTCTTTTTCACTTTGTCATTTACTTTTATGCTGTCAAACAAACGCTGATATTATTTAATACCCGGTTTGAGTTGTCGCCAAAAAAAAAAAAAAAGCTGGCAAAACATGAAATGGAAAATCTTAATCCATTTGACACGCCGCGTCAAACATTTGGCAATCGTAGGTCCAAAATCCGTACAAGGCGCGGCATCCGCGTTCATTGAACGTAATCAATAAAAGAAATATATGTATTGTAAATAAAAATTAAATAGAGTGCTGCCGAAATTCTCATTGCGTGCTCATTGTGTTCTAATTCTGCCTAAGCCCCAAACTTGTTTTGGGGCCAAAGGCGGCTCAGTCGATCGCTGGACTATAAAACAGTTCGGTCAATTGGCCAACAGCATCAGTCGCTGACAACTCTGGCAACCAAAAACAACCCAATCAACAACAATATGAAAGTAAGTGTAGTTATTTCAACTCTCTCTCTCCCTCTCTCTCTCCCTCTTCACTTACTAATTCTCTCACTTCCTTGCAGTTCCTCATCTGCTTGGCTCTCTGCTTCGCCGTCGCTCAGGCTGGCTACCTGGCATCACCTGTGGCCACTTATGCCGCCACCTATGCTGCCGCGCCCAGCTATGCAGCCACCTATGCCGCTGCTGCTCCAGTGACCACCTACTCGGTGCCTGCGGCCTACTCCACCTATGCTGCTCCTGCCTACGCTCCGTCTGTCTACAGCGCTGCCACGTACTCAGCTCCCGTTGCCACCTATGCCGCACCCGCCTACACCGCCCCCGTTGCCACCTATGCTGCGCCCGCTGTCATCAGCCCCTTCCTGAAGAAGAAGTAAACTGTGTCGGCAACCATATTCCAAATTTATCGCTTTAATGATCCACTGAATAAACTTTTGAGCTAAACTCAAAAAATTCATTTTTGTTTTTATTAAGAAAAGATAAATATTTCTCAGATTTTGCTGCTCAGGATTGTCTAGGCTTTCGTTGTCCTACAAATATGAATTACCAACAAGTTAATATAGCCCATTTATTGGGTATTCTTCATATTCAAGATCACAAAATAGATTTGAAATCAATTTGTATATAATTTTTATATTATTTATTTATTTTTTTTTATATTTATATTTTATTTATTGTTTTTTACTTCTTCTTATAATTTCATATTATTATTTAAATTAAATTTCCATTAAAAAAACACGCATTTTATCCATTAAATTTTACCTTTATTTCCATGGATTATGTATAAGTTTAACAACTAGAATGCTCTTTTTTTTAACAAAATAAAAACATGAACAATATTTTTTTTTAATACTCAAATTCACCACAAATAATTTAATTATATAAAAAAATAAGGTCATAAAAAATTAATAATACATGTAATATATATAACAAATTTTATATGAGATCGACAAAGGTTTTATTAATAGTTTTCAAGTAATAATTTAGAATTTTGTTTTAGATGTAGTTAGTTGTAGTTAGTGTTTTAAAGCAGGAATGCTATATGTGTAGAATGTCTTTGTATTTAGTTAGTTCAATCCGTTTAGCTGTGTGTTGCTTTTGTGTGTATGTATGTGTGAAAAATTGTTATAAAAATGCTGCCTTCCGTGACTAGAGTTACAAATAGTTGATGCAAACCATAATTTAGTTTAATGCTTAGCTTATACTTTGGTTTAAGACACTCATGCGACGGCCGCTGCCCACAATTACGCCTTGGATGCGGGTAGAGGCGTCGTGTTCACGTCGATCGTGTGCGTGAGTGCCCGCGTCTGCTTGCGCCGCACATCGATCTCGTAGAGCGCCAGTCCGAACTGATGCACAAACGAGCTGAACTGACGGCTGAGGTAGGAGAAGCTCAGCGTGGGCGGCTGTTCCACGTCGCAGGTGCCGCGCAGATCATCGTGCGTCCAATGCGGCGCATCCACGTCGCAGGGATGTCGGCCCCGCAGACGGGGAAACGCCTCCGTGGACAGATGCGGATAGAACACGGAGAGCAGCTCGAAATGCAGATAGCTGCTGGCATTGGAGCGCTGCAGTGCCTCGTACAGTTCGTCACTGAGTGGCGCCGGTATGGCCAGGTACATCTTGTAGCGCAGTCGCGTGGCGCCATTCCGCTTCAGTTCGCAGTTGCCCGCAATGAGCTTCACCTTGTCCAGAAGGCTGCTCATTGGCAGGCCGCCGTATTCATACAAATAGAAGTCGCGCGGACGTCGATAGCGTTGATGCGTCCGTGGATTAAAGTGCAGCTCCCTGGAGCTTGGAACATTGACCAGATGCAACGGCAGGTTGTACGTGTGCGAGGTGAGCAGGTGAACATGGGTGGCCATCGGTTTTGTGGCCACCACATGCGACATGCGCTGGGCCAGCGGAAAGATGCCCGCCTGATGTATGAACCCAAAGAAGACCGTGAACACCACATTGCACACATACCAAATGCGCAGCAGATGCGGCGCCGAGGCTCGGCTGCACAGCACCTTGTCGTAGAGCCAGCGCAGCATCGGATGCTGCGTCTGGAACGGATATGTGGCACTGAATCCGGTGATGAGCTTCGGCGCATGCAGCAGCAGCAGTGGAAAAGTCAGAGGCAGCAGAAAACGCGGCTCCTGATGATTGATGAGCGAGAGAAAGAAGAGCGGCACAAAGATCGCACCCGACATCAGCGACACAATGCTCTGGAAGCGCGGCAGCAGCTGATACTCGGCACAGAAGAAGCGCAGCAGCAGCTGGGCAAAGGCCACCAGAGCAGCGAGTCCGAGTATATTGAAGAGCATCGGCACATTGACCAGCAAATGGACATAGCAGGGATGCACGCCGTGCGTGGCCGTGTGCGAGGGGTCCAGATTGTACTTGATGAAGTTCCACGGCGTGAATACGAAATTGTCGATGCCCACCTGCAGCATGTGCAGCTCGCCGACGGTCAGGTGCTGGTAGTAGAGCGAGTCGCAGAAGATGAACAGCAACAGAGCCGGCAGGGCGCACAGGCAGAAGAGTCCAATGCGCAGATTAAAATCCCGAAAGCTGACGCTGCGCGTTCCCATGCCGCGCAGCAGCCAGAAGAAGACCATCGGCGCGCCGAAGAGCAGGAAAGTGGGACGATTGAAGACGCCAGCCACACAGATGCTGGACATCGCGAACAGATGCTGCAGATTGTGTGCGGGTAGCGAGTTCTTCAACTTCCAGATCTTGACACGCTCACTGATCGAGGCCGCTTTGTCGTACTTCTCCTCGAGATACTCCTTCTTGTAGACGATGGTGTTCGTCTTTAACATGCACTCGGCCACCAGACAGAGCAGCCAGGAGCACATGGCCAGCTCAAGGGTGTTGGAGAAAGTGCGCGTGCCGAACACCAGCAGCACCCAACTGCTGCCCAGCGCCAGCAACCGGATCTCATGACGCAGCCCGTAGAGTCGGCAAATGCGATACAAACACCAATCGTTGCTATACGAGATGAGCGTGTAGATGAGGCGGGGAAATACCAAGAACGCATAGCTATTAATCAGCTCCACCCGCCACCAGTCACGCACGTACAACGCCAAGAACTCGTAGAAGCTCCACGGCACACGCATCAGCACCCAGGGCAGTGTGATGCTACGCACCGGCATTGAGTTATTGAACTCCCAGGTGCGCGTGTGCTCCAAACGGAAGTGATCACCTATGCGAATGAATTTGGTGGTGGAATAAATAGCCTTGCGTTGTCTATACATTTCCACTTACCCGTCATCACCTCGACACTCTGGAAAAACTCATCTGGATGTATATAGCCCAACTGGGGCACAAACACCAGAACTAAGCGCAGCAGCGCAAAGAAGAAATAAGTACCTAGGTGGCCGGCAGTGGGGTTGCGCTTCTCCCACAGTTGCGAGAAGTGTCGGCTAATTCGCATTGTTTCGGTGAATTTAATTAAATAAAATTAATTTTAATTTTAGTTTGTTTACAAACTACTACATAATTTCGAAAATCCGGCAACACTGAATGACAAGTATAGAGATGGCAGCGCAACCGATATATATCATTTACTACTCAAAATGGCAATGCTATTTAACAGAATTCGGAAACATGTCCACTGTTAAAAAACACTCAGTCCTCTCACTGTTAAAAGTGCCCTCAGCCGCTCAAAGATAATTTCCCCTACTTTTAATATAACAGTTTCCGTTGGTAGTTTAATATGTTATTAATGTTCTCTGTTATGTTATTTGAATCGTGGCGCGCACACAAATTGTGACGTCACACAGTTAAGTCAGCAGACCACCTTGTTGTGCTCAAACCTTTCTGCAGCACAAGCATCAATGCAGCTGACACCCAGCTGCAGGTAGCCGGCTTAGAGATTTTATGGGTAGAGATTAGTTTGTCTTTTAGAGAATTTATGAAGTTTCAAAATTCTCATTTACTGCTTGGCATTGCTGTCGTCCTGTTCATTTAAGAGCAGAGGTCACGCTTCATTGATTCTGGAATTGTGTTCAATCGATTATCGTTAATCTTATTTAAATGATGTTGAATAATATTCAATTAACAGAAAGGGTCAAAGGCTTAAACTGGTGCATTCGAATAGGCAAACAGCAATTTCTAGCAGGTTAGCAAATTCGGAACTCTAAATCTTTAGGTCACAGACATTTGGATAATTCGACGACAACTCCCACCTTTTGCCAGGATGCTGAGCACCTGTGCATTCGTTCAGCTTGATTACACTTTCAAACCGCATCCCATTGTCTGGATCACTAATCCGCTGTCTGTCCCAATGCCAGTCCCTGTCTCTCTCTCTCTCTCTCTCTCTCGCTCACTTTGAAACCTTTGATTTATGATCTTTGTGTTTGCTTTCCTAATTGATTTCGAACAGGTCAGCAGCAGCATCAGCGCAGCTACCTGCGTGCAGGAAATGCCTCACTTAGCTCTCAGGTCGAACATTATGAGTTCTGAGCGTTCGCGCGCCTAGCTAAATTTCTGTTCTCCTATTCGTTTGCTACAGTTTTTAACTCTTTTCGTGTTCACAAATTTCCAGATTTGTTGTTTATTTTAATTAGATGCAGAAGTCAAGTTGGGAAAGTTGAGAGTGACCGACTAGCAGTTACCCTGTGATATAAAGCGAACATAAACTAACAAGTTTTGTATTGAAATAACAATATTTTTGTATATTAATGTTTCCCAATATTAGTTATTGGCATTAATGAGTCAATCAAGACCAAGATCCCAACAAAATATTTATAATTAGTTAATACGTATAAAAATTCCCATTAATGTTCAACTATATTATAATTATTAATATTACAATTATTGTTTCTTTTTTTTTATTATTTATATATTTAACAATCTCTTAAGAAACCAATCTACCCCACTTTCTACACGATCCATGGGTTCAGAGTATAATGAAATGAACAAAGGCTTTGTGAGAGAAAATCAATTGAATGTAATTTAATACACACTCCACGCATGCAGCGTCTATTAGGGTCTTCTTCTTGGCATGTGTGTGAATGAGTGAATGAGTGAATGAGTGAATGAGTGAATGAGTGAGTGAGTGTGTGTGTGTTTGTGTATGCGCGCTCTAACGAATTATATTTGACTTGAGAGCTTGCTGCTGACTTCTGTGTGCCTGTTCGAAAACATGAAATTATCGTGACAATCAACAGGGCTGTTCCATGATGCGGAACGACCTACTTGAAGATGGCGTCACATGGAAAGAGAGAGAGAGAGAGAGAGAGAGAGAGAGAGAGAGAGATAAGGAGAGCAAAAGTGAGCGAGCAAGATCGTCCCTAAATGCTCCTAATTATGATCGCAAATTGGCTGTCAATTTAGCAGGCACACAGCCACACTTGACAGTCGCTGACAAACACATTTGAACTCCGCTAAGATTCTTGGAATTCTCTAAACATTATAAGCAAGAAAAACTCTCGCTCCCTCGACTGCTGTTCACCTGGTAGTCAAACGTCATTTGGCGTGAAAAATTCTCACGCTCATTTTCGTGTGAGTTTTGTATCTTGTAACTGCAGCTGGGCCTAGATTTAACATTGTCTAAGGTAACTATTGTACAAACGCTACACACACACATACACACTCACTCAAAAGTCCGTTACATTCCGCCCATTTCCGTTGAACATGGTCAGCAAACACTTCGAGGATCTTCAGCGTGGGAATTTGACTGTACAATTTTATCTGGTCGCCTGTTCAGAATTTCGAGATATTTTTGAAAAATTCTCACAGAAACCAAAAAATTCTCATGGCTCCCATGGCTGGGAACCAATCTGTTAAGATCCTTACCTGCTGCAGCTCTGAGAGAAAATACATTTCTACTTTTTTATTTCTTTCATTGATCTTCGAATCGTTTTTTCACACGCCCATTATAATTAGGAAGAAAACAAAAGATGCTGGCGATGCCTGACTGGGAGATACCATGCAATGGGTGATAAACTAATGTGTCATGATCATAATTAAGATGGGGTTGGTGCTGATAAAAAGAGATGGTGATGTTGATGATGGTAGAATGATGGTGGGAATATGGTTAAAAGCATTATTATAATACCCATAATGTTTATATTAAAAGAGTATTCATTGTGATGATAACATGATGATACAAGCTGCAATATACAAGAATTTATGTAAATAAATATTCTTAAATATTACATTATTAGCATTAAATGTTCAGTCTTTCGACGAGTAATAAATCAAAACATTCTCAACTATTTTCTGCTGATTAGCAAAGATGTCTCCCTAACTAATCAGAATCTCTAGAAACTCTGTCTTTCTCTTCAGGATTTCTCATTCTGCCTGTTGCGCATTCTCATGAATTCAACAAGTCTACCCTATTGCTCATACTCATTGTAGTCGGGGTATAAAAAGAAATTTTACCTGTGATGGCTTGCTTCTACCTAGACCTCTTAGCATTCCAAGCCATTGTTTATACGGCTTCAACTTTTTTTATTAACTATTCGAATGAAGACAGTTTCATCCCTTCTTTGCCTGGGTTTTGTGGCTTCTTAAGATGTTTCTTGATCGAGCAACTGGCAAAGCTGTTCGCCTGATACCACCGAAGACGTTGCACAGTAGATTGCATCTTGTAAGGAACCCAAAAAGGTGGTTGCTTGTGGCCAGGTAGGCCAGCCAGGTGTTGATTACGCATGAAGCCGTAGCTGCTGCTGGAATTGCTGTTGCCCTGGTAACCACCAAGACATTTTTGTTTGCACAATGTCCTCAAAGGAGGGTTGAAATTACCTTTGGCTTTCTTAAAAGAAACAAACTCTTCACAATGAACAAATGGTGGTAGTTTTTTAATCTATCAGGTAAATCAGTACCTGCTTGAGGTAAATATCCTTGCTTAGCAGCAACGTGCTGGAAATTCTGTTCGCCTGTTGCTATATTTAATTAGATTATTGATGCTCATTCAAACATTTCTGATTACATTTGCATATAAACGATCAACACTGATAATGCCCTAACGAGATGTTAACGGTGCTGTTTGCCTGTTCGCAATAACCACTCAGCTTTGCTATTTTTACAGCTCGTTTCCCACGCCACGTTGCCTGAAGGAAGAAGGAGTCTCACGGATATTCGTAGAAGGCATTGCATTGATACCTTCTGCTCACCTAGTAGATAATTGCTACCTGTTTCAAACAACCCCAATTGCGATTGAATCAGATCAAATATAAAAGGGACAAAAATGTAGGTGATAAATATAAATATTTATTTAAAATTAATCAGAAAAACAAAAATAATAGCTGGATAAAACAAGATCTAAATTTTTTTTGCGCGCGTGCAGACTGTAAATAAAAACATATATACTTTAATAATATAGATAAATATAAACAGCATGAATAATAAAAACTAAGTCTACTTGGAATTATCTCTAATCGTAGATGGCAAGAAACCACCTGATTAATTAGTGGGAAATTCACTTTAACCAGCAGCAGCTTAAGTATTTCCAGGTATTCCAGTGCTCCCTATTTGTATATTTGATAGACTATATATTTGTACATACTATATATGTTTATCTGCTGTTGGTTTATGCTCGGGCTTAAATTTATGAATTCTCAGTATTTAGCGACAATGGCGCCTCAGATAATCGCGTTAATATAGGGATTTACAATTTGTCTCTGCTGGGTGTTGCGTATAAAAATAGATTAAGACTTGTCCAGACAGTTGGACCAATAAAAATTATGGATTTATAATTAGTATTATAATTTTATGCACATACATGAGGCTGCAATCAGTGTTTGCAATCAGTTAACCTAGATCGGGCTAGTGAAGGTGGTCTAGCCTATGCAGCCAACCTGTGCAGTACTCTTATTCCTTAAGAGAGCTATAGAGCAGAAGAAACTGCCGAAACTGATGTACAAGAGCTAACTATGCGTATTTGTATGCCTATATGCGTATGTATCTGTTCATATGTCTCTCGGTATATCAGTCTCTCTATTTGATTCACTCTCCACCTCACAATCTGTCTCTCCGTTTGTCTCTCTGCCCAGCAAATGCAAGAGACGAAGAAGAGCTACGCACATTAAGTCGTCTATATGTATGCAGCAGTATTTATTCGGTATACAAAGCTAGAGTGCTTGACGAAGCAGAGAGTGTTCCCATTGGTCACTTAAAGCTCGATCGCAACGAGCTCTACCTGGCGCCAGCATTTGAGCGCGACCTAGGCTTTGAGTGAAAGTTGCCCTATATAAAGGGCATCAGCTGTAGCATTTCTTCAGTCAGTGAGGGTCAGTCGTGCAGTGCAGTCAGGTGAAGCGAGGTGAAGCGTGTGATCGATCAGCTGAGCATTACAGACTTAAAGGAAATTCGCAGAGGGAACACTAAGTGGAAATACTGAGGGTAAATATGTAAAGAAATTACTTAGCTAAATAAAACAGGGTCCAATAGAAATTCTGATTGTAAGAAGAAGAAAAATTGATTGTAAGCCTGAATAATATAGAGAACATTCAAGGTTTACCGAGATGCCGCGTACATGTTCAAATCAAAGCTTTGCTTTCGTAGTGATAATGCTTTCTATGCTTTCTCAATGAATTATTACTTTATTATTATAACAAAATTGTTGAAAAGAACAGGGATATATTGCATATATACATATTGTATGTTAGATAAAATATTTCTCAAGCCACCTTCACATATTGCATATTATTAATTCTTGAACGTCATCTCGATGCAACCGAGTTTACTATTCAAGCCGATGAAGGGATTCTTGATGGTCTCGTTCTGGAAGTCGTTTTCGTTCAAGCTGATGACCATGTGAGTGCTGCATCCGGTTGTGCAGGTCACCGAGGCGCAGGCCAGTTGATTAAAAATACAATCATCGATGAGACGCACAGCCGTGCTCACGGCAGACACTGTATTATAGATCGAGGTAAAGGCACACTCCCAGGCCTGGTTGATGCGTATGTCCGCTGAACACTTTGCCTGCTGCAAATACGTGTTGAAGCTCTTCTGATTGTTTATGGTATACGTGTTGACTGCAGAGATCTGTAATTTAAAGTGCGTATTAATTATGAACAAAAACACAACGAACTCGTTGAAGAGCCGACGCAATCAGTTTTTTCTCAAAGTGTGAGTGAACGACACTTATGTATGTACATATTTGCAGCATTTGCGAAACGTTCAACAGTTATTTGTGAGCTATGATCTTAATACATATTCAAAACGGCGTGTGCATGTGTGTAACATGCAAATATTATGTAGGTTAGAGCGAGATGTCGCCTGGCCAGCTGTATTTACGCCAGTGTTGCCTTTTTCCAGCGCATAAATAGCTAGAGTTCTGCTGCACTTAGAAAATAGCTAGATCGACGAGAAAAAAAAGCGCAAATAGCAGCACTAATTTGCATATTCCTTTTGGCACGCTTCTTTGACAAGTGAACACAGCAAACATATTGAGAATTATTTACAAGTATGTATGTAAGCTAGAGCGAGACGGCGCATGAAATAAGCAAGGAGGCGGACTTTGCAAGCAAACAGAGACAGTTGTGTGATTGCAATTCAATCGCAAGTAGATTTTTAAATTGTTAAATATATTATACATATTTATATATACTTACCGCATTTTTAACGCAGTTTGTATAGTTCGTCAGTGAATCGGGATGTGCTTTTACACAGTCGGTCAGGAACTTCTTCGCATTATTATTATAGTAGTTCTTCAGGGTGTTGAAGCTGTTTTGTGAATTGGACAAAATGCTATTCAAGTTGCTTTGAGCAGAGGACGAGCAACTGCTGAGGGTGCTTAGCACACTGGATATTGCGGGAATGTTTCCGCTGTAGTTCTGCACGCATTGCTTGTGCCACGAGTCGATTAACTCGATCGGATCTAGACGCGCTTTCACATCCTCCAGTTTCTGCTCAATCTGATTCGCCTGGATGCTGATTGCGCGCAGTCCGCTGGAGAAGGTGGAGCGAACCGTGTCCAATTCATTCTCAATCTGCGCCAGTCGAGCATCGTTTTGTCTCTGGTTCTGAATTATATAGTCCTCCAGGTAGACCGTAAAATTCTCAGCAGACATCGCGCCAAAAGGCGCAAGGCAGGCCAATAAGACGAGGAATAGCACTGAGTTTTGCATCTTGTCAGCAGTGTAACTTAATACTGAATGTAGATTGGGGAGCTCTCTGTTCTTCTTATATACATATATACGAATATGGAAATCGTACTGCTCTTTATCAGGGATGTCGTCGAGTGCTTCCCCACCAGCAGCCGCAATCAGCATTTGGCAGTTCTCAAAATTCCCTAGCAAATTATCAGTATTAGTATTTATTTAATTTTACGTTTTGTTTATAAATACATGTGTGTGGTATACTTTCATAAAAGAACTTTAAAACAGTAAACAAATAAAAATGTACATAAAGTGGTAGATTGCATTTTGGCTTTAATTAATTTAAATAATTATATGGACTGTAAATAGACGAAGCAAGGCTATTGCACATGAACAGCATTATTTATAAACCAAAGTCTATAATGTAATTAAAGAGATCTGTCGGCAAGCTGGCATTATTTAGTATAAATGCGAGCATGTGATATCTCTGTCGCAGCAGGTACGCTGAATTTTTCGGCTGTCGGTTACGGGTGAAGACGCCCTTCTTATTGCCACCGACCCGTGTATAAGCTATCGACAGAAAGAGAGAATGATTATTCTATGTTTATCGAATATTGAAGTCAAACTTACTCTGCTCAGTTTTAAAGTCCGCAAAATTCCAGACAAATTCGCCAATGAACCATTTGAGCTTACGCAGTTTGTCAAACGCCTGGAAATGCTTTGATAGCATCGTCGTCTGATATTCCTCCGACCAAATAAATGTGGGCAGCTGTTTGGAAATGTTTGGAAAAATAAATCAAAATATTCGTCTATGCTATTCTAGCTCTGTATTCTCACCGTATGATATCCCTCGAGGGTATCAGCGCCATACTCGAACACAATCACCGGCTTTTGGTGCGCTTCCCGCCAGCCTAAGGCCTCTTTAAACATTGGATTTACAATCATGTCTGTGCGACCGGGATTGTGATACCAGGAATTGTAGCGATTAAAGCCAATGATATCCAAAAATGCAGACATCATGCAATTGATGGGCTTGTCAACATTGCTAGCAGCCGTTAGGGGACGTCCATGCGCAATGCTTCGCGTATAATTCGCCAATTTCCTGTACAAAAGGGAAAAGTTTATAGTTTTGGCATATATAATAATTGCTTACTGACTTACTCGAAATACTCCTTGGCTTCTGGTTTATGGGTGCGTGGCTCGTTGGCTATTGACCAGGCTATCACGGACGCATGATTTCGATCGCGATGTATCAGCTGCTCCAAATAGGACATGTGGTTCTGCAACAGCTCGGGCTGGAACAAATCCGTATCCACACTGGCGCACTCATCGATGATCATAATGCCGTGCTCATCGGCAAACTCCATTGATTCTTCCGAGTAGGGATAGTGGGAGGTGCGATAGGCATTTGCACCCACCCACTTAAGAAGACTAAAGTCGCGGGTAAGCAATGCATTGTCCAGGCCTTTGCCGCGTATCTGAAAGGGAATTATCATTGGAGATGATGCCTTTGGCTAATTTAAAGGCCACTTACATCGGAATCTTCGTGCTTGCCAAAGCCGCGCAAATAGATCGGCTGGTCATTGATGTATATGCCGTCGTTGTCCCAGCTGAGACTGCGAATGCCAACGGGTAGCTGATAGCTGTCCAGCAGCAGACCGTTCTTTGCCATCAACTGGAATTCCAGGGTATACATATAGCCAGGGTCCGGATGCATTAGATAGGGCCACCAAGGCTTTACATTTGGTATTAACAAAGTGCCATTGTGATAGTTCCGATTTAGCTGATGTGCCACCACATTGCGATCTCTATCCAGCAATTTGACGTTGATGTACTTGGACTCATCCTGCTCCTGCTCATTGCCAATCCACAAGCGATAGTCGATGCGACCCATTTGCTTGTTTACCTGCGTTTTGAGCTCTATGTCCTTGATGTATTTCGCCGGCGTGGTATAAAGGTGGACGGAGCGGTGTATCCCGGCGTAGTTGAAAAAATCAAATGAGAAGGTTTGAACATTGACGAGCCCATTGTCACTAGACTCTTTAATCACTGCACCCTGGGGAATGGTGGCATTGTTTAGCCGATTGTCGACCATGATTGTGATGCGATTCTCCTGGCCATACTTGACCAATCCTCCGATCTCTACTTCAAAGGGCAAATGGCCAAAGCTGTGCTTAACAACCCTCTGACCATTGATCCAAGCGATGCATGAGTAGTGGATGCTGCCGAAGCGTATCCAAGTGCGTGTGTCACTCATATTCCAACTGCTGGGCACAAAGAAGTGCCGTTCATACCAAACTGTGCCCACATGGTCGCGCAGCTCCTGATCCACGGTCAGATCATTATAAGATGCTGGCACAGGTACTTTGATTATTTCACGACCTGTGGAGCGCAGACTACGACCAAACCACTTTTCACGTATGCCCTGGAGAGGATCACTTGCATTGCTACGGACCAGTTGCCAAACACCGTCCAGAGAGTTTACCTCTCGCGTCTCGGATGCGCGAGGATATAGCAGACCCACAGTGGGCTTTGGCAGTTGTACATTGTCATAGCAATAAATCTCCTCAAAGTCGAAATGGTGCTCAAATCTATGGGCTGTACTTAGTTCATCTTCAACATTGTGAGAAAATATTGTATCCAAAATGCACACACATATTAAAGTTATGATGAAACATATTATTGTTCGCGTTTTCACATTATTTCTAGTCACCCGCATTGCTGCATTCCTATGCAAAACGCCCTTTCTTCTGCGATAACAAACTTTCCAATAACTGGCAATGCCTATAAAAAATCTGAGATAAAACAAAAATTTGAAAAGCAAAGAATACAGAAACAAAACAAAACAGAAAATACCTTCAATGAATCACATCTCAATATATTTCGTCGATTTTAAATGCGGCTGGTTGTGTCTGATATATCGATTATAAACGATGATTTACAGTTTAACTACATTTCGTGAATTTTATTCGCTGTATCGATAATAAAAGAAAATAATCGATATAATTGATTAAATGTAAACAAAAATCAGCTGTTCTAAAGCTTCAAATTCGAAACATTCGTAAATAAAAGCAATTGAACTAATTACTCTGAGACTAAAACTCTTTATTGCAAAGAACAAAATGATAAGACTTATGCTACTGAAATGCGCTTAAGTTCAGTTCCAGCATAACATTGATTACAAAAACAGTATAAATAGCTAAAATACTTAGTTTTCGCATGGACTTAGGTAGGTGTGAATGTATATAAAATATTGTACTGTCTTGTTGTCTTGTCAGCTTAAGTGTCTTGCAGTCGACGATGATGTACTCATAAATCAGAGGAATCATGCTTCACATTGGACCCACCCACGTCAGCAATGTAGGTGAACAAATCATTTGGCACATTACACTGATCCACCTCACGCCCCAGAGCAAAGTATCGCTGGCGCAGCAGGTGAGCGGCCGCCTTTGGCTGACGTGCGCGCGTAAAGACGCCTTTCTTATTGCCACCGACCCGCGTGTGAGCTGGAAAGAAAAGTCGAACATTTAATACGCCAATCTATGACTCTTCAAACCTTGCCACTTGCCTTGTGCCGTCTTAAAGTCAGCGAAGTTCCAGACGAACTCGCCAATAAACCATTTTTTGCGCCGCAAAGCATCAAAGGCTTTAAAGTGGCGTGAAAGTACTTCAGTTTGGAATTCCTCCGACCAAACAAAGGCCGGTTGCTGTAAGGAAATAAATTGAGATCTTAAATTCCATAAATTAACCTATTCTCTATTTTACCAGATGGAGACCTTCCAGTGTATCGGCTCCATATTCGGACATAATAACAGGCTTGTCATACTTCTTATTCCATGCGGTTGCCTCACTAATCACACGCTGTGTGACCATGTCCAGGCGACCGGCGTTGTGGTACCACGCGTTGTAGCGATTAAAGCTAATTATGTCTAAATGGCGGCCCTGTTTATGACAATGGCATTAAGCAGATGTAATTCAATCATTGCGCCTAGCCTGCTTACCGCTTTGTCATCATTCGAGGACACTGCAATGGCAGCCGTTATGGGTCTCGTACTATCCAAGGAGCGTGTGTAGTTGGCCACAAATCTATAGGAGGCGCAGAGGCTATAGATATATAGATCACATAAATGCTCTTTCACTCACTGGAAATATGTGTCGGCATTCACTTGACTTGTGCGCGGCTCATTGGCAATGGACCACATCACGACGCTGGGATGATTGCGATCACGATGCACAAGCTGCTCCAGCGAGGATTTATGCCGGTCCAGTAAGATTTGATTAAAGTTCCTGTACAAGAAGAAGTTCATGTAATTAATAATCATTATGTATTTCAGGCTAGTTCTCATATCAATTACTCTGTATCGACGCTGGGACATTCGTTAATAATCATGATGCCATGCTGATCGGCGAACTGCATGGACTCCTCCGAGTAAGGATAGTGCGAGGTGCGATAGGCATTGGCGCCAATCCACTTAAGCAGATTGAAGTCACGCGCCATCAAGGCATTATCCAGACCCTTGCCGCGCACATCCGCATCCTCGTGCCGCCCAAAACCACGGAAATAGATCGGCTTGCCATTGATCAGAAACGTCGTATTCGTCCAGCTAAGCGTACGTATGCCCACATTCAGACGATAGACATCCAGCAGCTGCTCCTTGGCTGCATACAGTCGAATCTCTAGTTCGTATAGATAACCTGGATCCGAATGCATAAGATACGGCCACCAGGGCTTCACATTATCCACTTGCAACGAGCCCACCAGCTTGTTGTCCGACGTCACGTTGGCTACTTGGACGCCTTCTCGATTGTAGATCTGTAGCCGTGCAAAGAGCGTATTCTCCGCCTCATTGGCTGCTGTACCATTCACTGTGATGCTGTAATCCACGGTGCCCACTGGAAAATATGATATGTTAGTATCTATATATGCATATATTCTATTTATTCTTACCGCTATTATTCTGTGACAGATTCGTTTTTATCTCCACCTCCTCAATGAAGGTTTTGGGCGTCGTATACAGATGCACGGATCGATGGATGCCCGCGTAATTGAAGAAATCAAATGTATAGCTCTGTATGATAGTAACGCCATCGTCGTTGGCCATCTCCGAGATTTTACCCTGCGGCACCGTCGTCTGAATCAATGCATTGTCGCACATAACCGTAATGCGATTCTCTGCGCCATACTTGAGCAAGTGCGTGACCTCCGTCTCGAAGGGCAAGTGCCCCATCTCATGCTTAACAGCCGAGCGTCCATTGACCCACTAAAGAAACATAGATATACATATGAATATATATAGAGTGTTATTATATAGAGCATTGCCCTACCACAAAGGCCTCGTAGTGTACACTGCCGAAGCGTAGCCAAACCCGCTGATCCTGTCCCCAGGAGCGTGGCACAAAAAACTTGCGATCATACCAAACAGTGCCCACATGATCTCGCAGCGCCTGCTCCGTGGTGATGTCGTTGTACGACGCCGGCACTGGCATAGGAATGGTGGGCATGCTCTTGCTCAGGTCATCGTTGAACCAGCCGTCGCGTATGCCTTGTGTCGGATTCGTCTCGTCCGAGCGCACAAAGTTCCAAATGCCATCGAGCGTACGCACTTCCCGCGTCTCCGACTCACGTGGATAAAGCATGCCTCGCGATGTTTCGATTTCCTTGTTTAGTATGATGAGTGCTAAAGTGAATTTCAGAATATAGCAGACGAGAAAAAGTGAGGACAGTGAAAAAGCTGAAAGTAAAGAGGAAGGCCAATATAACGATTAATCATTACAAAATAGTGCAGCAACAGCAAATATAAGATAAGCAGACTATGTCATAGACTTCTATTCTCGTTATTGATAAGATATATCCGAATCGACCAAATGTTCCACATAATTATGTATGTATATGTTGAATATATATATGTATATGTGAAACCAACTGGGCAGCGAGTTTCTCTCAATGCCAATGTCAACTCAATTCAAATAATTACAATAAAAGAAACTATTTAGCTTTGTTTCATTCTTCATTTCTTATTCTGTCAAATATACTCACATTTGCATTTGTTATGTTGAAAATCAGTGTGCGAAACGTAACGGAAATGAAATGGAATCCAATATTAATTGTCAAGTCTTATGATAATGTAACTGAATGCATTGAATGTGCGTGTCCATGTCGCGTATACTTAACAAAATCCAAACAAAATGTTGCAAACAATGCAAATTCTAAAGAGCGCATCAAAGCTAAGCCGTTCTAAGCTCTTTACAACATTTCAACAGGTGCAGACAGAGAACAGCTGTTAAGCTCTCTCACTCGTTCACGCACACATAGACACACACTCACTCACTCATGCACCCGCTCGCATTCACGCTCTTGCACTCATTTCATTTTTGATTTCTTTTTTAATAACTACAAAAGCATTTGGCGCATTTTGTTAAAGACATTTGGAAGCACAGAATAACATTAAATTAGTTCAAAACAAACATTTAAATATTCTCTTCAAGCCCATAATAGTACAACTGTTATATGCTGATGATGTGATATACGCGAGCTTTGTTGTTGCTGCCCTCTCGCTCGCTCGCCCGCCAAAAGCACACTGAGTCGCACTGCTCGCGCATGAGTCCCACTAGCGACGCGTCGCGTCGGCAGCGGCGACGGCGGCGGCGTGCACTCCTTTTATTTTTATCTTCTCCAATATGCTTATCGGCTGACAGACGAAAAAGCACAAAACTATTAGAACAAAAAGCTGCGCTGGAAAGCGTGCACCAATTTGACAGTTAATTATTTGAAAATATGGCGCCGATATGTGACTGCAAAGTGCGGCTCTAATAAACCGATAATTTTAAATTAGGAAAAGTTAATTATTTATTTTCCATTTTCTCGTTAGTTTTAGATTGTTTTCAGCGTTATATATAACAGATAATTTTAAATTGAGAAAAGTTAATTATTTATTGGTTATTATCTGTTTTTCTCATTCATTTTAGATTGACTTGTGTATATATTATATACTCTTGTGCTATATTTTAGAGTATTCACTCATCCACTGTGCACTTACACATGTTTTCAGCTCTGCGAGCTTCTTAAAGCTGCAACTTTGGCCAACTAACTACAGCTCCAGCGGCCTCTGCAGCTCCCTTTTAAAGACAGTGTGGCACTATTAAACCGATAATTTTAAATTAGGAAAAGACAATTATTTATTTTCCTTTTTCTCATTAGTTTTAGATTGATTTCAGCGTTATATATAACAGATAATTTTAAATTAGGAAAAGTTAATTATTTATTATTGGTTATTATCTGGTTTTCTCATTAATTTTAGGTTGACTTGTAGATATGTATGTATATTATATACTCTTGTGCTATATTTTAGAGTATTCACTGCGCACTTACACATGTTTTCAGCTCTGCAGAGCTTCTTAAAGCTGCAACTTCGGCCAAGTAACTGCAGCTCCAGCGGCCTCTGCAGCTCCTTTTTAAAGACAGAGTCATTGCTGGAGTAAATGCTTAAAATGCAAAACATGGACAACGTATTTGCATACGTTCTAAAATGCGTGCCACAAGCAGCAGATATTTGCATGCCAACATTTTTCTTTTGAGGGCTCTAAGTTAATTAAAACAACAACAGCAATAAAAACAAACTTACCCCAGATTTCAAATTTCCGACACTTTAGGTTTATCGTCAAATGCATTGTTCTACTGAACTGCAGCGTGTGATTGGTCAATGCGAACTGAATTTAAATAAGTTGTGCGCCCAGTAGATGGTGGATGATGGTCAGCTGTTTGATTGACTCATTGACTCATTGGCTCGTTGACTGACTGGCTACGGGTTCACAAATGCCCGTAGCCGTAGCTGCGGCCGTAGTCGTTGTAACCGCACCCGACGAGAGCCAGTTTCTTGCGGCTTCTATAATAAGTTAGTCACACAAATCCGCCGAAACGCTCAACGGATGTCATTAAGCAAGGTAATTGTGGGACGCAGTGCAGCTACATAAAGGTCGCCCTCAGCGTTCCCGCTTTACCGGCGCTGACTAGGTTTAGGCGCATGGACGGGAAGCTCACGCACGACGTCAACCACACACAGGGGCACAGACACAGACATGCACACGCACACAGCCTGCTGAGCCGCTGTCGGAGCGACAGTTCTCAATGCATTGAATGTGCCCCTAATAAGGCCCCACACACACACACATACATACAAACACCGCAGACGATAAGCTGTTCGCTCCAAATCCCAAAGTGTGTTCATCGTGTAGGGGGAGGTCAACAACAAAGAAATCAACAATAGCAATCGAAACATATACAACAACAACAACAGACAACAATAAAAGAACAAGCCTGAACTGCTTTGGGCAGCAAATTAAAGGAACTACCAGGAATAAGCAGGCTTTCATTTAATTCTGTTTAAATGAACTTGTTCACTGCAAAGTCGTTTACTTAGATTTGATGCGATTTAACCATTGTCACATTGAAGATGCACTTGATTTATTATTATTAATTTTTTGCTCGTTGTATATAGTAATTATAAAACAAAGTTAAGAGTCAAGGGGAAATCAAGTTTAATACTGGAACTATAAAGCAATAATTAATATATGTACGTAATTACAATTTTACACAATCATTAATCACGAACAAAACTTCTGCACGAGCCTTTCACATAATTTGCAAAACATTTATTCACAATTATATAACGTCATTGTTCTAAAAAAAAAAAAAATGAAATTCATAAATATGCAAATATGTAAATATAACTTAAAATGTATAAAAAAAATGTATGTATATATATATATATATATATATATATATATATATATATGTTTCTTGATTATAAATTAGTAAATTAAATACGGATTATATGTATGTGAGTTTTTATTTGTTTATTTGCTAAATATTTATTGAAAGCAAAATAAAACGAAAACAAACAATTGAAACAGGTCTAGCTAACAAGGTTTGAATATAAAATATTAATATTTGCTATGATACTTTACCCATTTTCTCTTTTATTGCTCGGGTGCTTTCTAAAACTTTTGAGTTTCGTCAAATTGTGTTCAATGTAATTTTTCAAGTTCCGCTACGACTTAATTTATGGATCATTTCATTATTGGTGTAATTAAGTGTGATCGCAACGCATTTAATTAGTTTAACACTTTAACACTTTGCCACATAGATCAACTGCCGGTCAAATGTGAAAGAAACTACGCATAAATAAACAAACAGGCACTTACGCACACACGCACATACAATCACACACACCCACTCACACGTCTGCACGCATAGGCAGCAAATTAAAGACTACGATTACGACAAGCTGGGCTAACGTACGCAGACCGACTGATTTAAAAGCTTGGATTTGAGTCGCGATGATGGGTTTGGGTCTCTTGTCACTCTAAGCTCTGTGTGTGCGCTCATATGCATGTGCATGTATACGTGCATATGTATTGATGTATGGTTCAACTATACATACATATCTATTTCTTGTTGCATTTCACAGCCATAGCTAACAATGGGGAATCCTAATTTCTAAATATACATACACTTAATTCATTTATGTATTTTCACATAACCCTATTATCACATGTTTTAAAATATTAAACTTAATTTTATTTTAATAAAATGCAATTATCGTAAAATCCAGTTTACCAACTAATTTTAACGGCTCATATTGTTAAAACATAAGCAGGGCTGTTTTCTAAAACAATAATAATGAAATGTAAACAAACTCAGCTGTGTTGCAGTAGCTTCTTGATCTGGTAACTCTATATCATGGATGTGTTGACGCTACATATACAAATAAGTTCAATATGTAAACAACATCAGCTGTGCGGGTCATTTAGTGGTTTCTCGGTCTGGCAGCTCAAATAATATATCGCAAGCTTAAAACTATCGATGACGTCGATATATTTATTCAGTACTTTTAATAAACCATGTATTGTTGTTCAATGTTTGGTAAAAGCAGACAAACTTAATAATTGTAGACTTGAAGCAAGGCTGCAACATGTCCCTCGCCTTTGACGTGGACAATACAAGTGGCAGCACTGCTTATCAAAGCTTAATACAGGATTCAAGTGATAAAATAAAATCCACAACAGCGCCAGCGTCCGCGCATCTGAGATACAGCATGAGTACGGCATGGATGCGGCAGTGTCGCCCATATAAGCTAACGATACTTATACTGCTGCTTCTGATACTGTTATCCTTGCTGGCGCACCGCAAATTACTAAATGTGAGTCAAAATTGTATTCGATTAAATGCAAATAACTAAACAATGTCTGACCAGGCTGAGTTGGATGCGCCGCCCACAGATGTGCATCGCTCCCGACCTCTGCTGGATGCCTATGAGGATTTCAGTGCGATGCGGGCCAGTGATCTAAAGATGCGCATAGAAGAAATGCTGAGAATTAAGGTGAGTGCAAGGCAGCAATAGAGAACTGAATTAATATATTCAAATCATTTCAGAGCACCGTATCTGTGGAGCTACGTGAGTTGGAATCTCGTCGTCAGAAGCTGCAGTCGGACATCAGCCAGTACAATCAAAAGCTTGAGGAGCTTAAGCAGGAGCTGTTGCGCGAGCAAACAGAGCTCGTTCGCCTGAAGATCTCTGTGGAGCAGGCGCAAGTGGCGCAGCGGGAAGCCGTACAACGCAACACTCCGGAATTGGCGCTCCCTCGCACTTTGACGCCCAATTCGCTGCCTCGCAAAATGAATGGCATTAGCAATGGAGTTGCAGCTGCCTGCGAGATGCACAATTGCTTCGATCACTCACGTTGCAGTCTCACGTCCGGCTTTCCCGTCTATTTATACGATCCGGATGTGTACAATGTGCAGCGCTCGGGCTACGATATCGATGGATTCCTAAAGACGACCATAAAACAAACTTTGGGCTACAATGCGCACATCGTGCGAGATCCGAAACAGGCTTGCATCTACCTTGTGCTTGTGGGTGAGGCTCTCCTCGAGGAGGATCTGCTGCGCAACAATCGATACGCCGCCCAGGAGGAGGTGGCACAACACCCTCACATTCTGTCCAATTCGATGGCTGCCAACAACTCGCCCATAGATTTGGGAAAGCTGTACCAATTGCCCTATTGGGGCGGCGACGGAAGGAATCATGTTCTGCTGAATCTGGCGCGCCGTGATTTGAATTCTGCAAGAACTAATCCGCTGCTGCAGCAGAACACAATGCGTGCGATTATAGTGCAGAGCACATTTGAACGAGATCAATTTCGACCCAATTACGATTTGATTGTGCCACCTATTCTGGGTCCGCCGGGTGGTGATGTTTGGCAGGAGTGCGCCAGCATGGTGCCGGCACGTCGCAAGTACTTGCTCACCTTCCAGGGTGAGCTGCGACCCTCACAGGCAGCTCTGCAGCCCCTAGATGACTTCATAATGGAACATCTGAAGGACATGTCGCGTTCTTCGACTCAGGATCAGTTTTTGCTGCAATTCCAATGTGTGCCCGCCACAGAGCAGCAGGAGACGGGCTCCTTGGGCGACTGGACTCTCTGTGGCTCCGACAGCTCACGCAAGCAGCTGCTCAAAGACTCGACCTACGTGCTCATACTGCCACCATTGGGCCAACGGGTCAGCTCAACGCTCATGTTGGCACGTCTCTATGAAGCGCTGCGTTCTGGCGCTGTGCCCGTAATCCTTGGTGCTGACGAATTGCGTCTGCCATACGCCGAGACTATTGACTGGCGTCGCAGTGCCCTGCTGCTGCCAAAAGCCCGCATTACGGAGCTTCATTTTCTGCTGCGTGCCGTGCAGGATTCAGATTTACTGCTGTTGCGTCGCCAAGGACGTCTCATCTGGGAGCGATATCTGAGCTCGGTGCAGGCCACGGTGGACACGGTCATAGCCAGCATGCGTGATCGACTGAGCATACCTCCCCGCCCGGTGCCGCCAGTTGTCGCCCAGAGCGTCTTCAACAGCACGTTTATTCCGCTGAAATCGGAGCCGTCTGTTGGCATGGACACGGAGCCAGAGGAGTCGCTGGGACCAATTGAGCCGCCCTATCCAAGTCCATCGTTTCGTCGCAACTATACAATACTCCGCATACAATCGAAGGAGGCATGGAACGATTGGATGGATCCATTTTTCCTTTATCCCCAATTGCCCTTCGATCCGGCCTTGCCGTCGGAGGCAAAGTTTATGGGCTCCCACACGGGCTTTCGACCCATTGGCAAGGGCATTGGCGGCGCTGGCAAGGAGTTCAGTGAAGCGCTCGGTGGCAATTATCCGCGCGAGCAATTCACCATTGTCATACTCACGTACGAGCGCGAACAGGTGCTAATGGAGTCACTGGGTCGCCTCTACGGTCTGCCCTATCTACATAAAGTCGTTGTCGTTTGGAACTCACCCAAGCCGCCGTTGGACGATCTGCGTTGGCCCGACATTGGTGTGCCCGTGTCTGTGGTGCGTGCGCCACGCAATTCGCTCAACAATCGCTTTCTGCCCTTCGATGTTATCGAGACGGAGGCGGTGCTCTCAGTGGATGACGATGCTCACTTGCGGCACGATGAGATTCTCTTCGGCTTTCGAGTCTGGCGCGAGCATCGCGATCGGGTGGTCGGCTTCCCGGGCCGCTATCATGCCTGGGACCTGAGCAGCAACAACATGTGGCACTACAACTCCAACTACAGCTGCGAGCTGAGCATGGTGCTCACCGGCGCTGCGTTCATACACAAGTATTACATGTTTCTGTACACGTACCAGCTGCCGCAGGCCATACGCGACAAGGTGGACGAGTATATGAACTGTGAGGATATCGCGATGAATTTTCTTGTCTCTCATTTGACGCGACGACCGCCTGTTAAAGTGACCTCACGCTGGACCTTCCGCTGTCCCGGCTGTCCAGTGTCCCTAAGCGAGGATGACACACACTTTCAGGAGCGCCACAAGTGCATCAATTTCTTTAGCCAGGTCTTTGGCTATACGCCGCTGCTGAACACCCAATATCGGGCCGACTCAATACTCTTTAAGACGCGTATTCCGCACGACAAGCAGAAATGCTTCAAGTATATATAGACGCCGCATATCATTAGCATTCAATGGACGTACTTATACAGACTCTTTTTTCATCTTCTTAGCCCGTAAGCCTATAGTTGTGGCCAACAATTATAGTTGTTGGCCAGCTTGTAATTTGTCGAAAAGTGTTTTATGTAAATACGTTTATATAGCTGCCATATTAACGGAATTTCAATTCGATTTTCGAAGCGAACAGAAGTTGTCCAAAGAGTTTTCGAAGACTTCTTAACTACCTTAAGTTCATGTGACTTTGTATATAGCCTTGTATTAGAATTAATTATATAATTTTAGCCGTTTCATTTCAATAATAGTAACATCATTTTTATAAACGTCCGGAGAGAAATCCCAAAAAAACAAAAAGAAAAATCGTTTTATTTGGAGTAAATGCACCCATAATTTATATAGATTTTACTTTTCATATATGTATATAATATATATATATATAAATATATATATATTTGGATTTTCACAAAAAAAATGTTCAGTTGATAATGCTGATTAGTAAATTAATAGAATAGTTTCAATGTGTATAAATAAAAGAGAATGTTGGAAAAGTTTGACCGAAGTTCGACAAATGTTCTAATTAAACCTTCTCGGTTCTTAATATAAATATAAATATGTATAGTTAGCAAGAGCTATTACATAAATTTAATATGTATATTATGTGATATATGTATGTATATATATATAAATCTAGATGTTTATATATATATATGTATAATGGAGATGTCGCGCGAGTTTCCGAGTTGAGACCTTTGATGAGGGAAATTCTAATTGATTTTCCGTTTTGGGTTCTTTTTCTGTTTCTGTTTCTTCTTGTGTTCAGTTTAGTTCAATATCACAATACAAATAAGGAGAGCAAAACCAACAAAAAAAAAAAAAAGAACAAAGGTAAAAATAAATTTGTAAATTTACAACATAGGCATAATTTTTACATACTAGTATTACATATATATAGATAAACTATTTCCAATTTTGGTATCGACAAAGATGACTTTCCCTCTCATTTGATTGACGCCAGGCTTGTGACTGCTGGTTGATTGATTGATTGATTGGTTTTGGTTAGATTTGGTTAACTAATTGGTTCGATGGCTAGTTCTCCTGCAGGCTGAGCTTGAGCGCCTGCTCGATCATCTCCTGCTCGCGCTGTCGCTCCAGCTCGTACTTCTGCTGCTCTTGCTGGGAGAGGCGCATGGCCATGGCCAGGTCGGAGTCCATGTAGCGGAAGCCTCCATCGTCATCATCCTCAGAGACAGGCGAACCGCTCGCATTGCCCTGCGCACCCATCAGCGACTCGTGCAGCACGCTGTGAATAATATAAACAGAGGACACACACACACACACACAAAAGCTTGGGTAAGATGATAGCTAGCAATACGTTTAGGGTGATTGTAGGTGTGGGCAATGCAGGGTGGGGATCTATTTGAATATCTTCTTCATATAGCTAAGATCGTTTTTGAACTGCGCCCCCGCCGAGGCAGAGCGACTGCGCTGCTGAGGCTCAAAGGTGGGCGCGGGCGGTGCCAGGTGTGAACTGTGACCAGGCGAGGGGGAATGGCGACCGTAAAGGTGGTGATTGGGTGCGAGCAAATTGCGCTTATTTGAACAGGAGCGGGCATTACTAGCATTACACGTAACGCTCGTTATAATTTGAGAATGTCGAGAGATTGAAAGAGTTCGGCTGGAGGATTACTTACCGCTGCAGCTGTTCATCGTCCTCGGGCAGCAGTTCAGTGCCCACGGCATTTTGGCCACGCAGCACCTCCCAGATGTCCACCTTGTCTGTATCGCTGTCCAGACCACAGGCGCCGCCAGCGCCGCTTGTCTCCGCCAGGCTCTGCTCGATGGCATATTGCAGCATGTCATCCTCATCCAGGGGAATTTGACGGCGGGCATCTCCGCCACGATTCACATAATTGCTGGGTATATCGAAGCAACGATCGTCCACCAGGCAGGTGGTGCGATCGTCCTCCTGCAGCGTGGACACGTACTCCACCGGCGTGGTCATGGCAAACACATTGCCAAACGTGATGCAGGCGTTGAGGACATGGAAGAGCGGTATCTCCACCTTGACCGGAAAACCGGAAGGCAGCTGCATCGTTATAAAGTCTTTCAATTTGGACACATGCGGACTGGCCATTGTGGACATGAGATCCAGTATGGGAAGCACTTGTTCCTGGAGACGGATGGGATGCTCCTCGGCCAGCCAAAGATTGGCCTTGAAGCGTTGCACCTTTGTGCTTAGGTTTTTTGGTCTGCCAATGTCGCGACCCTGCAAATCCACATCGGCACTGAAGTACTCCTCGGGCGTGATCTGTTGCAAATGGGGCGTGCTCGTGCCCGAGCAGCAGGCGGAGCTGCCATTGCTCTCAGCCGGAGCTGGAACAGTGGGCGATGCACGATCACCGTTCACACTGGGCGCAATCAAAGGAGCTGACTCCGATGTCTGTGGGAAGAAATTCTCATTAAGTCTTGTCTTTATCTTTGTTTTTGGGCTTACGCGATCTTTGATTGAAGCAGGCACATCATTGGGAGGCACATAATCCTCGTCAGCAATGCCCAATAGACTGTGAAGCGGCGTGCGCGCCGTTTTGTTCTATATAAATTGAGATAAAATTCAATTATTAATACGTATATTATTCCAGTCAGATTCCATGCGGAGCTCAGAGCATCTGTTGGTCGGGCCAGTCCAGACTAGAGCACACTTACATCTTTGATTGTTACCTTGATTTGCTCTTCGCTGAGGTGATCCATGCGCGTCTTGGTGACAAACTCCACATTACTGGCGCCATACACTTTGCAATTGTAGCCATTGATGACCTCTGACTTTTCGCTGCGCCAGCCCCAGATGCCAGATTTGTTGCGCTCGAAGCTGATCTTCTCCATTTCGATGTTGTTGGTGATGACGGGCGCTGCCAGGCGAGCACGAACGGTGCCAATTGGCGGTGGAATGGCCACAATGTCACCAATATCGCTGCTCATCTGCTCCACCATCACCTCGTGAGTGTCGTGATCGATCTCGATCATTGTAGCCGTCTCCTCTACAAAGGCCCAGAAGAGTTAGGTAAATAATATAATATTGCGATGCCATTCGCACTCACTGCCGCCTTTGAATATGTAGGATCGATTGCCGCGCTGCCAAGTGTTGTTGTCGAAGCCCAGCAGGGTTGTATCAATGCGCACGTTGGCGCCGCGCTTGTAAACCTTGTAGGTGTCGCTGGGACAGAGGCGTGACATCAACGGCACCCAAGACGTGAACTCCCACTTCATTTCAATGTAGAAGTCGGGCGCATCCAGCAGATGCTGCAACAGCTTCGGCACATGCGTCACACGCTGCACATGACGCTGCAAGTCGCGTACTTCGATAATCGCCGTCAGGATGTCCTCGTCGCCCGTGCAAACGGCCTCCTGGACAACTGATTGAAGAGAGCGTTAGAGACAGAGTTACTGTGCTAATAATACAAATCTTTACGGTACTCACTTGACCAGCCTGCATGCTCGTAGGTTGCATTGCATTTGGCAGCTAAAAGGCACTTAACACATTGCAGATTCGCCAGACGAACGGCCAACATCAATGGTGTGCGGCCGCGCGGATCGATTTTTTCCTTATCAATCTGAAAGTTGAGTTATTAACATTGCTATTGTCAATGCTCTTGTTTTTGTTTTTGGAATTGAATCACTAATTCAATTAGCAGTACACACAAACACACACACGGTCACCCACACCATCACACCCACCTGTCCCTGTTCCCATTCCCTAGCCAATCAATCACCCAACCGATGACAAACCTGTTCGGTGAGCAACTGCTGTTGCAGCTCCTCAACATTCCCATTCCATATCTGCCAGTGCAGCGGATATTCTAACTTAATTTCATCCAAACTCTTCATTCTCTCTCTCGCTCGCTCTCTTTCTCGCTGGTTGCGGCACTGCCGTTGCTTTCCACTAAATTTCTAACTAGAATTGTTTCGAATTGTTCGGAATAAGTTCGATCAAACGGTGTACGAACTGAGTCGCTAATTGTCGTTCATTTAGTTCTTAATTGCACTTTCACTGTTTATTTACGGTAGCCAAAAACTTAACATTTGCCATTTGCTATTTGCAGTGCTGTCTTTAACAGTACTGTCAATACTAATCGAATGGAACAAATTAATCGAAACCCGAACAGGGTGGGAGAAATGTAGTTATAAACAGATTGTGTCAACTTGATTTATTTTAGCAATAGGTAAACAACAAATTTAATACAAGTCTGCAGAACTAAATCCTATGTCTTGCAAGTTTAAAACAATGTTAATGAAAAAGATTTGCTCGCATCTGTTAAAAATACATTATCAGCTGTTCTAAAAGCCGGGTGCACACACTGGCAGCCGCTGCTCTTAATAACAAGAAAAACTAATCCAATATTCTTAATTAACAAAAATATTTGAACTGTGAAATGCACAAGTGAAGCAACAGAGTCTCCATTTAACGAGGTACTTGGTAAATTTATCCCAAATTACAAGTTCATTTAAAAAAGAATGGTCTTTACTCCTGTTAGTTAGTGACATAAATTATATAAAATATAAATCGAATCATAAGCACATTGTTCATGAATAAATCAATTCTAACATAAAAACTAATCTCTTGCAACTTCCAGCTCAGACACAACAAAAAAAATATGTCTTAGACGAGAAATATATGTATGTAAATATTTTTATTGAAGCTGATTTTTATACTTTCTACATTCGCCACGTTAACTGCCTGAGAAAGACGCCGGTAAGTGACACAAGCATGAAGAGATCAACTCAATTAGTGTTAATTGAAGCGTTAAGCGACAAGTGCAATATTTACCATTCACATTCAATTCAAGTTCAAAATGAATGCAAATAACAACAAAAAAGACGGCAGAGCAAAAGTTAACAGTTGGAGCACGCGATCAGCTGGCCAGCGAGAGAGTGTGAGAGCGGAAAAGGGTGTGGAAGAGATCGCGTTCTCGCTCCCGCTCAATTAAAGCTTTACATTTGTTTCGCTTTTTTGGTGCGCCCGCCCAGTCAGTCGCATAAAATCAAACGCGCAGGCCGCAACGGTTTTTTCTGCTACACCGCAAATTGTTTGTGCATAGTTACAATTATTAATAAGCTGGTTAAGCAATAATATTAAAACGGTTTATTATTATGTTAACGTTGCAATTTCTCGCTTGCGTTCTCCAGTGTCTTCATTCTCCACTCTGCACTTTTCATTCTCCAGTAAACGTTTGCTGATGCCCGTGTTTTTTGTTTGTTTCAACAAATGTCTAACTTAATGTTTTGTATCTCTTTCTTCCTCTTGACGTTCGACTATTTGCAGTTATGCTCTTTACGCGTAGGCGGCATTTCTTCAAGAGGTGAATTCTAGTGTTTTCTTTAACTAACGCGTAATTAACCATTTAATATTTTAGTCGCTTTTTTAAGGCTGCATAAATCACAATTCATTTAAGTTTATAAATCAGTTTATGCATACATATATGTATTTATTCACATGTTTTATGAGTAATCTGTTGCTGATTGTGGCAAGTCGGTCGGTTGGTCGGTCAGCACTCGATTCGTTATCTATGTGTCATTATTTATCGATATACGATATATCACATAATAGCTAATGTAGTTAGTTAAGCCATCCGCCTTATCAGCAGCAGGGTACAAAGTTTTTTCACAGCTCATTTGTCTGTTGTTGTTTATTTATTAGTTTGCTGTTTTTGGCTTGGGTAATTTCACAGTTGAATGCTTAGATTTTTGGCCTTTGCATGCTTTACTCTAAACTATATTTGTTTAAGCTAATAATCAAGTAACTTTGTTTATTCTCTTCCCTACGTTCGGCTAGACGCTTAGTACGTTCATAAAAAAACCAAAACAAAAAACCGAAACAATATCCGTGAATCTCACTCGAAACTAAAAAGAAAATCTATTTTGCACAGAAAGTAAAAACCAAGCCCTTTAATATTAATAACGCTCTCGCTAAAAATTAACCACAGGCTCGAACGCTTAAAAACGATATACATATAATATCGTTGATCACAAACAATACAATTACAATTAGCTGTAATCGAAGGGACAATCGATAAACGTCACAATGTACGAGCTTCATAGTTGTTTAAATTTAGTTTTTTATGCAACGATCATTCCCGGAACGATTCTCATTAGTTGGCTGACTGGGCTGTAAGTATTTATGCTCGATCGAAGAAGAAAAAAAAAAATAAAATAATTAATTCAAATTAATGTTAATTTATAATAAAATTGTATGAAATTGCCTGCTTTCTGATACTAAAATATATACCTATTACAATTATCATTTGATTTGATTTTTCACGTTGTTTTCAACATAAATTTTGCATCGTGGCATAAATATTTAGCATATTGTCAATGGGAATTACCATATTCCCTTTGCTCTGCTCCGCCTCAGCTGGGCTTCGAAAGAAAAAAAAAACAAAAATTTTAAGTTGACAAGCAACAAATGCTCAGCTGGCTCAAATTTACATTTTCTACATATATACATATACATGTGTATTTAATTAAATTTCAATTTTGTATGTAGTATTTGCTTTTTGTAGATTTTTATGTTTTTTTGTATCCTATGTAATGAGTCCGCTAACTTAATTATTAATAACAACAACCACAACCATCATGCAATCCTTTCTCAGAGTCGGTCTGCCCTGCCTGGTGATAGCATTGCTGGTATTCTTCCTCTTCTTCGTGCTGCTGCCGTTGGCTTTCCGAACATCAGTGACACTGCAACGTGGAATTCTTTTCCTCACATTTAGTAAGTGCTCTCCTTAAACATCAGAAGTTGATCCTAACATTTTCGTCTGCTTCCTTTCTAGTTACCTATCCGAAGGGCCTTGACCTCAGCAAGCCGCACAGCATTGGACTTTTTGCCACACGGAACTTCTACATCACTGTCAAGGATCACGATGAGGACGAGGATGGTGTGCGCATTGGCGTCTGGCATGTGCTGCCCAAGCATGCTGTTCATCGTTTCCGCCGAGAGCTCCGTGTAGAAGCCGACGTGGAGACGGCGTTTTCCAATAGCCAGCAATTTATGCCCACTCACCAGAGTATCGACAGCCATGAGTTAGATCGCCTGGCGCCGGAGCTGCGAGCCGAATTTCCTGTAATTGTGCCGGAAAACGAGCAGCTCTTCTACGAACGGCTACTCCGAGTGCCTGGCGGCGCTGTGGTCCTCTATCTGCATGGCAATACGGCCACGAGGGGAAGTGGCCATCGTTCCGAGGTGTACAAGCTGTTGCGGCATCTGAATTATCACGTATTCTCGTTTGACTATCGTGGCTATGCTGACTCGGATCCAGTGCCTCCGTCCGAAGATGGCGTAGTGCGGGATGCTCTGATGGTCTTTGAGTACATTGCCAATTTGACGACGAATCCGATCTTCATCTGGGGCCACTCCTTGGGCACGGGCGTTGCCACGCACATGTGTGCCAAACTGGCGCACATGAAGGAGCGTGGACCGCGTGGCGTTATTCTTGAGAGTCCGTTCACCAACATTCGTGATGAGATTCGTCTGCATCCGTTCTCGCGGCCGTTTCGACATTTGCCCTGGTTCGACTACATGATCTCGCAGCCCATGTATGACAACCGACTGCGGTTCGAGTCGGACAAGCATGTTGGCGAGTTTCCTCAGCCAATTATGATTCTGCATGCCGAGGATGATGTTGTGGTGCCCTTCCATTTGGGCTACCAACTCTATCGAACTGCACTGGATAAGCGCAGGCGCTCCTGGGGGCCAGTGGAATTCCATCGCTTTGATCGAACACATGGATACGGGCACAAGTATTTGTGTCGCGCTCCAGAGGTGCCGGGTCTGGTGGAACAATTTATAGAGAGCTATCGCAATACAATTTACTAGACGCAATGCGCCGCGCAACAAGCCTTAATTTATTTATTAACAATTAACGGAGTATTTTAATTTAGTTTTATACCGCCGCAATGTTACAAAATTAATCGCACGGTGCATACAAATTAAAATAGTCATTTTGTAGGATACACAAACAATGGACTTTTATTTATTTAAGTTTGGCGCGCTTGTCATTAGTGTGTCCACTAGATTTTCGTTTACTTCATACATGCTATCGATTTCAACTTGGAACTTTGATCGAATTTATTGATTTAAGTTGGCTGCGATTGTCTTCAGTGTGTGCACTCTGTGTTTTTTTTTCCCTGCAATTTATCGAAATCTATCAGATACTAGTAATAACAGAAAAATCAAATTGTCGATGGGAGTGACTGTTACGGGTCTGTTTAATAACATCATTCTGTTATTTGGAGTCAAGCAACAGCTGTTAGCTGCAAATATTTATTTTAAAATAATAAAATTCAGACATTCATATGTCTTTTCACATCGCTTCAAATAAAGTACAAGACTACTTGAAGTTTCGAATAACGCACAATTTAAATTTTCGTACACTGATAACAGCATCGGCAACTCACTGTTAAGACTTTAGACAATTTTAATAACATTGTAGCTGTTAGGCTAACTGCTAAACCAGGGCTGCCCTGGTACATTATTTTTACATCAGATCAAATATGGCGCTGGTGTGTTGTTGTCGCTGTCGCAATTTGGCCAAAATTAATTCGCATTAAACGCGTCGAACGAAACAAAAAAAATAAAATAAAAATAAATAAAATCGTTGTCGCAGTAAGGCGAACAAAAGCAGTATCCATCTGTGCAAAACACATGTAAAGTTCCTTTGAAAGCTGCAACGAAAAAAAACGGAGTTGCAGTTGAAAACGAAGTAGCCGAAAAAAAATTGTGTCTACTCCTTGAAAAGGAGTTTAGTTGTTCGCTCTTCGTTCATGTTTGTGCGTGTGAGTGTTTGTTTGTGTGAGTGCTGTTCAAGTAAAGTGCTGCCGAAAACTAAATAAATTGAAATAAAATAGCGTTTTCCTTTCTGTCTTCACAAAAAATTGAGAAAGAAACCGCTGAAGAAACCTGGAAAAGTATAAAATACAGTTTTATCGGCGATTCGGCCGCCGCCGCTCGATTTGAGTGTGTGTGTGTTTGTGTGCGTCATTGCCGCTTGCTGCAGCAGCAGAAGGAAAAGGGAGTAGCTGCCAGGCAGCAGACACCAACACCAACGCATTTTCACTCTGGTGTTAAGGAAAATGTTGTGGTAAGTTTCTTTTTGTTTTTGTTATTCCTTTCTTTTTCGTTGCTTTGCATTTATTTATAATTGCGTCTGCAGAGATTTAGAGGCGAATTCCCGTCTTCGAGTTGGCCCAGTCGACAGCAGTTGCATTTTCTGCGCATGTTTTTGCCCACGACTTCCGCTTTTTGCTCCCTTTTTAGTGCGGCGGCTGCTGTGGCAGCGGCGTCGCTAGCTGCTGCTGCTGCTGCTTTATTTCTGCTCCCCTTTTAGCCTCTTCTTCTTTTACACAACACGCCCTTTTTCGCATGCCTCTCTGTACATGTGTGCGTGTGTGTGAATTGGCGAATAATTATGTTTTATGCTTTGCTCAAATGATTAAAATTCGTGTACATATTTCACATTTGCGTTTTTGTCTCCCTTTTATCTACCTTTAACAGCTGTCACTTCTGTAGATTCTAAACCAGTTTTTGCATGCATTTAACATAATTGTGTGAGTGTGTGTGTGTGTGTGTGTGTGTGTGTGTGTGTGTGCCAGCTGTGTCCTGTGCTTGCTTTAATTGTTTTTAATGCATTTCCCCTCGGCTGCTCCAGCGTCTTGACCAGCTCCGTTCTCTTCCTCTTCTTTGGTTGTGCTCATTTTGGATGCTTGTTTTTTGTGTGTTGCTGGGCGCAGGCTCTCATTCTCTGCCTCTCTCACTCTCTTTGCCTCTGACTTGCTCTCTCCAACTCCTTTTGAATGTTGCCAAACAAACAAAATCCAGCGTTGCCAATTTAAGAGCATGTGTATGAGAGAGGGAGAGAAAAAGGCGCGAGAGACAGAGAACGACTGATAAAGAGAGCACAGCGACGCGGGTGGGGCTATTGATATTTCCACTTCTCTTTCATCTTTATCTTGTTTGTTTGAACTTTAATTTATGCCAGCCAAAGTTGGCTTTGGTTTCTTCTCTTTGCAACTATTTAAATGTCAATGCACCGCGGAGGCCCGATCCGGGTTGCCCCCTCTTGCTCCTTTGCCACCCACGAAATGACAGCGCCAAGTTGCATCACTGAACTCGCCACATGACTCACTTTTTCTTTTTATTTTTTCTGTTCGTTCCCTGCCAAATGAAGCGGGCCAAAGACCCGCAGCTAACTCACACATACACATTGCTGGACTACAAAAGAAAAAAAAAACCAAAGCTATAGGCAAAACCAGTTCCCAAACAAAAACAATCTAAATCAAAGTACAAATTTTGCTATTAAAGTTTGCGAAGTTGAATTTATTTTGCATTTCAATAGCCCTTGTTTCTGTCTGTAACTGTTAATGCCAGTGTTGCATAGTTGCTGTTGTTACTCCTCTAATGAGTTTATTATGGTGTTTGCTGTTGCTGTGATTGCCAGTGTTGCATAGCAGCAGCTGCTACTATTTTTTTTGATATTCTCCCTTTTATTAATAATTCAATTTCAACAGAAATTCGAGTTAAACAATATTAGCTTAGTTTTTGTACCAAGTAGAGGCAGCAGCTGCAATTGGGGTCGCGCCACCAATAGATAAGATAAGAAATAAAACTGAAATATTTATGTACAACTGCATGTGTGTGTGTGTGTGTGTGTGTGTATCATACAAATTTCTTGTTTTTATCAGCCATGCGTCCCCCTTCGGTATCTTTGCTCCCTATTTGCTTGCTTAGTTGTTGTGTTTACGTTCAGTTTGCTGCTTGCTCTTCTTCCTTGGATATTTTAACGATGACTAAAACTTTGGGAGAAACGAAAAAAGAAGAAATTGCTACAAAAATTTCCAAGTATTCAACTATATTCACATTGTGGCTCACCTCCGTCTCTTGTTTATGTTTTGTTTATGCGTTCGCGGCGTCGACGTCAACGACGACGACGACGTCGACGACGGCGACTGCACTGAATCATAAACTTGCTTCGGGTTTTGCAGTGACTAAACTTTAGTGCGTGTCATAGCAGGCAGCCTGCGCTGCAGATCAATGCATTGAACTCGGCCTGCGTCGCGCAAATCTAATTAACATTTCCGCTTTGCTGGTCAGTGTGACCCCTCCTGCTCCTCATCCTACACAGCATCCAATAAAACTACATTCCATTTCGTTTTGTGTGCATCCGTGCTCGTTGACAATGCGGGTAAACCCACAAAAAATATATATGTACATATATATCGTAGCCTGCTTTTGGTTTATCTGTCTGGGAAATGATGCTGGGTGGGTGGTCAGTTGCATCTAGATGCCCGTCGAATGACTTTCTTAATGTAGCAGAAAGAAAACAATTGCATTGCTATTTTATTTACTTACAATATGTATAAGGAATATACATATATGTATTATCAATTTTATGGTGTGCCAAACGCCAGCTGCATAATTCATAGGCCTTCACGTGGCTTGGGCCTGTCTTCATTGTCTTCGCCTTCGCCTTCGCCTTTGCTCATCGGATGCACGGCACGTGTTTTGATTTTCATTACGGCTCACAGCCATATAATCGCTTTGAGCTAAATAATTTGTATATGATTTTATTTATTATTTGGTTTTTGTTAATTTGCTTTGTTTAATTGAGCAAAGTAAGGAAATGACTCCTCCTCATGCTTGTATTTCAAACGGTTTTGATATCAGCTATCGGCATGGAATGTTTGTTACTTGCTTAATACTATATGTATTTCGATAGGCTAGCATTATATAGTTGTATATTCCCGTTTCAAAGTCGAGAATTTCTATGACGAACAAAAGAATAGCTCCGCGGCCATATCAAGCGCAAATTGTGTGGCCTAAAGTATTGAGGAAAAGCTGTTTGCCTTATTTAGTGCGCATTAACCGCAGAGGAGGAGGAGGAGGAGGAGAGAAGCCAAGCAGCGTAGATTATGCACTGTGCACATGAATACCGATGAGTCTAGAGAGTCTGACTGCACAGATATACATATACATACGTATATATGTATATATATAAGTGTAATATATTCATATGCGTGATAAATATGTACCGCTCATATGGCATAAATTGTAGATACAAATACAAAATATGAACGAACTGAACTGCACAGATAAGCAGAACGGAGAATGAAATTCGCTTAAGTGGCAGCTTTTCAGGCGTTTCGTTCCATTGTCTTGGCTATGCATTGGAGGCCAGCGCAGTGGCTCAAGTACGGACAAACACACACACACACAGACACAAATATAATATATATACACTATAAATATATGTATGTATATATATATTAAGAAAATCATCATTCACAATCCTAAACACTGCAAACTGTATGCCGTGAAATTTGAGTTCAAATTTGCAGTACACTTAGCGAAATTCTAGAGTAACAATTAAAATTCTTAAATACCTAGAATTCTAAGTAATTGTGTAAATATTTGGAGTGCAGTTTGTTTAAAGGGAGAACTCTTTGTAGACGTCTTTAATATTTATTTAATTTTAATCTTTAAATGTTTACTTACATTCTAGAGATCTTTGACTATACTATATACTCTTCATATGTTATGTTATATTTATATCTTTTTGCCCCACAAATCTTTTGTTCTCAATGAGTTGCATTTGGAGGCCAGCCACAGTTTTTTTTACGGCCTAAAAATTTTACCACAACAACAAGCAACAGACTTTAACATAGTAGAGAACTTGCCCCGCCTTCTGGTTCCTTTTCAGTAAGTTTTCGGTCTAACGCTTGGTGAAGCACAGTTATACATATGTGTATGAATATTTATTTATTTGTTTAGACATATATAGATATATAAAGAGCATCTTAATGTGTTTTTGCAATTTGCTGCTAGATTCAGTTTAATTAAATATAAATAAGTATTATGTTAGCGGCTAATTTCAAAATTTCTTTTATGAGATTTAAAATTATTATTAAAAATTTTAGTCGAAAAAAAAAATATTAAAATTAAATAAAACTTAAAAAAAAAAGCATTCACTTTTAACATTGCATTTCGTACTTCCTCCCGTTCATTTGTCCGCACGGGAAGTGCCGCATGTGCTGATTAAATAGAAATCTGTGGAGTGGGCAGAAATTGTAAAAAAAAAAAAAATTGACCGAGGCTGATATGAAGTCAATAGCTTGCATGATTCACATGGCCCATTCCCCTTTGGTGGGTCCCTTAGTCTCCATTTAAAGTTCTTCGGTTCGCACTGCGCCACAAAGAGGAATTGCAAGCACTTGAAGTGCTTCCGCTCGCTGTAGTTGGAGCTGGGGCTGGGACTGGGGCTGCAGTCTGAATTTTCACAGCCATCCAACGGGTTTCGTTTTGTTTTTACTTGCTAAAAGCTGACGTTGAAGTTTTCATCTTGTTTTGATTGCATACAAATACATACACACACACACACAGAAGCACAACTAAGTTGTCGACTCTTTGGGGAAACGTTGGCTAAGTGCCGGGACTTTCGGTAGCGATTTCCTCCCCAATACTTGAGACGAACATACATAAATAAATTGCTTGCAGGTTACCTGCACTTTTTCTACTTCTTCTTCATAATACCCTGTAATATGTGTGCATGACGGTTTGGTTAGTTTTATTAATATTTATTTGGTTCAAATATATCAATTTCGACTCATGCGTGTCACGATTTATCAATATTTGACTCACAACATACTGATTACTTTTTATTGGATCAGTTTTTAATCATTTCCGGTTTACTTGGAATGTCTCGTGCTTCTCCCCCTTTATAAATGAGTGTCATAGCAGTCAGCTTGCCTTGCTATTATGTCTGGCCTGCAAAAACGAATTAACTTTTGCGCTTTGCTTGCCAGTGTGACCCTACTGCTGTTGTGATAATTTATTATATTACGGCAGATCATTGATATGTTTGAAATGTTTTTTTCTTTACCCGAACTGGCTAATTCTTGACCTTTTTCATCGAATCGAGTAACATTCAAAGATATTTCACTGAATATTTACAAAAGTTTGCAATCAAATCTTTTATGCTTTTGCATAACTAACTGTAACACACAATCTGGGTCGTTTCGACAGTAAGTTATTTTGTGCTAAATTGATGTTTATCGCTGCTGTCCACTTCTCTGCTTTTGCAGCAGCCGTCGTCTATCAGTGAACGAGCTGATTATGTTATGATTGAGATAGTTTTATGTCCGCTTCTTAGTTCAACTCCATGGACAAGCTGCAAGGCAAGCGATAGCTAGGCTACGGGAAGTTGTTCTTGTTGTTGTTGTTGTTATCATTGTTGCCCCATTGTGTCGTGTGTGTGTAATGTAATAATAGATCTTTTAGGTCTATTGTTGCGCCCTAATTCGTTTTATTTGTTGTTATTGAAATATTTGTTATATCTGCATACGTGAGTGAAGACTGTGTATAATTGAGTATCGCATGTCTGGTGTGTGTGTGTGTGTGTGTGTGAAAAGTATTATTCAATAATTATCGAAAAGTTTCGGCTCGAGTTGCCCCCGCTTCATTTAATTGACGCGCTGTCTGTCCGCCAGTGAAGCAAAACACCAACTGCAACATGTTGTACATGTTGTTTAATAATAAATTTGTACACACCCCACACTCACACACACACACACTCAGACAGACATTACTCATAGTCTGGCCAAAGATCGAGCACGAAATGGAGCGTGCCAGAGAAAATTCATATGCGTGGTTGGTTAATTCTCCGATTCTCTTTAAGGGTCAATTTCAGCTACAGTCGAAAACAGAAACAAAAGCAAACAAAGTTCAAGCTGAGAGTGAAGATGTGATTACACATTAATTGCTTGTGGATGCAAAACATTGTTGATATTGGCTGCTGAGAAGCCCCAGTCATGGTAAAATGCAAAAATCTCTTGACGCTTGGCTGACGTTGTCAATATTTTGATATGCCTGGGAGTTTTTTCATTAAAAAGAGTTTCTGAATGATTCAGCTAAGGGTTTTAGGTCAGTCAAGAAGAAGAGCAGGAATAAAAGGCAGAAAAAAGCTGAAATATATGTGGGTCATTTACCTAGAAAAATAGGACAGATCGAAGATATAAAGAACTGAAATAATTGATTTGATTAATTGATTTTTTAAAGAGTTTCTCAATGATTCAGCTTATATTCAGGACGCATAGAAGTTAAAATAAAGTGAAATACCTTCAAAAGTAATTGAAATTTATATGTAATTTAAAAGAGGTCAGATGGTTCAGAACTTGCAGAAACTCGAGAAATTCTGTTCGACTTATTGAACAATTATAAACACATCTGCAGCTTTACTTATTCTTGACAGAGCTCGTGCAATTTTTAATCACGCTGAGCTATTTAAGTGGGGACAGAACCCTTCCGGAAAAGGTTAAATTGCCAGCACGGGTTCAATTAGCGGTCTTGTAGCAGGCAGCTATGGCACTTACAATGCAAATGCCACTGCAAAGTTAAAAGTTGAAGCCCTGACGGCAACTTTGAAGTTGCGACCCAAATTCAGTCGCAATTCAAATTAAAGCACAATTTGTTTTTGGCCAGCTCCAAGCCAAATGAGAGAGCCCGAGATATTGAGGGACAGACTGCCGCAGAGACAAAGTCAAAGACAAAAGGGTCCGCATGCGCTGGCTTGAATATAAAAAAACAAAACCCGTTTTGGAATCTAGCCGACCATGGCAACTGCGACACCGCAGTCGCCAGTCTCGCCTTGGCCAAAACGAGTGCTAAAAAGATAAATGGATGGCGGCAACAAAACAACCAGTAAAAATAAATAAAACAAAAAAAAAAAAGTTAAGCGGGATTTGCTTAGAGGCAGGGATTATGCTCTCGAGTCAGTGACGTTGATTCAATGTTTGTTTTGAACCTGCTGAATTACAAATCCAACCAAGTCACGCGAACAACCACAAGAGAACGGAAAATGGGGCGGAAATTTCCATGTGCAATATGCGGCCAAACAATTTGTTTTTGTTTTGTGTGTTTTAGTTTTTACTGTATGCAAACATTTTGTTGTCCTTTGCGAAAGCGTAAAACCTGGAACTGAAGTTGAGCAATATGGGGTTAAAGCTCTGACATCATTCTTGAATAAACGCCACGTAGGAGTCATGAAAATTCCTGGAAATGTGCCCTTTCGCATGAATGACAAAAACGTGTCTAACACCCGGCAGACGATGAGTGTTTTATAACCGATTAGATGTGAGTGTCCAAAACAGCCAGAGATGATCCACTTGAGTTCCTAGCTAGAGCTATTATAGTCTTATACTAGTTTAGCTGTGAATTTCGTATAGCTGATGGGAGAGTAATGATGAGTAGCTGAGAGTAAGTAAAGTGGAGATGGGTATACTTAGCTTAGGGATGAGAGCCTTATATCCTCTTATACTCTTAAGTCTTATACTTAGCTAGCTCTGAAAGTTTTATACTTGATTGGAGTGTAGTACTAGTAGTAGACTAGTAAAGTTGAGCAGAGTGCCTTATCCTCTTATATTCCCAGCTAGAGTGCAAAGTCTTATACTTATTCCAATTTATAGCTCATGGGAGGGCGAGTAGAGGCGAGTTGTTTATATGTCTTATACCCAATTGTGCTTGGCTCTGCTCCATTAGAGATGTGCTTAACCATTTGAAAATAGTTTTCTTATACCCAGCTGCACATAAATGTCTTATACCCGCCTCGAAAGCAATGCAGGGTATTACGAAATTGTTGACCCCTGCGGTGTATATTCATTGCCATTCAGGTTAAATGCGAAAACAGTTCGCAAGTACGTCCGTCCGTCCGTCCGTCCGTCCGCCATCTGTCTGTCATCCACCCAAAAAGGACGTGCTAGGTGTGAAGTAACTTAACAGCGGAGTGGGAGTAAATGACAATGACCGGTTTGCAGGGATGTTTGTGGAAACCCTTGTGAGTGCACATTTCACGAAATTGAACTTTTTAATTGGCCACCAGGCGAAGGGAGGATACCAGGAAGCAGCACATGTGCCCCCGACCCGGTCTCTCGCTTAACGAGTCCTTCAATGGCTTTGTGCGAATTGTTTGTTTCGCCAACACAAAAGAATTTTTCATTTGTGAAAATTAACTCGTTTATCCTGACAATTTGGGAATATTTCAGTTGTTGCAGTTATTAATCTAATGAAAACATAATCTCATTACCTATTTTAAGTTTAATATTTTACTAAGTCAAGTTAGTCAGCAAGATAAATATGACTCGGACTGCATTTCTATGCCAAATTTCATAGCAAAGTCAAAAGAATAATTAAATTTTGATAAGGGACAAAGCTCGAAAAATTTTAAATAAATAAATAATGGCAAATAAATAATAATAAATAAATAATAATAATAATAAATAAAATAATAATAATAATAAATAATAAAAAAAAATAAATATATAAATAATAATAAATAAAAACTCATAAAAATTCGATAATGCAGTAATAGAAAAATATTTAAAAAATAAAATACTAATTAATAAATAAAAAAAGAATAATAATTAATAAATAATAAATATTAATAATAGTTAATAAATAATAAATATTATTTAAAATAATAACAAATATTAATTTGTTTATAATTAAATAAATTATATATTATAATGAAATTAAATTAAATAATAAATTAATTAATATAAATATAAATATCACTAAGCAACATAAATATTTACAAATATATATAAAGAAATAATCAATAATTTATATAAAATTACTTTTCTTCCCTCTACAATGAAAAGTTTAATTTGGCTGGTTATTTCTATGTGAGTCGCACAGTAAAATCTTCTTGAGCGCACTTCATTAAGCGAACATCTTCATCCAAGAGCCCCTCACAGCACTTCCAGTAATGCGTAAATATGCTCCACTTTCGCGTCAGCTATAAAAAAAAGGCGAATGTTTGCCTGTTGAAATGATGAGAGTTCATCAAGTGTCTCCAGTGAACTTACTTTCGCGGATGTGGTCACAGTGTTCATTATACTACGCCCATAAACAAAACGCACGACGTACTTACCAAAGGGCAGAGTTTTGGCCATAACTATGACGCAAGTGATGCTCTGCCATGCTTCGTGGACAATTAGAGAGGGGGCGACGCGCACGTAGAGGTGGCCCAAAAAGTGGGTCAAAAATCTTTCTAAGCAGCGTGACACAAATTTCGCTTAGTTCTTGATTCTTAGTTCTACATTTATTATGTAAATGGGCTTAGCTTTCCGTCGGCGACTTCATATCACAAAAGATATTGGAAGGAGGGGCCAAAAGAAAGAAAAAGTAAATAGGCCATGAAAGAGAAGCTTCATTGTCTTCTATCAATGGTAGTATTTAGTACGAGGTTTTGTTTGATATACGTCTATAATTAAAATATATATATGTATGTGTATGTATGCATATGGCTGTATAGAATTTGCGGTTTCTGTTTACTTTTTTGCATTGATTTTGATTATCATTTATGCATTCATTCAGCAGCTGTTTTCACTTGATTGGCTTGGCTTTCGATTCAAGGTCTGCTTTCATTGATTTATCAACAGTTAACTATATATGTATTTGATTAATGTATGTCAACTAGCTCTAACCGAAACTTTTCTTTCAATTACAGATCTCATTATTATAATTAAGAAGACGGCGCAGCAACTGGGCGGCGTATACCAAGAGAAATTCAGCGGAAACAACTCTCTCTCTCTCTCCCCTCCCTCGCTACATACTTCAAAATATCACACAAAACGTTTGGCGCCCTTAAGCGACAGCAGCAACAACAACAACAACAACAACAAACCAAAACGAAATGACGTAAGTTACAAGTCTGATTTTATATAAATATAACATAAATAAATATACATATATATTTGTATATTGCATAATGAATATATTCTGTTACATTGTCGCCAAGTTGTAATTGTTGAGTCTAGCATTTTTCTCTCATTTTTTTGATTTGATTGAAGGACATTTCAATTATAACGCTTGACTCTGACTCTTATTGAAATTGCTTTCGGTTAACTCAATTGACAATCAATGAGATGCTGCTCAATTGATGTCTGCAGTCGGTCTCTTCATTTGCCCCAAAATGAAACACCTGTATAGTACGTCACGTGCTAGCTAGAAGGAATGAAAAAGTAAGCCCATTTATAGGTCATCAGCTGAATTTGGGTGTAGTCCAGGCCTCGTCTAATGCCCATAATTTGTTTGCTGTTTTACTTCAGGCGGGGAGTGGCCCATCCGTGCGCTTCCTGACACGATGTCGCCAAAGTTTGCTTAGTCAGGGCTGACTGACGGACAGACTGACTGACTGACTGTACGGTTAACTGATTCATAAGCACAAAACGCAGTCAGTTTTTCGGTGCTAATTTTCTGGGTGTGTCATCATAAATATATATATCTAAATGTATATATATTGTAATATATATAACACGCCGTTGCCCCATTGTCTGTCTCTGAGGGAACTCACTTTAAAACTGGTCAAGCGAATGCTTTGGGCCAGCTCAGTTTTAGCCCAGTTTGGCTTGCGCAGCTCAATGGGTAACATTTGTCCGGCAACTGCAGCTGAGGCGCCGCACGTGGAGCAGCTGTTGCACTTGAATATTCAGCTAGTGAGGTACTATATGCCCCAAAGTAGGCTATGCTCGAGACTCCAGTCGCTGCTGCACAAACATTTTTTGGGGGCTACTTTAATAGTTTTTAATTGATTTGAAGTGCGCTCTAGGAACTTCAACTCTACTTGAAATGCATTAAACTAATATTTTGAGTAATGTTCAAAAGGTGAAGAGTTTGGAATGAATGCTGAATCATATGTGAACCTTATCGATAACCGTGTGTGTGTGTGTGTACGTTTGAGCAGCTTAAATGATTTCATATGGTTGTCTGTGAGTGATCGAGGCAAAATATGGCTAAAAAATTGCCAAATCATTTAAGCAACGGCATGATCTATAGCGCGTTGTTCTTACAAAGCCATTAAAGCCGCACAATAATCGCAGCTCAAATCAGACAGCACAGCATTAAAGGCCAGACGAGCGCGCTTTATAACGAGCTGTAACAGCAACAATATTCTCAATAGACAAATGCCATGTTAATTGGAAATGTACGCTACAGTTGTTGTTGTTGTAGTAGAAAAAAAAAGTAGAATTCAAACTGATTCAGTCAGCTCTACAGCTCTACAGCTCTTAGCTAAGTTCAACTAAACAGACTTAGACTTACGTTTCTGTAGCTCTATGAATTTTTCATGGCATGCCACAAGCTCCATGTATTGCTGTGTATAAGAGAGAGAGAGACAGAGAGAGAGAGAGAGAGATAGAGAATAAAACACACTTAATAGACGCAGCGCCGAGGGGGGAAATATAAATTATTGAGCTCGTTTCTTAAGTAATTATCGCAGCACAGCAGCGCCGAGCGGGACGGACAGAATGGACAATTGAGGCACATGAACTATGTCTGTCTGTGGCTGTGAAGGGTTTGGCTGTCTACAGCTGAGCTGAGCCAAGTCTAAGCTCTGTTTTTAATTGCAACGTCAAGTGGGAAACCGAATAGAGTTCTGTTCGTCTCTGTTCCGTTTCGTTTTGGGGCCCGGAGACTAAACGCTGTGGGGCTCTTGACTCTCGCGACTCGGTCGGGTCTTCTTCGTAGCACACATCTCATTATTTTATTGCCTTGAAGTGTAATTATTTAGCTTTTAGCCCAATTCGATGCCGCAGACACTCAGCGGCAAGTAAAACCGCCTCGATCACTGATCGCCGGCTCACTTGGGGCTGACTCTCGCGCTCTTTGCGCTCTCGTTACCCATTGTAAGTGGAGAATGTGAATGTGAGTGGCAGTAGGAGATGTGAGAGCTTATATATAGATATATACAAATATTTATTTTGAATTTATTTTTGTTTATTCTGCCTTACTTATACATAAGACGTTTGATGTAAAGTTTTAATTTAAACCCAATTAATTTTCTTGTTCTTATACAACATATTTATTAGCGAGAATTTGTTATTATTATGCAAGCATATAATTAGATATAATGTAATTATTATAATAATACTAAACATAATACAAAATAAAAATATAAATATGTATATTCAAGAATAATTAAATTAATTAAATCAACAGTAAACCCAAACAAACAACAGTCAAATCAATTAAAATTTTATATAAAATAAAATAATAATAATAATAAATAATAATTAAAATTTGATACATGTTATATTTTTTATATTTATTAAAACTTGTTATAGTTCATATTTATTTTCTTATTCTTTTCAATTCCATTTTTGTTTAAAATATAAAAATACATATTCCTAAATTTAGTTATCAATTATAAATAGCTATAAATATTTACATATATATTTGCGCAGCATATATATTTGCATTTTAGGGTATCTGCCAGTCGTGCACTATCAACTTTGCACTTTTGTTTGCACTTACTTCATTGCCTTTGACACACACCGCTCGAGTCGAGTCGAGGCGAGGCCTGTGAGTGGTTCACAAGACTCCACGCGCTCTGCCTCTACATCTCTCTTGATCTTAGTCTCTCTCGCTCGCTCTCTCTCTCTCTCTTTGGGTTTGTGGGACCAAGTCTCGAGCGAGACTTGTTTGGCGCGTTCAGTCTGAATTGAGGTTCGATTTCGATCAGCCGCAAGTAGCAGTCGTCGCAGCTGCATATACGAGAGTGTTTTTTTTATTTGTTGCTTCGAGCAAAGCGAACCTAGACAAACATAAATTCCATTTACTTATTTAGTGCTGTGATCGTGTGACCGAACACTTGTGTGTGGGATCGCTTTTTAGAGTGTGTCTGTGTCTGTGTGTGTGTGTGTTGTATCACAGCGCGTGTGTGTGTGTGGCCGCCTCTGCAAATGTTTACTATTAGCTAATGGCCATGAAGAAACTCTATGCGAAAACCTCGTTCAGCAGCAACAAGAAGTCCAATGGCAGCGTTGTCGCCTCTGCTCCCATTCTGGCCTATCATCAGCCGGCCAATGCGATGCTCGCCATGTGCGAGTTCCAGGCAAATCAGGAACTGCAGCAGCATCAGCAATCCGACTCTCAGCTGATGATGATCAAGCGCTCCCAGAGTCTGTGCAGCAAGGCAGCGCCCAAGGGTCGCTCGCTGCCGGCTGCTGGGGGCGAATACTACAGCATTGAGGAGCTGCAGGAATTGGATTTGCTCGACTATCGCCATCCCATGTACCATCATTACCAGCATCAGCAGCAGCGCAATGCCACCGCCTATCATGAGCATGAGCAGCTGGTGCTGCAGCTGCCCATGGCGCATGCCACGCCCACGAGCAGTGCCTGCATCTATGAGGCGCCCACCTGGACACAATCGCTACTCAATGACCAGTCCTTGTACGTAACATCCAAGGGCGTAGGTAGCCAACATGTCGATGCTTCATTATCATCAACAAACACAACCACAACAACATCTCCATCATCATCATCATCATCATCATCATGCACAACAGCCACCAGCTCTGTCTCGACTCTAGTCTCTACCCAATCCACTCTGCCTCTGTCCACATCCAGCTCCATATTCTCCACTCTGCGCAAATGCGTACCTCTGCCCCAGTCAGAGTCACAGTCACAGTCGCCGTCCCAGCTTCCGTTCTCTTCCAACTCTGGTCCAGTTTCCACTTCCACTTGTTCCACCGTTCCGCCTAGACTCACCACTTCCCTGTCCTTCTCAATTAGAGCGCCAGCCATGACAGCAGCAACGGCAACGGCAGCAACATCATCCACTACGAGTCAGCATCTCTATAGCAATATACATCATTTTTTACTACTGCAACAACATAGACATAAAACACAACAACAACAACAACAACATCTACAACAACAACAACACATACAACGCATCCCTCAACGTCGTCATAACTCGGTCAAAGATAAACCAAGTTTAACGTATGTTTCTTGTTTCCCTGTTTTTCCACAGTTTTTTCTTTATTATTAACTTTTAGTCCACTTTGAGGCAAGGTCTTGGAGCTAAAGATCACAGATCACACACAGATTGATCAAGTTTCTTGTTTCTTCCTGTCCTTTGCTTTGTTATAAACTTTTCCCTTAGAGATCTCCATTAAATTTTTGCTGCTTCCCAAGTTTTCTCAATGCAGAAAGCTACAGGAAATAATTGACCTATTTTTCTTGTTAACCCACCTCAGTTTTTCCTTTATAATAAACTCATATTCCATTCCACTCGCGATCTGCAACGTCCTTGAGCTAAAGGTCACAGATCTTGAAGCGTGATTGAATTCAAATTGCTGCATAAAAAAACCTACAGGAAATAATTGAACTAAGGCTGGAGCAGGGTCACGCATCGTTTTTCTTGCTTTTTTCTCATATCCTTCTCACAGCCTTATTTCCCTTAATCTCCCTCGACGACAGATTACCTTTGCCCTAAATCGAATTGGATTTGGAATCTACGGCAGGCTGCAGGGTTTTCCCCATGTCAATGTGCGCCCGCCAAGCTGTGGCTAATTTAACGCCAATTAGAAACTGAAAAAAAGAAAATTGAGTGCTTTGTGCCTTGGTGTGTTCGTGTTGGAAATGTGCGCATTCAACTTAACGCACGAATTCATCCACAATAACACGAGCGAAATGAAAACAGCCAACACAAATTTCACCTGCATTTGGTGTAATGAAGTCTTTGTGTATACAAGCGACCCATATGGAATGATGGAATGCAATTTGCATTACAACTCATTAGCTGACCACATGCTCATTTCAAGAAACGTGACTGGAAGGGAGGGAGTGGGAGTGGGAGTGGGAGCAGTAGAGTGAGACTTATGCCCGCTTCAGTTTTAGTAGAGTATGATTCATCCTCACGTCGTCGTCGTCGTCGTCGTCTCCTTGGTACTTAACAAATTATACGTATCTCATAGATAAACTTCACTTTCGTTCCACGAAACACATTACATTGTCAGAGCCTGGTCGGGTTATATAAGTCGACACACAGCTGTGTCTGCGTTGCCCCCGGTTCCTCTCTCCTTGCCTCTCTCATGTCGGGCTCCATTTAAGTGCAAAACTAGTCAAGTTTTAAGCCAGATCGAGCCGAGAATTCAGCGCTTTGTCTGTCTGTCTGTCTGTCTGGCCAACAAAAAGCAGAAAAAGGCGAAACAAACCGCGAGCACAACTCGTTTTGCTGCTGCTGCTGCTGTTGGCTTTGGCTTTAGCTGTCATTAAGTCTTGGCCAGTAGCACACAGGCCAGCAGCGTCATGTTTTCAAGATTTTTCTATTGCAGTCGGTGTCTGCTTTTACGCTGCCCTTTAATTGTCAACGCTGGCAAAAAAAATATGTTAAAGGTTGCATAAAAGATCATTAGAATTATTTAATCGGCGACGGCGACAATGACAACTGCATGACAGGTGTGCGCTTTTTCTCAGCTCAGCTCAACTGCACGATATATTCAACGCAATGCGTTTCCTGTCCAGTTCCCAGCATCGAGAGATCACTGCACTCGGGGCAATCGTGTGAAACAGTGTGTGAAAGACGAGACCGAGACTGGGAGGGAGTGGGAGATTGAGAATAGGAAAACATAGCTGTGGTTGGGGGAAAAATCAACTCAAGTCGACTTAACTCGAGTTGAGTTGCTCTTTGTACAAAATGCGCATCTAATGCTTTTCTGATGAATGATTAAGTTAGCTCAGATTCTTTATAGGTTTTGCCCAGTTGGAATTGTTGTAATCACTTGCTGATCTATTTGAAATTCATTTAATTAATTTCAGTGAGCAAAGCATTATTGGCGCACGCGCCTCTGTGATGGTGTACGATGACAACCAGAAGAAATGGGTGCCATCGGGCAGCTCGTCGGGCCTGAGCAAGGTGCAGATCTATCATCATCAGCAGAATAACACATTCCGTGTGGTCGGACGCAAGCTGCAGGACCATGAGGTGGTCATCAATTGTTCCATATTGAAGGGTCTCAAATACAATCAGGCTACGGCCACGTTCCATCAATGGCGCGACTCCAAATTTGTGTACGGTCTCAATTTTTCCAGCCAGAGCGATGCGGAGAATTTTGCGCGTGCCATGATGCATGCCCTAGAGGTAAGTGCTAAATGAATATACGCTATAGACTATCGTTAACTCTCTCTCTCTCTCTTCTCCTCCGTTTCCTGTTCAGGTTCTGAGCGGTCGTGTGATCAACAATCCTGCCGGCCAGCCCACCAATGGCAATGGCTATGAGGAAGATATGGGCTATCGTACAATGACCAGCGAGGATGCGGCCATATTGCGACAGAATAATGGCATTGGCGGCCACATAACGCCCTCGGCCCAGACGCCCACCTCGCAGACGAATCAAAATAATATACCACAGAGTCCACCAACGCCGCAGGGACATCATCGCACTAGCAGGTGGGTTACGATCGATCGAATGCAGCTTCATTTGACGCATCATCAATGCAGTTAGTCCGACATATCAATTTTGATTTCGTTCATTTCTCTTCTCTCTTTCACACACACACACACACACACACATCTTTTATAACTGTAACATGCACATCGTTCTGTTTGTTGTCGTCGTACTCGATGCTTGACACTTGATATTCGTTATACGACATTTAATCTCTAATACACACAAACACACACACACATACACACACACACACGCACACTCTCACATAATCATCGATCTTTCGTCGTATCACATCACAAATTGCTCAAAAACTAAAGGAATTCCCTCAGCGCACCACCGGCACCACAGCCGCAGCAGCAACAACAACAACAGCAGCAGCAGCAGCAGCAGCAGCCAGGCTCACACTACGGACCCACTGGAAACGGGCCAACGTCCAATGGCCTGCCACAGCAGCAGGGTAATTCACAAATGCAAATACCGCCAGCACCCGGTCAGACACAGCAACAACAACAACAGCAGCAGCAACAACAACAACAACAGCAGCAGCATCAGCCATACCAACAACAGCAGCCCGTCTACACAACTGCGCAGCAGCAGCAACAGCAACAGATGGTCCAAGCGGGCTATGCGCCCCCACAGGTAGGTCTGCCTGACTCCCAGAGCCAGTGTCTCTTGCTCCTCCACTTATAGCGCTACGTTTACCTACCTAATTCTGTTTCATTTCATTCCAAACATTCGTACGTCCGCAATTGGCTTCCCCCAAAAAAAATAAAAATAAAACTATATGTATATATAAAACGAAACCCAAACCACCAACACAACAACTACCACCACCACAACCACCATCGTCACCACCGCTACAACCATCATCCGCCAGCAGTACCAGCAGCCCCACTATGTGCTCTCAAACTCTAATCCCAATCTCAATCTACATCAATACCCGACACAGCCACAGCCGCCGATGCCCATGCCGCCGGTGCATCAGAATGGAGGCGGACCGATATACGGGGCTGCCACACAGGCGGCACACATACCCAGCTCGGCCAGCTCCAACAGCGTTGTCTACTCCAGTCAGCAGCAGTTGATGGCGCCACAGCCACCGCAGGCGCCTGGCATGCCCGCGTCCGGCTATGTGCAGCTGAATGGCCAGCAGGCGCAGCAGCAGCAGCAGCCGGAGAATCCGTATGGACAAGTGCCGCTGGCACCGCCCATGATGCAACAGCAGCAGCAGCCGGGCGGTGGTGGTGTGCCCATGCCGCCGCCACTGAATCGCATGAGCAGCACCGGGACAGGAGGAGCAGTGGCTGCGCCGGCGCCACCACCACCGCCACCCACATTCGGTGGTGCACCGCCAGCGCCGCCACAAATGTTTAATGGAGCCCCAGCGCCGCCGCAGCCACCCGCACCGCCAGCACCACCGGCTATGGGTGGACCGCCAGGGCCACCAGGTGGACCAGGTGGTCCTGGCGCACCACCACCGCCGCCGCCGCCTCCAGGCTTGGGTGCCGGCGGTGCAGGCAAGAAAGATGATCCTCAAGCTGATCTAATGGGCTCATTGGCCTCCCAGCTGCAGCAGTTCAAGCTCAAGAAGAACAAGGTAAGAGATCCTACTGGAAGCTAAAGCAGTTCATCTAATTGACCAACTTTCCATTGTAGTCCACCACATCGGCTCCTGAGAACAGCGGCAGCAGCACCTCCAGCGCCGGCAGCGGCAATTATGGCACCATTGGGCGCAGCTCCAATGGCATGGCCTCCATGATGGACGAGATGGCCAAGACGCTGGCCAGGCGTCGCGCGCAGGCCGAGAAGAAGGAGGTGAGTGAGATTTGAACTACTTACATATATAATAAATGAATTATTTCAATTGACATTGACGCTTCTCTCCATGCAGCCTGATCCTGAACCGGAAGTCAAGCAACGGCCGTGGGAAAAGTCAAATACGCTGCCACACAAGCTGAGCAGTGGCGGCGGCAGCAGCAGCAGCACCACATCAACCACATCCAATGCCCAATGCGGCGCCAATGGCAACAATACATCGAACAGTGGCGGCGAATCGCCCCGTCCCATGCGCAAACGTTTCGGTAGTGCCAGCGAGGAGACCATACTCAAGGTGAGTTCGAATTTGTTTGCTTTTCGTTGTTGTTGTGAAACGTAAGATTTAATTCAATTCCCGCTTTGCTTAGCAGGTCAATGGCGATGGTCTGTCGCTGGCACTGTCCAACAGCGATCTGGACACCCTGAAAGCTGAGATAGTGCGCGAGATGCGACTGGAGATACAGAAAGTGAAAAACGAAATCATAGATGGTAAGCACTCCAATTCTCTGATGATATGATTGCTCTTATAAACCAACTCTTCTTCGCTTGCAGCTATCAAATCGGAGTTCAATCGTAGATAGATCAATAAAAATCGACTTAGCCTCGAAGCAGCCTCTTAATAATACTGTCTACTGCCTACATCATCAAGGGTATATCATGAAAACGATTAACAGCAACTAGAAGAAGCAGATACACAGTCCTGCAAGTGAGCTCGCCCCATGCATATGGGGCGGCAGGGCGTGTCTCTGGCAGAAAACTAGAACACGAATCACGAACTGAGTTATAATATTGCATGTAAACAGAAATCGCGTCAAATATTTAAATGTGTAATTTTTAAATATTTTAACTGTATTTAATTCAAATATTCTAATAGCGCCCAACGTAATGGGTATATATACAAGCATATACATATATACAAATTTATATATATATATATCTACATAGATATATAGACTTAACTATATATATATATACACGTATGCATATACAAGTATGCAATTATGATGTATCAGCTTTTTACAAAAAGGAAATTTAGTCAAAAAAAAACAACAAGTAATTGTAATTCTAATTGATTCTTAAGTTACGCAAACTGTAAACAAATTTTGTGCGATGCAACAAATTGTAGTATGTAAATTTACAAACTGTACAATATTTTTACATAAGGATAAACAATTTCAAAATGTGAACAACAGCAACAAAAACAAAAACAACAAGAAAATGCAATGTATACTTTTTGCTCTGTGTTTAACCTTTCGTCTACCCCCCCTTTAAACCCCTACCCAACTGGCCTCTGAGCACTTATTTCAAATGCATTTCGTTTTCGCTTTTCTAAAATACCAAAAACAAAAACAAATCAAAATCTCGTAAATATTAACATATATAAACATAAGCCAAAAATAAACCCACAAAGGAGAAAAAATACAAAAAAAAAAAAGAAAGAAAAGAGAAGAAAACAATTTTAACAAGCATCTATCTATTCTACATACATATACGTATACCAATACAGACACACACACACACACACATACACATGCATACATGTTTAAATACACGCATTGTAAGCAGTATAGTATTAAAGAATGAAAAATGAAGAAAGACGAATGAATGCAAATTTTAGGAGAGTCACAATTCCATGGATGCGCTCCATAAAGTAATCAAATTAATCAAAACTATGGATACAGTCGTTGCATTTGAGAGCTCTACACAACAACATTTCCCCAGTCGACAAACTGACAACAAAACAAAAACGAAAAACAACATTTTCCTAAGTAACGATCTCATAAAAAGAAAAAAACAAATGAAACACAAGCAAATTTGTGTGTAAATCAAACTTAAAAATCAGAAATTTACTCAAAAACAAAAACAACACGCAAAAAGTCTTCAAAAACATTTCAAAGCGGAATTGAGTGTGGGTGTTCAGCATTAGCGTTATATACATACATAAACAATATATTTACAATAAATACAACTAGATAAAACACAGATATTGATAATCTATCTATCCATTAAAACGCCCCACTCTCGACTTACCAGAGAGTGGGCGCAAGTATTACCTAAACGTGCATAAATACCAATACCAATACCATTTAGCAAGTAACATGGCTACACACCTGCTCCTCTCCTCCAACTCCATTATATAGTAGAGACCCGAATTGTTTTCCTAGTTGATTGAATTCTGAACATATTTCAACTTCCATATACAATTAAGACTAAATAGTGAAATTTATACAACAACTTGACGAAAAAAAAAGAAAACAAAAAACATACGAAATATGAAATCGTTTGGAGATGATGAATTTAGTTTTTAAGGCATATAAATATATATGTATAACGAAGTGAAATTGTTTATTAAGTGAAACATTTATTTATACAACAATGCGGAGGGACATTAATTTTAAATAATAATAATTTTTGATATTGATTGTGCAAGGTCGATTTAGAGATATTTAATCCTAGTTCTATATGTATTGTATATGGGGCGGTGTATATGAAAATGTTATGATTTTTTGTATTTTTATATATGATCTTTGCATTGGCTAAAAAACTGCAACAAAAGCAACAAACAAACAAAAAAAAAAGAACTATTTTAAAGAAGAACCAACAAGATGATTATAAAGTTAATCAGGCTTGTGCAGTGGTAAGCGCGTAATTTTTATGTATTAAATTAAATATATATATACATATATATATTATACACATATATATACAACAAATATTCAATATACAAGCATATAACAAAGCAAGCCTCGGAGAGTCGAAAGCGGCAGCAGCAGCGAATAAATAAATTCTGGACTTGAGATCAAAATAAAAATCAGCAACGGATTCATTTAGACATCTAAGTGGCATAAGTTATAAGCAGATATCGTATCGGAAGCGAAATGGAATAGAATGCATAATAAGCAAAAATTAAAAGAACGTCAAGTGAAATAAACAAGCGTTTGTATGTATAAAAAAGACTTCGTTTTATTCAAAATTTGGCCATAGATGCATAAAGTAAGAAAAGTATCACCGTATTTTTTAAATTTCTGTTAACATACATATGCCACTTTTATAGCAGTCAGCTTGTGTACATTATTGAAAGCTCAAGAGAGTCTTGTTAGAGCTTTTAAAATTACACTGTCTCTACAGGAACTAGTTCGTGAGCATGTATGAACTAAACTGCGTTCGTGTTGGCACCGAACTAGTTCGATGTGGAACTCGTCATCGTTATCGAACTTTTCAACTTGCAAACAGTTAGTCTTATTGGACAGCTGAGCGCGAACGGGTGGTACGAACGCACAAATTTTCTTTCGCATATACTTTAAACCACAAACTGAAATCGACAAAACTTAAAGTGAAAAATTCGAATTAATCAATGCATCATATAGATTTATTGCTGCATAAGTCACAATCCTCTCTCTTTCTCTATATCTCCCTCTCTAATTGGAACTAATCACAACTGTGCTGTGTTGCGTGTGTATAAGTGTGTGCGTGCGTGTGTTTAGGCTTGGGGCTACAGTAAAACAGCGGCAAATCTTGTTGTTGGTTGCACCTATTAGAGAATCACCCACAAAATACGATGCAAAAAGGAAAGAGCAAGAACTGAAAGTAACAACAACAAAAACAGCAACAAGAACCCGTATGTTTAGCCTGCCATTGTATGTGTGTGTGTGTGTATATATATATATAGCTTGTGGTTGAATTTTGGCAGCTAGCGACAAAAAAAATATGTAGTAAATAAATATATTGTACATATGTATATATATTTGATAGCTATGCAAAAATTAAATACAATTTGTACATATTCTGTCTGTAAATACCGAATTGCGGTAAACAATAATGTGAGCAACAATACATTGTGTGTGTGCGTGCGCTTAAATGCTGGCATGTATTTATATTTGTGTGTGTGTGCGTGAGCGTGTGCGTGTAGACAATCAGTTGTCAATGAAGCTGTGCAGTTAGCCGCTGCCGGCGCTTCGCTGTTGTTTATGTTGCTCTGCTCTAACAACGGCTCAAAGCTTGCGTGCATATGTATGCGTGTGCGGGTATTGGTATGCCTTGGCTGCGCTGCCAATAGTCAACGTTTCAATCTTAAGGGCAACCTAATTTGTATTTTGTTTGTCGAACTTATCAGCGCGACATTGAAAAATTGAACAATATGTTCAAAGCTAGAGTTGGGCGCGTGCTTTAGTTTCTTACAAGACTTTAATATTCTTATTCGAATTGGCGTTATCAATATCTGTTATTTGTATACAAATTTAAATGTAGGTTTGCTTATCAAGTGCAGCACGATTATACACATGTATATTATATACTAATTGTAAATTTGTATTCTTGCTTGTCGCAATTCGAATTCCCTTGCACAGTTCGATGATACGTGCTGTAATCACGCGCCCATCTCTAACTTCTAACTGTGACTAGCTTAAATTTAAATTCAATCTAAACAATATGCGTATTTCTTTCAGTTAATTTTACGACTTTTGTAAAATTCATCACACGTCGAAGTCGACTAATGAAACAGCAACGAAACACAAACAATAATAATACAATCGACATAAATTGTCAACAATAGAAAGAAACAATCAGCACCAACTGAATCTCAAGAAACAGCAATACCAATACAAAAAAAATATAATAATAATAAAAATACATACTAAACGGCTTTATTTTTAAATGTTTGGAAAATAAGCGACTGTGTTTTAGTTAATTGAAAAGTAGTTAGAAAATTTGTTGTGTGTTTTGTAATTTGTTATCAAGTGTATAAAAAGCAATTAAAAGCAAAAAGAAATTGACTTTTTTTTTTAACGAACTAAAGGTGCGCTAAAACATTTGTGACTCAAGTGTGAGTAGACGAAAGATTTAACTTTCGCCAATTTGCTTTATATATATGTATATGTATATATAAATATATATATTATATGTATTCCATATGTTGCTTAAGCATTGCCCCCAGTTACTTTCCTGCCACCCACTCCTACAATAATTGTTTTTATTTATTTATATTTTGCTAAACGCCCACATACACATACATAATTGTAGCAAACACTCAGCTGCACCACACACACACACACACACTTACTCCTGCTTGACTGCCACTAACCAATGCCCCCAAAACCGCGTCTAACCAATGCAATCAAAACTTTCGTTCTCTACTCGTATTTATACAAATGTTGTTTCTTCTTCCAATATAAAATCCTACAAAATAAAACAAAAATATGTTAAACTGCGCATCGTATTCAACTCTATGGAAACTAACTTACAACGCAAATTCCTGCATACAACATTACAACAAAAACAACAACAATTGGATATTTATGGTGAGTACATACATATATGAGGCAACGTCGCAACCCCCATAGATATAATGTAGTTAGCCCACTTACAGTTAACTGGGCACGGCATTTTGGGTGTGTGTGCGCCTGAAAACTGGGCTTATTTTCTATTTATGTTTTTATTTACGCTGCTTCAAATAAAATATACAGGATAATACAGGATAACAGGCGAGTCGACCCGAAAGTTGTTTAGCTTTTTGGCTATGGCTCTGCGTGCGTTATCGCATTAGACGCGTGACGTTACCCTACCCTTGAGACAACAGTTGCCACGCCTCGCATTTAGTTAACAGCTAAGCATTTGCAACCCCACTTTTCACTAGAAATCGTCACTCTCTGCCCGCATTCTCTCACACTCTCTCTCTCTCGCTCTGCTCGTGAGGCAAAAAAAGTGTGTCACGGCATTCGCTTTAAGAGTCTGGCGCAGCAAGCAGAGGCTGCCTCCCCCTTCACTCCCATCTCCAGTTGCCTGCACATTGACAACCCCCACGAACCATACATTGCTTTGTCTTCTCAACTGAAAATATTTAAATATATTTAAGTAGTATATGTATCTCTTAATAAATCAATTCGCCCTTTCGCGTTGCCCTGACAACGTGGTCAAAACATTTAACACAAAGTTCAAATACCTCTCTTGCATCTAATATTAAGCTATTCGACTTGAGCAATATGCCTTGGCCAGCCAAACAAATTGGCTGGCAAACAAACACATGAGAGAGCGGGAGAGGGAGAGACAGCAGCAGCAGCTGTTTGGCAAATATTTTCGGCTGATGTCAGCTTGGGGCTTGGCGCGAGGTCTCGCTTTTTGGGTGCTAGCCTTGTGTGTCGCCAGAGCCAAAAATCAATATTAAGAAACCGAAATCGAAGTTGAATAAAAACAAAAGATATTGTTGAATGCCAAATACGTGGGCTATAAACATATACTATATCTATGTAATTATATATTATATATGTATGTAAATAATAACACATACATACAAACATATGCAGGTGTCATCATAACAGCTGCAAAACATAAACTAAATGAATCGATTCCTTTACATTGTAATATCAGTGCCCAGTTTGGTATGGTATTACAATGCATAGCAAAGAATTGCGAATATATTCCTTAGATTTTAGAGAGTTATATGGAAAATCGAACATAGAAATAGTAGTTGGCGAAAGAAGAGAAAAGAAATAGTAGTGGGCATAGAAAGAGTAGTAGCCATAGCAAGAGTAGTAGCTATAGAAAAGTAGTATCTGTAAAAATAGTAGTAGTGGATATAGAAATACCAATAGAAATAGTAGTGGGCATAGAAATAGGTGTAGCTATAGAAATAGTAGTATCTGAAAAAATAGTAGTAGTGGATATAGAATAACCAATAGAAATAGTAGTGGCACGAATAGTGCCGATAGAAATAGTAGTAACTCTAGAAATAGTAGTGAACATAGACAGAGTAGTAGTGAAAGAGTAGTAGTATGATAGTAGTATCTGTAAAAATAGTAGTGGTCGTTAAAATAGTTGTATGTGGGATATAGAAATACCCATATAAATAGTAGTACCCACATATGTAAATAGTAGTAGCTCTAGAAATATGAGTGATGTGAGTAAGAAATTAAAAATAATATGAATAAGAAAACTTTTACCACTAATATATGACATTAAAATGAACAAATTGATAATTTATAAATTTTAGAGCATAAAACAGCTCATCAAATATCAATTTTATTGTAAAATATTCCATCTGATTGCCTCTGGCATTGTCAACTTGCCTGACAGACAGACAGACAGACAGACACACAGTCCATCCTGAGTGCTTATTGTCCTAGCTGGGCAATCGATAAGCTGAGGCAAGAACTAGCTGCGAAAGCTGTGTGAACTTTGCAGCTGAACTTTGCTCGCAGCGCAAACGAGCAGCAGCTGAGGCGGCTCAACTTGAACTTTGCTTACACAACAATTGTGGTCAGACATGAAAACAACATAGGGCGACTGGGTTATGGGGTGATTCAAATAGAGAGAGAGAGAGAGTGAGGGAAAAGAAAAGACGCACTTTCATAATCAGTTGTAGTCATACCCCAATTACAACAGTGCGTATGCGTAATGCAAGAGTCATTAGCTCGTAATGCGCATACGCCGTGTGGGACAAGCAATAGATTCGCTATTTCCGCTGTTGAATAATGATGATGATGATGACGAGATCTAGCCAAAAATTGAAGATTTCATGCGCCATTGACAATGAGCTAAGTGAGTGAGAGAGAGAGAGAGAGAGATAGCAAAAGTCTGTACTAAAGGTCAGCTTGATTTGTTTATAAATATAGCTAGCATGCGGCTAATTGTTGCTGGTTTTAAAGTTGAATTGAACAGCAATTGAAATGAGTATTTATGACTTAGCCACAGCTGCCAATCAACTTTAATAACTGCATTAAATGAAATGCGAATTGTGCTGATAAGCAGTGCTAGCAATAGAGAAACCTCTTTTTGGCATTGAATCACAACTCAAGCTAGACAAAGGTCGTGCTCCCTCTCTCTCTCTCTCTCTTTGTCTTTGTCTATGTGAGATTTCGCATTCTTTGCACCTAGACAACACCCATTTGTTTACGATGACGTCCTCCCAATTGACAACAAATATTCAACGCTTGTTAAAATGACATCAGCACGTGTGTTTCAACTACATTATATATTGTATATATAAATTATATATAAATTGATATACCATTATTTGATTGTCCCATTCACTAAAAGTGAGCTAATGGCGCTTTACTTTGATATAGCCCCAGAGATAAGATAAACGATGTCTAGCAGTGTGTTTAGTGAATGAATCAGGCTTTGTTCTTGTCGATCTGTCAAGCACTTACCATTCGCATCACGTTAATGTCTAATCAATTAATATAAATTGCCAATGCTTTAAGCACTTCTCTCAGGGGGGTGGCCTTGTTGCTGCTGTCTTAGCTATATCGTCTTACTGAATCTCTATATTTAGTGGCAGGCAAACAAATACACCTAATAAGCCGTATTGTAGCTGGAAGGGCTCCACTGTAATTAATTTGCTGCAGCTCGCTCGCATGGCCGGAACGTAGGGCCAGTTCTGTCAGCTCTGCTTGTTCTCATTATTTAATTACTGCGCCATATTCAGATGGCGTAATGCATGAACACAACTCCATGGCATGGCCCGGGCAGGCCATTAAAAGTGCTGCTTATGACCCGTCTAACGGTTTTGCGGGCAATTAAAAACGGGAAACACAAACCATGAACCTCGTGTCTCTTGCCAACCTGTTGCAGAACACCGGCCCATTGCAATTGCTCACATATCATTTCATTTAATTATAGTTTACAGAGACTTTATAATTTATATGATTCGCTGAAATTATTGTATTATGATTTTCTCAGTCTGGATATCAGTTAATTAAATAAATATATATATATTTTATATAATAAATAAAAAAACAAGTTAAGTGTATATATATTTTTTCATTTCCCATTTTTATTTAAAATTGAATTGAAATTCTTGATTTTATTTGGGTTCTTTAAGATGTTTCATTAAAAAAAAAATGCTTAAAATTATATTATTTAGCAAATTATATTTAGTATAAAAATATATATAAAATACTGCAGCAATTAAAAAAAAAAAAGGAAAGATTTTTAAGTAAATTAAAATACATGAAGTTTTATTATTTAGCAAATTATATATAGTTTAAAAATATATATAAAATACAGCAACAAATGAAAAAAAACAAGATTTTTAATTAAATTAAAATACATGAAGTTAAAAAGAAAGTAAATATTAACTTTTAAACCAATAATCCATTGAAATATAAAATTTATGAACAAATAATTAATATATAAATTTAATTACTATTCATGCATTGTTTATTTGAAATTGTTTTGTTAATGCATAATTTAATAATATTAGAATTTACGAACAAATCGAATATTCATTAATGAACTTTTTCCTTTTCTTTTCCCTCTCTTTACATCGGCAAAAATGCATAGAATGTAATTATTATGCCATTCCCTAGAGAGAGAGAGAGAGATATATGTATATATATCTCAAGCCAAATGCATATCTAGCCACATTTCTTTGCTTAAACGTTCACATTTGTTGGCTGCATGTATATATATAAATGTATACTTATGTACTACATATATATGTATGTATGTATCTTTATATGTTGCTAATGAATTGGGAAAAAAATGTGGTGGCATCGCATCGCCGGCGTTTCCTTAACAAACAATGAAGAACATTTGTTCATTGTTAACACTTGTAAATTCTGTTGGCAGCAGTTTAGGCGAGTAGCGCGGCACAGTGTGTAGAGATAATATAAATTAAAAATTAAAAATTGCACATATTTATTGATAACAAAAAACAAATATTTGTTTATTAAAATTTATAAATTTCCTAAAAAATAAATTCCTAATTATAAATATAGTATTTGCGAAACTGCTTTGTACCACTGTGCAGCAGAGAAAGATGCGTTCGGTATTTTCATCATTCAGTTGTTTGGCGTTGCTTTTGTTTTTTTTTTTTTTGATTTCTGTTTTACTTGTTTTGCTATTGTTCTATGCTTAAAAATATCCACGAATACTTGTTGCTCTCGTAAGAGCTGTTGATCCGCGTTCCCCCTGCCCATCTGCCCACCTGTCCACAGTGGGGTCAATAGACGAGCCGTTAAGTCAAAGTCAACGGCGCATTTAAATGCAAGTGTACATATATGTGTGCACAGCGGTGTATATAGATAGCTCGTGTGTATATATGTATATGTGTATATATCTGTTTTTTCATTCGGAAGCAATTCGCAAATGACATGAAACAGATTCCAGGACTGAGATACAAATATATACATATATATATATACATACATATCTCTGCTTGCCAAATTGTGGCCATTGGGTTGATTCGTTTGTTTGCCAAGAAATTTAACAACTAACAATTGTTTAAACATTAACTGCATTGAGTGCCAAATAAGCACTCAAGTGGAAGCGACACATGTCTACCTCTTATTCTGTGTAACCTTTAGTTGCTCAGATTCTAATTGGAATTTGCATTTCCCAACTAATAATTTCTTATTTGATTCCAAATTTCAGCTTGAATAGAAAGCGCCCTAAAGGGCATTTTGCTTTTGCTTTGCTACCAAAAAGAAGTCTTACGTCATTTCTTTTTGTGAGAATGAGAATGAGAATTTATGTATGTATTTATTTATTTACATACAATAGGCGCAGTCTACTGCGGCTGACTCTTTAAGAGCATTATAATTTTGCTATGAATTTTGTTGCGTAGTAGTCGAATAATAATGGGGTTCAAGAACTTTACGCAGACTAAGTGGAAATTACTATTTTTGGGCTGGCCAAATAAGAGAGAGAGAGAGAGAGAGAGAGCTATATAGAAATTTGCAATAAAATAATAAAAACTTTGTTTTGATTTTAGTTTTATTGTGAAAATAAACCATTAGCTAAATATGCGTAGCGGCTTTGCTGTTTTTTCAGGCTGACTGCAGCAGCTTTATATCTTTTATGTATTCTCATCACTTCACTTGAAATTCCATCAAATAAATGTTTACTTAAGTCGCTAAAGACTTCACTCATACTTAAGCTGTTTCATTGCTGCGCCGTTTGCTCAATCAGCTCAGAGAACGTTAAGAAATTTACTAAAAGCCGAGCCTCTATTTATACAATTTTTAATAATTATTTACACATGTTTAGCAGACCTCAGACAAGAGACTCAAGTAAATGGGAAAATGCACTTAATATTGTCACATCAAAATGTTATCGATAACTTGAGCTATTGCTGTAAAGTCAAGTACCGATTATCAGTTTTTTCGATTTACACAGAAATTCAAGCTATCGAGAATTATCGAGAACGAAGTTTTTTCATGGGCATAGATTTTTTTCTATTTATTGCGATTTTTAATTAGCGGAGACTCAACTGTAATATATTTATACAATTATTATTCTACATATGTTTCTTATTAGAGCATTTAGTATTCGGCATTTTGTTGTTTACTTTGGTTTATTGCTCTTCACTTTTTGTTTTGCTTAATTTTGTTTCTTTTGTGTTTTTTTGGCATGTTCTTTGAGCACGTCGAGACCTCAAAAAGTTATGACGTCAATAGTTGCCTGCCTGCCTGTTCCAGTGTCTCTACAACTCTCTCTCCGTTCCTTTCTCTTTCTCTCTCTCTCTCTCTCGCTCACTCTCTTGGTCTCTCTTTCGAGCTCTATGCGTCGGCGCATTAACGGCTTTGCCACCTTAATCGACGCTGTGAGATACACACGTTTGAGGGGCCCGCGAATTGTGTTCAGTTTCATTTCGGTTCGGTTTTAGAACAAAACGATTTTCATTTGAGTTTTTCTCCTTATTTGTTATTAATTTTTCGCCAATTATATTATTAATTATATATAAAAATAAAATATAAAGTATTTGTATTTATTTTTATTGAGTTTCGAGTGAGTTTTTCTTTTGTTTGTTTGTGCAATATTGAAATAGTTTTCGGGTTTTCGCTGTGAGTGGAAAGCTTTTTCATATTTTCTAATGAAAAAAAATTGTTCAAAGTTCTATAAATAGACATGGCTATACACAGAGATCGCAGCAGAGCAGATCCCCGAGCCAGTGGCGCTTTGTTGTTGCAATACACACACACACACACTTAGACATAAATATATATATTGTTATATATGGGCCAACTGTTTCGAATTACTTACTAATCCAATTCGAATTTCAGACTTTTGTTGCCATAATGATCGCCGATCGCTGGACCTTCGCGATGCTCTGTTAAACAATGGATCTAGCAGATCAAATCGATGACTATATCTGTTCGTTCGAGGGACTTGGTGACTTAACAATGGACTCCTTAGCCATCTTCATATTCTTGTGGGCCGTCTTGGCCCTATTCTCCGTTTGGCTGTGCAAGCTGCTCTACCACAAGTATCTCAACAAGGGCGCCAATGCCGCCGCCTCTACCGGCAGTGCCGGCAACAGTCGGCAGAGCAGCGTGGCTCCTGGTGCAGCTGGCAAGCCAGAGAAGCGATTGTCCGAGCCACGCGATCTGCTGGCCACCAAGAGCAAAGTGGAGGATCTATCGAAGCCACTAACTGGCGCGGGTGGGGGCGGTGCTGGCGGTGGCTCAGCGGGCCGTGGACGTTCCACCGCCTCGCCCATGGGCGGCGCAGCGGCCGGAGCGCGTCGTCGCGTGGTGCGCCAGAGCTCTACGGGACCAGAGAACCGTAAGAAACGATATGTGCCGCCGCCCTCCAATGTGGTGGGACCCGAAACGGTAAGTAAAGTCGTACTGATTCCCACGAATTCCCAGATCAGCTCAATTGAATTCGATTTCTTTGCAGACCTCCGTCACATGGACCAGCCAAGTGTTTCGCTGGCTTTACAGCGATCTAGTTATAGTCAACGAACTGCTCATGTCCTGGGTGATAGCACTCAACGACAGCCTGCGCAAATCCGTCGAAGAGGTGAGTGCATGATCTCATTCCGTTCCAGTTCCAGCGTCAGCTTGTGACGTCACTAGAATCGCTGTGCTCTCACCTAGCTCCCCCTCTCGTTCTCTCTATGCGACGGCGTCCATTGAACTCTGTTCTGGTTACGTGGCCTCGACTTTCAACTTGAAATCATACGTTAAAAAAAAAAAACAGAAGCAACTTTGTTTAGCCTTTTACTTGGCTTAGCTGAGGCGCTCAGCCAGTCAGGCGTAGCCGGTGTGGAAACGCGTTTTGAGCACAGTTTGCGTCGCTTGTTTCTTGTTTATTATTTTATTTCATTTTATTTTATTTTTACCTTTTTTTGTTTTCTTTATCAACGTCGCTCCCCGAACGTAGGCCAAGGTCAGCAATTTTATATGTGAGCTGTGCGTTAGTCATTCACTCGCAGCTTTATGACTTTTTCTGGCTCTGTTGTGTTTCGAATGGCGTTCACATCCATATGAACAAATTCTTTATAATCGCCGCTTACGTAATGTCGCCAAAACCAGAAACAGTCGGCCAGACGGCCAAGTGGTTCAACAGGTTTGCTAGAACAGGGGCTGGCTAGCCGCAAGGCTGTATCCTTCAGGCCTCAGATTAAGCGTAATCAAAGCGATAAATATCGATATACTAATGTATATATGCTATGCCAGACTTCAGTATTATAAGTACATCCTTTTCAATATTATCAATAATAGAAACATGAACACTATTAAATATTATCGATAAATATCTGTTAAAAATCGATAGTTAATAGTATGACTAATCAGATGTAGAAGTACAGAAATTTAGCGACAAGTCTTTAAGCCATGCAATAGAAGGTATTCAAGTCTATATTTACATATCGATAAACACATATCACTTATCGTTAAATATTAACTGAAATTCTCTTCATTTCTAGCATGGCGTAGCTGTTGAGGTGGTGCGCGTACTGCCCGACAGTCCAGCACCGGCTCTTAATAATATATTTTGCAATTGCGAGGAACAGAATCCCGCTGAAATGGTAAGTGGAATGAGTGCTGGAATAAATGATCCATTTATGCTAATTGGGGCTTGACTGCTTACAGCTCATCACCTTCGACTGCGATGCGATGCCCGTGCTGCAGGTGAAGACTTTTAGGCAGAAGTCAGGCAAGGTGGAGACCTCGCATTACAAGGTCACCGTATCCCGATTCCGTGCACGCATGTCCATACCCATTAACTACAATACGCTTAAGGGTGAGATGCGTGTGGACGGCTATCCGGACGTAAGTACATAGATATATGAAATGATATAATAACTGTTGAGAACTAACACAATATATGTATTATATATATACAGGTGCGCATTACTATGAACAGTGTGGGCGCCATCAAGCCCATGGATCAGGATGAGCAGCAGCTGCAGACAGTCATCAGCGATATATTGACGACGGCGCTGCGCGACACCGTCTATCCCGTTGACTTCTCCATCTACTCGACCTGCCCCCGTGCCGAAGTGGAGCCCCTCGAGTTGCCTGTAATCTATCCCGTGCACTATGATTCGCTGGCGGTGAGAGCGTGTTGAGAGCAGTGAGAAGCGTGTGTTCTGTGTTGCGTGTTCTTTTCGTATCTCTCCCCCGTTGACATCTGCCCACACACACACACTAAGTGTACAGTACAGTGATGTCTCTCACTCAAGCACCACACAGACAATGAAAGACAACACTTCTCATTGTTCTTACGCCGAAACACCAAAGAGCATACAGTCTTGTATCTATCATCAGCGTTCCGTTGAGATGAATGAAATTCGCCTTTTCTGTCTTCAATTTGCCATTTGACATATTCAACTCGATGTTTTGACCATTGCCTTGGGCTTTAGTTAAACTGTACTCTCTCTCTCTCTCTCCCTCTTTTGCGCTCTCTCTTTTCAGGGCAATCAATACTTTCAATATTATTACAATTACTAAATCTCTATATATATATACATATATATAAATCCTCCCCTTGAGTTCCCCCTCGATTAAAGGCGAATTTCATAAGCTTCAGCTATTCTCTAAGTTCTCCCTTTCTATCTCTCTCTCTCTCTCTCTCTCTCTCTCTATCTCTACTCTCTTTGAGTCAATTCAAATCTGTTAATTCATTCATTGTCACTCGCTCACTTGCATGCTCGGCCCACACACAGCACAACATGGAGCATCTGGGCTCTGGCATGCTGCGCGACGGCCAGCAGATGGTATCCGGTCGTCGGCTGCTGGTGAAGATCGTCAAGGGTGAGGGATTGAAGGATGCGCACGAGCCCTATGTGGTCATCGAGATGGACGAGCCGGCGCAGAAGAACCAGACGGGCACTCAGCGAGGCAGCAAACCCTACTGGGATGAGCATTTCCTATTGTGAGTCCAATCTCCTGGTCTTTTTTAAGCTTTTCTTCTTGCCTAACTGATTCTTCTTCTTCTTGTTCTTCGGCAGCGAACTCTCCCCACAATCGGCTGAAATACTCTTTGAGGTCTATGATCATCCGGTGATTGCATCGGATCCGCCCAAGTTCCTTGGCCTCGGCCTGGTCGGCATTGATGAGCTGGCGGTGGGGCCCGCCTCCACGCAGGTGCTGCAGCTGCAGCCACGCCCCTATGAGACACAGCCCGTGACGGGCGCCATCACCGTTGACTTTGTGTTCATCGAGGGCGCCGAAATACCAGCCCATGCCCGTCCCAATCGCCTGAAGGAAGCCCTGCGCCTCAGCACGCCCGCCATCAATGAGCACATTCGCAATGGCGCCGACCTGGCCGATGCTGCGGTCCGTGCCCTGCAGGACGGCACCCTCTCCGGCTCCACGGGCAGTGGCCAGCCCAGCAAGAGCACCCTGATCATCCACAGCGTGCAGCGGGTGAGTTGACAGCGTTCCGTCATTTCCTGTCAGATTTCTTTTTCCGTTCTTTTTTTCTTTATTTATAATTTGTATTTTGATTTTCTTTCACATTTCTTTTCATTTCATTTCCCGCAGAACTCGACCAATCCACATGCATTTAAGGTAACCTATGCGCCAGTCTCCAGCTCGGTTTTTCCATTTTCTTTTTCCATATATATATATTTTTTTGAGTTCAATTTCAATTACACTTAATTATGTGCTAATCAGCTATCCAGATGCGTACATACATATCCATTCATACATACATATGTGTAGCGTCCAACGTTGAGCTAATCAGAAAACAAAAACAAATCTCGTTTCTCGTTCTGTTTATTGATCGTTTTGCCTAACCCCGCGCTTATCTAACCATCAATCGCTCCGGCCAGGTCGAGCTGAACAAAGATGGCCAGGTCGAGGTCACCGAGAGCGCCTCGCCCACGGAGCTCGATCAGGCCGTCGCCCAGGCCTTCGAGCGTGCTGCCAACGAGGCTGCGGCGAACGCAAGCGCCATCGATCTGGTGGACAGTCCGGGCAGCGAGTCACCCAATGCAACAGGTAACACAGGTAACACCAACGAGGATACCACAGCCGAGGTGAGTAGCACGCAAGAGTTCCGAGTTTCATATTTGCACAGAGCATGGCATGAGCACTTGTAGTCGAGTCTGGACGTTTTCTTAGTCTAACGAATCCTTTCCTTTCACAGTTTGGCCAGCCAAATGCCGCCTCCTCGCCGAATGGGAGTGGCTATCACAACAACTACAGCCTGAATGGCACCAACAATCTGAATGGCAGCGGCAGCGGCTACAACTCGAGCAGTTTGACCCGCAATGGCGCCTCCTCGCCATTCCCGAGCCAACAGCAGCATCAGCAGCAGCACTCGGGCTTGGATCTGGATGATCGTGGTCGCAGCAAAAAACGTAATTTCTTTGGCACCCTCAAGAAGCGTCTCAGTCGTTCTAAAACCCGCACCCTATCGGCCGATCAGCCCAATAACAACAACCATAATTCACAATCAGCCAACAATACAACAACAACAACAACAACAACAGGACTCACTCGAACAGCCACTGGAACCCTCAATGGTGATTCTTCCCGTTCATTATCTGTCGATCGTGCCACTCTGTCTAAAAGCAATTCACTTGGTAATTACCCCAAAGTCCATTTCACATCATTCATCACACTCACAAGCACACACACACACACACACACACGCACATTCAGCCAAGATTAATGAACATTCACATTAGTTCGTATCTACAATAACTTTTGCACTAAATGCATGTGTTTATCAAGCGGAAAAATATTTGTATAAAAATATTCAAGTGGAACACTATTTGGGAAACTATAAAAAAAAAAAATTCCATAGAGCATGCGCATTATTTAAATATATATATCAAATTAATGTAGACTGAAGTTTGGTAATTAATAAAAACAAAATTATTATACCTTGAATTCCAATTTTTAATGGGTTCAAGGTATAAAATAAATAAATAAATAAACAAGCATAGAAAATGAAAAAAAAAAAATAAATAAATAATAAAGTAAAATAAAAAATAAATAATAATATAATATAATACAATATTTAATATATTTCAATACATAAAACAATAATAATATATTATATTTAAATCCATAAAAAATAATAATATGATCAAGCTATAGAAATAAAAATAATCAAATATAAAAATGAGTTGTAGCTAAATCTTTAGTAAAGTTTCCTCCTAAGAAATATCATTTTGTACCATATTCAAAGAGATCTATATATTTGTATATCATTTCATATATCATATACATGTATGTCTCACTTAATATCTCGTTTCCTAGTCGTTCTTGTGTTATGTCCTTAACTATACTTTTATCGTTCTTTATTCTACTTCTCTCTCCCAACGCTAACCAAAACCAAAAACTGTTTTCCCGCACGTAAACTTAACGATCTGTATGTACCTCTTGTTTAATACTTATCCTTAATATGTGTCTTACACACACCTATACACACACACCTACACACACAAACACACACACACACCTGTTGAACTGAACACAAAAACGGAATTATTATTATTATAAATTATTTTCTTTATACAATTTTGTTTCTGTTCATTTGGTTAAAATTATGTTTTTCTTTTATATTTATTTATTTTCATATACAATATATTTTGGTGTATTCGGGTGTTTGGTGTGTGTGGATCTTATTATATGAATATCTTATATAACTGCAACAATAACAACAACAACACAACAACTACAAAAAAAATATATAATCATCATCAACAAATGCAACAACAACAACAACAACTTGCAATCGAAGGACCCCGCATGGGCATTGGTAACTCCATCACCGACCACTCACGACGCTCTTCAATTTCAGAATCCTCAGCCATCTCCGGGTTCTCCTCGGCTAGCAACAAGACCTACGTACATGAGGCGTCCACCTTGGTCCTGGAAACTGTGGAGAATGGCGTTAAGCGGTTAGCATGAATATAAATTTTATTTAGAATATATTTCTATTAGACTCGGGAATCTATATAGCTGGCTAAAGGAGGAGCTACTCGCTTCCTGAAATTATATAGATTCCTTCAAAGACTATACTAGTCGGATACTCCCGACTTTAGTTTATTTGTTATATTTTTCATGATTTACTAATTATTTGATATCTGCTTGCAGGCATTTCATCGTGCCACTGGCCATTGCACAGAGGCCTCGCTGGCGTCGCAAGGGCACCAAGCTGCACATCTACAACGATCACACCTTCATAGCCAAACATCTGAGCGGGTAAGTCAGAGAGAGAGAACAAGAAGGAGAGAGAGAATGAAGTCAGAAAGTCAGTGAGAGAGCAGAGGAAAGAAAAAAAGCAGAGTGAGAGAAAAATGATAGAACGATAGGAGAGAGAGCCTAAGCCTAAGAGCAGACTAAGATAGAAGCCTGAGTGATAAGTGAGAGAGCGAAGAAAGGAACACAGGGGGATGAGTGAAAGGGAACGACAGAGAGAGAGAGAGAGAGAGTGAGTGAAATCAATGAGACAGTTAATAACAGATATCGAACAGTGAGTCCATCTGTATTCTCTGATTTAACTTCTTTTTTTTTAACACCTTTCAATCCACAGTGGTGGCTTGCAGTGCTCAATCTGCATGAAGTCCATACCCAGGCGGCCGGGCAAGCAGGGCTACGAGTGCCGCGACTGCCAGTTGATATGTCACAAGCAATGTCACGTCCGTGCTCCACAGGCGTGTCCCAATCCCACGGTGCTCTCCATGGAACTGTAAGTTATCCATTTCGATTGCCAATCGCTTACATATACATATATAATAGACTTTAGTTTAATATATCAATATATATAATTATATCGTTTATATACGGTGGTTGGCTTTAGTAATTGAAGTACTAATTTATTGTTTTTCGTTCTTTATTTCTCTCTTCTTTTAAATCCACACACACACACCCACACGAACAAACGTTACCCTGCCCCTGCTCAATTGACAATTTAGAACCTCATATCCGGTACTCACAGAGCGAGATTTGACTCTATAGTTAACATAACTTACACTTAAATATCCAATATGAAATACTTAACATTGAATAATATTCTATTTCTATCTCTATTTTCTATTGTAATGTCCGCTTAAATGCTCCTGAATATTTACAACATTTTATTTGCAATTATTACGAATTTGCGTTTCTTTTACTTTTCTTTTTTAATTGTATTTATTATTTTTTTTAAGAATTTGACGTCAAAATTAGAAATTTTTCTGTTATTTTAGAATTATTTTTAAATTAAACCTATTTTCTATTTTAGTGGAGGATTTTAGTGTGAATTTGTTCATATTTGTTATATTCGGCTGCTTTAACATACATAAGTACTGTTAAGTATATTACGCATCCTCTTTACGCGTGTCCTTCTACTCTAATGTTGTCTCTTTTTTCTATATATGTATTAAGCAATACACACACACACGCTCATCGGTATCGTCTACTTCATTTACAATCCACACAGCTTTCATTACATGTATTCATCTAAGCACCTACACACTTAAACACACAGATGCATGCTGGCACACACACAGGCAGACAAGCATTCATTCACATTCATCTGTTAAACACACACACACATAAAGCACAATAATATCAGAATTCATTTTTGTTGTTACACAGTCTTCTAACATAATTTCACACATTTTTCTATTTCACTCAAAACATGGACACAGGATGCCGATTGATCAGTAAAATTTTAAGCGCACAAATATATAAAAAAAATGTTTTGTTATAAAGAAGAAGAAAAGAGCAGCAGCAGAATTAAGTAATTAATAATAAAGTATACATTTTGACGTCAAGATCAGTTTATGTTCGACATTCACGCGAAATATCTAGAGAGCAGGGTGAATATTTTTTTAGGCCAATAGTTCAGATCTTCCGTTATCGTTCACTAATTTTGGACAATGGGTAAGAACTGCAGCTGCACGCATGCTAATGTTCCAGTTAACAGTTAACAATTTACAATAACAGCTTTTTAAAATAACAGCCAAAAACAAACAAACAAACTTTACTTCTGTTTATCGATAAAATGAAAATTTGAATGATTTGGCTATCGCTTGAAAAAGGAATTTTGTATGTTAATGAGAATGGTTTATTTTTGAGTGGATTATTTGATTGTTATTTGCAATTTACTTATTTATTTATTTTTTTAATAATTAAAATTTTGTACTGTTACAATTAAATTTTCATTTAGCTGCCGCCTGTAGTTCGTTGTGTTATAATATTTTTGAGAATTCCCTTTGTTGTTAGTCAATTTGTTATTAATAATCAGTTTTAATCGTATCTAATCTATTTTTAACTCTCTTTTCACAGAACGAAACTAAATCTAACTGCTGCGGATCGTAGCAGGAAATTATAAAGAAATCTACAATAAAACAAATACGAATCGAAATAATATATATAATTAAAAATAGTATGCAATTTATACATATTGAGCGAAAGAGAAGTCGTCTAGAAATATTGAAATCCTAAACTCAGAAAGAAACAAACTATAAACAATTTAGAAATCTATAATCTATATATACTTAATTATGTTATTTATTTTATATTCGAGTGCAATATTTTGGGTTTATTTTTAAACTGTTTCCCTAACTTTACTGAAATTACAAAGAACTTGGATATTTTGTATTTTTACCATCACGAATAATAATTGTACAAATTTGAAAACATTTTTGAATAAAAATTGAGTGGCAAGAAGCAAAATTCAAATTATTATTGTTGGTCACACTTAATAGATAATTCAGATGGCAACGCTTAGAGCTGAACAGCTGCTTAGGCAAAAATCGAATATATGTTAAGTCAACTTTGCCACATCGATTGTTACTAACATTACCAATTGAGCATAACAGCGGCTTTTGTTAACATCTTAAGTGGCAGTGGTGACAATAAGCACTTGAAGAAGCAACTTTTATAATCTACAAAAGGCTTTACAATTCCAACGTTTAATAATATTATTATTTGATTGTTTTTATAAATATGAAACAAAGCCGAAATTATTTTATGGAACAAATATTTCACTAGCAACACTACTCGTTCGGCAACATGTAGCCAAACATTGCTCATCACTTTAGCAACATTTTCACAACATGCTATTTAACAGCGCCATTTGAGCACGACAAACCTGGTTAAAAAATGTAGGTGCGCGCATTGTATTTGTATTTGTTCTTGCGCTGCACTCGTCGGTCGGTCGGTCGCGTATGTTATTTGTGTTCTGAACGAGTGTGTGCGTTTGTAGTGCGTAAAAATTATTCATTAAATTAGAATAATTAAAGTTAATCGAGTAAGCACGTGTGGATTTCAGTGCATTGATCGCATTGTGCCAATGCCAGCTTATTAGCTGGCATCAACAACAGCAGCAACAACAAATATCGCGTGCGTACCGTGTTAGTGGCCAACAGAACGTCAGACACGCCTCGCGATTGCGACTGCGACGCGACATGGAATCAAAATCATACGGCCGAAAAGCACCAGCAGCAGCACAAAAAGCTGAAGAGAAGAAGAGAAGCAAGCCGCAGTAGACTTTGCTGTCGCCGTTGCCTTGTTTTTGTGTTGTTGTCGCGTTGTCTGTGTGCGCATTGTCTGTATGTGTGCGTGTGTCGGTCTATGATTGCGTATATATGCATGCGAGTGCGTGTGTGTGCCTGCCAACGCCGCCGTGTCTGTCGCGTGTGTTAGTGCGATATATATTTCCAATTGGCATCTGTTTATATTTTTATATATGCATATATAAAATACATATATAAATGTTTAAATTAATAAGGCGACACACACACAAAAGTGGCCAACCGATAATAATGTTAAAAACAAATAAAATTGTTTAAAAATATTAAGCGAACAATTTTTGGTCGATTTGGCTGCTGTCGCAGTCGTCGCAGCTGCCGCCGCTGCTACTGCCACTTGTTTTTCCACTTTTGCGACCGCGACGCCGTTGTCGACGCCTCTGCCGTCGCCGCCGCTCTCGCTTTCTCTCTCACAGTGCAACGCCAACGCTAACGCCGTCGCGTTTATCATTATTTTGACTATCATTGTTGTTGTTGTTGTTGTTGCGGTTACTCTCTTATTGTTGTTGTTGCTGTTTTGTTGCCGTGTGCGCTTTAATTTCGCTTCGATTGTGTTCTATTCCGTTTTATGCTTATTTCTGCGTGCAAAGAGATGACCAATATATTGTTATGCATGTGTGTCTGTGAATGTGTGTGTGCGAGTGTGTTAGTGTCTTAAAAGCTAATTCTCAATATTAATTGAAATTCCAGTTCTATAAATACGGCAATTGTTAACCGTTACGCAACTTTGCCTATAAAGCACACATATATTTAAGTTCGAGAAGTTTTCCACGAAAATGCAACTAATTCTGAAATTTTACAATATTTGAAATTGATCCACTATTTACCACAACAACATCAGCAGAAACAACAGCAACGGCAGTGCCACTAGCAAAAAGCACAACAAAATAAAACACACAAAAAAGAAATAGAGACAGTGAGACAAAGAGGGAGATAAACAAAGACAAAGACAGGCAGACAGACAGATAGGCAGGCAGCGAGCGCTGCTGCCTAGTGAATCCCGCTCTCGTCATGGCCGCTGCTCACAGTCACCACAATGCCAATTTGCTCAGCTCGGACATCTCCCGGCGCAATCCGCAGGACGAGTACGATCTCATACAGAAAATTGGCTCTGGCACCTATGGCGATGTTTATAAGGTAAGTTTTTTTCGTCTTTGCTCATTTTATGCTGCGGGCTGCCAATTTGCCAGTTGCGGCATACAACCACACCCACACACACACGCACACACTAAGCGCCACTTTGCTTAAAAGAATGAATTCCTCTTTATTTCTATTTCTCTCTCCCTCAAGCACGCACAAAGCCATTGCCAGAAGAACCAAATGAAAGCATGCTTGCAATTCCAAATACATATGTATATGAATAACATATTAGTATCTATGTGTGCGTGTGTGTGTGTGTTGAACTCCACTTCGACTTTTGTTTTGCTTCGCATTCCTTCTGTATTCGCTGCTGCTGCTCTGCTGCTCTGCTGCTGCTGTTCCGTCTGCATGAGTGCACGTGCAGCAACCGCTTTTGGTATTCTCCACTCTCCACTCTGCCCGTCCCTCTCCCTCTTGCAGTCATGCTCATTTGTACATCTGTTCATCTCATATCTAACCCCTTTGCTCTCTCCACTGTGTGAGGTAAAATATGTGCAATATTTTCTGGCTCTTATTTTAAATTGTTTTTTTTTTTTTCATGCTCTTCTTTTTTTCATATTTTGTTTATTTTGGTCTTCGTCGACATCGACATGGTGCATGGCAAATGCTCTGCTGTCAGTGCGAGGCTGTCCTTGCACTTTCAATAGGAAAGGTCGCAGGGGACAAGTACTCACACACACACACACACGCACACACATTTGCAGAGAGTGAGTGAGGGTGTGGCCATAATGCATTTCTGGTATAAGCCGCGCGTAATCCTCGCCAAGCGCAGCATATTCAAAATTGAAATTAGAATTTTGTTGAATTGCTTCGCTCGTTCTCTCCCTCTCTCTCTTTCTCTCTCCCACTCTTTCGCTTCGAACTGTTAAAGTTAAAGCCACGCGCGCGCATTGATTATGCGGATTAATTTCCATATTGAATATATGGCATATATGTATGTGTGTATTTATGTAAATACATACATATGTATGTGTCAGAGTGTTTATTTATATACATATACATATATTTACTCATCTGCCCTGTTGTACTGTGCATTTGTGTGTGGATTGCATATTGTGTATGTGTGTGGATTGCATTTGCCTCTGCTCCGTTTTGCATGCGTCATGCGCCAAAGCTAACGGCGCATGCTTCCAGTGCTTCCACTGCTCGTCGCCATTTTCCACTCTTGACACATTTATTTATTTCCACATGCGGAATTTGTTGTACTCATGCTGGAATTTATGATGCCACACACACACACACTTACATACTCCATCTGCCCCCTCTCTATCTCTGTCTCGCTCTGTCTGTGTTTCTTTAACTCGCTCTTCACACACTGTTTACAAGCAGATGTTCGTTCGTTTGGCGCTGAAAACGTATGTTTTCTGTTTTGAACTTTTATTGTTTATGCAAAGTTTGAATGCACAACACATAAACAACGATGATCTAATGCAAAACAATTGTTTTTATTTTGAGAAGAATATTTAATAAAGCCCTCAAACGATTCTCGCACTCTGTACGAGGTTTGTATATTTCCCTTATGGATTCCGCTTCTGTTGAAAATTTTTATCAATAATAAATTCAATTGAAATGGAAATGCTCATGTTTCATAATTTCTATGTAGCCATTAGGCCGAAATTAATGCTATGACAACCAGCAAAATGTTGGCCAACAAACAAACAATAAGCAGGCGTGTCGAGGCTGTGGGCCAAGCTTCAGCTTTTCATTATCGCCACCAAGTGGGGAAAAGCGAATAAACAACAACAAAGTCTACTTTAAGGCGTGAATACTCGATAGCAAAACGGAAACCGAAGTTGCTGCAGGAAAACAAGAATAAGAAAGAGAACAAGCTGAGGCAGAGGCAGAAGTGTAAGCAGAAGTGCCTACTACAGTTATGTAATGAAATATGGCACACACACACAGAGAGACATTTACACACCCACACACCCACACACACACACACATAGATGATTGCCTTAGTCAGGCACTTGACTTCGCACATTGTTGCCATTGTTTTTCTTGGTTTGCTTGCTGTTGTTGTTTTTCCGCTACACATTTTTACAATCAGCGTCGTCATTGTTGAGCTTCTTCTTCTTATTGTTGTTATTGTTGTATAAGGATTTGCTGAATTGTGCTATGCACAGTATGCAGTAAACAAGTGGGGTATATTAAAGCAATTTTAGTGTCAGTTAGAGATTAAAATTACTCTAATATTAAGATATAAAGATGTATAAATAAAAACATTTTCAACTTCTTCCATTCCATTTGAATATATTGATATATATATATTAATGCTTTAATATTATATTCTCGCCAAATGCGTGATATACAGGGTATATGCTACTTTATCATTCCCCAGCTAGTGCAACTAGTTTTGGTTTCGTACACGCAACACGCATGAAAACATGAAAAAAATTGGCGCAAACCACTCAGCAAGTAGAGAGTAGCTGGGGGAGAGAGTGTAAGTGAGTGTTTGGCGGGGCCGGGATGAAGCGTAAATTACTAGAGAAAAGAACCAAGTGGTAGAGGGAATTGAAGACGAAGAGGTGTGGAGAGTGCGTAGTGACGTAGTCTGCGGGTAGAGAGGGAACGTAACCCGTAGCAGGAATGCCAGATGCGAAGGCGAGTCACGTAACATTACAAAAGTGTATGTGTGTGTGTGACAGAGAGAGAGAGAGAGAGAGAGAGAGAGAGAGAGAGAGAGAGAGAGAGAGTGCGAGTGGGCATACCCGCAGATGTATAAAAAATGCATTTGTTTTGATGCAAACACTTTTCCACTTTCGCTATCTCTCTCTCTCCATCTTCACTGAAATTTGGACTCATTTGCAACAAACAAATCGATCAACTCATATTTATAATGAGCAGAGAAATTACGGGGAACGGGATCTCAGTAGGTAAACTGCGTATCTGAATCTGGAAAGGAAAGCAAATGGCTGAGCAAACGTTTCACCCTCCCTAAATTAAGGGCTGCTTTATGCAAATGGCAGCATAACGTGTTTCCAGTTCAGCAATTGAACTAAGCAAGAAGTTAGATTTAAATATTTAATGAAAAATCCTTAGAACCCTGTTAGACCCCTCTGCAGAGTGTAGGCCACTCTTCGCGGTAGAGGGCTATGAACACGAACAACAATAACAAACAGGCGTAACAATCAACGCAACAATGGGGGGACATGGGGCAAGCGCAGCCCGAGTGACCCAATTCTGAGTCGCAATAATTTGCACGTTTTCTTTGTTAAAGGGTTGAACGGGGCTTCAGCTGCTGCTGCCTCTGCTCCGTTTGTTGAGCACTGAGCTGGGGAGTGGAGCCCTCGGCTCGAGAGCAATTAAAGCCACAGACTGCAGCTGAATTCTCCTACTGCTGCTGCTGCTGCTGAAGGTATGCGTGCAATCGTTTACATTTTCATTTCAAACTCTGTTTGGGTCCAACTAATTTACTCACCAAATCAACTTAAATAAACGAAATTTAAATAAAATGCCCAGTGAGTCCCCACCACTCCCTCTGCTCCGCTGCTACTTTGTCCCTTTTTTATTTTTTTGGTTGCTTCACAAATCTCAAATCCCAGTTGTGTAAATATTGGGCTGGCCTGTGTCTTGTGGGCTAGTCCCTTATCTGCTGCTAGTCTTTGTCTATCCCTCTCTCTCTCTCTCCCTTTGTCTCTTAGTGCATTTCAGAATTATTATACAGCTTGTATCAAGCCCTTTGCCGACATCAGCGACTGTCCCCAAAGTCAAATAAAAAAGGTAATCTAAGCTCTTTTTTATACCCTAATAAAAATTAGTAAAAAGTATATATTATTCTCCTGTAAATGTTAGTGAAGGACAGAAGTATAGCAGCCTATATTTTTATACAGATAATAGTTCTGAACAGTAAGATCTCATCAGCTGATCATTCAGCTTTTATAGCGTTGACTAGCTTTAGATAAAACAATGAATTTAGCTTATTCCTTTTCCTTTTCAGATTAAAACTCTATTAGTAGGTATCTGCTAGTCGTTCACTGTCCACTAAGCCAGGCTCACATGTGTTTTTGTCCACTTCTCCTGTTTACAGTTGTTTGGGAAGCAACTTGAGAGGGGAGTAGCCAGTGCAGGCGGCGGAAAGGCAGCTGGAGCCAAATACATCCTTTGTATGCCATTTGCCTGTCGGCAACTGTCCGTTTCAAGTGGGCGTGGTCCGGCGAATTCTTTAGTTTTTTTTTATTTTTATTTTTATCAGTTTAAGCGTATTTGATTTACTAAACCGGAGGATTCAGCTCGTATAGCCTAATGCCTGACATGCCTCGTTCTTGTTGTTGCTGTTGTTGTTGTTGTCCTGCAGCTCTTGGGTTTCTTTCAATTTCGTCTGTGACCCATCGCATTCATCATTATTGTCTTCCCTTCTATGGCTAAATAAGCGCCTGCCCAGGCAGCTGCCGATGCTGTCCTTTGATTTCCCTGCTGCTGTGCTTCTGTTTCTATTTCCGCTTGGCAAGGCGAAGGTTATTCGAATTGGATATATGCCAGTGCCGCAGCCACGCCTCTCTTTGACGCTGACTTCGACTTGCAAAAAAAAAAGCAACTGGCGCAAAGGAAGTGTTTACAGTTGTTCGGCTCTTCAAATGTTTTGCTCTTAAGTTTGTTATTTGGCCAATTTCGCCATGTCATTTGCCGCGCACTGTGTCTGGAATTTCGCTTACATATGACGTTGCCAAAAAGTTTGCCCTTTGCATAGGCAGCCAAAAGCCTTTTGGGTATACTCAAATCGGCCCGTGCCCCTCAGTTCCCGCTTTCCCACATCGTTGCGTCCGCTGTTATTACGCAGTTTGGCAAAAGTTTGCCGCGGATTACGATGTCTGCGTCTTGCGTCGCGTTGGCCAAAGAATTTGCCTTATTAAAACCGTCAAAAACTTGAAAGGCTAAAAGGCGCATATTTTGTATATGATGTGGCGAGGGGCGTGGCACAAAAAAAAATAATAAAAGCAACGCTGCGCATGCGCAAAAAGGTCGGATCGGACTTAAGGTTCAGCGAACTACGAAATAATTGCCTTAATGTGATAGGGAGAGGGGGAGGGGCAGGGAGAGTAGAGCAAGCGTCTCATTTGTGCCTTGCATTTCAATATTGCAGCTGCGGAAGTGCAAGACGGAAGCAGTGGGTGAGCGGGTGAGCGGGGGGAGCGGGCACAAAAGTCAAATTGACCGCGAGTTGCTGCCTCGGGGCGAGTTGATTAAAAACTTGTAAAATATGCAAGTAAAATGAGCTATTTTATATAACGGCTGCTGCACGCCTCTCTCTCTCACTCTCTGTCTGCCTCTCTCTCTCTCTCTCTCTCTCTGTTTCCGCTGGCAGGATATCAACGGGAGCAAAAAGTTTTGCGTTTTGTTTGTTGCCTGCCATAATTTCATTAGTCGTCGAGTTGAGCGAGCTCAAACAAACTTTTTTGCGAGCTGCAAACAAATTCGCATTAAAATATGTAATTCCAATTCCCAAAGTGAGATGGGAGAGAGGGGGGCATCGGGTTTAACTGAGTTTGAGTTGAGTATTAGGTGTTGTTTTACCGTGTGTAAGCGGAAAAACTTTTGGGCTAGTAAATTCATTTGCAGCAGCTGCGGCTAATTACGTTACCAACTATGGTAACAACAACAATTTTGAGCAGCAGCAGGAGCAGCAGCCGCAGGAGCAACCGCAGGCGCAGCATCATCCACATTAATCTCAACAATTCAACAACTCAACTCAAGTTGTCAGCCCGAACATGATGATTGGGTTAAGAAAAGCAAAGCAAAGTCCGCAGGGCTGCGTTGCCATAAGCTCGAAATACTTGTGAAAATAGTGATTAACCCCTTGAAGCGATTCCCGCATAAATTATAAACATTTCGAGAGAGATGCGTAGACAAAGCGTCAAAAAGTACTAAGCCGACTTTAATTGAAGCAGACATGACGAAAATAATTATGAAAACCAGACGAAATGCGACGGGGCGATGCAGGCGTCTCTAAAGTGACTAAATTAATGGAAAAGCTGTTGCTGGAGTCGAGTTCAAGGAATTTACAAACAGAATGAGCCAGGAGATAGACAAATTGAGAGCGAGAGAGAGAAAGAGGGAGTAAAAGACAATTAAAGCAATTATGTTTTAAGTTAAATTTTTAATATCATACTCAGTTGGTGGAAAGCAAATAATAACAATATAATTCATTTAATATATATGTACTTCTAATATATAATTTATAATTATTTAATTTATGATATTTATAATTTACTTTATATTTAGTTAACATTTTAAATAGGCAACATATAAATTATTTTTGAAGTTCTTTTGTTATAGTTTATTGCCTTTAAAAGTTTTGACTCAACTATTGCATAAAAAATAAAAATATTTTCTAGAGAAAGTGAGATGGATGAAAGTAAATGAAGACCAGCATTAAAACAGAGCAAAGAAAACTGAAGGAAAACTTGCGAAACTAAGAAGCTGTGCAAAATGTGATAAAATGAAGTAAGAACAGCAACAACAACAACAACAACAACATTGAGCAACATGCGAGCTGAATAAAAAGAGCAAAAAGCAAACGCCTCGAGACGAAAGTCAAATAAAAAGTCTTTTTGCGCGCGGCCCCTGCTAATAATTAATGTGTCTTTGTCTCTTTCACTCACGCATATACAAATATGTATGTGCATGTAAATAGTAGTGCGAATGTGTGTGTGTGTGAGTGTGTTCCGCCTTTGTCCAAGTTCAATGTTTGCAGGGAAATGCGCTTCATTAGAGTTGAGTAGTTGCGTAGTTGAGTTGACTTGACTTGATGAACAGCCAACTCTCTCCCTCTCCCTCTCTCTCTCTTTCTATCTCTCTCTTCCAACTCTATCGTTTTTGTCAGTTTTCTTTTGGACTGGGTGTTTGACCTTGAGCCGCCAAGACAAATGTGTGAACAGCACAGACCACGGAATGAATGATGAGCAAGCCCAACTGATGATGTTGATGTTGATGATGATTATGATCGTCATGATGAGATAGAGTAAAGCCCTGCACCTTGATTTATGTTGCTCCACACAAAAAGTTAATCAAGTTTGCACGCGTAAGTTTCTCTCTCTCTCTCTCTCTCTCTCTCTCTCACTCTCTCTCTCTCTGCAGATAAGTTAGGAGCTTTTCCCAGGCATTACTTGGCATTTGCATTTGCCGTTGCATTTGCTAACTGTGTCAATATTTTACATGCAACGCCCATAAGCTGCCGCTCTCCCTTTCTCCTCATCCGTTGGCATTTGCTGTTGGCCCAAACCGCTGACCAATATTTCACAAACAATGCCAAAAGGCGGATGCAACAGCAGCAGCAGCGGCAGCCACAGGAGTCAGTTCTGAATTTTCATAAAACTGCTGCCGGCTGTGCGGCCTCTCCCTGCCTCCTTTGTGGGCGTGTGTGTGTGTGTGTGTGTGTGTGTGTGCGGGTGTTTGGCTACTCCCCAGACGCAGATCCTTCAATTATGCAATTTTCTATTTGTGCACAAAATTGAAACTGAAGTTGAGCCAAGGCGCAATGGGCGTGTCTACCTGGCATGCCAGGCTCGACCTATTTGTGTAAAAGTCTATTGTGGAGGTCCTTCCGCTGCGCACCCTGCGCTCTCCCTCTAACGCTCTCTATTCACATTTTTGATTAGGTTTTTGTTATCAGACTACGCCTATTCAGCCTCCTCTCCTCTCCTCTCTCTCTCTCTCTCTCTCTGCTATTGGCAACGTTCTCATTTTTGTGACTATTGTTGCATAACTCCAAATGTTCAGCTGGAATATATATATATATGTATATATATAATAATAGTCGTATATCTGTGTCAATCCCTTGCTCCTTTTTGATTGCCACTTGTGTCGCAGTTCGGTTTCTCTTATCGCTTGTTATCAATCGAACCAAGAGCCACTCAAAACTGGGAATAACATCAAATAATTGCCTTCGCTTCAAGTATTTCGCCTTCTGCCTCAACTGGCGGCAGCCAAAAGAAAAGAAAATCATCAATCTCAAAATTCTAAACGATCGATATATGCAAATTTAAATCGCTATAAATACATATACATACATATATGTGTATGCATGTGTGTGTGTGTGTGTGTGGAGAAATAACAATTGGTAACATTTCTCAAGCTTTTTGACGAGTGCTGAAATAAAATTAAAAGTAATAATAATAATTGGAAAAATAAACGCCCAATTGATGTCGGAATAGGAATTTTGCCATATTATTAATTTCAAGTGCCGCACACAGACACACACACACACATACAGACACACACATGCACACAAAATGTTCAAGAGCTCAATTTAGCCCACTTCAAGTTCTTCTCCGCTCGGCTAGATGCCATTTTCTTGGAATTGAAAATGGTGAAAAACAGATTGCAAAATGCTGTGCAAATTGTGCTAAGTAGTTGCCACTTTTCCATGTACTTACAGTTATACAGTTATACATATATATAAGTACGTATATATGTAAATTATACATTCTAAGTGATTCATGGTGGGGGTGGACAGTAATCAAATTGAATTTGTGATATGTTTTTTACTTTTTATTTTATTTTTGTACTTTTTTTTGTTGCTGCTTTCAATGCTCGCACGTTGTCTAAATGGTCACGTTTCAATTTGGAAAGCCAGCCAAATTCCAGCTGGAATAGCAAAAACTGTTGCTGTCATTGTTGCACACAAAGCGGCGCGAGGTGTGACAAAGGAGAGAGAGAGAGAGCGAGACAGCACGAGCGAAATATTGAATGCGGAATAGAATAGAGAAATTAGATGGGAAATCATTGAATTGTGTCAACGAATAGATTTCTTGTATTCAGATATGATTTAGCTGAGTATTAATTAAAATATATATTATAATAAATATATATGCACGCATAAATAAGCATCAGTTTTATCGCAGACAAAGAAAACAAAATTAAGGAAACAAATAAATTAGATAATGAATACATAGACGGTTGAATAAAAGAGAGACAGAATGAGAGACGTGAACACTGAAATTGAAAAATAAAAACTTTGTTTAATTTAATGCGCAGCGCGCTATATGTAGACTTTATCAACGCTTGATACAAGAGAACATGCACACAATTCTATGCATATTACGCACACACACATATACATACATATACACGACATGCAGTCACTGCTGCTCGCTCCTTCTCTGAACGTCATCAACACGAAACTATTGCTGTAAATATGCCGCTTATTCCTTTTGCTCTTGCTTCTGACTCGCTTTCTTTGCGCTCTGCTGTTCAGCTGCCTGCTTATCCTTTCTTCTCGCTCTATCCCTTTCACGACTGCTGTGCCACTCATCATTGTGCATGTATACAAACATGCTTACACAAATTCATATATGTATGTATGCATACACATACTTAACTATTTTTAGCTCGAGCAGACAATGCGATAGGTTCATTTTATTCATTTCGGTTCACTTTATTCGCACACTTCATATTCATTTGTTATGAGTAAAGTTGGAGCAGTTGACACCTTCCTTGAACCTTGACAATTCTCCCTATCGGTTCTATCACAATTACATAAATGGCCATTGTTGCTGTTGCTATCCACTAGTGATAAATTATAGCTGAATTCTATAGAACTACAAAGGTGTATTTACTTATGCTAACCTTGAGTGTTATCTTCACCTTTATATGCTTCAAGTTTGTTGGTGTTTGATAAAGATAAAGTGCACGAAGAGTTTGCTATCGCTTCAAGACTTCAAGAGCGAGTGTGAAGGCAGAAGAATGAAAGAGTAACGGGTTAACACGTGCTAATTCATTGCACTCGCTTCATTCATTGATAGGCCATCTCGTTCGCACAGTCACTCAAATTCTAGTCTTGTCACATGCACAGACACACGCACACCACGGAAATTAGCATACGCCTTTGACAAAACCGTTCAACGAGAGGCAGATGACGCACAGTGGGCTGCATGCTGTGAAAATATATCAATTTGAGAAAATTTAAGGAATTTATATATAATTAATAAATTTATATAATATTAATTTATACAAATACATTTTTATTATTATAGAAATATTTGTTAAAAGTATGATTGAGAAGTTTCTTGTACCTATGAGTTTAAATATTTGCATATAAATAGTTTTTTTGACTCCCACTGTGTAACGAGCGAATTGCGTTTGCCATTTATGCAAAGTTCTGGGCGTGGCTTCCACGCCCTTGATAGACTTGTTTGGGTTTGATAGAGGTATGCACTCACACACTCGAGCCAATTCAAACACACACACACACACACATACATATATGTATATACGCACAGGCACACTCTGTCAAAGAGAACATGATGTGAATGTAGATATTTATTGCATTTTAAGTTCAAGCAGGCTGCTTAATGAGCAGCTTTGTTTTATTGTTGTTGTTCTTGGTGAAACAAAAACATTGTTTAAACTTAAATAGCTGCGTTACTGTTGCTGCTGCTGCTGCTGCTGTTGCTGTTGTTGCGGTTGCAATTGCAGCTTGCATCTGCAATGACATCATTGCAGCCATTGGCATTGGCATTTGGCCTGTTTGCTAATTGATCCAGGCTGCTGAAATGTTTGACCCCAAACACTGACTCCGGCTCCTGCTCTGTCTCCGGGTCTGGTCTGGTGCCATCCGATAGCTACATTTGATCTCTGACATTCTGTCGAATGTAGCTCGTTCGTTTAGCAGCTTAAGTTGCCAGAAGCCAGCCAGCATTGCCGGACTAAAAGCCCACTCACTGCAACTTTGTCACGTGGCCAGATGCCCACGTTTACGTTCACATTCACGTCCACAACCACGCCCACGCCCACGCCCTTCTTGCATTCAAAACAAACAAAATGGTGCAAGCGTGCGCTTCTGGTAAGACTTGTTGTCAATCAATGGACATGTTGTGTTTGCTATCAGGTCGGGGTCGTCGCTCAAAACAAAGGACAACCAAATGGAAAACATTTATTGCCCAGGTGCTGGCTGGGGCTCTGCGCAGGGTGGGCTCACCTAACAAATCTGCTTTAAGACCAACTGAATAAAAACAGAAATTAAGTGCAAAAATCCTAGTGCTTTGCATACACGTTCAAGGCTCTGACTAGAATGGAATCTTGGCCATTTGCTTTTGTTTTTCACTGAGCTGGTTAAGCGTGACAAATTTGGGTCTTAAATGGGTTTTTTTTTTTTAGTACCCTTTACGTTAAGAGTATTTGTCAGACTTTTGAGGAAGTTTTATCCTCTGCCACATGTCACTTGATAGACGTGGTAGATATATTCCCTAGTAGAAGGTGGATTAAGAGAGAAAGAGTGAATTAGAGAGCTTTATTTTATATGTAGTTCTACAATTAGGTTTGGTCTTTATTTAATTTACTTGCAGTTTCTAGAGTTTGAATTTCTGTAATTTGAAATTTTGATATTTTCCCATTTGGAATTAAATGCTAATGCAAATCCACACACATACATACATATACATATATATATTTGTGTACACATGTCAAAAACAAAATCGAACTATCTGTAATGCAAACAAGAAAAAAAAAGGTAATAGCAATGAGGCTAAGTTGGGTCACAGACCACTTAAATGCGTTCAGAGGGGAGCCAAACATTATGAGCTACTGGGAGTACAAACTTTGCACAGCTCTCGAAACTTTTCTGGCGTAGTTACTGAGATAGAGAGAGAGAGAGAGAGAGAAAGTGGGAGAGCGAGAGAGAGAGAGACGGTGCAAATGGTTGAGAGACAGCGCGTTCATTTCCAATTCCAGTTCCGAGTCCAGGCAACGGGTTCAATTTGGTTAAGTGTGTGTGCTAGCCAAGTTGATAGTTCCAAGCTTCCGGCCAGTTACTGTCTAATATACTCTCTCTCTCTCTCTCTCTCTCTCTCTCTCTCTCTCTGTCTCTCTCTCTATATATGAAAAAAAAGGCATAGAGCATGTCAAGGGATTAGTTTTTGCTAATTGAATTGTGCGTTGCACAAGTCGCCAGCAGCAGGTGAAGCAGATGTAAGAGAGAGATGGAGAGAGACAGCTAGACATTATAATGTGGCCCACATACATTACACGGCCGAGTAAATTGAAACATTCGTCTGGATTAGAGTGAAGAAGACTTAAGTCACCTAGGCAACATTTTCTTTATGGGCCAATGGCTGCGTCCTGGCTGGCTGACTGTCTGGGTTTGCATTTTGGCTTTACATTTTGTATCAAAACTGGACAACGAATATGGGTACATGTGTGTGCGTGCATGTGTGTGTGTGTCCTTTAACATAATCGCTTATTTACGAGCTGTTGCCAGTCTGGTTTGGTCTGGCTTGGTCTTTGAGCTGGTAATTAATAAAACATGAATTCAATTAGTTTAAAAGGCTCTCACGCTGATCGAAATGTTTGGAGTAGCCCCAAAGGTTTGCGACTTGCCATTTTTCACATGCCCGCCCCATACCCCTTTCGCCGTCTCCCTAGACTCCGCTTCCTGTTTTCGGTTGGCATTCCGGAAATTGCCAGCGAGCGCAACGTTGACAAATTGCTCAAATTTTGTTGGAGCTGTGGCAAGTGGATGTTGCACTCATTAGAGTAGATGCTTGTCCAGTTCGCCTTGTAATTTTCTTTGCTCTGGCTGGTGGCAAACAAAGTTTGTCCTTTTGCATGGATCGCTGCACTTTTCCTTTTTCTTTTCCCCTTTTTTTTGTGTATTCCTTTGTTCTGTCAAATTAATTTCTTTTCAATTTCATATCCGTTTTGTTGTTGACGCCTCGCCTTTGTCTTTGTGCGAAAATCAACAAGCTGGCTCTCCCTCTCTCTCTCTCTCTGCTTTTCCATGTGCATTTCCTTTTTGTTTCTCTTCTCCCCATCCCCAACAGTGAAATTCGTGTTTCACAAAGTTGTTAACTTGTTTCTCAAATGCTTCACACATTTAATAAGCTTGTTTTTCGCAACTGTCTGAGCGAGTGTGCGTGTGTGTGTGTGCGTGTGTGTGTGTGTGTGTGTTAGCCTCGTTTTGTATAATGAAGTTGCTGCTGGCAACTGAAGCATACATTAAAGCGCAGTTGATTGCATTTCCCAATTTGATGAAAAAGTTCGTCCTCACGCTGTCTACAGCTCTCTCTCTCTCTCTCTCTCTCCTCCCTCTCTCTCTCGCTCTCTGCAAAGTTTGTCCGGCATTCTCGCAGCTCGCAATGAATTTTAAATGAAGTTTAATTAAATTTGGCTTTGCTTGGGCTCCTTTTAATAGGCTGCCTAATCGGCTGAGTTCCAACCTTTGACCTTAATTTGGAAATCAGCCAAAAACTTTCGCCGATAGTCAATCAGATTGGACTTTTGGGCAGTGGGCAGTGGGCGTGGCCGATGGGCGGCTGTAGTTGAAGGCGCCGTAAATCAGAGCAAAAGCAAACAGCATAAGCAGATTTGTGGCGCCTTATCATGGGTGCTGCATAATTTATGACGATGTTAAAGGTGAATGCACTCACACACACAGAGAAAGAGAGAGAGAGCAAAACGAGGGCGATGGCAAATCTAAAATCAATAAAAGCTGAAACTGTTGTGGTCGCTGGTCGCTGGCCGTCATTTGCCGTCTATGGCAGCCCTAACCACCCGCTGCCATGAAATTAATAAAGGGAACCGCTGCTCAGAGAGCTCAGACAAGAAAATAGCACAGGAAACAACTCTAGCTGTTCGTTCGTTCGTTCGTTCGGTCAGGAAAGCAATTTTGCACGCAAGCCCAGCAGTAAATGCCAATAACAATAGCGAAATATGTTTCAACATAACAGAAACGGCCTCTGGGAGTTGGATAGAGAGAGAGAGAGAGAGAGAGAGAGATAGAGAGCGGGAGCTTGAAGGTAAAGCTTTCTAATAAGTGCGCGTCGTTCCTTCGAGTAGATAGTTGGCCAGGTGAGTGGGTGCAGGAGTGGGCTGGACTGGGCTGGGCAGGCAGCTAGTCAGCTCTCACCTACGGTAAATTATTATTTAGGGTTCCAGGGCTTAGCTGCCAGCGAACGAGCGAGCATAAAAAACTGATTGCGCCAAGTACACAATGCTCCATTATATAAGTAGTATGGTTCATATTGCACTGGATACACAGATGGGACTGAGAGCGTGGCTTAGGCATGTAATGAAAGTCCCCTTTTAATACCCTGTAAGCAGTTGACTTAAGGGCTTTAAAGGGGGCACTCTGACGCTTTGTAGAATACCTTTTAATTAGTAGAATGAAGAAACGAAAAAGTCAGTTTGTCTTTTTATGTAAAAACAGTTGACTAAATGTGCTGAAAGAGTCTAATAATACTCTGTAATCAGATATGCGTCCGTTTATCAACTGCATATTGAATACCCTGTAATCAATAAAGTTAATAAATAAAGAAAAGAATTTCATTCAATACTCTTTAATTTGCTGTCAATCTAATGTACTAAAACTCATAATTTGATACCCTGTAATGAAATATCTAAAAGTAAACAAGTAATACGTGCTGAGATTCGCCCTTCGTTACCCTGTAATCAGTTGATTAGGTCAGGTATGCAGGAATCCGTCTTTGTATTTAATCCCCTGTAATCTGTTAGTATTTCCAGGCATTCATCTTTGATTTTCATTTGCCTCATTAAGTATGCTCTTTTAATGCTCAGACTGAAGTAACTTAAGAGGATATTAAGATAATTCTTCTTCTCTCTGTATATGTATTGAAATCTCTATATCTAAGTGCAGTTCTTTGTCACACCCTTGTTAGTTGCCCAACTTTGGTAACTATTCACAATAGGAATGCTCTCTTTTACTCTTCACTCAACATACAGTGTCTCTCTCTCTCTCACTCTTTCTCTCGCCGTATGTTGCGCAGAGTTTTTTGTCATATTTAAATGGTATTTTTGCGTAGTTTTCCGCTGAACGAACAAATTCTATATGGGTTTTTGTTTGTTGAGCCTGTTTTTCTCTCTCTCTGAGCGTCAGTTGCACTAATTTCCCCATTGTTTACGAACTCTATGTACAACACAGAGTGAGAGGGAGAGAGCGAGAGGCAGCCCATAGACTGTCAGACTGGGACAGACACTTACACGCACGCACACACAGCCGCAGATAAAAAGTTATTCAAAAGGGATCTCTAACCACAGGCAGGAGGCAGGCACAGCTTGGCTGCCCCATTGTGTTGCATATTCTCGTAAAATGGGGAATTTTCGTCAGTTTTTTGTGGCCTGGGTTATACATATTGAAATTGTGGCTAGTTGCTGTTGTTGTTGTTGTTGATGTTGCTGCTGTCGTTGTCGTCGTGGTCGTCGCTCCCCGATAAGACAATTTAAAGTTTTTAAGTGGTTTAAGTGGCGATTGACCCACAGTTTCGCCCGCAGCTTGAGCTGCTCCTCTCGTTACTCTCGATTAGGATAATGCGCACTGGCAGACCTCACTTCAGTGGTGTACCCAAAAGGGTTTAGTCTCGATTAGATTAGTGAGCATTGAGCAGCGGTGTGTGAGTTGATTACGATTCCAGTGGGAAATCGGCGGGGGAACTCAATTCGAATTCATATTCGTATGCTGATGGCAATCGATTGGAGCCAACATATGGTTGAAAAATGCCAGAAATTCATTGAAACAGCACAAACACACACACACTGACACAAAGAATTCCGAGGCATTGAGATTTGCGTTTCCAACAGAGCCGTCATCTCTTCACGCCCCTTGCCGGCGCAGCTGAAGCGTGCCAAAAATAAAACGCGCCCAATGTAAACAAACAGTTGGTTGCCTCTTTGCCAGCCTCTGTGGATGCCTCTTGCAGTGCCAAATGGAATCTGTTTATACTGGTAGCGTGGGGAGAGAGGGGAGGGGGACAGGGCAAAGCTGGGCAGTCAGAAAAATGCTGAAGGTCTGCATTGGTTTTGATGAATTAAGTACACACACACACCAACTATTCGCTAGGCCGCAAATGAAATTTAAGCATTTCGTAATGCAAGAAAATCTCTTGAGAAACAACAAATAAAACAGAAGCTGAGCAAAGTTAATTATGCTAGTAAACAATACAAAAAGAAGTTCCATTCAGTGAAATGTGACTAGAGATATTATATTATTATTATATTCGATTTTTATTCAGACTATAAATGTTTGTTGTTTTTTATTAGACTATCGTCTTATCGCTCTCCTTGCTCTTTTTACAACCTGAACCCATTGAACATGGGAATTCAGGGTATAATGGTTTTGTTGAAATGTATGTAACAGGCAGAAGGAGGCTACAAAATATATATGTATATTCTTAATCAGGGCGACGAGTTGAGTCGATTTAGCACTATTCCTCTGTCTATTTCTTCTACGTATTTCAAAGCATTTCTGCTAAATATTTCCTCTTTCATCCCAGTATTTCCTCTATTTATTTCCTTTACGTAATTCCACTACGTAATACCTTTACGTAATGCCTCTACGTAATGCCTCTACTTCGTCTTGACTTGCTTAGCTGATCGACCACACACTGTACTTCACTTGCGCTGACCCCTGAAAGACTGAAGAACTGCTGCAGCTGCTGCCCTTTATATACGGCCACTTTCACTCAAGCACTCACTGTCGCTCTCAAAGGTTTGAGTTCGACGGCAGGTAGATCTCGTTGCAGTCGAGCTTCAAGTGCCCAATTTGCACGCTCTCTGCTGCTGTGGGCATTCTAGCTTCGTTTTACCTAAATACACATACCAAATGAGAACTGCTGCATACACATAGACAAGTTTAATGATCTTCTATACTTCTTCTCTCCTTGCGTGCCTATGTGTGTCTATGTATGTGAATGTGAGTCAGAAAGACGCGAAGAATTATTGAAATATTAGTTCCCCGAAGGGTTCAGGGGATTTCCTAGTCGAGCAGTCTCGACTAGAGCTTTCTTACTTGTTTCTTTTTTTTAAATAAATAAATCATTGTGCTTGGATTTTTTGTTTGCTACAACTCAATGTGTATATATGACCTGCTCTATAATATCAATAATAATAATAATAATATTAATATATGTATAATATAATATAATATATGCCTCAGCTTCAGTCCCTTACCCTACTCTAACTGAGTTGCGAAATTTCTTTTCAGTGAATGAATTATTTTCCTAACAATATCTTGCTCTAGAAAATATATTCCACATAAAAGTAAATATTTTCTCTATATTTCTATTGGTAAACATCTCGCTTAACTCGATTTCCTTTTTACTAAGCCCAAATTGGCTTCAAAGCAATGCTTAATTATGCAATTGAAAGGCTGTTGCAAACCAAATGGCAATTCGAACGTTTCAGATTAAATGAAATTGAGCCCTAAACAATTTAAAATCGCTTGTGACAAGGCCAGAACGGGGGCGGTGCGGTGTGGCTTCGGGTCGGGCGAGGTTGGTCGAGCAGCGTAATTAAATTGCAATTGCAATTTCCCTGGCGGCGACGGCGTCGGCAAAGTCAGCAGGAAATAACAGCAGCAACAGCAACGGCAACGGGCAATGACAATGTCGCCGGCGGAGTTTTTTTCGGCTAACGTTGACAGAAACAGAAACCTAGAAAACTAGACGAGAGAGAGGGGGACAGAGAGAGGGACAATGGCCCAGACACAGCGACAGACTGCTGGGGGACAAGTTCATGCCACTGGGGATGGCAGCAGCAGCAGCAGCAACTGCGACGGCCCTGGCAAAAATCGTGCGAAAAAGCGAAAAGCCAAAAACTGAGCCCGACAGCAAAAGCAAAAGGCAAATGCAACAATCGTTGCAACAACAACAGCAACAACAATTGCAGCAGCAGCAGCAACTGCAATACGAGAACAGGCGTGAAAGCTCATACTCCAAACAGTGAAACGCCATAAAAGAAAAAACCAACAACAAATATGCAAAAGAGAGGCGAAAAAAAAAAACGAAAATGTTGCAGAAATCTTTTGCTGATGCAAATAAAAAATCTCAGACGTTTGTTGAAGGCGGAGCCAAGAGACGAGGCCTGTAACTGAGCCGGGTCTTTGACTCAAAAGCTGAACAGAGAAAACCCCCCCAAAAAAAAAAACGAAGGGTTTTCAGAAAAACCCACAAAGAGAGTTTGCCTTAATTTTGTAATAAGCCTAGAAGTTCGTTTATTGCCTCTACCATAGAATTGTGAGTTTTAGCTAGAGCAGAAAAAAAAATTTAAAAAGAAATTTCTAGTGTTGAATCAAGTAATATAAAAACTGATATAAGCCATGGTCAAAATATGCAAACAGTTATGTTTTTATCACTCAGTTTGCTGCCTTCAGTTAGATTTGATTATTTAGTAAATGTTTCAATGAAATTTGCATTTAAAAAATATTCAAAATTTACTTTTTATAAAAAAAAAATGTATAAAAAATGTACACAAATTTTTTATAAGTATACAAATATTTGTATGCAATTTTTAACATATTCACGCATTGTTTTAATAATAAAAAATATATAAAAAATTATGTTTACTATTTTAGCATTTAGAAAATATTTCTATGATTTTATTTTTAATATTCGCACCAAGAAAAAATATAAAAAATATATTTATGAATTTATAATTGAGAAAATATTTCTATAATATGTAGATTAAAATATTTCCCACTAGTTATAAAAAATAAATTTAAATAAAAAAAAAAAAAACTATTTAAATCAGTGAGCACAACAATTTCGTTTTGGGCACATTTAAAGCCAAGTCTGCCAACACTAGCCAACTCGCACTTGAACTGAAAAGCCCTCAGTGTAGACTAATTTCCCTTGTTCGCTTCACACAGACGACGATTCATGGCGCTGCATGCGTGTGTGTGTGTGTGTGTGTGTGTGTGTGTGTGGCACGCACGCGGCTTATCGCTTCCTCATGGCGCTATGCATCAATGTGTGGCATGAAGAGAAGAAGCTGCAAAAATAATTAGACTATGGGCTCAATGGCAGCAATATAACACTGTGCTACAAAATTGAATTTTTTGTATAAAAATGAATCAAATATGAATGTGACTTGGCAATGAACTTTAGTTAAAATTTCTTAATGAATCAATTAAAAGTGATATTAAATATATTCAAACTAAATGTAAATCAATGAGAAACTAATTTCAGACTGTTTGTTGCACAGTGTAAATATATTAATGAGCGACAACGTCATGGATGATGCTGATAATGATTAGATGAAGTGATGTAAATTGTTTATATGCTGATCTGGTTACAGTTTCGCGCTTCGCAGGCCGTAAACAAATGGGAAAAAATTGTAGCCATAAATTAGAAATGGTTTTCCTTATGGTTCGAGCCCTAAGATAAGCGTGCTCTAAGCTAACACAAACACAATTCACAATTCAAATGGGCTGCCATTTTTTTTTTTTTATTCTTCTTCTGAGCTATATTTATCGTAGCTAATTGCATAGCCATTTGAGATTTCGCTGCTTCTGAGTCATCAGCTCTTTTGTGGCATCCGCTCTGGTGTAAAGTGTGAAAAGCTTTACGGAAGAACTCACATAAATTTGGTCCAAACTTCAGCTGCTATGCAGCTGGGAGACAGAAATCTTGCGCTTTAAATATTGGGCGTTCGTGCGAAAATCCTCGTAAAAAGTGCACAGAAACCAAAGGCAAATGTGTGTGTGTGAGAAGCAGAAGAGAATGTCTGTCCGTGTCCGGGTCCTTGGTGGAATCGCTCGTAGCTACTTCAATATTTACGTAATAAAAAATTCAATTTAGCGAAAGTTTAAACGCACGCCAAAAACATCGATGCGAATGTCGATTGAGGTCTGATGAGGAAAAAAAAAAAAAAGAAAAGGGGAAAAGGAAAAAGGAAAAACTGAACCGTCCCAAGTCAAGTCCTTCGTATATCAGCAGCTTCCGTCAGTTTCATCTTGGCCCAATAAATTCGATTTGCAAGTGCAATGCAAATATCAAATATCCCAAAGGATGACAGGAACCTAAACCATTTGCTGCTGCAGTGCCGCTCTCTGCGCTTCTCAACGATTATCGCTAGTTAGTTTTCGTTGTGACGTTCAATTTGCAGCTTGAAATGCTAAAAGTAAACTACGCAAAAATTTGAAACTGATTACGCTTCAGGCAAACACACACTGAGTGGGAGAGAGAGAGAGAGAGAGAGAGGGAGGGAGTGTGTGGGAGTTGATGTTATCTATGTGTATATGTACGTCACGTCCTGGCTGCCACTTTGACTGAGATTTTTGCTCCCTGTGTGTTGTCGAAAACATTCAAGCTGAATACCCACCCACATCTGCTGCTTACACTACTTCTTCTTCTTCTTCATCATCTTCTTCCTCTTCTTGTTCAGTTCATGCTCAATTTTCGTTTGATTGGCCTGCGCAATACACGGCGTATGCGTAATGCAATATACACTCATATATTGATAAGCCATTATATGATTATATGATTATGACAATGGCTGACAGTTGAGCTGCTCGCTGATTATACGACACGTACAAATTGACCAAAGCCAATTTATTGAAACCCCATCCGCACAGTCCATATATATATTCTATAAAAATGAGACACTCAATATATATGTATGTGTGTGTGTGTGCTTGGAAGCAATAAGTGAATGAGGATGCCAACTAGGCCTCGGCCATTTGCAACTACTTACGTGCTGTGGATTGGCTGCCTCTGCTGGACTGTCCGTTCGTTGGCTCGAATTGCCGCTTGAGCTGTAAATAAATTAAATTTCCGTCGTGCTGTAAACAGAGACGCATATCGATGGATGCTTGGGGCCAGGTGCTGCTGCTCTCGTTGTCGAGCAGAGGCACGGGGGGCCCTCTGGATGGCATGAATATTTCATAAAGCTAGAGTCCAGAGTACATTTCTCCACCTTTGGATGATTTTCGCTGCACTTTGCTTTATTAGCGGTAAATTTATGGCGCATTTTGTGTGTGGGTTTCCCGGCGCGGCCAGTAAAAAGCATTGCAAGTAGCCACGCCCACTCGGCAACAGCAACTGCAGCAAATTGCTTATCAATTTATGCAAGTGATAGGGCACAGGGCACAGGGCGTGGCGTGGCGGGGGTGTTCTGAGCGCTGTTTGCTTATGGTGATAAATTTTCGCCACATTCTGTGTTGCCAGCTGTTAAACAAGGCGAAACATTTTGCTCTTTTTGTTGAAAACTGAAAACAAGGTTAAAAAAAAAGGATAAATGGGGTAGTTCGATTTCAGAAGAGAAAGTGTTTGCAATATATATATATTTATATTATTATATATTTCTGCAGAAACAACTTTCAATTCGATCTATATTTAATCATTCATCTGCAGGCAGCTAGAGAGCACGCGCAGCTTAAGTTACACATTGAGTTTCAACTACTTGAGTTACTTGAGCTTATCTCATTCAATTTGAGAGCTATGAGCACTTGATACGATATAGAGATCTCTTGAAGTTGCCAGAGGTAACCAGAAGTAACCATTTAGTATTATACATTTTTTACTAGTCCATCACACCCAACTAATAACGTTTCGTGCATGCCTTGCTTTTTGTGTGAGCTCACATGGTGCAGTGCATCAACTGCACTGACCCAATTCTCGGCTGGCCCAGGATAGTTTTGTGTGTGTGTGTGAGTGTGTGCGGCTATTTTCGTAACAGGCCCGTTGACCAACTGAACAGCCTGTGGCAGCAGCAGCAGCAGCAGCAGCAGCATATTTAGACGTCTGTTGTTGTTGTTGCTGTTGGCGGCATTCCGCGGCTATTTTCGTTAGCCGCTGGCTAGCTATGTTAGCAAGTTTGTACAGGGGGGGGGGGGGAAGAGTAGCTGCGAATGCCTTGGCCAGATCAGGGCACTCACTCTCGCTCTCCACTCTAATTGCAAGTCGCTCTATTAGCATGATTTTTCAGCACAGCCCAAATGGCCCAAACAAAGCCATTTACAAATGCCAAAACAGAAATCATTTTAATTTCAGCAACAGCAGCAGCAGGAGGTGTCTATCGACAAAGAGAGAGAGGGAGAGAGAGAGAGAGAGAGAGAGCGAGTGTGAGAGAGAGAGAGAGTGGGAGAGAGACACTGAGAGAGGATGATGTAAAGCCCACATATTTACTTTGGGTCTCCTGGGCAATAACAAGAGCCCAGGCACATGACAAGTATTTTCATTAGGCTCGCCTCATCTTGCCTTGGCTGGAGGCATCAAACTGTGTGCCACCACACACTCACACACCTGTTAAGGTGTTGCTGTTGTTGTTGCTGTTGTTGTTTATCGTATGCGATTGTTGTTGCTAGTGCCGGGTCATGTACAACTTTGTGGCTTAGTCCCCAGCGATTGCTGCTAGTTTAATATGCATGAAAAGAGCATGATTTAATTTACATTATTATCCTGCGGGATTATACTGTCTCAAGCCCCTTAGCAGCTGTGTCTAGCCCAAGTCCTTACAAATTAGGCAAAACAAGTAAATTGGGCAATTGCCACAATAAATCAAGTTCACAAAGTTTCTCAACTGAAGAAATGCTAAGAGATGAATAGAGGTAGAGATAGAGATAGAGATAGAGATAGAGATAGAGATAGAGATAGAGGTAGAGGTAGAGACATTTTTATATGTATATAAGTAGACATATGTATGTATATATATTCAGATTAGTTTAAATCTTGTGGCAGTTAGTTTATCAGCATTTACTTAAACTGCTCAATGAAGAGATTTATAATTATTTAGGCTTAGGTGGAATACTTATGGGAGAGAGATAGCAATAGGTTGAATGAGGAATATATGAATATTTTGTGATTATTATGCAGCAAAACTTAACTATATTAATTATCTAAACTTAATAATTATGCTACTATAAATATTAAACTTCTCATAGTTAAAATTTCAATAGTCTTTTCTGCCTTTTACATAATATTGTTCAGTAGCTTTATAAATTTGTTTAACAAGTTCAGTGAACGGCGCTGAAACCAGTTTCATTAGCCATATTTATGCTAGTTTTAGTATTGGCATTAAAAAAAAAAGCAACAAAAATTATGATACTCTGCAAAATTTAATTGTTGAAACGTCAAAAAAGTTTTCACAAAATCGAAATGGAAAATTCGGAACAGCTGGTCGTAAAAACAGCTGCAATTGGCTGGCGCTAGCATCAAGCAGACGACGAATATAATTTCCGAATATAGTAAAAAAAAAAAAAAGAAAAAACAGTAAAGTAAAATAAAAGCTGAATAAAAACAAAACAGTTTCAACTACTTCGTGAAATGTCAGCAGAATGTCCTCAATGTCCTCGCTGGCTACGCAGCTTGAAAAAAAAACTTTAATTCATGCACATTAATTCGCCAGCTTAAAAAAAAAGGTGGAAGAAGAAGAAGAAGCAGCAGCAGAATGAAATGGAAGAAAAACTGTGGCACTTGAAATTCTTTTCAACTGTCGCACTTGACGACACCTTCCAGCGATTGTTGTTGTTGTTGTTGTTGTTGTTGTTGTTGTTGTGGGTGTTGCTAAACGTTTGTCTCAACTTTTGCCAGGCAGGCAGCACTTGGCCAAGCTAAATTAGTTTAGCAGCATGCACGAAATGTGCGAAAACTTTCAACCTGTGACTGACTTAATGAGGCTGGCCCCCTCCACCCTCCACGACGAAGGGTTATACCTTTGTGCCCATCACATACACACACACATGCAGGTAGGAAACTCATGCATATACATATGCAGCGAGTTGAAAGGTGACTGTACACCTGCAACACTCGAGCGGTTGACACACTTTGTTAACAAGACACTTTAACAGAACCCATGTGCCCCAAACCGCAGCGCCAACCACAGTCCCAAGCGCCCATCTCCCACCCACCACCTCCCACTCACATTAAGTAGTTGCCTAAATGAAGTTTTCACCTCTAACTCCATCAGTTTTATTGGCGCATTGTACAACCTACGCACATTTCATTTGATATTCTTTTGCTGCCGCTGCCCAGAACTCTGCGTCAGGTGCTCAGGTCAAGCTGTCAAGGTGTTGCTTGAATGGGGTGAAGGCTGCTGCCTATAGCTGCTGCTCCTGCCTTTACCGTTCGCCAGTCGCCGTTGTGGTCGTTGTCAATGCATAATGTTGTAAAGTAGCTCATGCATAAACCAGTTCGTTAAAAATTTAGCTGCTCCCTTTCAAAGAGGCGCTGCGAGAGATAGAGAGAGAGAGAGGGAGGGAGAGCTGTTGGCTGATAAACTTTTACACTGATAACTAACGGCAGGTGCAAGTGGGCGTAAAAAGGCAAAAACTCATATTTACATATATACACACAGAGACACACACACACACACACACTTACACACACATATGCAGCTACTGCTAACTGTACGTGATTTGCGTGCGTTATGATCCAGCAACAGATAGATGAGCTCTTTGAGTGCTACAGCTAAAAAAGAAAGAGAGAGAGAGAGAGAAAAAAAAAACAGAAGCAAACTGGGCCTCGCCCCTGGCCACTTGCTTCCCTCTCAGCTTTGGCCTGAAAAGTGTTTTTTTTTTTGTATCTGCATTTACCCTAATGCCAATGGCTCCAGCAGGGCGCGTGGACACTCGAGACTCAGGTTGTTCAGGCCTTGTACGGCGAACTCATTTAAATGTAAATGATTTTGTATTTTCAATTAGCATTTCATCTGCATAGAGCTAGACAGGAAGAGAGGAAGAGAGAGAGCGAGAGAGACGTCTAGAAATTGCTTGACCTTTGGGCACGCCCACACGCTGAGCCGTAGCTGAAATTTTATTGAAATTGATGAGCAAAATGCGAGCGTATTAAAATTAAAGCGCAAAAAAAAAGAGAAGAAAAACAAAATATTTTCTACCTAATGAACGCTGCTGGAGTGGCAAAGAGCAACGCCTCAAGGCGTCAGAGAGAGAGAGAGAGGGAGAGGGAGTGAGGGCTGTGTGAAATAAAACACCATGAAAATGAAAATGAAAATGAAAAGCAAATAAGTGCTGAAGCTGAGCTGAGCTGAAAGGCATGAAAAAACGCTTGAGGTGGTCAGTTTAGAGTGGGTCAACCTGAAGTACAGCTAAAGAACTGTGTCACAAATATCAAGCAAACATGTAAGCCAGCTAAATGGACAGATTAAGAGACCTCCATTAGCTTAGCCTGGTTAACTGTGTGCGCTGTGCGCTGAGAGCATCCTTCAACAAATCGCTGTGAAAATCCCGTTTGAATACGCCACTGGCATTTGAATGAGCGATGCCAAAACGAATGCCAAAACGAATCATCAAATGCCATTGAGTTAAATCTAGCTATGGCAACATTCCTGTGGCATGCAATCGACTGCATAATACTCTGTACAAAGCGCACTCTGCAGTTCTGCTGTTGGGTGTGCACGACTGCCTGCATGCTCTGCCGACTCGCATAATGATAATGAACTCGCTAGGGTTCAAAGGACGCGCCAGCAGTGCGAGTGTATTGGCTTCTGACTTGCCCTGTTCTCTTCTTCTTCTTCCTCTTCTTCTGCTTCTTTTTTTTGTGGTATTTTTTATTATTTAGTTGCTGCATGCAAAACTCCACTGGAGACTCCGTCGTTGTCGCTTTGTTTGACGCGAAATTTCTTTGTTGTCTGTGCCCTGAGCTGTGCGCCGCCGCCGTCTCCTGCTCTGCTCGGCTCTGCTCTTCTCTGCTCTGGCGCCTTCTTTCTCTCTTCCGGCAGAGCTTTTAGTTTGCTTCCTTCCGTGCTGCGCCATATTTAACTCGTTTTATCTCGCGTCCCGCTCATTATGACTACGGACAGACAACTGAAGCAGGAGTGTGCTTTGTATATTGCTATCTCTTTTACACTCATAAATATATGTATGCTGCTACTCTGGGTATCACATTATTAAGTGCCAAACGATAAAAATTTGGTTTTAATCGTTGAGCAGCGGGAATTAAATGAATATATATAATCACACACACACACACATACACTTACACTTTATTTATGTGCAATTAACGTTATAATAGTTATAATTATTTGCATTGTTATCTGCATTTAGCGTTCGTTAGTTAAAGCCAAATCAAATTTATGCCGCATCGACTGCAGATAAAAATAATGCAAATTTATATTTGACAAGTTGGAAAATTTGCATTTAACATAGTTAGAGAGAGAGAGAGATGCGGGTGTAGATTTTAAGGGTTCACGAAAAAGGTCACCCACCTCTCCCTCTCTCTCTCCCTCCCCCTCCCATTTTTGCTGTCTGTCTCTTTCGTATTTCATTCCATTTACGACACTTTCGTACACGAATAAACAATTTAAAAAGCTGACATAATGCCAGCATTAAAAGACAAAACCGACAGCGAAAAATGGCAAACATTTGTGGTAAAAAGCACGCGTTAAAAGCAACAACAACAAGAAGAAGAAGAAGAAGAACCAGCAGCGAAAATAAATGAATGAATGAGAAAAATGCCATAAATTTGTTTTTGGCTGCAGCTTTAAACAAAAAAAAATAAAAATCAAAACCTAAAAAAAAAAATAAAAGACAATCACAATTTTTGTCAATTGCTTGAGAGATTCATTTGAATATATTCATACGTATATTCGAAATTGTTGCGGTAGGTTTACCATTGCCACGCCCACACGCCCATAGCCATTTGTTGGCAAGCAGAATTTATCGATTTTGCTGCTGCTGTTCACATTGATTGATTATCCATATTTTTTGTGCTTTGTATTTTTTTTTTTTTTTTTTGTTGCTTTGACAAATTTGATAAATTTTTGCCTCGCTCTCGTTGCCAAGTCATGTCGAGTGCTCAATAAAAAGAGCAGCCAAGATGTCGTCTCATGCTCTGTTCCTCATTTTTTTTTTGTTTTGAGGCTCATCTTGGCAATGACCCAGACCCCATCCAATTGGTTGGCTTGCCTGATGACACTTGAATACGACCCAGAGCAGAGCACGCGCAGCTCGTGTTCGATCGACTCGATAAAGTTGAATGAATGAAAATTGTTGTGTTCAATTTATCGCTTAGTTTTTCTCATTTGCCAGCCGAGCAGGAGGCGAGGCGAGCGGAGTGGAGTGGGAGTGGAGTCAAGTGGCATTCGAATAGCTGCAAATATCCATTTAATGACTTTGACTATTTGAAACGTGTGATACGAGTAGGTTTCAGTTGCTACTGCTGCTACTCCTGCTCCTGCTACTCCTGCTGCTGCTCCAACTGCTGCTCCAACTCCTGCTCCTGCTTCTCCTCCTGCTGCTATTCTGCTGCTGTTTCAACTCCTGCTCCTACTCCTGCTGCTGCTCCAACTCCTGCTGTTGCTATAACTGCTGCTCCAACTCCTGCTCCTGCTGCCACTCCTGCTGCTGCTCTAACTGCTGCTGCTACTCCTGCTCCTGCTGCTACTCCTCCTCCTGCTGTTGCTCCTGCTGCTGCCCCAGCTCCTGCTTCAACTCCTGCTCCTGCTCCTGCTCCTTCTCTTGCTCCGTCTCTTTTCACATATCAAATTAGCCTGGCCATTGCATTTGAATGTCATGGCTAATTGAATTAGCTTCTACTCCACTGTCAGCGCAATTTAAATGAATTGCAAATTCTGCTGAATTATGGATAAAATATTACATTTATTATATGCGGTTTATATATGACATATTTTTATATTTTACTTTCAATAGAATTATGTAATATACATACATACATATACACATATACGTATGTATATATAACTGTATATGTATATTCACATTTATGTGTCAAATGTCAAATGTTTTTTATGGCCGCTGCATTTGCCTGCGCGATACGGGTTAATGCAAATGTTCTTTTAATGTAATTATTTAAAGCATTTAGTCAACGGCCCAATAAAAAAGAAACACGGGAGCAGCAACAACAACAACAACAGCAACAGCAACAAAAATATTAATAACAAAGGCAATTAAACAATGTGATTAATGCACGAAAATCCATTATGAAGCTGTAAAAATGAGGCATAGCCGACTGCAGTTTACTTGTTTACAAATGAAAAGCTTGGGAATAATTTATAAAATATTTATTAATATTTATATTATTTTTTATAAATACATATTTTTAATATTTTTTTATAAATATTTTTTGTATTTTTTTATAAATATTTTTAATATTTGTTTATAAATATTTTTAACATATATATTTTTTTAATATTTTTAAATATATATAAAAAAAACTTAGAACTCTTTAAGAAATTGGGAGAATATTTAATATTTATTAATATAAATCTTTTCGTATGGCAACATTGCATAACTTAAGGCATTTATTTATATAGAGCTGAGCTGAGATGAGCTTCGGTAGCCGAAATGCTGTGATAGCTATGGGTTCCTTTGATAAACCTCTTTTCCATTGGGTTCAAGTATAAATAATTTATAAATATTTGAAATATTCGCAATTTTACTCTCATATATCACTCTGGCTCTGGTTTCAAAGGGCGCAGTCACGAATATTGCGCCAATATGCTCTGCTTACAACTTGTGGTAGAGCTAAAAATATATTGAAAGCTGGTTGCCAACGCAACGTCAGTCAAGGGGCCGAGCGGCAAACCTTTTTGTTTTTGGGGTCAACCACATACACACACATAAACATATGAATGGATATATATATATATATATATACAGAATATTGTTTACATATCGATGTATAGAGGCTGTTTGGGTATACAGGGCGTATGGTTGATATTCTGGTTGTTGTTGCTGCTGTTGTTGCTTATTCATGCATATGCATATGTCGGAAATTGTAACGATTATACGCCGGACACACACAGGAAACGGCGTAAATCCCCCCTTTAACACATTTAACCAATTCAGTCATAGACTATTGCTCTCTCTCTCTCTCTCTCTCGCTCTCGCCTTTAAGCCATCGAACATTATTAGCGTTTATGGGAGCTCGGCTCATCAGATGCGTGTCGCAACATTTAATGTTGTTTCGTTGTCATTTGCTGTTTAATGAAATTTAAAATACGCCAGCTTCTCAAGTGGGGCCTTGTCGTTGATTCTTATAATGCATTTTTAATTAAAGCAAATAGGACGAAGATAGATTGCAGACATAAATCAGTTGTGAGCGCCGCGCAGTGAAATTGAAGCCAAACAAAGTCATTAAAAGTTTTGCCGTGACTTTTGCAGTTGAAGTCTAGAAAACTTTGCCAGCCAGCAAAACTGATGCAGTTACTCGAGTGAGTGATAGGAAAAGACAGAGACAGAGATAGTGAAATGCATACATATATCTGTATATATTAGAAAGAGGCAGAGTGAGACCAAGAGAGAGAGAGAGGTAGCTCCTTGTATTTGCATCTGAAGGTAAAACTCCGCCCACCTCCGTTTGTTGAGCTGAGAAAGCAGCTCATTATAAATTTGTTGATGCTGCATATCTGGAGCTCTGGCTATGGCTGTGGCTTCACTGCCTGGCAGGATGTGCTGCAGCACATCGTTTCCTGCCAGCTGCTTCTGCACGAGGTCCTGCTGCCTTGGCCATATCTATAGCATTTTATGCAACAGCAGCATCAGCAGAAGCGAACACCATCTCTTTGGCATTTCATTCTCGTCGTCGTCGTCGTCGTTGGTTTTAGCTATGATGCGGGTTTACGAGCTCCAGGAACTTGTCTAAAAATCACGCATAATTTATTTACCATAAACAAGATGAAGAAACAAGCAAAGTCAAAACTGAGGGTGGTCGCAACGGGGCTGTCCTTGGCAGGACGGACGGACGGACGGTTGGTTGCTTGAAGCTCGTTAATGTTGCGAAAAGTTGTTGCCTGTCATCGTTTCACTTTGCCACATGTGCGGCTGCAATATAAAGTATACGCAGAGATTGGCTGGCTCGCATTGCTGTTCAAATTATGATGATGATGATGCTGATGATGATGATACTGCCGCAGAATATGCAACATTGAAATACAACATACAAAATGCAAGCGTTGTGAAAAATTGAAAGAATGAAACAGAAACAGCAGCAGGAGGGGGAGGGGGAGCTGGGGTGCTGTTGGTAAACGAGCTGAAACTAAAAAGCGAGCACAGCAATAAAAATCGTTTTATCTTCATTAGAGGCTGAATGGATAAAAAAAAATAAAAATAAAACAGCCAGCAACACTCACACACACTCAGAGAGCTAAAAGGATTTCAGTGTGGATAACTAAAGCCTGATCATCCAATAATATACCTTGCTGAAAGCTCAGACGGATCACTATTACGAAAATTGGGTCACACACACACAGGAAAAGAGAGAGAGAGATAGAGAGAGAGGGGATGAACTCCGCAAGCCACCAACCCACTCAGACAACAAGCTAAACAACATGAAGCATGAAGTCTCTGCATGCATTGAATAATAAATGCAATGAAAATAAAAATAAAAACTCACCAAAGAATACTGAAGCGAGCGAGAGAAAATAAAAATAAAAGAGAAATAAAAAGAAAAATAAACACGTATAAAAGTTCTAGGTAGAGTCCGCTCGACTAGGAAATGCTCTGCTTGAAGCAGCAGAGAGCATTCCCATTGGTCACTTGTAACGAGCTCTGACTAACAAGAGCAAGAAGAGAAGTGCAGAAGATCATTAAAGTTGTCTATGTGTATGCAGCAGTTCTCATTTGGCAAGTGTATTTAGGTAAAACGAAGCTAGCATACTCACAGCAGCAGAGAGCGTCACTTGCAGCTCGACTGCAACGAGCGCTACCTGTCGTCGAACTCAAACCTTTGAGAGCGACAGTGAGTGCTTGAGTAAAAGTGGCCGTATATAAAAGGGCAGCAGCTGTAGCAGTTCGTCAGTCTTTCAGTGGTCAGCGCAAGTGAAGCACAGTGTGTGGTCGATCAGCTAAGCATTCAAGACGACGTAGAGGCATTACGTAGAGGCATTACGTAGAGGCATTACGTGGAGGCATTACATGGAGGCATTACGTAGAGACATTACGTAAAGGTATTACGTAGAGGTATTACGTAAAGGTATAATTTTTTTTTTTTTTTTTTTTTTTTAATGTTTATATTTTATTAACAAGTTTTCTGCTGCCATAGTGGCAACTTAATCTACATAGAAATTAAATAGAGGAAATACTTAGAAGAAAGTGGGAATACTTAGCGGAAATACTTGGATGAAATACGTAGAGGGAATACTTAAAATAAATAGACAGACGAATAGTACTTTTTGGTGTCTGCCACGCCTCCTTCTAACTGTTACATACATTACAGCAAAACCAATATACCCTGTTTTCACATTTGCAATGTGTTGAGGGTATATTGAGATAAAATGCTTGATGCTGGGATAAATGGCAGATGCATGTAGACACGAACAGGAACTGCAGCACCTCAAGGATAAACAGTTGAGCCACCAAGTGGATACATGCAGGTGCTGCTGCTGCTGCTGCTGCTGCTGTTGCTGCATGTGGGCGGGCAAACAAGTTAAGGGGCTGCAGCTAGCCCCCCAAAAGCAAACGAAGCGCAGCTCGGCGCTTAAGTGAAATGCAATAGCAGTTAGAGCAGACCGGAGCACGGCATGAATCCGCATGGCATGGTGTCTACAGCTACAGTTACATCTATAGATAGATGGGATAGACGACTAGGCCAGTCAATGTAAACACACATGGCAGTTAGCCTTCGCTTGCCCGTTTGCCGTTTACGATTCATTGAGGGAGGGCAAAGGTTAAACCCATTTAAGCGACAATTGAGCGCAATTAAGGCGAGCGAAAACACTGAAATCATTTTAGATGTTAACTGCCATATAACGGCCGACCAAATGACTATGATCATTAAGCGCTAATCATGAGGATATCATATAGTTATGCAGCGAAATTTTCAGCCAATTCGAAATCAATCATGGAAAGGTCATTGAATTTGGATTGTGAAAAATGAAAGAGGATTTTCTATTATAATTCAAATAGAAAATGAAAATTGTTTTAGATATCAGTGAATGACTGAATATGAATATGAATTGAATATGAATATGAATAGTCTTAGTAATGCTTTAAGCTTAAGGTCAACTATGACTTATATAATAAAATCATCTCAAATCTGACTTTCTACTGCTCTTAAATATACTTTCTGGCTGCTTCATTAATATTGCAAACATTTTCATATCAATTCTTATCAATATGTGCATCAATTCTTATCTTTAAAGTTAACAGAGTTCGTTCAAGGTTCAGCTTTTTATTGCTGCCTCCAAATGCCAGCTGACTGCATGAGAAAATTAACTTTATATATATATTAACAGCTGAGCCAGTATTTCGGTAATTGTTTTTAATTATTGCCACACGTTCGACAGCTGTCAGATGACAAATCATATTCTATAGAACAACAGTTGTGTAGTAGGTAAAGCTGACTTATGATTAACGCATATAATATCACACTTGTGCCGCTGCCTAATTATTAATTAATTGAAAAGTTGTCTACTTGAATTTATGAAATTAAAAATCGATTTTTCTATCCACTTGAATCAGAAAAGCAATTAAATTTCAATGAAGGTCTGTGCGGAAAGTATTTTAATATACTTGATAGACTTGCAAAGCTTTTGTAGAATACAGAAATGCATGTAGAATATATATGTATGTATGTATATATTATATATATACATATATGTATATATATATGCAACACGCATTGTTTTATGTGGCTGCAATTTCAGAGAGAAAAGAGAGAGGTAGAGAGTGGAAGAAGAAATAAAAACCAGAAAAAATTTATTGAAAATATTTGCATGAATGAAGTTGTACAATGGGCACACACACACACACACTTACGGCAGGTGTGTGCAAATATGCAGATGCGCAGCCAAAGGTAGAGTATTGAAAATCGGGCATTGGCGGGGGCGGAATGGAATGGAACGAAAGTCGAGCAACTTAACGAGCCGCTGCACACAGATTGCTTCTGTGTTTTCTTGCGCATTTGCGAATGCACATTTTGATTAATGCTTGTTTTTTATCTCTCTCACTCACTCACTCTCTCTCTCTTTCTCTCTTTGTTACTCTTTGCAGGCGAAACGAATCCAGAGCAATGAGCTGGCCGCCATCAAAGTTATTAAACTGGAGCCCTCCGACGACATACAGATCATTCAGCAGGAGATCTTCATGATGCGCGACTGCCGGCATCCGAACATCATTGCCTACTATGGCTCCTATCTGCGGCGCGACAAATTGTGGATTTGCATGGAGTATTGCGGCGGTGGCAGCCTGCAGGATATCTATCAGGTGACCGGGCCGCTGACAGAGCTGCAAATCGCCTACATGTGCCGCGAGACACTGAAGGGCCTGGAGTATCTGCATCAGAAGGGCAAAATGCATCGTGACATCAAAGGCGCCAACATTTTGCTAACCGAGAATGGCGACGTGAAGCTAGCGGACTTTGGTGTCTCGGCGCAGATAACAGCCACAATAAACAAGCGAAAGAGTTTCATAGGTGAGTGTGAAGTAGAAGAATACATATGATATGTTATATATGGAATGATATGAATATTTATAATATAGAATACTATCTATATATTCTGAAATAACCCAAAAACGTTATACTTAATATACGTATTTTTTAGCTTTAATTTAAGTATAGACTCATCATCAAAATCTTCAAGATAAAGTCCAACAATATGTGATTAACCAAGTTTCATTTGTGCATCGCACACGCTGCGTATGCGTAATATAATTGTCTAACTATTCCGCTCGATGCAATCAGAAAGCTAATAGCTTGCATTATGTTTGTCTAATGCATAAATAAATTAAATAATAATCATATAATGTTTATCAAATATCAAATTTGTGTGCAAATATGCAGTTAGCGCACGCTGCGTATGAGTGATGTCGTTATTTGGTTTGCATTCAAATTGAAGCACTTAACACATATAAATATATGCAATACTTGTTGCCCAGCATAACAGAATTGCATAATTTACTTTGCAGAACTTTATCAATTCATAATTTGTTTGTAAATATTCCAAGTATTATTTAGATACGCTGCGTATGCGTGATATTGCAATTGGCCCAAGGCGTTTTCGCAGCGTTTTATTTATTTATGCACTTGAATAGAAATTTGCACAGGACACAGCGCCTAGTTGTTGTTGTCGGTTGTCGGTTGTCTGTTATCTGTTGTTGTCTGCGTTGCAAATATTGGCTGCTAACAAATGCGCAAACTGTTGCAACAGCTGCGACGCTGCTGCTGTGCGGCACACGATTTATGCAAATGGAATAGAGGCGATTTTTATGACTATGTGCAGATGTACCAAAAATGTATGCGAATAATATTTTGGCATTATTTCCACAACAACAAATATGAGCGATGGAGCGAACGAAAGACAAGCTGGCAGAGGGAGAGAAAGAGAGAGAGAGAGACAGTGAGACATGCTGCATCGATTTGGCTTAAGTGTTTATCATTGTGTAGAAATGCAGAAGCAGACATGCTCACACAGAAAGTGAGAGAGAGAGAGAGAGTGGGGGAGAAAAGGACTCTTTGACAGGATTCTGACAGTAACCGCAATTGCTTTTCACGCTTTTAAACACTTACACAACAGCAGTGCCAAAACAAACAAACAGACAAACAAATAAGCATGAAGAAAGAATAGAGAGAAAAGAATAAGAAGAAATTATATGCGCTGAATGATAGACTAGCAAATACTACGTACTTTATTTAAAAGTCTAACAGAAGAAACAGCAATTAAATGTTGAGAGAGAGAGAGAGTAGCAAACAATGGAAAATGAAATAAATTGCCAAGAAAAATAAAGAACTCAACTGAGCTGAAGTAATGAGAATAATAATGTGCTGGGTTTAAAACAATAATAATCGCTTGAGTAAAAAAAAAAGTGCCAAACGCACAGCAGAGCGAGCGACAAATTGAAACTGATTTAGAGAAGAATGAAAGAGAGAGAGAGCGAGAGAGAGTGAGTGAATAATTTAAAGAATTCAATTTAAAAACGAAAATATCAAGTGCAGACATGGCCCAACCTAACATGAGCAAGGACAACCAACAACACGAGGGCGACAGGCAGCCAGGCAGCCAGGTAGACAGAGGTAGTTAGGCTGGCAGGTGGGTGGATGGACAGTTAACGATTCAAGCATTGTTAGCTGCCCGCTGTGCGCTGCGGCTTCAGCTGCCATTGAGTTTTCATTTTGTTGCCGAACTCAGTGGGCAAACGAATGTAATTTCTTAAAAATGTCCCTTTTGGGGCTTCTGGACTTGGAGACTTGGACTTGGTCTTGGTCTTTTGTTGAACTGGCAAGAGTCCGGTCTTGCATGAGTGCCACTGTCTAGCTCTCTCCCTCTCACTCACTCACTCATAGATTCCTTTTAAGCAGCTTTCAGCTCAAGGCAAACGAGATGTGCAAGGCTTCGCTTTAAGGCTTAAGCAACGGGTTGTATACGTAATTTATATGTAAATATTTACTTATCAGGCAAGCGTGCAGCAAAGATGAAAGTCTGTAAGCCTTGTCAATCTTATTATAATTCCAAATTTAGAAAATTCTTCTCACACACACATGCGCACAAACCTGAGACTCTGAGCGCAAATCAAGCGAATCTCTGGCTATTGGTAAACTATGTAACCGCAGTGGATGAGTAGGCTTTTGTTTTTGGTCAGTTTGAATCAGTTGAGTGTGCGCTGGGCCTCTCAACAGTTAATTAAGTTCTTGAATACCCGGCGAGTGCACTTAATAAAAAGGAAACTTTGCTGACTTCTGACCGTTTGAAGGGGGCGTTAATTAAATTATGACAGCTGGCCCGCCCCATTCGCATTTGCTTTAAGAAGTCAATAAAGCGTAGAGCGCAGCAGGAAGCGGAGTGAAGTTGACATTTAAGTTGTGATTGCAATAAAAACCCAAAGACGTCGACGTCGACGAAGACGAAAAAGGTTTTATGTCAGCAGGGATTTATGCAGAGAGCCTGGCCTGATATCCTGGCCTTGCACAACGCTGGGTTTAGTTCTTAATGCGTTCGCTGATGTCGTAAAAAATCTCAACGCTTGCGCATAAATTTCGAGATTTGACAGCATTCGAGCTCGTTTCATCCAAACAATTTGTCGCTAATTGTAAGTCCGTTAATTTGTTTGATTTATGTTGTCTATAAAATCTACTGCAAAAGTCATTAATAATATTGAGTAATGCCTGTAGATGGACACTAATCGTTTTTATTCACGCTCCCTGTGCGAATTAACGATTCCGTTTAATCAGTGGAGGGAGGGAGAGAAGGGGATAAAAAGAAACAATCTCTCACATGTCAATAGCTGTGGCAGCGACCCAATGAGTGTCAGGATGCTGCAAATGACAAACAGACAGAGAGAGGGAGAGAGAGAGAGGGAGATAGACAGACAGCGCAAAGGGCATATGTAAGCGAGATGCAGACGATTGTCTCCTGAGTGTCTGCCTCGTGTCTGTGTGTGTATGTGTGTGTTTGTAGTTGTGTCTGCAGTTGGCAAACAATGTTGACTGTCGCTCAATGTTATCATTTCGAGTGCTGCTTCAATACACGACATTGTTGCTGTGACAAACACACATATATATCTTGTTCTGTCTGTCATAGTGTCTGCATATGAAACCGCAAACAGGACAAATAAAAAAGGCACACACACAGACACACACACACACATAAATAGCATCTCTAACGGCTGCTGCAGAACAACGGCGACTGCTGCCAGCTAATGTCTTATCATTTAATAAAAATAATCAAACAGCGTGCTTATGCCTCCGTTTAGTATCACTTAAAAGTCAGCTGCAACCAACGACACTCAGCGCCATCAACGGCAACGTCTGGCCCATTGTCACCTACTCTCTGTGCAGTGGCAGAGGCAGTGGCAGAGGCCGAGCTGGCAACAGCCGTGTCTACATGCAATAAAGCCAAATGTGTTTCTCGACTCGGCTCAAATCTGACACACTCGCCCACTCTCTCTCTCTCTCTTTCTCCCTTTCCCTTTAGTCCCTCTCCTTTCTGTCTCAAGTGCTGAAACTATTTGCCCTTTTGCCTGCGGTTGATGGAGAGTAACGAACTCCTTGTTTTCAGTGTGTCTCCTCTCTTTTTGTTGAAGCGCAACTGTTAGCAGTCTTCTCTCTATTTCCCTCTCTCTCTCTCTCAGCATCACTCGCTTTTACCATTCTCAATGTGTCTATCTTTGTACTATGTCTATCTATCGCTTTATCTTAGAGTTTCCCTCTCTCTCCCTACAAATCTTCCTCTCCCTCTCTCTATTTTGTCCATCTCTCGCTCTATTTTCATTAGAGAGGATCAATTAATTGTGCAACGCTCGCAGCAGACATTCAATTAACGGAATTGCTGTCACTTTTGTGTCCTCATCGCTCACATTTTAATTAAATTGTGCGCCAACTGTGGCCACTGTTGTCACATTTCATTCTGACTGCGAAATTGTGGAATGTGGCATGCCCCAATCTCAATTAAAGCATTCTCTCATTTTTACCTCTGCTGGTGTTTCATTGCAACAAAATGCATAAAAATATATCAAATAATTTAATGCCAACTTAAAGGTAGACATTAGTCAGTGTATATGCCAGTCAGGCATACCCTAATATAAACTAACATTAAGCTAACTCATATTGTTTGCTATGCCTTAGCTCATCCACATTTCTTCTTCTTCTTCTTCTACTGCAGGCACGCCCTACTGGATGGCGCCTGAGGTGGCCGCCGTGGAGCGAAAGGGCGGCTACAATCAACTCTGTGATATTTGGGCCTGCGGCATTACGGCAATTGGTGAGCAGCATTCCTCATTGACAGTTTCAAATTGATTGCATTTCATTCAATGTTTCCCTCTCTCTCTCTCCTTCTCGTTTAGAACTGGCTGAACTGCAGCCACCGATGTTCGACTTGCATCCAATGCGCGCCCTGTTCTTGATGTCGAAGAGCGGCTTTAAGCCGCCGTCATTGAGCAACAAAGAGAAGTGGAGCCCAACGTTTCACAGCTTCATCAAGACCGCACTGACAAAGAATCCAAAGAAGCGACCAACCGCCGAGCGGCTGCTCCAGCATCCCTTTGTACAGAGCGAGATGCCGCTGCGTGTGCCCAAGGAGCTGCTCCAAAAATACCAGAGCCCCCATACGCAATACTACTATCTGGATGGAGACGAGGAGGTAAACACTGTCCCAGCGAAAACGGACTGTGCTCCCGGAATGCCTTTTGCCACCTTATTTCATTTTTTTGTTGGTGCCTTTTCTTACGTAATTTATTTGCGCTTTTAGCGCTGCTTCGCTGCCTGCTGCCTGCTGCCTCCTGCCTCCTGCCTGCCCCAGTTATATTTACTTAGTTCGCCACAATGGCAGCAAGTCTGGAAGATTTAGTGGCCCATTAGACACCTTGAATCCTAATTTAAGGGCTCGACTACCCGAGGCAGTTGCCCTAATCATTTTCGCTACGCCACAAAATCAATACGCGCTGAGTGTGCAGAGTGCAAGCGAAGGAGTTCTTAAATGGGCTAGGTTAAGGAGTAAACTCTGCACAGGGCTCAAGAGAAACTAAGAAAATCATACATAACTCAATATTATAGGACTTAGAGTTATAGTAGTAGAAGTAATAGTTATAGTAGTAGGACTTATAGTTATAGTAGTAGGACTTAGAGTTATAGTAGTAGAAGTAATAGTTATAGTAGTAGAAGTAATCTTATAGTAGTAGGACTTAGTTATAGTAGTAAGAGTAATACTTATAGTAGTAGGACTTATAGTTATAGTAGTAGGACTTATAGTTATAGTAGTAGGACTTATAGTTATGCTACTACTATAACTATAACTATAATATTTATAGTAGTAGGACCAATAGTTGTAGTAGTAGGACTTATACTTATAGTAGTAGGACTTATAGTTATAGTAGTAGGACTTATAGTTATGCTACTACTATAACTATAACTATAATATTTATAGTAGTAGGACCAATAGTTGTAGTAGTAGGACTTATACTTATTGTAGTATGACTTATAGTTATAGTAGTAGGACTAACTCGATTAAGGTAACCGATGAGCTGTTTAAGTAACCTGCCCTGACTTTCAATCTCAATTAATATTGATACTTAAACCAACTTTCATACTTCTGCTTGATCCAAAAGCCTTAAAAAACACAGCTGCAATATACCCTAACTTTTATTGAATTTTAGTCCAGCCTTGACTTGTGACTTAAATTCAGCTTAATATTCATATTTCTGTTCAGCTTTATTTCTTTTATTCATTGTCCATTCAAACTTAAACTCCAACGGATTTTCGTATATTTGTACAACTTCTTCTCTCTAAGCCATTCCCAACTTTAATATACCCTAACTTTAATTGATTTGCCTAGAGAAATAAAAATACATATTTATAGTTAATATTAGTTTAGCAGTCGAGCAGTTGAGTTACCTGGAAGCTGGTTTAAATTAAATTTTAAATCAAAATGAACTTTTATAATCTTGAAGAGATTTGGTTTAAGCATTAATCTGCTCGTCGTCGTCGTCGTCGTCTAGACGGATTCTATGGGGCTCCATAAAGCCGTGTCTAACAAATGCAAATTTAATGAAGGACCAATTTAAAAAGTCATTTGTGTATGTGTGTGTGTGTGTGTGAGGATGGATGTGCCTGTAGGCGGCATGTCAATTCATAAATCTTCAATTTGTTTGGCTGTTTTGCAAAAACTTTGCGCTGTCAGTCACTGTCCGAGGCGAGGCGCCTACTTAGAGCTCCTCGCAGTCAACTTGCATTATATACATACATATATATCGTATATATACATATATATGCAAATTTTACTTAGTGCCAAGTTTCGTTATGGCCAAGCGTAACGCATGGCTCAGCTCAGCTTAGCTCTTTACCCTGAGCAGAGGGGTTTGGGCAGGGGGCAGGGGCAGGGGCAGACGAATATGATTTTGATTTATGAGATTTTATCGTAAGCTGAAAACTTTGTCACCGGCAACTGTCCAAGCGTACCACAGTCCCAGCGTCTGTCATTAAAACTAACTTTGACTTACGCCACATTCTCCACCTGCTCTAACACTCTCTCACTCTCTCTCTTCCTCACTCTCTTATAGACGGTGGCCGGCGTACCGCAGCGAATTCCCAGCAAAATGACGTCGCGTGCCAATGGGGTTCCGGCGCAGAACCACACGCTCAAAACAGGCAAGTTAAGAGGCCAGAAAAATGGCTAAAAAGAAAATAAAACAGAGGAAATTAAATATATTATTAACATTTTCCATTTGCATTTCGCAGGCATGACGACAAACTCGACGTGGTATGAGCGTTCATCTAGTCCCGAAACGTTGCCCAGCGACATGTAAGTTGGCCCAACTACATTTTTATTTATATATACATACATATATATCTATATGAATCGCAACAATATCGAATTCGCGTTGCCTGAAAACTTTGCTACAGCCTTCCTTTTTTTTTTTGTTTTTGTTTTCATTTGACATCTCTTATTTACCAAGATTCGCATTTGCTAGCTTCTCTTTTGTTAATTACTTCAGTTTATGTCTCATCTATAATTCACACACACACACACACACACATAATCACACAGACACACATCTATACACAGATATTTTGTTAAGTTTGTATTACCCTCTCTCTCTCTCTCTCTCTTTCATTTCTCATTTTTGCAAAGTCTTTTCAAAAGCTGTAATGTAAATTTGCTATTTAAGGGAAAGTTGGAGTCATTTTATAATTATAATTACACTAGACAACAAAGTTTAAGAGCGAATTGAGACCCCAAAAATGCATTTTTCCTTTTTATATATTATGCTTCGTTCAGCTCATGTAAGATTTAGGCTTTGTTTAATTTAAAAACTAAATAATAATTGTTCAGTTTTATCAGGCAAATTTTTGTTTTAATGAATAAATTACAACAAAAAAAGAAATATATAAAAATAATAATATAATAATAATAATAATAATTGTTCTGTTTTATCAGACAAATGTTTGTTTTAATGAATAAATTTAAAAAAAATAAAAATAATAATAATAATTCTTCAGTTTTATCAGGCAAATTTTTATTTTAATGAATAAATTACAAATAAATAAATAAATAACAAGTAAGAAACTTCTAATCGAGACTGCTCGAATAGGAAATCCCCTGAACCCTTCGGATAACTGATATTTTAATTCGCGTCACATACTCTGTCTATAGCATAGACGTGTATAGGCACGCACGCATACAGTACTTGTAAAGAAGTGCAGAAGATCATTAAAGTTGTCTATTTGTATGCAACAGTTCTCATTTGGTATTTGTATTAGGTGAAACGAAGCTAGAATGCTCACAGCAGCAGAGAGCGTTCCCATTGCTCACTTGAAGCTCGACTGCAACGAGCTCTACCTGCCGTCAAGCTCAATATTTGGGAGAGACAGTACGTGTGTAAAAGTGGCCCTATATAAAGGGCAGCAGCTGCAGCATTTCTTCAGTCAGTCTTCAGTCGTCCAGGCCTGGTGGAGGTCAGCGCAATACAGTGAAGTCGAGTGTATAAAGGCGTAGAGGCATTACGTAGAGGAAATACGTAAAGGAAAGACGTAGAGGGAATACTTAGAAGAAATAGACAGTAGAATATTACTAAATCGACTCATCTCGTCACCCTGATCAAGAATATATATACGCTTCCTTCTGCCGGTTATATACATTTCAACAAAACCATTATACCCTGATTTCCCATTTTCAATGGGTTCAGGGTATAAAAATAATAATATTAATAATTATAATAATAATAATAATAACAATAGTAATAATAATAATTATAATAATAATAATGATTGTTCAATTTTATCAGTTTACTTAAAATATTATAAAAATATTTTTATTATAAACCCTTATCGTCAGCCACATTTTGGTAAACTCAATCATGCATATGTCTGTCAATAGTCTGCCATTCGACTTAAACCCTTAAACCCATCTCGAGTGACGCATTTTACATATGTATGTATGTATGTGCTCAACATAATAATCGCATCAGATTAAGCAACTATGCAATTAAAGCGCTCGAGACGAGCTCGTCTAAGATGTCATTGTGGTGCTATTATTTAATTCGCACGTACTCAAGCCCTATCTCTCACTCACTCACTCTCTCTCTCTTTGTCTGTCTCTTTCTATAGTCAAAGCAGCGAGCGACCAAGATGCAGCGGCACTTTTATCATGAACATGTCCTTAAGGTTAGATTGGCTTTTGTGGCGTGCCTGCAACTGCAACTGCTGCTGTAATCATATTTATGCTTGCCACATTTTGTGGCATTGCTGCTGCTGCTGCTGCTTCTTCTGTGCGCATAATGTCATTTAGCTGGCACCAGACGCCGCTTGGCCTTGACTGTGCGCTTGCCTGCCTGCCTGCCTGCTTGCTTGCAACATTTTGGCGGCACGATTTCTGGCCAAGCACGCGCCTCATGCAATTTGCTACACACAGAGACACTCCCAATTTGTTGCACGTTCCCTGCGGAGCTCTGCTTCACACACATTTCTAGTTGAAAGTTTTTCGCGCTCGTCGCTTTGTTAACTCTACGTGCGCTGGCAGCAGCTTCATGAAAAATAATTACTATTACCTGAGCGCACAGAGCTACATAGCTGCCTGTGATGGATGCGTGTTGCCCAGAGTGTGCGTGTGTGTATGCTCGAAAGTATGCTACATAAATGTAATAAGCAGCAACAGCAACATCAAACGAAGAGTCAGCTTCACAACGGCCACGACTTAATGGTCGATATATATGCCTCACGGCGCGACTAATGTCTCTCATCTTTCTCGCCTCACGCACCGCAGTGAAGAAATCAATAAGAAATTAATATACATTACACATACGCCTCGTGGCAGTACGCCAGGTGGCGCTCTGTTGCCATTTGTCATCTGTAAAATGATTATATTGACGACACACTTGTTGTTGTTGTTGTTGTTGTTGAGATGGGCCTCGAGATGTCATCTATGCAGATAGAGCTCGTACCTTTGGCAGGAACCCTTCGATATTCTTGCTCGCCGCCCTTTTTATTGATGGCCATAAAAAGCGACAGTGTCAACTTTTATGTACTGAGAATGCCAAGTGTATTGGCTGTGTGCCACGCCCCCACGTCGCACGCCGCACGCCCAATGGCTCGAATGGCGCCCAAAAAGTTTTTTAGTCCGCCTTTTGCGACACATTTCCAAATTTTGTTTTTCTTTTTGTTTGACTTTTCATGTTGTCGCACTGAAAGCAAGCCAAGAGCAAACAACAAAGGCTCAACAAAATGAGAAAAAAAAATTAAAAATAATAACAACAACAGCACAAGAACAATAAACATCATTAAAGCTGAAAGCGAACCAAATATATTAGCCCATATTTCGTTTCTCCTTTTTTTTCTTTTTTCTTGCTCTCCTTTGTTTTGTGCCTTTGCTGCTTTTTAATAAGGCAATTTTTAATTTTATTTTTTTTTGTATTTTGTATTTTGTTGTTGGGCTAATCCTTGATTGAAGTGCTGGAAAATGTGTTATTAAAACAAATTATGGCTCTTTTTGGAAAATTGGCTAATGCGTTTAATTGGCCGTAACAGCATTTTCTTGCCCTGAATTTGGCCAGCCTTACAGCTTTACATTTCCGACATTTCATTTCAAACAACATTGTACTAAAAATTTAAATTTATTCACAAATTTCGTTCGAGTTTTGCTGTTTCGCGTTTCGCAAGAGTCGAATTTCATTTAATTTGTATTCAAACTGTTTTTTACAACTGTTGCTTAACTCTTTTTAATAATTTTGTTTTTTTGTTTATTTTGATTTTTTGTTTTTGTGTTTTTTCTTCCGCACTGGAAACGTAACAACGATTTTTCTTTGATTTGACAATTTTCTTTTTTCCGTATATTTCTTTTGTGTTTGATTTTTGTAGGAGCCTCTTACAATATATTGATGAGGAACTAAAGTTAAGGTAACTACACCAATAATTTCTTTTGCGAAATGATTTACAAAAAACAAAAAACAAACTATAAAATAAAACTTAGTTTTAGTTGGGTAAATTAGCTAAGCACACACTTAACAAACACAAAACCCAACAAACCCTCAAAGTAACACACATACCTATATACCATATACCATATACCTTATACTAAATATATAGTAGACTTTAAGTTGTACAGCTCAACTAACGGCTAAAGTTTTGTACACTTACACATAGATACACTGAGTCTCCTTAGAGTTCAATTATGCTTCCACTTTCCCCCTTCCCAACCCCCTCTCTCTCTACCCTCTCACTCTGTAACTCATTATCAACTCTGACTGAGTTTTTTCACCTGTTTTTGTTCAACTTTCATTTTGTTCTATTAATTTACTGTTTGTTTTCTTTACAACTTTCTACAGTCTTCAGCGTCGTTTCTCTCCCTCTCTCTCTCCCTATTGTTCCTACTTCATTATGTGCGCTCGTCTTTGCTCTGGGCATTGTCTGTGTGCTAAAAGTTCTACGCTGCGTATACGTAATATACGGCCTTACCTTGCCTTGCAATATATTACGCATACGCAACGTATTCGACTGTCGATACGAACTGACAAATCTTAACTAATTCATGACGAGTTGCGATCACAGAGCCAGTTCGACTTGTCGAAAGGTCACACAGAGCCATGAACCCTTTTTTCACCCCTTTTTCTTCTGTTGGGAGCATTTTTTTTTAGTGTTTATTTATGTGATGCGTGCGCAAATGTTTGTCCGCACATTGCTTTTATAGTTATTATTATGGTTATGACTGTGATGGCCGTTGCCTACTTACCAATGCCAATACGGCCTTGTATATTTTGATTGCAAAATATTACGAAATTCAATTTCTATTTGCCAAAGAACGAGCGAAGAAAGATAGAAAAGAAAAAAAGTAAATAGACATTTGTAAACGTGTAATTATGTTTGGGCAGCTATACTCGCACTCCCTCTCTCTCTCGCTCTCTCTCTCCCTCTCTCTCTCTCGCTCTCCATCTCGCTCTGAAAGCTTGTTAAAATATGCGCACAAGCGTAAATTTGCCATTTTGGTAAATAAGCAATGTAGAGTATATAAACAACAAGCCAGCAGAAACACACACACACACACTCTGTCCATGGCTAAACTAATTGAAGAATTGATGAATTGAGCTGTTGAACATGTTTACAGCCGGAGCCTTTAACGGCAGCAAATTGGACAGGAAGAGCGTTTACCCAAAAACTAATTTCAAATTGAACAGAGCTCAATTTTCACACACACACAAAGAGAGATGGGGAGGGGGGGCAGGGAGAGTGAGTGTGTGTGTGTGTGTGTTTTCCTGCAGCAGCTGCTGAGATTTTTCACTTTCCTCTTGTTTCTTATTTTTTTTTTTTTTTTGCTTTTCTCTCTGTTTGTTTTATGTTTTGCTTTGCTTTGGCTGCATTTGCTGCTTGCATAGAAAATTCAGTTTATTTGGAAAATTTGCTGGGTATTTTATTTTTGTTAAGAATTCAAGAATTAATTTTCTACCATTTGCTGCATGCATGTGTGTGGCAGGGTGTATATATATGTATGTGTATGTGTGTGTGTGTATCTACTCTCCATCACTCACTCCCTGCTACTCCCACTCGCTCTCTATCCCTCTCCCTCTCTCTCTTTCATCTTGTTTTGTATTTTTTGATATATTTTTCTATTTTCTGTGCATTCATGTGCAAGTCAATTTTCTCTATGTATGTGTGTGTGTGTGTTTGTTTTTGTAAACAGTTTTGCAGCTCATGCATAATTTATGGCCATTGCATTAATTTATTTATTTATTTTGGTGGGCAAGATGGGGGCATGGTCGGGGATCAGTTCATCAATTATAGTTGCAAGCAGCCCAAGTCCTATTTATGTCCTTCATTTGCGCGTTGTCAATGCATTTTTTGCACACTAACAACAACAACAACAACTAGAACAGGAGCCAATACTAATACACACCCACACACACGCAGTATTAACTTGTCCGGGTTTGGGGCATGATGTAACAAGTCTAACTCAACCACACACAAAACCCATCCGGCGCCCACCCACTCGTCCAGTTTAGCGCTGCACGCACAGAAACACCACAAACACAACCCACAACCCACCCCACCAACACCAGACCCACACGTACACAAATGGAGCAGCTCCTCCATGCTTAGCTTGGAGCGGGTCTGGCCAACAAGTGAATGATGTTGTGCGTGTTATCAATAAAGAAGCTCAAACACTTTGGCTTTCTTTTTCTTTCTCTTCCAACGCGTCTCTCTCTCTCTCTCTTCCTATCTCTCTCTCTCTCTCTATCTATCTGTCTCGCTCGCTCGCTGTCTATTTCAAACGCTGGGTCGCTGCTCTTAGAGCAACTTTGCCATTGAACGACACCAAAGATTCGGCACTCAGTGCCGAGTATAGCTGCAGCGCTGGAGGCGGAGGCGGCGGGGGCATTGCATCAACAAATGGGGGCTGCTGCGTTGCAGGCGGAGGCGGAGGCGGACTCAGTGGCAGCAGCGGCGGCGGTGGCAGCGGCAGCAGCAGCGTTGGTGGTGGCGTCAGCGGCGGCGGCAGCGTCAGCAACAACTGTGGAGGGCATCATTACCACCACCATCATCATCATCAGCATCATCATCATCAGACCAGTGCAACTGGCAACGGCACCACCACTCAGCACAACCACCACAACCACATCCAGAACCAGAACCAGAACCACAACCACAACCACCATCAGCACCTAAGCCAGCAATCAAACAACGCACTGTCCACGTCCACGTCCAACAGCACCAGCAGCATCAACTGCAACGCCAATCAGAATCCGAATCAGAATCAGAATCTGAATCAGAATTCAAATTTGAATGCCTTGAGCATGTCCGCCTCGCTGGCCTCTATGCCAGGACTGAGTGCCTATCTGGGCATGTCCAACTTGCGCACCACCAGCATTGGCGACGACGACGATGGCGACATCAATCTGGACGTTGACATTGCCATGAATAATGCATCGGCTACTTCTGCTGCTGCTGCTGCTGCTGCTGGTGGCTATGCCGCTGGTACAGCATCTGTGGCTGCATCGTCATCGACATCAGCAATGGGCGCTGGTTGCTCCGCCTCCGCTGCGCATTATTTGCGGCACAGCAGCAACTATCGCTCGGCGGCGGCGGCAGTTTCATCTGCCGCTCAGGCATTGCATGGCATCGACCATGGCTTGCTCTCATCATCATCGCTCGCAAACAGCAGCACAACAACAGCAGCAACGTCATCCGCATCCTTTTATAATCGCTTCCTACTCCTCGATAATTCCAGCGGCGATGCAGTCGGCGGTGGCAGCGGCGTCGGCGGCGGCGGCAGCAGCGGCAACGGCGGCGTCATCAAAGGCAGCAACGGCCTGGATATGAGGCATGAGACAGCTGCCACGCCTCCGGCTAACACACACTCTGTCGGCGATGGCTTCTCGCATTCCAACAGCGCCTCGACCAGCTCAGCGGCAGCAGCAGCAGCAGCAGCAGCAGCGGCAGCGTCGGCAGCAGCAGCAGGAGCAGCACAAGCTACAAATGCATCCACTGCTGCTGCTGCGGCTGCGCCTGGCCTCCTGGCATCCGACAGGGTAGCGCATCTCTATGAGAATCTGTTGCGCAGCAGCAGCTCGGACGTGCTAGAGCTTGCCCAAGCGGACGCGGCCAGCGGCGAGAACAGCAACAACTGTGATTACCGAAGCGAGAGCAACCAGGTGAGTGGCTGTCCATAGGTGCAAGCAAATCCAATTCTAATCTTTCTCCGTATCTATCCGCAGAATGGCATTGAGGATTCACCCAGACGACACAGCTCCATGGATCAGCTAATCGGTCTGCTTAACGATTTGGGCAAGACGTCGCGCACGCGCAGCCTCAGCGATGGCGGCACACAGGACGATGATGAAGGTAGTGTTGCCATTACATATTATATATCAATATATCTCTAACCACTCTCTCCCCCTCCCCCAAAACAGTTGAAAAGGAAGCGCAACCGGATCTGTTAAACAATACGCCACCTGTGCCGCCCAAGCGTTCGCATCGACGTCGCCACACGCCCCCGCGGCCCATTTCGAACGGGCTGCCACCGACGCCCAAGGTGCACATGGGCGCCTGCTTTTCCAAAATCTTCAACGGTTGTCCGCTGCGCGTGCACTGCACTGCCTCGTGGATACATCCAGAGACCAGGGATCAGCATCTGCTGATTGGAGCCGAGGAGGGCATCTACAACCTCAATATGAACGAGCTGCACGATGCGGCCATCGATCAACTGTTTCCGCGTCGCACCACCTGGCTGTATGTGATCAAGGATGTGCTGATGAGTCTGTCCGGCAAATCGTGTCAGCTGTACCGGCACGATCTGGTCGCCCTGCACTCCAAGCAGACGGTGCGCTTCTCGCTGCACATGAACAAGATACCCGAGCGGCTGGTTCCACGTAAATTTGCGCTAACCACCAAAGTGCCGGACACGAAAGGCTGCACCCAGTGCTGCGTCACACGCAATCCCTACAACGGCTACAAATATCTGTGCGGCGCCACGCCGAGCGGCATCTTCCTGATGCAGTGGTACGATCCGCTGAACAAATTCATGCTGCTCAAGCAGTGCGAGTGGCCGGCCACCAGCATACTGGGCCAGGGCTGCGTCCAGAACGGGCATACGCCCATCTTCGAGATGATCATCACGCCCGAGCTGGAGTACCCGATTGTGTGCACGGGCGTGCGCAAGGCGCTCAACGGCTGCCTCAAGCTGGATCTGATCAACATGAACAGTGGAAGTTGGCCTCGATTGCATCTGAATCTGAATTGGAACTAATATGTTGTTGTTTTTTTGTACTGCAGGTGCCAGCTGGTTCCATGCGGAGGATTCGGATTATGATGCGATGGCCACGATGGTGCCACGACGCGATCTGCTGAAGGTGGTGCGCGTGCATCAAGTGGAGAAGGACGCCATTCTCGTCTGCTATGGCAATGTGATGCAGGTGGTCACGCTTCAGGGCAATCCCAAGCAGCACAAGAAGATGGTTGCTCAACTCAACTTTGACTTTAATGTGGACAGTATTGGTGGGTCAAGCAGAGTCTAACTCACACTCTCTCTTATACTAATTGATGTCTACTCTCTCTCTCTCTCTCTTCTCTAGTTTGTCTACCGGACAGTGTATTAGCATTCCACAAGCACGGCATGCAGGGCAAGTCTCTGCGCAACGGCGAAGTGACGCAGGAGATTAAGGACATGAGTCGCACCTATCGGCTGCTGGGCAGCGATAAGTAAGTGGCTAGAGAGTATAGCTCTATAAATATGAGATGAAGATTACAGAGCAGGATAAATATATACACTGCCATCATATAAATTCATATATAAAACATTTCTTTCTTTCAGGGTCGTCGCACTGGAGAGTCAACTTGTGCGCACCGGCTCGCTGGGCAGCGAGGAGGGGCACGATCTGTACATCTTGGCCGGTCACGAGGCCAGTTACTAGGCGGGCGCTACTTGATCTAGATATATTATAAATATATATATACACACAACTATATATATACAAATATATTTGCATATATATATACTATATATATATATGTATGTATATATATATATATGTATCCAGATACACACACGCACTCAATAAATTTGAAATTCAAGCGCGCAGCCGTCGTCACAGCCGGCGTCAACTACTAAATGTAATTGAATTACTCGTAGGCCGTAAGCTACATTTAATTCGATTCGAGCATTACATTAGAGAAAATTACAAAAAAAAAAAAAGAAAAGCAAATGAGAAGAAAATCTAAAAACAAACAAACAAACTTAGAGCGCATTTGATTCTAAAAAGAGATTCTTAGTCTCCCCCTCCCTTTTGCCCACACGATTTTTCCATTCTTTGCCAAATCCACTTTAGCAATGTAATTAAATGTATTTAACAAGTTAAGCTGCACAGTCGTCTACCCGATTCCGTTGTAATTATATTTTTGTAATACAAATAGAAGAAGAAGAAGAAGCACACACATACACAGAAATGCTTTAAATTATATGCCTAACGTTTTTTTAATTATGCATAAATAATTAATGTTAAAGAAGACACAGATATAGAAATAGAGAGAGAGAGAGAGAGCAGTAAATAAGGAAGGAGAAAGAGATTTGTGTAAGGCTCACAAAGCACATAAATTAGTCCGAGAAAAAGATTGAAAGTGGAGCTGAAGAGCGAAAGTCAAAGCAGAGGCGAAACGCATAAATTATATTCGTAATTAAACATTATTAGTAACTAACTAAAATTTCATAGGTTTTAGCAATTGTAAATCGCAAATGTTTTTGTAGTTTGGTAACTGATGAATGGAAAGGAACTGCATTGAAACAAAACAAAAATAATAATAATAATAACGTTGGAAACAACAACAAAAAATTTCAATAATTTGTGAAAGTCTTGATTGAATGAGTGTGTGAGAGCGAAAAAATGGTTTGTTGGGAAACAAAATAGATTAAGCATTTTCTAAAAACAACAAATAAATCTATTTAAAACACGATTGCATTGTAAAGACGTTCGGAAACTGATTGTCATAATTACGATTTTAGCCTAAGAGAACAATTTTTCCCAGCAGCACATTTGTCTTCAGTTGTAAAAAAAAAAAAATTATTATCTATATATATGTTTTAAGTTAATTAGTTGTACGTAAATAGCAAGAAACCGAAAATTATAAATTAATACAAAAAACTTGTTGAACTTTAGTTTAGTGCAAAAATAAAAGTATTTAAAACAAGAGATTTTAATTTGAATGAAATGTGCGCGCTTATTCGACACTAAGTTGGCAGCACCGTTGTTAGGTGCTGCCAGATTGGTTTAATTACATTTTATGACATTTTCAGCTAAGTCGTAAACGGTTACACTATCCACAACACAATTCAATTTCACGTGTTGCCCGACTTTGTTTTGATTTAAGGCCGAAAAAGTTAAAGAAATTTTAATAAAAATGGCATTCGAGGTGCCGCCATGGGACAACGGTGTCGAAGTTATCAAATTCAAGCCGGTGCAGTTGGCGAGCAATGGAGCTACTGGCAAAACGAAAACCAAAAAACCAAAGAAGAAAAAACCAAAGGTGAAGAAAAGCGCCGATCAATCAAATTCCACAAACCCAACTGCAACGGGCTACAGATTGGGCAAGGGACCGCTCGCGCCGCCACCGGAGTCATCGGACGACGATGCAGACGATGGGCTGCGTGCCATGCACAAGATAAGAATGGGACGCGTGGAAAAACAGCGGCCAATCGTTCAAACTGCCAAGGACAAGAAGAAGCAGCTGAAATTGAAACCCGCTATGATTGAAGCCGCTGTCGAGGCCATGGAAACCTCCGCATCCGTCGTAGGTGCTAGTGCTACACCTGCGACGCTAGCCAACAAATTCCAAACTGAGCTGCTTGGGGGACGTTTCCGCTATATTAATGAGCAACTCTACACAATGAACAGCCAGAAGGCCGAGAAGCTATTCAAAAACGACGGCCAAGCCTTTGAAGCTTATCATGCGGGCTATCGCCAGCAGGTGGAGAAATGGCCCACAAATCCCTTGGCGCGCATCATCAAGATCATCAAAAGATTGTCGAAGACCCTGATCATTGGTGACTTTGGCTGCGGAGAAGGTAAGCTGGCTCAGTCGGTGCCCAACAAGGTGTACTCCATGGATTTGGTATCCACGCGTGAGGACATCATTGCCTGCAACATAACGAATACTCCGTTGGAAGCCCGTTCACTGGACGTAGCTGTCTACTGCCTCTCGCTGATGGGCACCAACCTGAATGATTATCTGCTGGAGGCAAATCGAGTACTGAAGCTGCATGGCATCGTCCACATAGCTGAGATTCAATCCCGTTTCGAAGATGTGCGGGAATTTGTGCGCTTTATGGGAAGCTGTGGATTCGATCTGGTGAAAAAGGACGTGGCTTTAAATTACTTTTATTTCTTCCAATTTCGCAAGATGCGACACGTGGACAAGCAGGTGAAGCTGAAGCCCTTCTCTCTAAAGCCGTGCCTCTATCGTAAACGTTAAAATAGATTGTACATTAAATAAATGTAGTTAAAAAATCCAACTTTAAATTCTTTTATCGTGAAGCAGTTGAGCAGTAAAGAGTTGCCACTTAGGCAGAATAAAGTAGTGCGCGCTCTGCCACTCTTCATTCCATTTCTAACCCAGACAAAAGCTGGACGCTCGTGAATTCATTCTATAGCTGTGACGTTGCTCATTCTTGTGCTCTCTCTCTCGCTCTCGCTCTTCGATTGACTCAATTCAATGGGGCAGTGGTTGTTCCGTCGACTCTGCCGCTTAAATACAAAATAAATATCTCTCAGTACCAGTTTGCTCTTCGTGCGTAGCATTTCGAATATTTTTACCACGGTACGTTAGCTGAAAATACTCCGTCGCAGGCCAATAGGAAAACAATAAAAAAAAATACACATATACATATATATGAGAAAAACAGGCAAGAGAATTTGCCAGCAAAAAGAAAATCAAAGCATCTGTGTGCCAGTTGCAGAAATTCGCGCGCAAATTTGTGTTGATATAAATAAAACCAGAAAAGTTTTGTTTCGTTTTTCTTTTACGATTTAATGCAGTTTTCAAACGCCCACGCCTAGTTTTACACCCCGCGCTGTCATTGCGCTCACTCTCAATTTTACTAGTCTCTATTACTCACTCAACGTCAATTTTCAACAGGTATTCAACGACGACGACGACAACAACAACAGCAGCAACAAATTGTCTTTTTTTGTGTTCGATAGAAAAAAGTGGCCAAGAATTTGTTTATGTGTATTGTTGCGCGTGCAAGTGTGTGTGAGTGTAAATTATTTGCAAAGCGATTTGTGTGAAAAGTGAAAACAAGTGGGAAAAGCGCCGCAAAGTATTCAACGCTTCCAGTTGGCTTGGATTATCAACGGAATATCAAGGCAGAGCTTACTCGTAAGTAACGGCAGCTTCAACTACAATTTAATTAGGTTCTTCCATTCTCCTCAATCTCGAGCTACTCCACAGCCAACGGCAACGCGCCATTACCCGTTGTTTAGGTCGTCTTTTTTCAGTTTTTTGGGCTGTGGTCAGAGTTTTTGGTTGCCTGCTCCGTCTTCGAATTATTTTATGCTTTTGACATATACACACACACACTCACACACACAGCGAGAACAGTATGACTTCATAGCACACATACAGATACGCACGTACACTTATACGAGCACGCACATTAAAGCTAAACGCTCTCTCAGCGCTTGCCACTGTCTCTCACTCTTTGCAGAGTGTGTGTCAAAGAGAGTGAGTGAGTGAGTGAGAGCGAGAACGTCGACGTTGTCGCTTTTTGGCCAAGCTTTAGCTGTATCTTTTTGTACGTTTTCTTTGATTTTCTTTTGTGCTGCCTTTGAAACTTTACGAGTTAATGTTGTTGTTGCCGCTGCTATTGCTGTTGCTATTTCACTCTTTTGTCGCATTTTGTGTTTTTCTCAGTTGTTTCGCATTTTGTTTTCTTTTTTTGAGCAGGGGCTGAAAGTTGAGAAATTCTTATTGGCAACCGGAATGGCGCGTAGTCAAGGAGACACATTCAAAACATTCAACACATGCCGTATCAGACACAAATACAGTAAAGGCACTCTACCATGAACTATTCACATTAAAATATATGTTAGGGCCGAGTATAATCAAAACAATTGTTAGCCTATGTAGAGAGGGGAAAAATTTAATTTTATTAAATTTGCATGATTTTTAACATTTTGCTAAGTAAACATTTTTAAAATACTTAATTTATGATTAGTTCTTTTGCCGAACGATCACTGTACGCCATTGTGTGCGTGCCTGCTGTATCCATGCAACCTTCCCCCATTAAACTCATTACGATTGAAATTATGAAATGCGACACAGTCAAGTATTTACGGTCTGGATAAAAGTACATACATACATATTTATATAAGTAGTAGTAGACAAATATTAACGCGCAGCTAGTGTGAGATTGGCGACAACAACAACTGCGACGTCGCGACGTCACTGGCACCAAAATAAACCAAAGGCAGCAGCAGCTGCTGCCTTGGGAATTGATCGCGTTGAGCAGGTTATTTCCTTATCAACTGCTCGCTGCTCTGCTCTGCTCTGTGCTTTTTTCGCCCTATTGGCATTTCAGTTCTGATATCAAGGCTAAGCGCGCAGAAGGAAGACTGGCCATTGTACTATGTACATAATATGTTAGGCTACTGATAAGGTTTGCATTACTCACGCACATAGCTGAACTGATAAGATTCCGCGCAAATAGTCGTGGGTAACTGTAAGTTATGAATGGGGCAGGTGACTCCGCAGGCGAAGCTCCCATGCGTCATCCAAAGCCAAATGGATTTTCACAATCCGTGGAAAATCTGATAGAAAGCAGACGCGGACGTGGCTTGGCTTAGCTTGAGTGAGCTTGGCTTGGCTCGACTTGGCTTGGATGGGATCTGGAACAGAGTGTTTGACCCAAATAGCCAAACGAGCGACACAGCAATGTATTTCCAAGAGTCTCTCTTCCTCTCTTCTCTTCAAAGAGTGTCAGACAGACAGCGCAAGAAGTTGCATTAGAAACCGGTTATTGGTTGGCCAAGAAATTGGCCACACAACAGACAAACAAATAAACGAAACGAGCAAAGCAAATGCTAATAACTGTACAACGAACCAAACTGTGCGAGTCGAACGAGAAAAAAAAAATACATATAAAAATTATAATAAACTGTGGCGAGCCACAGCCAAACGACTTAGCCACATGCAAGCAAGCACACGGCCTAAACATGAAAAACAGTGTGAAAAACCTGAATTCAAGCAGAGAGCCAGAGCATAGACAGAGTCTGAGGCAAGTTTAGCTCACCGCCCCCGCCCCCCCGCACAACAGAGAGGCAGAACAAGGTGTGTCGCTGCATTAGAAGAGAGACAGAGAGAGAGAGAGAGAGAGAGAGAGGTGGTGAGCATGCCAGTAAGAGCGAGGAATTTGTAATCGTCTCTCTTAGCCAAAGTCGAGCTCTTAACGTAAACTGGAAATTTGGGCCACAGCAGAACACATGCTGCCAGATCGTTTAAAGTTTTCATTTCACACTCAATTTTCTAGGGGGCACTCTGCCTGGCATTTCAAATCGTTTGATTAGGCGAGCTTCCTCTGGATTCGAAAGCCATTTTGAGGCTATTTTCGAGTTATTAACGGCCTCAATACCCAACTCGCCTGATTTGTTAGCTTCCTCTTGAGACTCTAGAGACTCGCCACTATTTGATCGAACTGTTAACGCCCTCTACCATAAGCAATCTGTCGACGTGCTGCAACAGATGGAAAACAGAGCTCCAAACTTCCAGTGGCTCTGCTCTATGGAGATCTCTTGATTTGCGACAATGATCCCCAAGTTTCCGCTTTTGACTTTTAAAGATTTGTGTCTATTTTCGAGTTGTTAACGCCCTCTACGCGAGGCAACAGATAGAAAACAGCTTTTACACACACAAACACACAAAGAGAGAAACACTCATACACACACTCACACATTTTCGCATTGAATTTTCTATTTATATTTGTTGTCACATCGATTTTTATTGTTGCCGAGGGGGGCGCTATGATTTATGTGGATAAAGAGCCAGCTGTGTATTTTGGTTTGTTTACTAGTTCAGTGGAGCCACCCCAGTTGGCATCTATTTGTGGGTGGGTCTTGGGTTCGACAACACACTCGAGTTCGTTGCCCACCGAGAGAGAGTCTACCGGCTCGAAGGCGTTGAATACTTTAAATAGCGAATTGCTGAGGCGTTGCTGTGGGAGTACCGTGCTTTGGAAATATATGCACACAGCTATACATATATATTCTCAATATGTACATATATACTACATATATGAGAGTATTTTGTAGTCTGTAATTCGTCAAGCGCCATTGAGCAAAGCCAAGTAGCGAAGCCATCGAGTGCTCAATTCATTTCGCCTTCTTCTTCTTCTTCTTTTTTGCGCTGGTCAACAAGTGCAAACTATTTATGCGATTAGAAGAATTCAAACTGGAATTGCAACTGGAGCGGATCTGGCTTATCGTAGCTATTTATATTTAAAAGAATATATATATATATATATATATATATATATATATATATATATATATATATATATATATATATATATATATAAATATATTTATATATATATGTTATATATATATGTTAAGTAAACAAAATTTTGCAGCTTGTGATAGCGGCAACTGCAAGGCAAACAAAATCCGCGAGAATACCCCTAATGTTAGCCAGGCAACAATATTATTGATTGACCCATTTAAACGCATACCAAAGCCAAAGGCAAACAAACAAAAAATTTCGACTTCCTTTCTTCTTACACTCCTTCATTCACACGCACACCCAAAAAACTAAATACAAAATGTTATTCACATCAGATTGTGTGGCCTAATATATAGTTCATAAATATCTTGCCTTTATATATTTGACTATGGCATATCATCATCCATTTCACCAAATGGGAAAAGCATTTCTTGCGGAAGTCTGCCTGGCTATTAACGGATGTGAGCAGCCCGCCCGCAACTCTTTCGCTATAGAAAACAAAAATTTTGTTGTATACAATTTATGGGTAACGCTTCGTTGCTTCGCTTTGGAGGCAAGCGCACAGGTGAACAGTAGTCATTCAGAATGAATAAACTCCCTCTCACTATTGTTAACTGAACTTTAATAACAGTTGCAAATATATGCACTTACGCACACACCTTTCAAACTGACGTCACGCCAGCAGCAGCAGCAGACCAACTCCAACACAGATGACCTAATGGCATGACGGAATATACAAAATATATATATGATATATATGTACATTCATATCTACGTATATCGACTCTGAGGTTGAGGTTCAGGTTCATATTCATCGTGTTTTTGTTGTGCTGTGTCCGAGTAAATTGAATTTGATTTAAGTTGTATTAAATTAAACTTAATTACGGTCTACCCTTAACTCAATTGGATTGACCGCCAGTGCACAGGCCGAGTGAATCTTTAGCAAACATACCAGTTCATTATACACTCACACACTCAAACTTCTTTCAATTCATAGCTCTCAATTCAAGACATCATTTATGTTGTCTTCAACAGCTCTTGAATATTCATTCCTATGTCCATATGTTAACAGAAGAGCTGACTTGAGTATTCAAATACTTTGCCCAAATATTTGCATACTTGAAAAAAGAAAATCTGTAAATACTTAATAAAAGAATTTCGTAATTTAGTTAAGGTAAAGTAAAGCTGAATTTCTTAAACAAAAAAGTTGTTGAACGAAAACAAACTTTAACAAAATTTATATAAATTTTATATTCTATAATTAATTAATTAATATTATTAAAAATGTTAATATTTAATGCAATATAAACAGATTCCAAAAACATATTCAATGAGCATTTAGTAAAAAACTGTTGTACTCATAATTTTAAGTATTAACTAATCTAAATTCTTATTCAATTATGCCAAATTTTATTCAACTAAGTTTAAAGAAATAAAAATACGCTAATTCCATTCAACACTTAGCTTCAGCTTGACCACAGCTCTACTCAATTTCAATAGAATATTTCGTGCATTTCTCAGACTGTTCACATGTATATATGTATGTATGTATGTACATATGTCTGCAGTCAAGTCGGTTTACCGGTCACGTCTTTGTTTGTCTTTGCATAAGCTTAAGTATGGAGATACATTCCTGCTCACGCCCCAAACCCAAGTGGTGTACAGTGAGGCAACATTGCCATGATTAGAAGCACACCCAGATGTCAGTTTATATAGGCATATACATATATACACAGTTATATATGTATATGTATACTTGTTGTGTGTATTTCAGCTACTTGATGAATTTCACCTCGACCTCCTTCAATTGAAGCATTCATTCTTCAGTTTTGTTGCTGTTGTTGTTGTGGATTTTTTTCTTTCTTTTTTTGGGTGTCGGCATCTTGCAAAATATTGCGCATGCTGTTTACTGTTGTTGTTGTTGTTGTTGCTTGTTTGATTGTTGCTGCAATAGAACAAACAATTTCAATAATTTGCTCTGATGATGATGTCATCGTTAATGCGAGACAAAAATAAAACATATTGCCAGCCATTCTAGAGCAGCCGACTAAATATATATGTATGTATGTGATGAGTTTATAGTAAACAGAGATTCGCTGCAATTGCAAGCGCACTGCACGTTAATCAGTTATCTATCCCTCTCTCTCTCTTTTTCTCTCTCTCTCTGTGATTCATGCGTCAATCAATGAAGTGTGGCTGCAAACACGAAACATTTCACTGTCAAATTGCCTAGAATGCGATGCACGAACTGTAATTAGATCACGATTAAGCGTACTTAACAATTATCCCACTGACTTAACGAATAGATGATGTCAACTGGGCGGCTAAGCAGATTGAACGAAAATACTAACGCTACTCTAGCTCTTTGCAATTAATGGATGAAAATAAACACACACACACACATGCATACTCACTCGCACGCATGATATTTTAATAAAATTGAAATGTCTGCCTTCTGGTTTTTGGATTCTCAACAATTTGAAACAGTTTGGATGGCACGATGACGCCATCAGCTGCCCCCGAAAATTGTGACGCGCTGTTCTGTTTCTTGACTTTTCGGTTTTATTTGAGAGGATTTGGAATCTAGTTTTTGCAGCTTTATTTGCCTCGTTTGCCGCATCAAAAACTGGTTCAGGCTGTCCGGCGATCGCTGGCAATGATTCCTCTCTGCCCGCCTCACATGTAATTGCCGATCACGATAGAGAAATTAAAGAGTGCAAGAATTTTCAAATCAATTAAACATTCAATTGATCAATTGCTTCGACAACTATATTGCAATCGCTCTCGTCGAACGTCTTCTCTTACTCTCTGTCTGTATCTCTCTTGCTCTCCCTCCGCTGGGGCGTGGTGCCATTTGGTTAGCTTTGCAACCAACCACATGCTAGCCTCATACAATAAATAAATAAGTAATATACTATGTATATTTATATTTGTATATATATTAATATTTAATTATTTATACATAATATGCTTGAGTCAGAGGTAGTAAATGTGTCTGCGGTTGGAATGTTATTATTAAAAACAAAAGCAAGTGATTGTTAGTCAATATTTAGCACATAAACGAGGGCAAATGATTAAAAATAAGAAAGGAAAATATAGAAACTTGTCAAATATTTATATTGTTTTTTATTTCCAATGAATAAAAATGATATAATAAATATCTATGCATACAAAACCAATATGCCTTTTCTCATTATGTGCATAAGTATTTGTAAAACTTAATGCCAATCATCTAAAGTCTTAGTTAGCTAACAAATCTAAGATTTTGTCCCTTATTGCGGTTCATCATTCTCCTTGCCTGGGACCCTCTCTTCTTCATCTTTCAATCAGCTGAAACCTTTTTCTCATCTGAGAATTCATTTGACAAGCTGCAGCGAAAGTTCTGCAAACTTTCTTTGTGCCAAAGGAGTTGCTCAAAGAGGGGGCGGGGAGTCCAATGTGTGCCGTCTAATTAAAGCCGGCCACTCATGCACACATGCATGAGCTCAATATGCTGTTTCTGCTTCTTTTTACGGCCGTGTGTTGGTCAGCATCTAGTTTTATGGCTCTTGGCTGGGACTTTGTTGAGGTTGTGTTGCGGCTTTCGCTAGTTAAACTTTAATTTCAGTTTGAATTTACCACGTTCACAGCATTTAATGGTACACTTTTATATATTCGCAGCTCGCCAGGCAACAACTGTGGTCAGCAGCAAGTAGAACAAGGCACCGTAAGTATGACTACGAGCATGAGTGTGAATGTGAATAAGAATGTGAATAATCGTATGAATAATGTCATCGCATGACATCATGGTCCACCCTTAGGGGTGGCTCGAAGGGGCTGCTTGCAGTTATTCGCACACTCGAAGTAATTTTATAGCCCTGTCCCAGTTCGCTGGCGCCAGTCAATCGCTCAGACACAGAGAATAGAGACTGGAGACCGGAGACCGGAGACCGACCACACGCATTCGCTCGCTTGCAGTGAGCACATCCGGTCGCATAGCCTTCCCTGCTTCCACAAGTTGTTGACTCTACGGTCTTCTCTTATTAATATTTGCAGCTCCAATTTTCTAATCGATTGCAACTCAGCAAACTGAGTGCGTAGCGATGCCAGCGGAAACTAAAGCATCCGCGCCAGCGGAACCGGAAACGCCGACCAAGAGCAAAGGGAAGAGCTCATTGACCTTCTCAAAGGCCGCACTGGCACGCGTCACACTGCTCGATGGCTCCATACTGGACGTAACGATTGATGTGAGTAAACAAATGAGCCAATCTCTAGCCAAATCTAATAAGTATTATTTCTATTTAATTGTGCAGCGCAAAGCCAAAGGCCGCGACCTGGTCAACTCCATTTGCGCCGGTCTGAACATCATTGAGAAGGACTACTTTGGCCTGACCTATGAGACGCCCACCGATCCGCGTGTTTGGCTGGATTTGGAGAAGCCCGTCGCGAAATTCTTTCGCACGGATCCCTGGCCACTGGCATTCGCCGTCAAGTTCTATCCACCGGAGCCGTCGCAGCTCCAGGAGGACATCACGCGCTACCATCTGTGCCTGCAAGTGCGCAACGACATCCTGGAGGGCCGTCTGCCCTGCACCTTTGTCACGCACGCCCTGCTCGGCTCGTACCTGGTGCAGTCCGAGATGGGCGACTACGATCCCAAGGAAATGCCAACCCGTGCCTATCTGAAGGACTTCAAAATCGCACCCAATCAGACAGCAGAGCTCGAGGACAAGGTCATGGATCTGCACAAGACCCACAAGTGAGTTTGGCCAGCTATCAATAACCAAATCCATATCTAATCTCTGATTTCTGTTTTCGCACTCAGGGGTCAGTCGCCCGCAGAGGCCGAGCTCCACTACTTGGAGAATGCCAAGAAGCTGGCCATGTACGGCGTGGACCTGCATCCGGCCAAGGACTCTGAGGGCGTGGACATTATGCTGGGTGTGTGTGCGTCCGGTCTGTTGGTTTATCGCGATAAGTGAGTAGACTTGGCGTATTTCCATATTCATTTGACTTCAGACTAAAGCTGCATATTCCAACAGGCTGCGCATAAACCGTTTCGCTTGGCCAAAGATCTTGAAGATCTCGTACAAGCGTCACCATTTCTACATCAAGATACGACCGGGCGAATTCGAGCAATACGAATCCACCATCGGTTTTAAGCTTGCTAACCATCGTGCCGCCAAGAAGCTGTGGAAGTCCTGTGTGGAGCATCACACCTTCTTCCGTCTGATGACGCCAGAGCCGAACACACGGTCCACTCTGTTTCCACGCTTTGGTTCCAAGTACCGCTTCTCGGGTCGCACCCACTACGAGAGCAAGGCCACGCCTGTCGACCGTACGGCGCCCAAGTTCGATCGGGCGCTATCCGGAGCCCGGCTCTCATCTCGTAGCATGGATGGTGAGTGCTCAAAACGAAAATCTACAAGAATGTATCCCAACTGATAATATTTACTTGCAGCTTTGGCCATGGCTGAAAAGGAGAAGGTGGCCCGCAAGAGCAACACCTTGGACCATCGTGGAGATCGCAGCCAGGACACGGATCCTCTCAGCCGCAGTCCCATCAAGAACAAGAAGGACAAGGTAACTAGAAGATTTGGCCGCTGAGACCGACCCGAGATGCATATGCTCAATGATTAATGGGAGTTGTTAACCAGATACTTAATTACTTTATTTTTTCTCGGTTTGTTACTAACTCTCACTCACAAACCAAACCAAACCAAACACACATATGCACACACACATACCACCACAAACACACACACACAAATGGTGTGTGTCCGTGCTCGTTAACCTGCTGCTCGTTGCATCCGATTTGATTCGATTCTAACAACATTGTTAACCCCAATCACAAATAAATCAGTTAATACGCGAATCGAGCACCGGTACAGCCTCAGCCTCCTCGCAGAGCTCACTCGAGGGAGACTATGAGACCAACATCGCTGCCGAAGCGGCGTCCGCTCTCGGTGATTTTCCGTCTCTCGATCAGGTTACTCTTTTATTAAACACTCTATGCTAAAAATATTCGTATCAAGAATTCGATTCTCTTTCCCAATACCTTAAACAATTTTATTTACTCTGGCTTGAACTCTGCTTTATTTTTATTCGTTGTGAGCTTATTTCTAGACAAAAAAGAAAAAAGAAAGAACAAATTGTGTATATTCTATTCCGATCAGCGCATATGAGATGATATTTATATATTTTTTATCATTACGCATATATTATTTGTTTATACTAATTTTTGTTAACCGTCAACTTTTTTATTTTGATTAAATAACTGACTTTAACTTAACCCTGGTAGCCCATGAACGAGGACTTGCTATTTATGGTAAATTTTTGTACAAACCAAACGATCTCATATCTCTCTACTCAACGGATTGTAAATGTTTCGTCTAAATCACATTTGCCTACAACTCTATACTATCCTCATTTATGTTTAAATTTTAATTTATATTTATATTTATGCAATTTATGTTTTATATTTTCTGTTTAGTTTGATTTGAACTCTCATTTGCGCTACATTACTGTAAATATAGCAATAATATTGTCTAATACGCATCTAAACAAACAACCATTGGCAAATCAAAAATATTGTAAAAAGAGAAGTGAAAGACATAATTTCACTATAAATTGATTTCTCTTTGTACAGCTTTAAAACTGTAATTTTTGGCGCTTGAACAATACATTTGATCCATATTCTGTCATTTTTGTTGCATGTACTCGTACGCTTCTTCAATAAAACTTCCTTGTCTTTATTGTCCTTTGCCAAAACTCTAAGAAATCAGTTATTAAAAATTTTTCATACTAAATTCACAGGATGAAGAAAAAGAGGCAAAGTTACGCGAGAAGAAGCAGAGAGAGAAGGAGGAGAAGGAGCGCAAAGAGCGCGAGAAACGCGAACAAAAGGAAAGAGAAAAGGCCGAGAAGGCGGCTAAGGCAGCTGCTGCTGCCGCTGCAGCTGGCATCAATGGTAAGCAATCTACATACATATATATACCTTATCTATATAGTTTAATTAACCGATTTCTCACACAGGTGATGATCCCAATGAATCAAAGAAGTCCGATACATCTGGCAGACGTGTAAGTATCATAGTAATTTACTAAGCTTAGCTTAAGACTTTAAGATCTATTTTAAGATATACTAAGAATTTCGTATTAAGCTAATATAAAAACCCTGCGTAAGAACTCTTCGCACCATTTGTATATATACAACCAATTTAGTCCTATCCATTGTCCAGCCACACCTTAAGTTCAGCTCCTAAGTATTGATAGTTTGTATTTTAGTACATTAGTTAATCCAAACCAAATTTCTTATGATTTCCATCTGATTTTGTGATTTTAATTTCTTTTTGTATTCCCCCCTCCTCCGATTCGTTTCGTTTTATGTTTCGACTTTTGATTTGTCGGCGCTGCTTGAAATGGGTAAATGAACAGGGTGTTGGTATATTCTCGTCGGGTCGCAAGAGCAAGAGCGGTTCACCGTCCAAGGATGGCAAGGATAAGTCCGGCAAGGACAAGGATAAGGATAAGGAAGTGGGTCGCCTGGGTTTGGTCGTTACCTCGGGTCTGGGCGAGCAGGAACAAGGCGATGCCAATAAAGATGCGGACAAAAAACGTGGCTCTACCACGCCCGGCGTTACCCGGCCGTACGAGTACGCCGTCGATGCCGAGGGCAATGCCAGTAGCCCAACGCGTAAGTCCTACACGCCTGGCGGCTTCCGCTACGACCAGGACCCGAATAGCGGCAAGCAGCTAGGTCCCGATGGTCAGGAGCAGCTGTCGCCGACGTCGCAGCAGAAGAAGATCGGTCTGGCCTTCAACTATGCGCCAGGTAACGAGAATGCTCTGAAAGAGACTGCCGAGAAGATCAAGTCGGGTCAATTGTCTCCCCGCACTCAAGACAAGCTAAATCGGGGACAGCTCTCGCCCAAGTCCAGAGCGAAATTGCTGCAAGATGGCAGCCTCTCGCCCACCACTCGCGCCAAGCTGCAAGGCAGCGCTGTGGATGCCGCTGCAGTGCCGCTGAGCGATGGCCAGAAGCGCTCCTACTCACCCACCAAGGGTCAGCAGGGCCAGCAAGGCTATGCATCGGGTGCGCCCGGCAGCTATAAGCCGATTATTGATCCTACTGCCGAATTCCTGGAATCACAGCGCTATAATAAAGAGCCCGCATATGTGGGCGTGGCAGCTGGTGCTAAGCCTGGCTCGCCCAAGAAAGCTGCAACTGGAGCTGCAGCTGGAGCTGGACCAGGATCTCGTGCTAGTGCTGGTCCTGGTGCAGCTGCTGGTGCAGCGGCTGCAGCTGCTGCGGCTAAGCCCAAGAAGAAGCGCGTTAAGATTATGGTTATTACCTCCAAATTCGATCCGAACACCAAGCGCATCGATGCCGAGAATGGCACAATTGAGCACTCGACGGGCATCCTTGATCCAGCCACGGGTCGCATTGATACCAAGTACGGCGTAATTGATCCACAGAACGGAACTCTGGAGGCTTTGAATACACAGACAGGCAAAAAGGAGCTGTACAAGGGCGATGTGGATCCAAAGACGGGCAATTTGCATTTGATTAGCGGTGTCTCAGATCCAAAGACAGGACGCATCGACAACTCGTTGGGCCAGATTGTTTGCATTACGCCACAGGATAATCCTGTCGTTGAGCTGACGGTCATTACGAGCCGCATTGATCCCGCAACGGGCAAGATCGATACCGTTAATGGGGAGGTCGAACGCTCGCTGGGTGTCTTGAACTTGAGCACTGGCTTGCTGGATACGAAATACGGTGAGATTGATACACGCAAGGGTGAGCTGAAGGCCTACGATCCGAAACATGGCAAAATTGTGGTCACCAAGAATGTCAAAGTTGATCCGGGCACTGGTCAAATCACCATCTTGGGCGTCATTGATCCGAAAACGAACAAGATTGATCCTAACCAGGGTCGCATCATTGAGGTCGGCCAGCAAATTGATCCAATTGTTGAGGTTACATCTCTGGCTGGCAAGTTTGATTCCAAGAAGAACATCATCGATCCCAAGACAGCTCAAGTGGAGACATCTGGCGGACAGTTCGATCCGAAGGCGGGCAAAATCGACACCAAGTATGGCCAAATCGATTTGGTTAAGCACACAATCACCTTTACCGATCCCAAGTCGGGCAAATCGGTGACAAGGGACATTAAAATCGAACCAAGCACCGGACAGATCGTGCTGAAGAACCAAGTCAACCCCAAGAACAACAAACCCGACAAGGATTATGCCCGCATCATTTCACTACGCATTGTCCAACAACGCGTGGATCCGGTTACAAAGGCGCCCATCACAGAGGTCAGCGCCGCTAAGGACAAGGACATTGTTGTTGATCCCAAATCGAACCAGATCTGGGTGCCGACCGGTGCCAATGATCCCAGAACTAAGGAACTGCAATATATTTCCAGCAGCGTGGATCCCAAGACGGGCTACGTCATCACCATCTACGGCTACCTCGATCCCAAGACCCATGAGATCAAGAAACAGACCAAACTCGACCCCAACACCATCAAAATCGAGCCGACATCCGGCAAGATCTACACCGCCACAGGTGAAACGGATAAGGCAACCGGTGAACCGCTTTACGCTGCCACTCAAGTGGATCCGGAGTCCGGTGAGGTCTATACCAAGCTGGCTCGCGTTGATCCCAAGACTGGCAAAATTGTTATTGTGCGCATTTTGCTGATGACCAAGACAGACGAGCGTGGCCGTCCCGAGGAAGTTGATCCAGAGAATTGTGAAATCGATCCGGTTTCTGGTCGTGTTCTTAAGTTCTTCAACAAAACCGTTTATGTTTATAATATGATTGATCCGATAACTGGTGAAACTGTGCAGGTCGATCCCAATGATCCACGCTTCGCGGGCGCCCGCACCACTGTGACCCACACGATGACGCTGACTGGCGAAATAGATCCGGAGACGGGACGCATTAAGAGCGAGTACGGCGATATTGATCCCAATACGGGCGACATAGATCCGGCTACGGCTGTCACCGATCCGGTTACCGGCAAGCTGATACTCAACTACTCCCAGATCAATCCCGCACACTTCGGCAAACAGGCCCAGGTGCAGACAACCACAGAGACGGTGCCGATCACACGCCAGCAGTTCTTCGACGGGGTCAAGCACATTGGCAAGAGTGCGCTGCGTCGCGACTCCGAGGCCAGCTCCGACGACGACATGACCCAGCAGTATGGCACAGATAATGTCCAGGACATTGTGCTGAGCTCACCGAACCAAGCGGGCGCCGGCGGCAAGCTGGGCAAGCAAGTGAGCACGCCCACGGTGGTCAAGACGACCACGAAACAGGTGCTGACCAAGAACGACGACGGTGTCACCCACAACGTGGAGGAGGAGGTGCGCAATCTGGGCACCGGCGAGGTGACCTACTCGACACAGGAACACAAGGTTAGCTCCAGTTAGATGTGAATTTGTTGTGACTGTCTCACAAGCTCTCTCGCGCTTACATCTTCCACTACTTAGTGAAGACGCTTTCACAATGCCTCAATTAATCTTTTATTTCGTTTATTTTGATTTGTTCTTTTACTTTCCTCTTTGCCTCTTTGCTAAATGCTTTCGCTGTTCTTGTTGCTCTCGATGTAACCGTTGTTAAATACGCACTAACCACACCAACAATCACAACACCACAACCACCCACCTAGGCTGATGCAACACCTACCGATCTGAGTGGCGCCTACGTCACGGCCACCGCAGTCACCACCCGCACAGCAACCACGCACGAGGATCTGGGCAAGAACGCCAAGACGGAACAGCTCGAGGAGAAGACCGTTGCCACCACCCGCACCCTAGATCCCAACAATCAGCAGCAGCGCGTCGTCACCCAGGAGGTGAAGACGACGGCAACGGTAACGAGTGGCGATCAGGTAAGAGAATCGATTCCAATCGGCGCTCGCATGGCTGCACCTTTCGATATGCATGATTTGTGATGTCTGTTATTTGTTTTGTTTTACTTCTTTTTTTTTTGTGATTGGATTCGATTTCCAATTCGATTTGTTGTTGTAAATCATTAGTACCAGAGACGCGACAGTGTGTCTTCGACCAGCTCTGGCGACTCCGGCACACCCATCGATGGGCCATACGATGGCTCCAGCGTGGTACGCACTGACACCCAGGTTTGTACTAGCCTAGTTAGTGGTATCTTGTTGACTCTGTGTTTATGCTACTAATATGCCGTTCGTTTCCATGTCAATGCAATCTAATCTCTCTAATTTTTGCTAACAACCCCATAGAAATCTCCGCTATATACAAGCTCTGCAACCGGATCCACTGGCCCGCACGTCGAAAGCACCCGAGTGGTGCTCGGCGAGGATTCGCCCGGCTTTTCAGGACATGGCGAGATCATCTCCACCCAAACCGTGAGCAGTAAAACCCGCACCGTCGAAACGATTACCGTAAGTAAAACGCAAGCAAGTTTATTCGCACATTCTGATCTAGCGTGAGTAAGTAGAGACGGAGGTAGGAATTATTTACATTTGAACAATTCCAAATTTCCTGTATTCGTATGCGCCTCCACTGTACATTTACATACATTCGTCTCTTGTGTCAAACTGGTGATACGGTGTGCATTATATATATACATATGTATATAGTCATATATTTATCATCAAATCAAAGAAAATATACATAGATAATTCCTGATCTATATAGATAGGCAAAGATTGTATTCTGTAACTAATCTGAAATCTTTTTTGCACACAGTACAAAACCGAACGCGATGGCATTGTTGAAACCCGTGTGGAGCAGAAGATAACCATTCAATCCGATGGCGATCCAATCGATCATGACAAAGCCTTGGCTGAGGCAATACAAGTAAGTTCAAGCATAGATAAATAAATATGAAATCAGAATTAAATATCTAATCCCCATCATTCTCTATTTGCAGGAAGCGACGGCCATGAATCCAGACATGACAGTCGAGAAGATTGAAATTCAACAGCAAACGCAGTAGATTTTATAATTATTTTTAAACAATTACGATGTAAAACCCGCACAGCTTCAATTCACACACACCCACACACCCGCACACACCACCACCACCAACAACAACAACAACAACATAAACAATCAAAATATCAAAGTACACACACAGCACATCCAGTACACCTTTTATACAACCTACCTAAACACACACATACATACATATACAACTAAGTTTATAGAAACGGAATTCAATATTTTCTATATATATTATAAAGCAAGAGCGAGAGCTATCCATAACAATTCAAGCCCATATTGTATGTTTATAATTTTTTTTAATTACATAAAAAAAAAAAAAACTGTTGTTTATAACTACCTTTTATTATTATGTATGTCTAACAGAATGAAATGCATCCAAGCATCATTAAAGTATATTGAATGTGCAAACGCAAAAAAAATAAAGAAAGAAAAAAGTAAATGTTAAAAGAGAAAATTATATATATACACATAAATCTATATATATGTAATAAATATAAATGTAAACATTATATTTGTAAACCACAATTGCATTCAAATAAAATGAGAACCTAAATGTACACACTAAATGGAAAGCGAGGCTTTCACTTAACAGCGATAGACTATTTGAATATTCATTGAATGCACGCGCAGTTGGCGATAGGCATCAGTAATGCATTGGACTGGAAACAAACGCCAAATAGTTGGCGAAAAACCCAAGCACTGCCCCCCCGCCACACCCGAGCCAAGGGCAAAAACTGCGCCACATCATCGCAATTAGCAAATGCAGTAAAAAGCAATGTGAGAGAGTGCCTCAAGTGGGCATTGGCTGGCTAGGATATACCCTATCTCAAATGGCATGACAAAGAAAGGAACTTCTCATATATATATAGGTCTGGTAACTGCAATCCAAGTCGAGCTCAGATTAGGTCAATTACTTCTTCAATTATTTGAGCTAAACTAGGTGTAAAATTGCAAGTTTTTAACTCAAAAGAGTTTAGGATTAAAGATCAATAAGTTTCTAGTTCATTGATTAATTCCATTTAAGAATACACCCAATGCATACGTGCCGCCCTTTTATACCCTGTTTACCCATTTTCAATTTACAACTTTGCGGCAAAACGAAAACAAATGAACCCATTTGGCTGTATGCCGCCTCTACCCACACTCCCTTCTCTAGCCACGAGCAGGACATGTAGAGCGATAAGGACATTGCATTAACATGAAATCCAATTCGCAACTTCTGATGCCGACCCAGCGACAACGAGGCAAATTATTGTAATGCAATATTTATGCAGTTCATGGCAGCAGAAAGGCCACAACGTACACGGGGGCGGCGGTAGAGGCGGTTGGCGAGACTTGCTAATAATATTACGTTCCATGGCAGGAATTTCAATTGGACTTTGTATACCTCAAGCGCAATGAATGCGGTTAAGCGGGATATCAACTTGGTTCAGGCTGAATGTGAACAACTGGGAATGCGAAACTTAGCCAGGTAAGACTTTACCTGTGGGACATAAATCCACTCAAGTTAGTAGAATAATAAATAAATATCTTACTTAACTATACTCAAATCTTATATGAACTCTTATTCCAGGATATCTCTTAGTCGTACCCTCCCTATACGACCCGTTTTCTTTTGCTTTCTGCGTTTTCCTGTTCTATGCAATTTTTAAATTGTGGCCACAACATGCAAAAAAATGTCAGCAAACGATTAAATGACGGTGTTGCAGGGGGGGGATAGCATAAAAAAGCCGTAATTAAAGTGGAGCATACAAGGTGACTGACTAATGCATTGATTCATAGTTTAGATATAAAGCGTTCCATGGCCGATAAAACTTCAAATGCGAGGCGTTGAAATTCTGCACCCTTGCCTGCGGTCAATGCATCAGTCAAAGAGGTAGAGCACCGTCCACCGTCCACTCGCCCAGCTGTCAGTTGGGTCGGTTGGTCGATTGGTGGTTCAGAATTGCAATGCCAGTGACCACACACACACACACACACACGCACACCCTCAGCCATTGTCCGGTCATGTGTCCATGTAGTGCACCACGGACACGATAACCGCTACCAGAGCGCTGAGTGCTTTCTGCTCATGAATTTTTAAATGCGCGTGGAAATATCCTCTTGCGAATATTTTCTCTCTTTTTATACCCTGAACCCATTGAAAATGGGAAATCAGGGTATAATGGTTTTGTGAAAAGTATGTAACAGGCAGAAGGAGGCGTGGCAGACCCCATAAAGTATATATATTCTTGATCAGGGTGACGAGCTGAGTTGATATAGCCCTGTCCGTCTGTCCGTCCGTCCGTCCGTCCGTCCGTCCGTCCGTCCGTCCGTCCGTCCGTCCGTCCGTCCGTCCGTCCGTCCGTATGAACGCCTAGATCTCAGAAGTTATAAGAGCTAGAGAGCTGAAATTTTGTATGTAGACTCGTGTATACCATACGCAGTACAAGTTTATCAAATTTTTTCGATAACTCATTCGATATCTTTTTTATCGAGGATATTCGATAAATTTATATTGTTTTTTCAGCCTAATTTCAACATTTTTGAACCTGGAGACTTCAGAGTTACTGCGTATATACATTTGATAGATACACACATTTTGTCATTTACAGATTTTGGATACCACGCCGCCTTCGCCCCAAATTTGTAAAAGACGTATTTCAAATACTAGAGACTTGAGCTTTGGAATGTACATACATTTACATATTATGATTACGTTCTAAAAGTTTCATTTAGATCATACGAAATTATTAGATCATTGAAATTATTCAACAAATAAATTCTCATAATATTGCCCACACTGCAGCGCTGCCCAAGCGCAGTCGCTGCTTACTGCGCAGTTAGCAGAGCGCGGGCTTATGCGTGCGTGTATATGTATGAGTGCATAAAAGAAGTGCAGAATGATTAGAATATCAGCTTGGAGGGTTCAGGGTATCCCCTAGTCGAGCAGTCTCGACTAGAGCCTTCTTACTTGTTTTTATTATTATTTATTCTTGTTGTTGTTGTTGTTGTGGTTGTTATTGTTTTCCAAACTCCTGCATATTGCATGTCGCTGAGGTCAGGCAACAAAATTTCTAAAAGCCACCAAAGTTCGGCCCGACTATTGCATCAAATTTTCAAACTATTTCGCATGTGTGCTATTAGCTCCACCTCCCACACCCACACCCCAGCCACAGCAGGCAATTCCTATGGACAAAGTTCCTTGAGAACTTATAAAGAACTCGTATATATTCTGTTGAATCAGACTGCCATATCAATACTTGACGTCAGACAACCTGAAGAGAGATAATAATATATATAGTAATCTGATAATATTGGCATGACAATATTATATATATAGCAATGGTAGTCCTATAGTTCCCTCTTCCCTTTCCCCTTGGCAAATGAAATCAGTGCAAAAAAAAAATCACAGCCAAATGGTTGGCCCCACAATTTTCGACTCGGACTCGGACACTGTCGCGACATTGCCAATTAGATTTGATGGCAATTTGCGCTAAAATGTTATAAAACAAAAGCCCAATTGAGGGGGGCGTTCACGGGGGCGAGCGGGCATTGGCAAAGCGAAAAAGAATGTTAAGCGGCAAATCGCCTCCAACTGCTCTCCCTCCCCCCCTGGCGCCATCCCTTTGGCAACATGTCACGCTTGAAAACATGGGCAGTTATAGGGAGGAGGCGAGGGAGAGGGTGGGACTCTATGGAGGCGTGACAGGACGTACGCTTATTTCAGTTTCATGAAACAGCACTTTGCATGTCTGTCTGTGCGCGCTTTTTTTTTAAGTTTTGTTTTAGTGGCTGTTCGTCCGCCCACGGGATTAAGTAATTGCCACATGCACCACATGCTGCCCGCATCCAGCAACAAGTGGAGCCAAGCAATTGGCAAGCATTTGCATGCCAACAAAAGTGCAACAGCAGCAACAGCAGCGAATGAGAGAGCGAGTGGGTGAGTGAATGGTTAGGTGGTTGGTTGAGTGGGTGAGTGGCCGTGTGAGTGGCTGAGTAAATGCTCCACGCTCTTTGGCCTGCTTTCAATTGTTTGTAAACAAATGCGCTCCACCAGTGTCTCATTGGAAATTCACGCTCTCGCTTAGAGCAACGCATGCGCCAAAAGAAAAGCGCCAAAAACTGTTATACGCTGCTTATTTCCCCTGCCGTTTGACTAAGTCCAAGAGTTAATCCAAACGCCTCATGATCGGCTGAGTAAAGGGATTGAGCTATGCTGCAAAACTTTTACTTAGTTTTAATAATTTTAATAATTATTTTTTAAAAATATTTCTAGGGATAAAAATAATAATAAATAATTTTTAATTTGTACAATATTTTAAAAAGAGCATTTTTTAATAAATTACTAAGGGAAATTTAAAAAAACACAAATTATGGCAATATAGGAAAATCTATGTATATATAATTTAATTTAAATTGACTCATGTTTTGTCAATAGTTTAAGAAATAAAGAAATAATAATATTTTTAAGGCATATGCCTAAAACTACATTAGAATAATTAAACAATTTTTTATAAGAAAAACTTTGTTTCAAAAATGTATAAATAAATAAATTTCGACTGAACTTTTTTGGTCCCCTGTAAAATAAATATCTAGACATATGATTAGTTATTTTCTATTACTTTTTTTTAGTACACTAATAGAAATGCCATATATTAGACTCTCAGAGGACTTTAATTAGACGCTTCACAGTAATGATTGTCTGTCCTGGGTTGATTTGACTGTAGTTTAGTTAAGAGTTCACTTAAACCACTCTCTCTGCCCGTTGAGGAACACATTTTTGGCTAATTACTCGACCATATTTTAATGGACGTTAGTGGGGGCCAAGTGAGTATACATATATGTTCAAATGGAATGGAATGAAATAGTTGGTCAATCGCTTAAGAAAATTATCATTAGGGGCAACGGATGGCGGGGGGCGGGGGAGGCACGCACGTTTGATTGACAGTGAAAGTGGTCTAAGGAGGACGCGCGTATGTGTGTGTGTGTGTGTGGCATATGGAGAATATTTGATTTGAGCTGAAGTCTCCTTAACAAATATTGAAAAAGGCGTAATTAACTGCCTAACTGGCACATAATTAGCCACGACATTCATTAGTCAGTCTTAGCACCCGGCTATTCCATTTCGAATGTCCATTTCGATTCAAAGTCAGCTCGAGGACAACTCCAAGCTCTCTCTCTCTCCCTCTCTCTCGCTCATGTATGCGACGCACGCATTTCGCATAAAAGAAATCAACTGAATTTTGCAATCAAATTGAGCAGCCTAAAAAAAACTGACCGTAGCAAATCGAATCGAAAGTCCATTTCCATTTCGGTTTATAGTCGGCATCCAAAAAAATATTGAAAACAAATTTGCGCTAAACACTTCCAATTGCCAAAGATGATATTCGTTCATATAAAAATGGCAATAAATGCAAATGAAAAGCAATAAACACATGAAAACAAATCCACACACACACACACACACACACACGCACACACCGGCCTTTCGATGACCAGCCCTCCAGTCCCTCACTCCCCCCCGCTATGACCTGTGCTCTAGCTATTGTTCAAAGTCAATTTTCAACGCCCATGGCCGATAAAGGGTTGAAATCGAGGCAGTTTTTCCAAATCGAAACGCATTTTCAATAAATTCCAATTATGTTTGATATCAAATTTGAATTTTCGGGCATGCGAATTACTGGGCCACAGTTGAAGGCTTAGCCATATGGCCAGCAGTCAGGTGAAGACTTTCATGGCCCATTTATGGAATTATGCCACACAATATATAAAACTTTGATGACCTTTAAAAACGCACAAGTGCTAGAGGACTTTGTATTTCTCACACACAACAGAAAAAAAAGAAGCTAGGCAGAAAGTGCTCAATTATAAGATACCCTGTTAAGTTTTTAAGTTGCTGCTGTCTTGAATCGAGATTTATGCTCAATAGGTATTACATTTTATATATATCTAAAGACTATTGGAGAAACTAGTGATTGATAAAGAGAGACAGAGATATAGTATGCAAGTCTTTTACATTAATAGGTAAGGTCTTAAAAGGTATATAAAATCATTAATAGCAATAATAGCAAAAATTGAATGAAATTGGATATCGGACTTGAGCAAATTTATGGAACTGTATTTATTAACCACTATGTATTATATAACAGATCCTACATGCTCTCAATATAAGTATTCTGACTGCTTTATTATGAACCATATCTTCTGACTTTAACATACAATAGAGGTATTCTATAGGCAATTCTACTTGTCTACTTGTCTATAATAATAATAATATGCTCTGAGATCAGGGCTTGCCTCTATTCTATTATATAACATATATATATCAGTTCAAACACATCCATTTCTAGTAGTTACATACAGCTAAGTAAGGCCAGCATACCCTCTTTGCCCACTGTGCAATAGACTCCAAACTGAGCAATGGAAAACTTTATGACAAATTCAATGTGTGCATTGGGTACGATCTATATATATATGTCTACCATATATCGCATATTAGAAACTTATAGTTGCATGACTTTGGCATACAGGAAGCATGAAATATTCATAGTCAGAGTGGACTAAACGGAACCCTGCAGGACCTAGAGTCCTGTGCAGTGGCTCCCCCACATAATTAGGTTGGCGCTGCCAAAAAAAGAAAAAAACAAAAATGAAAAGCAGGTGAAGGAAATGGAGCAAGTGGAGCAATTGCCGTGACGCAGTCGAAACGATTAGTTTTGTATTGGCCAATATATAGATACATACATATATAGACAATAGAGAAAATGTCATGTGGTAATCGTTAGATTTGTCGCTAAGATTGCGTTCACTGCGCTCCAAATTTGCGCTCTTATCAAGCAAATGTCGTTTGGTCTAGTCCCGGCCATAAGATAGGACATCGCATACCCCCAGCGAGCACATTCCGTTTATTTCCATTTCGCATAATAAAGGTCATTGTGTTACGAGTATTATTACCAGTTCACCCCCCGTCCCGCCTACACCACAAAAAGGTTATGGTCGAACAATTTATATTATTAATGCTTCACATGTGAACACACACACCCACACGCACACACACATAGAGAGTAAACAATGTAAATGCTGAAAATGCTTTTAGTTTAACAAATAGTCGAGCAAAAAGAGTTTTGCATTCAAAGCCAGTTGAATTGTGTCAAACTTTATTCATTGGCAAATATGCATTTATATTTCAAGAAGGTATTATGAAACCAATTGCTAAAGAAATTCTATATATATGAGGGTAGTATTGGACTTGAACTGCTTTTGAGTAAGTGAGAAACTCCAAACTGCAGTTCCAGGCTGACTTCAAGGTATTGCCAGCAAAAATACTCGTACTTTCTTAAGATGATAATTGAAAAGAACAGGGCTTACAATAGTATTATACAATATCTGTCTGAAAGCATTTATGAGGTTCCAAATTAGACTATATTTTGATGGCTTCACTTAATAACAGTTTTCAGGTCATTTCCAGTTTAAATTTCACAGTCATATCTATAGATCGTCTAAAATAGGTTTGGCAAAATAGAGATAATAGCCACATTTATCATAGTTTAAGAGCTGGGATTTTAAAATACTACAATTACCATGAATAATTATGGATCTAGTTTGCAGATGATGTTGATGTGAATGATACGATATGCTATAATATGATATTCATATGTACGAAATCAAAATAACATGGTATGATATGGTATCATGTGAACCCCCGAACACCCCCCCCCCCCCTGTATACACGCCAGGCAACATTCATTGGAAGAATTGAGCACACATTCATAGTCAATTATAAGGCTAGGACGTCTATTTAGCGAGCAAATAAGATAAATACTTCCAGCAGTTTCAAAGATGTCTTTGGCATAGATGTTCCTTACATCGAGTCTTGTAGCAGTCAGCTTTTGTCAGGCAGCTGCCTTAACTCAAGTTTCAAGTTTTATTTTTGCGACATTCATTGGAAGAATTGAGCACACATTCATAGTCAATTATAAGGCTAGGACGTCTATTTAGCGAGCAAATAAGATAAATACTTCCAGCAGTTTCAAAGATGTCTTTGGCATAGATGTTCCTTACATCGAGTCTTGTAGCAGTCAGCTTTTGTCAGGCAGCTGCCTTAACTCAAGTTTCAAGTTTTATTTTTGCGACATTCATTGGAAGATTTGAGCACACATTCATAGTCAATTATAAGGCTAGGACGTCTATTTAGCGAGCAAATAAGATAAATACTTCCAGCAGTTTCAAAGATGTCTTTGGCATAGATGTTCCTTACATCGAGTCTTGTAGCAGTCAGCTTTTGTCAGGCAGCTGCCTTAACTCAAGTTTCAAGTTTTATTTTTGCAACATTCATTGGAAGAATTGAGCACACATTCATAGTCAATTATAAGGCTAGGACGTCTATTTAGCGAGCAAATAAGATAAATACTTCCAGCAGTTTCAAAGATGTCTTTGGCATAGATGTTCCTTACATCGAGTCCTGTAGCAGTCAGCTTTTGTCAGGCAGCTGCCTTAACTCAAGTTTCAAGTTTTATTTTTGCGACATTCATTGGAAGAATTGAGCACACATTCATAGTCAATTATAAGGCTAGGACGTCTATTTAGCGAGCAAATAAGATAAATACTTCCAGCAGTTTCAAAGATGTCTTTGGCATAGATGTTCCTTACATCGAGTCTTGTAGCAGTCAGCTTTTGTCAGGCAGCTGCCTTAACTCAAGTTTCAAGTTTTATTTTTGCAACATTCATTGGAAGATTTGACCACACATTCATAGTCAATTATAAGGCTAGGACGTCTATTTAGCGAGCAAATAAGATAAATACTTCCAGCAGTTTCAAAGATGTCTTTGGCATAGATGTTCCTTACATCGAGTCTTGTAGCAGTCAGCTTTTGTCAGGCAGCTGCCTTAACTCAAGTTTCAAGTTTTATTTTTGCGACATTCATTGGAAGATTTGAGCACACATTCATAGTCAATTATAAGGCTAGGACGTCTATTTAGCGAGCAAATAAGATAAATACTTCCAGCAGTTTCAAAGATGTCTTTGGCATAGATGTTCCTTACATCGAGTCTTGTAGCAGTCAGCTTTTGTCAGGCAGCTGCCTGAACTCAAGTTTCAAGTTTTATTTTTGCGACATTCATTGGAAGATTTGAGCACACGTTCATAGTCAATTATAAGGCTAGGTCGTCTATTTAGCGAGCAAATAAGATAAATACTTCCAGCAGTTTCAAAGATGTCTTTGGCATAGATGTTCCTTACATCGAGTCTTGTAGCAGTCAGCTTTTGTCAGGCAGCTGCCTTAACTCAAGTTTCAAGTTTTATTTTTGCAACATTCATTGGAAGAATTGAGCACACATTCATAGTCAATTATAAGGCTAGGACGTCTATTTATCGAGCAAATAAGATAAATACTTCCAGCAGTTTCAAAGATGTCTTTGGCATAGATGTTCCTTACATCGAGTCTTGTAGCAGTCAGCTTTTGTCAGGCAGCTGCCTTAACTCAAGTTTCAAGTTTTATTTTTGCGACATTCATTGGAAGATTTGAGCACACGTTCATAGTCAATTATAAGGCTAGGACGTCTATTTATCGAGCAAATAAGATAAATACTTCCAGCAGTTTCAAAGATGTCTTTGGCATAGATGTTCCTTACATCGAGTCTTGTAGCAGTCAGCTTTTGTCAGGCAGCTGCCTGAACTCAAGTTTCAAGTTTTATTTTTGCGACATTCATTGGAAGATTTGAGCACACGTTCATAGTCAATTATAAGGCTAGGTCGTCTATTTAGCGAGCAAATAAGATAAATACTTCCAGCAGTTTCAAAGATGTCTTTGGCATAGATGTTCCTTACATCGAGTCTTGTAGCAGTCAGCTTTTGTCAGGCAGCTGCCTTAACTCAAGTTTCAAGTTTTATTTTTGCAACATTCATTGGAAGAATTGAGCACACATTCATAGTCAATTATAAGGCTAGGACGTCTATTTATCGAGCAAATAAGATAAATACTTCCAGCAGTTTCAAAGATGTCTTTGGCATAGATGTTCCTTACATCGAGTCTTGTAGCAGTCAGCTTTTGTCAGGCAGCTGCCTTAACTCAAGTTTCAAGTTTTATTTTTGCGACATTCATTGGAAGATTTGACCACACATTCATAGTCAATTATAAGGCTAGGACGTCTATTTAGCGAGCAAATAAGATAAATACTTCCAGCAGTTTCAAAGATGTCTTTGGCATAGATGTTCCTTACATCGAGTCTTGTAGCAGTCAGCTTTTGTCAGGCAGCTGCCTTAACTCAAGTTTCAAGTTTTATTTTTGCAACATTCATTGGAAGAATTGAGCACACGTTCATAGTCAATTATAAGGCTAGGACGTCTATTTAGCGAGCAAATAAGATAAATACTTCCAGCAGTTTCAAAGATGTCTTTGGCATAGATGTTCCTTACATCGAGTCTTGTAGCAGTCAGCTTTTGTCAGGCAGCTGCCTTAACTCAAGTTTCAAGTTTTATTTTTGCGACATTCATTGGAAGATTTGAGCACACGTTCATAGTCAATTATAAGGCTAGGACGTCTATTTAGCGAGCAAATAAGATAAATACTTCCAGCAGTTTCAAAGATGTCTTTGGCATAGATGTTCCTTACATCGAGTCTTGTAGCAGTCAGCTTTTGTCAGGCAGCTGCCTTAACTCAAGTTTCAAGTTTTATTTTTGCGACATTCATTGGAAGATTTGACCACACATTCATAGTCAATTATAAGGCTAGGACGTCTATTTAGCGAGCAAATAAGATAAATACTTCCAGCAGTTTCAAAGATGTCTTTGGCATAGATGTTCCAAATATCGAGTCTTGTAGCAGTCAGCTTTTGTCAGGCAGCTGCCTTAACTCAAGTTTCAAGTTTTATTTTTGCAACATTCATTGGAAGAATTGAGCACACATTCATAGTCAATTATAAGGCTAGGACGTCTATTTAGCGAGCAAATAAGATAAATACTTCCAGCAGTTTCAAAGATGTCTTTGGCATAGATGTTCCTTACATCGAGTCCTGTAGCAGTCAGCTTTTGTCAGGCAGCTGCCTTAACTCAAGTTTCAAGTTTTATTTTTGCGACATTCATTGGAAGAATTGAGCACACATTCATAGTCAATTATAAGGCTAGGACGTCTATTTAGCGAGCAAATAAGATAAATACTTCCAGCAGTTTCAAAGATGTCTTTGGCATAGATGTTCCTTACATCGAGTCTTGTAGCAGTCAGCTTTTGTCAGGCAGCTGCCTTAACTCAAGTTTCAAGTTTTATTTTTGCAACATTCATTGGAAGATTTGACCACACATTCATAGTCAATTATAAGGCTAGGACGTCTATTTAGCGAGCAAATAAGATAAATACTTCCAGCAGTTTCAAAGATGTCTTTGGCATAGATGTTCCTTACATCGAGTCTTGTAGCAGTCAGCTTTTGTCAGGCAGCTGCCTTAACTCAAGTTTCAAGTTTTATTTTTGCGACATTCATTGGAAGATTTGAGCACACATTCATAGTCAATTATAAGGCTAGGACGTCTATTTAGCGAGCAAATAAGATAAATACTTCCAGCAGTTTCAAAGATGTCTTTGGCATAGATGTTCCTTACATCGAGTCTTGTAGCAGTCAGCTTTTGTCAGGCAGCTGCCTGAACTCAAGTTTCAAGTTTTATTTTTGCGACATTCATTGGAAGATTTGAGCACACGTTCATAGTCAATTATAAGGCTAGGTCGTCTATTTAGCGAGCAAATAAGATAAATACTTCCAGCAGTTTCAAAGATGTCTTTGGCATAGATGTTCCTTACATCGAGTCTTGTAGCAGTCAGCTTTTGTCAGGCAGCTGCCTTAACTCAAGTTTCAAGTTTTATTTTTGCAACATTCATTGGAAGAATTGAGCACACATTCATAGTCAATTATAAGGCTAGGACGTCTATTTATCGAGCAAATAAGATAAATACTTCCAGCAGTTTCAAAGATGTCTTTGGCATAGATGTTCCTTACATCGAGTCTTGTAGCAGTCAGCTTTTGTCAGGCAGCTGCCTTAACTCAAGTTTCAAGTTTTATTTTTGCGACATTCATTGGAAGATTTGACCACACATTCATAGTCAATTATAAGGCTAGGACGTCTATTTAGCGAGCAAATAAGATAAATACTTCCAGCAGTTTCAAAGATGTCTTTGGCATAGATGTTCCTTACATCGAGTCTTGTAGCAGTCAGCTTTTGTCAGGCAGCTGCCTTAACTCAAGTTTCAAGTTTTATTTTTGCAACATTCATTGGAAGAATTGAGCACACGTTCATAGTCAATTATAAGGCTAGGACGTCTATTTAGCGAGCAAATAAGATAAATACTTCCAGCAGTTTCAAAGATGTCTTTGGCATAGATGTTCCTTACATCGAGTCTTGTAGCAGTCAGCTTTTGTCAGGCAGCTGCCTTAACTCAAGTTTCAAGTTTTATTTTTGCGACATTCATTGGAAGATTTGAGCACACGTTCATAGTCAATTATAAGGCTAGGACGTCTATTTAGCGAGCAAATAAGATAAATACTTCCAGCAGTTTCAAAGATGTCTTTGGCATAGATGTTCCTTACATCGAGTCTTGTAGCAGTCAGCTTTTGTCAGGCAGCTGCCTTAACTCAAGTTTCAAGTTTTATTTTTGCGACATTCATTGGAAGATTTGACCACACATTCATAGTCAATTATAAGGCTAGGACGTCTATTTAGCGAGCAAATAAGATAAATACTTCCAGCAGTTTCAAAGATGTCTTTGGCATAGATGTTCCTTACATCGAGTCTTGTAGCAGTCAGCTTTTGTCAGGCAGCTGCCTTAACTCAAGTTTCAAGTTTTATTTTTGCAACATTCATTGGAAGAATTGAGCACACGTTCATAGTCAATTATAAGGCTAGGACGTCTATTTAGCGAGCAAATAAGATAAATACTTCCAGCAGTTTCAAAGATGTCTTTGGCATAGATGTTCCTTACATCGAGTCTTGTAGCAGTCAGCTTTTGTCAGGCAGCTGCCTTAACTCAAGTTTCAAGTTTTATTTTTGCGACATTCATTGGAAGATTTGAGCACACGTTCATAGTCAATTATAAGGCTAGGACGTCTATTTAGCGAGCAAATAAGATAAATACTTCCAGCAGTTTCAAAGATGTCTTTGGCATAGATGTTCCTTACATCGAGTCTTGTAGCAGTCAGCTTTTGTCAGGCAGCTGCCTTAACTCAAGTTTCAAGTTTTATTTTTGCGACATTCATTGGAAGAATTGAGCACACATTCATAGTCAATTATAAGGCTAGGACGTCTATTTAGCGAGCAAATAAGATAAATACTTCCAGCAGTTTCAAAGATGTCTTTGGCATAGATGTTCCTTACATCGAGTCTTGTAGCAGTCAGCTTTTGTCAGGCAGCTGCCTTAACTCAAGTTTCAAGTTTTATTTTTGCGACATTCATTGGAAGATTTGACCACACATTCATAGTCAATTATAAGGCTAGGACGTCTATTTAGCGAGCAAATAAGATAAATACTTCCAGCAGTTTCAAAGATGTCTTTGGCATAGATGTTCCTTACATCGAGTCTTGTAGCAGTCAGCTTTTGTCAGGCAGCTGCCTTAACTCAAGTTTCAAGTTTTATTTTTGCAACATTCATTGGAAGAATTGAGCACACGTTCATAGTCAATTATAAGGCTAGGACGTCTATTTAGCGAACAAATAAGATAAATACTTCCAGCAGTTTCAAAGATGTCTTTGGCATAGATGTTCCTTACATCGAGTCTTGTAGCAGTCAGCTTTTGTCAGGCAGCTGCCTTAACTCAAGTTTCAAGTTTTATTTTTGCGACATTCATTGGAAGATTTGAGCACACGTTCATAGTCAATTATAAGGCTAGGACGTCTATTTAGCGAGCAAATAAGATAAATACTTCCAGCAGTTTCAAAGATGTCTTTGGCATAGATGTTCCTTACATCGAGTCTTGTAGCAGTCAGCTTTTGTCAGGCAGCTGCCTTAACTCAAGTTTCAAGTTTTATTTTTGCGACATTCATTGGAAGATTTGACCACACATTCATAGTCAATTATAAGGCTAGGACGTCTATTTAGCGAGCAAATAAGATAAATACTTCCAGCAGTTTCAAAGATGTCTTTGGCATAGATGTTCCTTACATCGAGTCTTGTAGCAGTCAGCTTTTGTCAGGCAGCTGCCTTAACTCAAGTTTCAAGTTTTATTTTTGCAACATTCATTGGAAGAATTGAGCACACGTTCATAGTCAATTATAAGGCTAGGACGTCTATTTAGCGAGCAAATAAGATAAATACTTCCAGCAGTTTCAAAGATGTCTTTGGCATAGATGTTCCTTACATCGAGTCTTGTAGCAGTCAGCTTTTGTCAGGCAGCTGCCTTAACTCAAGTTTCAAGTTTTATTTTTGCGACATTCATTGGAAGATTTGAGCACACGTTCATAGTCAATTATAAGGCTAGGACGTCTATTTAGCGAGCAAATAAGATAAATACTTCCAGCAGTTTCAAAGATGTCTTTGGCATAGATGTTCCTTACATCGAGTCTTGTAGCAGTCAGCTTTTGTCAGGCAGCTGCCTTAACTCAAGTTTCAAGTTTTATTTTTGCGACATTCATTGGAAGAATTGAGCACACATTCATAGTCAATTATAAGGCTAGGACGTCTATTTAGCGAGCAAATAAGATAAATACTTCCAGCAGTTTCAAAGATGTCTTTGGCATAGATGTTCCTTACATCGAGTCTTGTAGCAGTCAGCTTTTGTCAGGCAGCTGCCTTAACTCAAGTTTCAAGTTTTATTTTTGCAACATTCATTGGAAGAATTGAGCACACATTCATAGTCAATTATAAGGCTAGGACGTCTATTTAGCGAGCAAATAAGATAAATACTTCCAGGAGTTTCAAAGATGTCTTTGGCATAGATGTTCCTTACATCGAGTCTTGTAGCAGTCAGCTTTTGTCAGGCAGCTGCCTTAACTCAAGTTTCAAGTTTTATTTTTGCAACATTCATTGGAAGAATTGAGCACACGTTCATAGTCAATTATAAGGCTAGGACGTCTATTTAGCGAGCAAATAAGATAAATACTTCCAGCAGTTTCAAAGATGTCTTTGGCATAGATGTTCCTTACATCGAGTCTTGTAGCAGTCAGCTTTTGTCAGGCAGCTGCCTTAACTCAAGTTTCAAGTTTTATTTTTGCGACATTCATTGGAAGATTTGAGCACACATTCATAGTCAATTATAAGGCTAGGACGTCTATTTAGCGAGCAAATAAGATAAATACTTCCAGCAGTTTCAAAGATGTCTTTGGCATAGATGTTCCTTACATCGAGTCTTGTAGCAGTCAGCTTTTGTCAGGCAGCTGCCTGAACTCAAGTTTCAAGTTTTATTTTTGCGACATTCATTGGAAGATTTGAGCACACGTTCATAGTCAATTATAAGGCTAGGACGTCTATTTAGCGAGCAAATAAGATAAATACTTCCAGCATTTTCAAAGATGTCTTTGGCATAGATGTTCCTTACATCGAGTCTTGTAGCAGTCAGCTTTTGTCAGGCAGCTGCCTTAACTCAAGTTTCAAGTTTTATTTTTGCGACATTCATTGGAAGATTTGAGCACACATTCATAGTCAATTATAAGGCTAGGACGTCTATTTAGCGAGCAAATAAGATAAATACTTCCAGCAGTTTCAAAGATGTCTTTGGCATAGATGTTCCTTACATCGAGTCTTGTAGCAGTCAGCTTTTGTCAGGCAGCTGCCTTAACTCAAGTTTCAAGTTTTATTTTTGCAACATTCATTGGAAGAATTGAGCACACGTTCATAGTCAATTATAAGGCTAGGACGTCTATTTAGCGAGCAAATAAGATAAATACTTCCAGCAGTTTCAAAGATGTCTTTGGCATAGATGTTCCTTACATCGAGTCTTGTAGCAGTCAGCTTTTGTCAGGCAGCTGCCTTAACTCAAGTTTCAAGTTTTATTTTTGCGACATTCATTGGAAGATTTGAGCACACATTCATAGTCAATTATAAGGCTAGGACGTCTATTTAGCGAGCAAATAAGATAAATACTTCCAGCAGTTTCAAAGATGTCTTTGGCATAGATGTTCCTTACATCGAGTCTTGTAGCAGTCAGCTTTTGTCAGGCAGCTGCCTTAACTCAAGTTTCAAGTTTTATTTTTGCAACATTCATTGGAAGAATTGAGCACACGTTCATAGTCAATTATAAGGCTAGGACGTCTATTTAGCGAGCAAATAAGATAAATACTTCCAGCAGTTTCAAAGATGTCTTTGGCATAGATGTTCCTTACATCGAGTCTTGTAGCAGTCAGCTTTTGTCAGGCAGCTGCCTTAACTCAAGTTTCAAGTTTTATTTTTGCGGGTTTGAACCCCCGAAACCCCCCCTGTATACGCGCCTGCTACGATATGATATGATATGTTATGATATATAGTATGGTACAGAGATTAGGCTTAACAGATCGGAAAAATATTCAATATTAATGGAAAGTGAAATAGTATTATGAATGAAAGTAATAATAGTTTACTAATCGAATAAACTAAGAAATTGCATAGATGAAAGTCATAAATATCTTAGATAGTTTCATTAATTCATTTCATATTGTTTTTTATTTTAGTAAATCCTAATTCTGTTTTGATGAATATTCATTTATTTCGACATTGACAGATCATTTGTCAATCCATATGACCTAAGCAGAGTTAAGTAGGCGCGCAGCTGTTAAATCTGACTGAAGCTTTGCATTTTATAGAGGTGAAAAATAGATATCTAAATATAAAAAGTTATTTTTGAGTACCCATAGCTCGTTAGGTAAGAGCTGCAAACCGAACTGGGTCTATATCATTTAAATATCACAAGGATTTTGAGTAGTGGCGCTTTAGTAATTAGCCCGAAGGATAACAATGACGTATTGCAGGTGAGACGGTTGTGCGTGCGTGTGTGTGTGTGTGTGTGTGTGTGTGAGGGGGAGTGTTAAAAATAGTTAAAGGCTCGTCACGGCTGTCCATCGAGTGGCAAAGGACATCTAGTTAGCCATGAAGCTTAACATAAATTATGCGTTTTAGCGCACTACGAATTCCCTGCCCCGTGCCCCCACTCCTCTTTCCCTGCCCCAACTTGGGGTGTACTTAACAAATTGCCTGGCCAGCGATTGCATAATGTATGAAGAGCAAACCGACTGTGTACACAAGCAACTGCCGAGTCCTTGTTGCCCCTTTTTCTCTTTCTCTATCTGCCTCTTTTTTTTTTGGGGTGGGGGGGGCTTTTTGCTAGTCCAAATCAAATAGTGACCGAGGCTCGACTAGGGCCAATATGGCTAATACTAATGGGCCGCGTCGCAGAACAATGCCAATGGCAATTCGAGTCGAGCCTTTGTCGGCTGACAGACAATTGACGGCATATGCACGCATGGTCGGCTACAGATTTCGATCCGGATCCCCATCAGGCCCCACAGACGTATGTCACACACACTCTCTCTCTCTCTATATATATCTCTTTTCGTGATATTGCGCATATTGGCTTTGCACTTGAGCCACCCAACGGGCACGCCCACCCATCAAAAGATAATTTAATAGCCCCCCACACACACACTCACACACACACACACACATATCGATCGTGTGAAGCTCGAAATGTTTTTCCGAATTGCGTGTCCGACTGGTCAATTTTCCGAGCTGCCGCAAATGAACAAACGAAACCGCAAATGAGAAACCAAACCAAACAGTTCTAGCCATTTGGCTGCATTAGGGTTGGGCAGCGGGCGGGGGGGGGCGTGCCCATGGCATGTGTGTACCGCGCACATGAATTATTAATTGACAATTGCCGAAAATGTCCATTATCAGGTGGAAGAAGTAACGCAAAAGTAGGCGGAGAATTGGTTGGTAAAGAGCAAGGGGCAACGGGGAAGGGGGCAACGGGGGAAAGGGCCACAAGGAACGAGGTCAGTCTCTGCGCTGTATTAGGAAAATTTCAATTTCGTTCTAATGAAAATTGTGTGTGTGGCAAATGCTAGTTTCCCGTGCCCTCTCCACACCCCTCACCCCGCACAGAGAGACAATCCTCATAATGGGGTTAGTTGCTTACTTTTTTTTTTTGGTTTTTGGTTACTTATTCTCCCCCTCGCCTCGCCTCGCTCGACAGAACTTTTTTTTTTTTGTTGGTCTCTGTGCAGGTGTTTCCAATTCGGCCAATTGCAAATTACAACTTCCGTCAGCCCCTGTCCTGCCCCTGTCACACACACACACACACGCACACATGTGCAGCTCTAATGACATTCAGCAATGACAGCATTGAAATTACGCACCACAAAATTCACGTGTGTGTGTGGCATCGCTCGATTGGCCAACTGCTCTGCCTGATGGCTAATCAGTTTGGGCCAACTGAAGCAGAACTGAAATCATTTTGCCAAATGGCTTTTCCAATCTAGCCGCATCGGTTAAATAAACCACGTATATGATTTATTATGCATTTACATTATTTGCTTTGTAGCTGGCATTACATAAGATCGACTTGAGAACAAACGCACAACAAGCTGAGCACACAGACAGACAGACCCAGAACCCAGAGAGAATCGTAAAGCAGAAGCCAAAGGCAAACGTTAGCCGGTTTTGTACGAAGAAAGAAAGAGAACTCAGCGGCTTGGCTTACACTGACGTGTTCAAAAGTCGTTCAACTCGATCGAGAGCGGCAGAGCTAGAGTGATAGAGAGCAAGAGAGAGAGAGAGAGCGAGAGTAGCCAACAACAGTTAGCCAGGTGAGAGAGCTGGCCGCGTGGCTATAGCAACCAAAACACTTCTGTTGACTTCAGCGAAAAGTCGCGAGCTGTGAGCGCTCGCTCTTAACTTTGTTCTTCTGCCATTGTCAACAGTCGATAAACAGCAACAAGCAGAGTCGGGTCAAGGTTCTTGCTGTGCAAAAAAAAAACAGAAGCAGAAACAGAAACACAAAACTGTAAAAGAAAAAGTAGCAGAGCAAAAGAAAACTAAACGAAATGCTGAAACTTCTGCTGACAATGCTGCTGGCAGCTCTGCTGACCCGCCGCACTTGGGGCATTGCGTGCAGCGGCTGCGTGGACCTGGATGAGATCAACTTTGACAAGACCATTGTGCGCTTTCCCTATGCGCTGGTCAAATTCGATATTGCCTTTCCGTATGGTGAGAAGCATGAGGCTTTCGCGGAGTTTTCGAAGGCGGCGCACAAGGTGACGGCCGACCTGCTCGTGGCCACCGTGGGCATCAAGGACTACGGCGAGCAGGAGAACAAGGCGCTGGGCGAGCGCTTCAAGCTGGATGAAAAACAATTTCCAGGCATTTTCCTGTTCAAGGGCAACGTCGATGAGTTTGTGAAATTTCCAGCCCATCTGGATGTTACGCTCGACAATCTGAAGTCATTTGTGAGCAGCAATACGCCGCTCTACATTGGCTGCGATGGCTGCCTGAAGGAGTTCAACGAGGCCCTCAAGAACTATGCCAACCGGCCGCATGACGAGCAGCTGGCATTGATCAAGGAGCTGCAGGCGAAGGCAGAGGCATTGAGCAACAAGTTCAATGAGCAGCAGAACGCCAAGGTGTATCTCGTATATATGCAAAAAATCAATGAGCTTGGCTACAGCTTTGTCGAGGAGGAAACCAAACGTTTGCAGCGCCTCAAGGCCGGCAAAGTGACGGCTGCCAAAAAGGTGGAGCTGCAGCACCGGCTCAACATTCTGGACGCCTTCCGCGTGCACAAGCTAACCAAGGCAGCGCCAGAGAAGGCCAAGGCAGAGCTGTAAATGGCACAACTAGACAATTATCTTCCTAGAGAAAGTACCAAAATTTCTACTTCTTAAATATAAAATAGGCTCCCAATTGTGTACATTAAAACCTAACTGTTACCAAAAACAACAAGAACAAAAGTATTTGTTTTGTTTAACTGTTTACCATAGCAACAAGTACCAGGCGCTGTGTGCTTATACCTGGCCAAAGAAAATATATAATTTAGTAAAATCATATTTCGATTTTGCCCAATATATTTACATGAATTCTATTTCTTGTTACATCCTAAGAGTATGCAGCTATTTGTATAATTTCAAATGCGCTCAAAAGTATGCAACAGCTGTTTAAATGTGGTGGGGAAATTCCCAGCAGAAAATTTCCCTTATGCAGCAGCGTGAGAGCAGCCAATAGGCAGGGAATAAAAGAGAGCAAGAGAGAGAGAGACAGCGAGCACGCACGCAATTGTGCAAAGTGCACATTAAAATACATTAATTAAACTTAATTAATGCATAATGAATGTAAAGCCTTTTATAATTGTTATTACAAACAAAATTCAAGCTTGTTCAATTGAGCGACATTTGCAGGCAATTCGCTGCAGTTATATGTTTACATGCGTGTATGTATGCATGCTGCTTGATAAAGCGTGTATGTGTATGTTTGCGTGTGTGCTTGCGAGCTTCATCGGGCCGCGCTCTTCGCACTCATGCGACCGATCGCAACAATGGCGAAGCAGAGGCTAAAGCAAAAGCGCATTATGGCCGCGTTCGCTTGCAGTTTTTTTCCCTCACTTGGAGCAGCGCGGCCTCTGCTGTATGTATGTATGTGTGCGAGTGTGCTTGTGTGTCTGTTTGTATGTTTGCGTTGTTATCGCTCATTTTCACTTTAATATGAGTTTTTGTTGCTTTTGCTGTTGCTGTTGTTTTCTTTTGGAGTTTGCTCTTTTGTGCACGCTGCGCTGCTGGGCAGCCATATTTATTTGTTGTTGCTTTTTTTGTGTGCTGTTGGGGCCCGCAGCAGCAGCAGCAGCAAACGCTGCAGTAAAATTGTGTTTTTGTTGCTGTTGTTGTTCCGTTCGTATGCGAAAGTCAATGAACTTTTTCGGTGCTGTCTATGCATTTCAGATGTTGTTATTGCTTTTGTTGTTGTTTTGCGATAAGTGCTACGCCGGTGTTGGTATTGGTGCATTTGAGCATGAACAAAAAACACAAAAACCAAAAAAAAAAAGCGGAAAAAATAACAAAACGAAATAAATTACAAATTTCCGAGCCACACAAATGCAACATGCAACGGGTTAATAATCAGCGAGAGTTTTCGTACAGCTTTCTATTTGCTTATAGTTTTTCACAGATTTTTCGCGCTTATCGCCCAATTGATCCGACAATAAATTAACAGATCCGCAAGAAAACTGCCCGCGGCTTTGCCAATTGTTAATTCTTATCTAAAACAGGCAACCTTTGACCCGCAGCTCACTCAATTTACAGCCAGCTAAAAAAAAGGAATGGGAATGGGAATGAGGAAAATTCAATTGGCGCACAAATTCTGCTGGTTTGCAATCAAATGCTGCGAAAAACGCACAAACAAAAAACCAACAAGAATGAAAAACAACAACAGCAAATAAAAAGGGAAAATCATAATAGGGCAAACAATTTTCACACACTAAACGCAACCGCAAAGAGCGCGAGGAGCATCTCTCATGCCACACCTACAAAGGATATCATGCAAATGTTTGCATTTCCACGCAAGTGCACTACCCCAAAGACAAACGATCCGTCAGTCAATCGGATGATCAATCGAACGAACCCTTTTCAACAACAAGCACTGAGAAATTGAAAGCGGATCGCCCACGCCGCCAGCCAAGCGCATGAAATGGAAAACCCTTTTTGGCTCATTATCATGTGCATAATCTTGGCTGCAATTGCATTAGACGTAACCTGAGTGCCGAATATGTGGCGTCGCCTTTTTTGGCCAAAGCCAAGTCATCCATCCATAAGGTTGCGTGTTGCGTGTTGCATGTCGCCATCTTTCACATATCTGAGAGAAAAGAGCCAATATTCAGGTAATATAAGGTGGACTACCTGCTGTGAGATTTACGTTTATGCATTTCATTTTCATTGTTCGTTCGCTTTTTTCCTCTTTCTATATTATGTGCGTCTATTTTTTTTTTTTTTTTTTTTTGGCTATAAAACAGGTTCGGGCCATAAATTTATCTCGCGCTGCAGATCGAGAACTCTTCTTCTATGCAGCCCGCCTACTAGTTGACAATCAGAATAAAAAAACTTATATATATGCATGTGTGTGTGTATCAAATCCTCTTTTGGCGCAGCACTAATCGAAGGGTTCGACGCGTCGTCGAGGTCAGGTCAAAGCAAATGCATTAACTGTGTAATCCCAGATATGAAATCTGAGCGAGGCGACGTCGCTTGACTTTAGAAAAACATTTTCACGACTCGCCCCGACGCTCTGATGATCGTTTTTTTTATGATTTTCTTGGTGTTTTTGTTTCAGTTTCTTCTCTCGTCTTCTTCTTCTTTTTTTGCGTCTGTTGCAGCCTCTGGGCTTGGGGATCGCGCTGGGCACAGGTAGCCGCAACAGATTTTGAAGCGCTTTGCGCATTAAAAAACCAACTTTTTTTTTTTTTTTTTTGGTTCGTTTAAATGCGTTTTTCTTCGTTTTGGTTTTTTTTTGAAAAATGTTTCATTTTGAGGTTTTTGCTTTCCTCGAACCTTCTTCTGATTGCATTTGCCGCGCCTCAAAGTCAAAGTCAAACTCGGACTCTGAGTCGCAGTTGCTGTCATGGCTTAATTGCCTGACGCAAAACTTGCTCGCGCGCTGCGGGCGGGGCGGGGCCCAGGAGTGAATCGTGGGCAGCGAAGGGACAGCGGGGCAGCGGGTCAGAGCAGAAAAACTTCTTGGTCGATTGGCGTTTTGGGCCAGCCGGAGCTCTGGTCCACATCGTCACCGGCCATTGCACCGCGCATACAGATAGTTTTTTTGATGATGGAGTTGCAGAGTCAATGACTTGCGTGGCATTTTCTTCCACTCTTTGGTTTTGTTGTGTTTTCTGGCCAAAGTTCACAGCGAGTTTTCGGGAAAATGCAAAACGTGCAACCAAACCAACCAGCATCTTTTCATCATATTCATATCTCTGTGTTGACAGGACGCCTTCGAGGGTTCGAACATCTCGTATTGAAGGTCCAGTTGTTGGCCCTCATCGGCTCATAATTAATGTCAAATAATTGGCAGAAATTTGTTTGCTATTTAATTGTGAGAGTTTCGCTGCGCCGCGTGTCGCGCTGTTTCCACATTTTCCTCAATTACAATTTTCACAATTTCTCAATCAATTTTCTTTTGATTGGCCGAAATGCGGGCGCCCCATTTCGGCTACATTTGTTTAAGCGGCGCATTGTTGCTTTAGCTGTATCTCTAGCTGTTTCTCTATCTGAATTGCAATTGCAACATTTATCGCCCAGGCGGGTCATTGAACCACCAAATGCAGCGAGTGTCGCTTTTTTCTAGCTTTTCCGAATACAATACGAAAGCATAGCTACGACTATGACTGCGTCTCCTACTCTGACTCCTTCCCTGACTCCAGCTGGCGTAGCTCAGTCTAGCGAAAGTATCCCAGGATTGTCAGGCCAACGGCAACCTGCATCTTGGGCTGTCATGCTGTGCCCCGCTGATCGCTATCAAAATGCAACTGCTGCAATTGCCATTGTCCTGCACAGGATTCGCGGCGTTCCCACAGCCAACACAACGCTGCATTGTCTACGCATTTGATTCATTTTCTCTCTCTTATTCTTATTCCCTTTTTTATATCAAAATCAAAGATCGAAGCCAAACCCAAAAGTCACATGCGAACAACGACGGCTGCCATGGCCAACAACAACAACAACAACGACAACCTGCCAGGAATCGCTTAAGGTTAACACATCGCAAACAATGGCCGCGCAAATGGACTAGCCAACGGCAGACGAGGGGGCGAGCGGGGCAACTGGCTCGCGGACTTGCAACGAGGGTAGCTGCAAACCAGTTTTCAGTACAGCCTGTACCTGTCGCACCTTAACAGTTGCCTGTTGCTGCGGCTGTTGCGTGCCCTGCCTAATTGTGGAGGCAGAGCTAAACACAGATGCCAGTTGATGATCTCTCCCTCCCCTCACCAACTCCACTCCATCTCCTATCGAGATGCTGAGTCAGCGACCAAGTGGCAATTCTCTCAAGTTGCAAGATCGCGCAATGGAAATGGAAAATGATGGTAGATGGAAATGGAAATGGATGGGACAGCAAATGCGATTGTGCAGGTGCCGATCACAAACGCAAACACAAATTGAGCGAGGGCATGCGACTAGCAATTATCCTGTGCACAGAGAGGGAATGCTATGGCAGATCTAAAAGTACTATATAAACATAAGATATCAGTAAAACAAATATACATATATTTTATTTATTTTCTTTTAAATTCAAAATTTGATACTCTAGATCTTACATACAAATGTATATAAATATAACAGCAAATGTAAATGCAAATAATAATAATTTAAAAAATATAATAATAATATGAAATATATAATAATAATTTTTAGTAATTTTAAATTTGATAATAATCAATTTTATTTAATATTTTAAGTTTCATACATATTTTTTAATATTAATATATGTATTTATTTATTTATTTAAAATTTCATATTCTTCTTTTAATTTTGGTATTATATAATTTTTATTAATATAAAAATATATATTTTTAATATCAATGTAAATATTTACTTACATTTTATTTTAATAAAATATTAGTTTAAAATTTTAAAATTCGTCAATTTTGTTTAATATTATCAAAGGTATACTTTTAATTATTTTATTAATATATATTTTCAAATAATATATAATTATAATTTTTAAATAAATAAAAATAAAATAAATCAATAATAAAATTTAAAGAGTTCGCATTTAAAAAGAAAAAGTATTGCTTACATAAATGCAATTCATACCCCTTTTCACAATTCCTACAGGGTATCTGTAAGAGTCGCATACAATACTTACTCAACTAACTCGGCCTAAGAACAACAGAAAGGCACAAAGTCAACAAAAAAGAATAACAGTGGCCAAAAAAGAACGCAAAAGAAAACACATGCAGTCACACGCACAAACAGAGTGAGAGAGAGAGAGGGAGAGAGAGGAAGAGAGAGGAAGAGAGAGGGAGCGAGACAGACAAAGGACGCAGCGGCCAGTGCACATTCTCATTTTCAACTATAAAATTTATTCGCATTAATCGCCGTCAAAGATAAAATTAAGGAAAGAAAAGACTTGGACAGGATCAGAGTAGGGGTCAGGGTCAGAGACGCAGACGAGGACGAGGCACTGCTAGCCAGGGGTTCAGCATGATAAGGCAACATTGACACCTTTAGCTAAGAAACTACCTGCCGCTGCAGCTACGTTGCTGGCATTTCTGATTGCGTTCGGAGACTATCTAATTGTGAAAAAAAAAAATAGAAAATAGAAAAAAATAGACGCAGACGCTGTCCCAGCAGAGCAGCAAATTTGGCAGGACTGTACACTTGTCATCGAATATACATACATACACATACATACACATACATATATGTGCATATATTTTAGACTATTTTAGCCAAGGGGGCGTGGGCGTGGGCGTGGGCCACTGGCTAAGTGGAGTGAAGCGAATGCGTGTGTAATTAAGTGTCGCAAAAAGACGCAGCAAGAAAATTTGTGCTGGGCGCTAACATGTGAAGGTAATCAGAGAGTCGTGTGTGTGTGTGTGTGTGTGTGTGTAAATAGGAAAAGCATGTTGTGTGTGTTTTGGGCGCCATGGTCGACTAATAGAATGGATGCGCCATAATGTCCCGTGCCAAGGCTGAGGGTGATAAAAATGTTTCATGTAAATTGCAAAAAACAGTTTTTATGTCCCATTGCCGAGTGGCAGGAGACGGGACAGCAGGCGGGGGAGCAGGAGGCAGCAGGCGGGCAGGCAGTCATCCAGGCTGGCAGTCGGCTGCGTGTGAAGTGGTGCAAAATATTAGACAAGGGCGGTTGGAGCTCACTGGAGGATGAGGATGCGAACATAGCTCAGGCGGAGCAACAGTGGGTGGCATTGGTGGCCGCTTTGAAGTGTCGCAGCCTCGTAGTTTGCGTTCTATTTATAGAGTGCGTTTCCCTCGACTTTTTCAATAATTTTTGGCCAGGCGAATATTTAATGCGCACACATTACACAACACTGACAGGCGGCACCAGTTCGCAACACTACTCAGCAGGTTTTGCCATTACTGTCAAAATGCTTTACACTTGGGTCGACCTATTTAGTTATATTTTCACATGGCTAGAGCTCATTCGGATGTTGAGACTGTTGGGAGCCGTATCATTATCGTCTTCGCTGTCTCCACAGGGATCCGTTATTCTAGCGCCGACAACGTATTATGGTAAGTTCTAAATAATGTTTACGCCAATCTGAAATATATTTTACCAAAAACTGAAAACAAAAATACAGGAAAATAAAAAAAGAAATGAATTTAAAAAAATAAAATATATAAAAATAACAAATTTCATTTTTCATTTTTCAATTTTTCATTTCATTTTACACAAAAAGGCGCTTTTGATTAAATTGAGAGTACCGAATCGTGTTCAGCCAGATGTAATCCCTTTGGCTGGATCCGTTGGCGTCTACACCAACAAGATGCACTACATTAGGAGGCAGCTGATCGACGAGCTGCCCTCCAAGCCGTTCGCCCTGGACTTCATGCTGCCCGTCGACGCGGAGGCCCTGCATGTGCCCGCCTACTACACGATTATACGGAGCCCCATGGACGTGGGCTCGATCGTGAAACGTTTACAGAATCTCTATTATCACAATGTCAATGATATGATAGCGGACTTTTGGCTGATCTTACGAAATTGCTATACATTTAATCGACCCGGCGATGTCGTCTATCGCAATGGACAAAAGCTGGAACGATTTATTATGCGCGTTCTCAATGATATGCCCGAAGGCCCCGAGGTGCCCTGCAATCGAGATCCCCGCGCGCCGCCCAGCCCGCGCAACAACCAGAAGACCACAGCGTCCATCGAGCGCAAATGCCGCGAGCAGCTAAAGAAGCTGCAGTCATCCAATAACGAGCACTCGGATGCCGATCTGCGTGACTTCTTCAAGGAGAAGCTGAGCGCGGTGTCGAAGAAGCTGAGCAAGCACCAGTTCAAGATACACGCGGACTTCCACTCGGAGTTGGATGCCATGCTGCTGCAGTCGCGAAACCAGGCGAAGAGAATATTTGAGAGTACATACGAAGAGTCCCTGGACAGCATCACACACCACACGCAGACCAAGGAGCTCAGCCAGCTCTTCTTTTTCCTGCAGAGGAACGACGATTGCTCGCGCCTGGAGCAAAAGAAACAGACCAACCGATGGGAGAACAGTCTGGTGGATTGTATGGATGCGGCATTGGAGAGACTGAACGGCAAGCTCGACACTTGCCGCATGGAGGTCGAGGAGGCGGAGGAGGAGTACGCTAGAAACAAGAAAATGGTGGCAGCCGGACGGGGAAGGAAACGCGCCAAGAGCAGAGGCTCCCACTCGAAGAGCCTTGTGGCCAGTTCATCCGCCAGCAAGGATAGCGATAAGCAATTGTGTTACGTCAGCGACGCCGAACGTCGCGCCATCCAGCAGCAGTTCGTAATGCTGCCGCTGGGCACAAAGGCCGAAATAATGGACATTGTCGCCCAGACCGAGGGTATAACCTGCGAGAACAACGACCTGCAGTGGTTCGATATCAAGAACTTTGGCGCCGTGACCATAAACCTGATGAAGGAGGCAATGCATCCACACACCAAGCTCAATTTGCGCAACATGAAGCCCGCCGAGAAGGAGAATCTGCAGCGCAGCCTCGAGACCCGGCTGCAGAGCATCAACCAGGTGCTCAATGGCAATCGACGCAAGTACACACATCGACTGCGCCACCGTTCCGCCGTCCCGGCCCGGAAGCGAGCACGCATCTCCGGCAAGATGGGCGGCAGCGGCTCCTCGCAGCAGCAACAGCAGCTAACAGGTGCCGCCAAGTCAAACGATAGCAGCACCGAAAGCGATTCCAGCAGCAGCAGCGATACCAGCACAACGTCAAGCAGCGAAAACTCGTCCGTCCATTCCCCGATTCCCGCATCCCAGCCAAAGTAGGCGCTTACATAGATATGCTCAGCTCGACATTTCCATTCGAATTTTAAATAAATCTGTAACGATTCAACGTGCAGAACTATTGACACATCTATTTTCATTTTCCTTTCCGGGTTTTATTATTATTATCATAGAGTTTTTTTTTTTTTGCGACTGGGGGAATCTCTGTAGAGCGCATCTCGCCTGTCTATACAGCGATCACGTAGTCGAGCGAATTTTCACGAAAAATTATGCAAATGCCGAGCAGTTTCTCACGATGCGCTCTACCTGACACCCGGGCGAGTTAAGACTCGGAAATTGGAGCGACAAAGATGATCAAGGTTTTCCCGAGACCGCCGAGTGCACAAATTTGCATAAACAGCAGAGATTTTTCACTTTGGCGAAAAGGAAAAAGGGTTGCCAATGCTCCTAAAAGGAAGATCCCTAATTTGCATATGCGAAATGCTAAACGCAAAACGCAAAACGAAACGAAAGTGAAATTTGGAAAATCGTTGAAAACTCTGCAGAGTAGGAATAAGAAAAACCAAACGACAGAAGACAGACCGAAGACAATCAACGCACGGCAGGGGTTAATTATGCGCACAGTGGACGGCGCTAGCGCCCGTACCGGATCTCACAGCATGCTGGCACGCTCGCACGCTCAGCGCAGCCCATTGCCGGCCGGGGGGGTTGAACAGGGACAACAACAGCGCTAATTTGCATAAGATCGTAAATGAAATTGGGAAATAGCAATGCGTCGGTACGTCCGTCCGTTCGTCTGTCTATTTGGCCAGGCAAAATTATGTAAATTATGCGTGCAAAAACATTGAGAAAACTTTCTCACGCTCTCAACTCCTTGGCTCAGCAGCCTTTGCTCACTTTTTCAGGTATTTCTCTATATAGGTGTGTGCGTTTGTGTGTGTGTGTTTGGGTTACATCGCAACGGGCAACAAATCAATTTTGATCGATATTCATTTAGCTCTCGATTGATTTACTTAATTTACATAATTTCCTAACCCGATCGCAAGGACGAGGCGAATAATATGCAAATTCTTTTGGGTATGCTAAGGAACCGCTGAAGGAACCTTTGTCAGCGGATTCGCTTGAGCTTATGGCAGGCAAATAATATCTTTTATCTAATTTCTATTAAAACTATATCTTCTGCTTTTTACTCTGCAATTTCCTTGGCTTTATCGTTTTTTTACATTTTTAGCTCAGTTTTTCGCCATTTTCTGACCAGAATCTGCAACATTTTTGGCTTCAATTTGACCCGTAGAGCTCCTCCCATCGCTCTCTGCCAACCACCCGTTTGGTATATCTCTCTGCTACAACCACCAAAGCGAAAACTTGCAAAATCGCCAATTGCATTTGCCAAAACACCGATCGAACCTTCATCATGGCCATAAAATTGCAAGCAACAGCCAATGCGCAGCGCCGCTTTGACAGGGGGCAGAAACAGGAGCTGGAGAAATGGGTATAGCAAAAATAGGAACAGGAACAGGAACTAGAAATTGGCTGAGGTGAGAGCAACCACCGTTATAGACTCGAGATATGCACAGCCCTAACCACCCGGGCGAATTGAAAGTATGAACTTTGATGCATGTTGTTGTTGCTGTTGTTGCTGGCTTCCTTTTGGGCAAAACCATAAAAAAATCCGCAAAACGAGGGTTGTGTCTCGTAAAGTACTTATCGAAAACACCCCAAACACACTCGCCCGTCACACCCTGCCTCAGCCCCTGCACTCGCACTCGGCAAAGACATTATTACGCATACATAAATGTGGAGTACGTTGCGTGTGGCATGTACTCACACACACACACACACGCACACATTCATGCACGTTTTGCAGCAGCATGCAAATTTTTTTGTTTTCCTATTTTCCTTCTACCCCTACTCCGTTTGTCCGAGGGGTTGAAGCGCAAAACCAAAAGCAAACGCAAAAGCAAAGTCGAAGCCAAAGCTTAGCTGCAACAGAGGCCGTAAAAGTCGTAGCTGTTGTGCCACGCCACGCCATGCCACCCCCCAGTTTGCATTCCGCGCCTTTTTTTATACACTCTGAATATGTGCAATGTGAGTATATTGGCTTTCTGCAGTGCCTGGCTGTTCGTTCGCCTGTTGACTTGCTGCTGCATTTTATAAAGCCTAGAGATCTTTTGAGTACGCCCACTGGGGTTATAAAAAAAAGGAATATTACTATATATTGTTGTACATTGTTTGGCTTTTTTAGAAACCAGAGTCTGCGTATTTATATAGCAATATTAATGAGCTCTTAGAGCTACATTAAACGAGACTTGGAAAGCTATAAATTTTACAGTTGTAAAACTAAGACAACATAAGCTTCTCTACATATGAACAGCTCTGTGGGCGTGGCAAATCATATTTAAAACTAATACAACCAACTTTAGCAGCAGTTGCCTCGGTAGATCAACCTTTACAGCTAAATCTCTATATGTTTCTACATTTGGAGCTGGTAAATCGAAAAAAAGTTTGACTCTGCTTTACTTTTCAAGCAAAAGTCAACAAAAATACAACCCATTTAGATATTAAGACTCCAAAAACTATAAATTGAGCTGCTTTTTTGTATGTAAGCGAGTATTATGCAGCCGGCGCAGCATGACTGCAGCATTTTTACTTAGTTTTTCCCCTCATATTGCTGTTTATGTTTAGCAAGAGACACATGCATATATGTAACACATGTATGCCTATATATGTTTTTTACCAAGGAGTTGCAAGTTTTTACGTTGATATTGCTTATCAAATATCAAATTCCTTATCGCCTGCGCAACTGTGTAGTCAAATATATATAAATATTTGTTGAGGGCAGATTAGATATCCTTTCAACTTTGTCAGAAACAAACTGATCCATAAATTATGGTAAAGGACAGGAAATATGCAACACAGGAAACCCTTTGAAATAGATAAACGAAAAAAGAGTAAAGATGGGCTGAATGAATAATAGAAATAAACTAATCATACATTTATAAAAAACTTAAAAAATACTCTAAAAATGAAAAAAACTATAAAAGAAAGTTTCGTTATTGATAACTTCTTTATAGACGCAAATAAAACCGAGTTATACAATATCTTTGCCTCACTTAAATTACAGAGTGAACAAACATTCAATGTTATTTCTATCATATGTTTGTGTTTTATAGAACGAGTCTCATATTTGGCATAAATTAGACGCCATAGTTGGCGACCCGTATGCACCAGAGGACATCTCATCAAATAAGGGCCAGAGATAGTGTGAGCGCGGTGGACGGGGGCGCTGACGAGGGATAGGTTACGGTTTGGGTATTTTTTACGCGACAGCGGCACCACCATAAACAACAAGACAACAACAACAACAACAGCCAAAATGAAATGAAAACGCGCACTCGTCGTGCTTCACACGCGCAAGGATCTCGAAAAGGATCCAATTACAATAGATAGCCTGGCAGTTTTTTTTTGTTGTTTTCCTCTTTTATTTTTGACTTGAAATATGTTTGAATTGTCGCATTTCTGCGTGCTATTCACTGCCATGCCCAAGGAGATCGATTGTCTATTGTCTTTTGTCTTGGCTTGGCCTGGCTTGTACGTGTGTCAGACGTTTGCTTTTGTCCTTGTGACTCGGACTCGACGCGATGTCCTTTCACTTTCGTTTTCGGGCTTCCTTTATTTGCCGGATCGCCGTATGCTGGACGTGTGTCAGTCAGCAGTTCTCCGACGATCATTGTTGTGACTTGTTGACCTTTGTGGTTGAATTAGACACAGTCAATAAGGCATATTGTGCGTACATTCTGGCCGACTGGCAATTATGCAATCGTTTCCTAATTTGAATGCCCCTCACACATTAGAGTTTTGTCTGTCGTTTTTTTTTTTTTTTTTTTTTGGTTGGCGTGCACACAAGCCGCAGCACCAGCACAAAACTTCAGTTTATGTTGACGTAGGGCCGCCATTGCGCCACATGAGGCATAAACGAGCTGCAGCTACGCACACACACACACACACTCCCACAAATATACATAGAGACATGCATGCTATTTTGTAGAATAGGTTTATTTGAACAAGTTAATGAACTCAACAGTGGAGCTAAAAAAGAAACTAATAAAATTCTTTAAAAATATCTTTTTAATTAATTGCCATTAAATTGCATTAAAGAACTAAAATAGATCCCAATAATAAAAACTAATTAACTTAACGCATACAGCAGCTGATTTAGTTCAAAAACCATAAACAAGTCCAAAAGAACACGTCAAATTGAACTAGCATTCTCGTCTCTTCAATTATTTGCATTTTTACCAATTGCCTTTTCGTATGCGCAGCTCCAACGCCGCCATCTTTGCGTTCGCTGATCAAGTAAAAAAAATAAATAAATAAATAAAACGCAGCACTGCGCCCACGTCCCATGCTGGCGCATTCACGCTCTCGCTCTCGCTCGCTCTTGCTTTTGCGCTTGCCTCTCCTCACACAACATTGGCATTTTCTTTTACTTTTACACAATTTGTTTTCGTTCTTCGTTTTGTTGACATTTCCAAAAATGTATTATCTTTGTTGCTTTTGCTGCTGCTGCCGCTGCTCATGCTCTGTTGTTGTTGTTGTTCGCTTGATTGGCGTTCGCGTCTGTTTTCGTGGTCTTCGTCTCCGTCTTCGCCTATGCTTGTACGAGTTTATTTGTGTACGCGTGTGTGTGTGTGTGTGTGCGTTTCGTATATTTATGCTGCTTGAGCTGTGCACATTGCACTCAAATCGCCGTTTTTGCTGTCGCTGCCGCTGGCTCTGCCGCAGTCGCTGCCGCGGCTGCAGTCAATTGCGTGGTTAATGCTAATTATTTGTTATTCTACAGTCGCAGCGCTGCTGCTGCTTCTGCGTCTGCTGTTGTTGTTGTTCTTGTTGTTGCTGTTGCCGCATTTCCAAAATATAGAAAAAAAAAAAACATAGACAAACAAAATTTGGAAGACACGCACAGGAGACCCGAACGTGCAATTGCTAGCGATTTCCGGCTGCACCAACGACTCTGCAGCGACTGTACCACAACTACACACACATGTGCATACACGCATACACATGTACGCAATATACAATACTTCTTCTATACGATCATAAATGCAAAATAAACAACCTTACCTTAAAGACAGACTTGCGTATGTACTTATTCCTCTATAAAAACAGTGCCAGCAACCGTTATACTGAATATTCCAATGACAGCTACTCCAAAGGTTCCATTCCATACATACAAACGACTAATCAAAGAGAGTACAGCAAACAAGTGCGAAAAAAGATCCGTTGCTTTTGGCAAGGCATTGCTGAAGAGAGGAGAGTGACAAATGCGTCAGAGCGAATGCGCTCGTGCACTTAGCGAGAGCGAGATGCTACTATAAAGCTTTGCTTTGCTCTGTTATTGCATTTGCATTTATTTTACAATTGTCAGATCGAACATGTTCGTTCACTTAGCGAGAGCGAGATGCTACTATAAAGCTTTGCTTTGCATTTGCATTTACTTTACATTTGTCTTGGCAAATAAATTGTGTGTGCTCTGTTACTGTAATTGTCAAAGAGTAAAAGAGAAAGAAAACGAAATTTTAGTAGTTTTTTTGTGCTTGTTATGTTAGTGCGCTAGCAATTGCAATTGAATTTAATGTCAATTGCAAATGAAATTTATCAAATGTCAAAGGGACACACATATTTATTAATGTGTGTGCGTGTGTGTGTGGCATTTGGATTGTAATTAATGAGCCGCAATATTTATTCAATAGCAGAGACATTCTGTCTCTTATGCCACTCCAAGATTCGGGTCTGGCTTAATAGCCGCTGCCACTCAACACAAAATGAGAAAAAAAAAAAAGAAAAGATCGTCCCAGCCAAATCAACAGAATATATTGTTATTGTTGCATTTGCTTTTGCTATTACTATTGTTGTTGTTTTTGTTGTGTTTACTGCTTTTACTGTGCATACAGAATTCCTTAAACAATGCTCGACAATTTTTCGGCCACTTGTCAAAATAATTTGCGCCTGTTGAGAAGAAGAAGAAGAAGAACAAGATGATGATGATGAAGAAGAACTTGGCCAACAGAATCTTCACGTACCTTGGCCAAACATTTGAGCTGCCGTATCTGTTGTTGGCTCTTACCTGCCGTGCAATTGTTGACTTAGTTGTTTGGCCGTTTTCAGACGTTTGAAAAATGTGTGAAAATTTCTTAAGCAAACTGCATTGCATTAGTTTGGGGGAGCCAACGATAAAGAAACAGGTAAAAGCATCCATCCATCCACACTGTATTCTAGAAGCTTGCCAAAGGTGTATATTAATGCGATTAACATTGTAGCAGCATTCACTTGTTGCAACAGCCAAATCTACAACAACAAAATTATCACCTGTGCGCCGTCTAATCGAACAATAAAATGCAAGGGGAATCAATAGTTCAATAACCCAACAGAGATTGAACAATAGAAAACACCAGGAGAATGACGAGAAATTATAGCACACATACGCAAACGCATACACACACAGACACAGAGCGTATAAAGGATATAAACAGGGAACGATCGCTGAGCAGGCAAAAACCAAAACGAATGCACAAATTGAATGTTGCTTCTGTTGCAGGGGCGGCGGAGTCTTATTATTATGTTTGGATTTCTGTATGCGTGCAGGACACGAGCCACAGGATACACACACACGCACACATGCGGGACCCTGGGAAAAGTTAACTTTTTGATTTGAAGAAAAAGTCACACGATGCGGATAGAAACATGTTGCAAGTCAGTCGAAGAGTTGGAGTAGGGGCGGAGGACAGCAGCTGTAATGCAGCAGGTTGCATGGCTTGGGAAAGCGGATAACGCGGCCTTAACAATTGGCTATATAGCAATTGTTGACAGTTGGCCAATTGTTGTGGAGCTCTTCATAGACTGATCTCTATGAGCTTGCCACTCTTATAAATTCTATCAGCCAAGACATGAACCGCACTGTTAGCGAAAGCACGCAAAAAGCTATTTTCGCATAAGACTCTGTTAACAGATCTGCCAAAATATTTGCACATGAGCGTGCTTGATTGAATTAAATGAATAAGCTGAAATTTAAAATATATTATTTATTATATTATTCTGGTATTAATTATGGCGAAACTAATGGATCAACAATTTATATTATAATCATAGATTAATATTTACTAGAAATAATTAAATAATATATGTATGTATAGTATGTGTAGACTTTTATTAATTAAACAAAAACAACAAGCTCTCGCGTACCGCATAAAACTATCCCACGAACTAGACTTATGCGCTAGCTCGTTACAGCTTGCTCTCCAGAAAGCTTTGCTCAAGCTAAGAACACGTGGTTCTTCTTCTGGCTCTTCGCTCAATTTGCCTAATCAACACACACGCGAAATAGCTGTAAATAGTAAATAAATAGAACGACGCCGCCAGGCAGCGACAAGTTTTTTTTTTCTAGTTGGCGTCAGCTTTGAGTAAGTTTTTGCGCGAAAATGGCGACTTATCTGTGCCAAAAATAAGCAAAGGCGAGCGAAAATACATATGTGTATAAAAATACATACATACATATGTATGTACATATGCTGGCTATGCATATAGCGTGTGCGAACATAGCGACAGCTTTCGGCTCCCAGTTAAGCTGATTGGTCGGTTCGCAAATTCGCGAGTGCGAGAGCCGAATCGCAATTTTGCATTTGAAAGCTTCGGCTAGGTTCGTTTGGCGTCGGCTGCTTTCGGCTGTGCCGCCGAGTGAAAGATAGAGAGCTGTTATTTTGCATACCCTATGCAGTGAAGGAGTGAACGGGTAGAGTGAGGACCATAAGATGTTGCTATCAACTGCGGCTAGTTGCTGATTAAAGAATATTTAAATTTTAGCTCATGAAAAGTATTCATTTAAATAATGAAATAAATGCGAAATAGTTTTATGTTCAAGTGGAAGATATTGTTCAAATGCATGCTTTTAGTTCGAACAGGGTATGGCATAGTCGGCGACTATTAGCGGGAGCAGACTTGTTATTGTTATTTGCTTGTTTTTTTGCGTTTTTTTTTTTGCCGGCATTTTGCTCTTGAAATTTGTTTTCGCGTATTTCAAGTTCAAGTTTAGGGACGGCACTGCGTCGCGTTTTCTGCTCGTGTTGTTATTTTTGCTTTATTTCTCTTCATTTTTGTTCTAGCTTTTTAACGTGCTTTCTGTCTATTATAGTAGCACATAGTAATATGCCCCGCCCGGCTTTTGCTGTTGACGTAACTTGTTGCGTCTGTTGTTGTTGTTGTTCTTGTTGTAGGTGGTAGAAATTGCGCAGAAAATTGCGATTAGATGGCAGAAAAAGCGGAAACAACGCCTTGAACTACATTCCCACATTTGTAACGCAATAAATGTCAATCAATTACTTATTTACATCTGTATTCTAGCATTGAGGCAGATCTTCCGTATTTACATATACACACTTACAATAGTTTTTTTTTGCTTGGCCCTGGCACAGCTACAAACGACGAAAACAACAAAATTAATGAAATTTGTTTTCGTTGTAAACAACAGAATCGCTGTTACACACACACACACACACACACACATATACGCACACACAAAAAGCTTAAGTTTTGTTTTTTTGCCAGCGACAACAATTTTTTTATTTTTCGCTGTAAACAAAAATTGTGTAATAATTAAGTGACCCTGAAAAGTTCTACAGATAAAGCAGCGAGCAAATGTCGGTTCTTGTTTTTCCATTTTTGTTGTTTTCATTTTTGTTTTTTTGTTATTTGCAAAATGCTTTTTTGGTTTCGTAGAATTCTGAGAGCGTCAATCTAAATGTTCTCTCCCTCTCTCTGCCTCTTCCTCTCTATTTCTCGCTCCCTCTCTCTCTCTCCCGCTCTGAAAAAGGGCTGCTTGATAATTTTATGCTGTCCGCGAGCTTTTGCCGTCCCCCCCACCTCCTCCCGGTCATGCTCCCAGCATAAATAACTAGTTGTTGTAATGTACAAATTTCGGTAGATTTTGTTTTTTTTTTTGCTCAGTTCCATGAGTCAGTTGCTTGTATATAGTCGGCCAGTATATAGCACGGCATGCGTGTATATACATATGTACATAGATAGACCTATGTATTTGGGGAGCTTTTACCGCCTCTCTGTGTCGCTTTGCTCAGCATTCAGTTTTTTGAGCAACGGCATCCAGAAACAGAAACAAATTTAGTCGGCCGGCAGGCAGGCAGACAAACAATCCGACCCATTACACAGTGCCCAGAGCCCCTAAACCTCCAGACCCTTGGTAACTTTATGTCTACTCAAGGTCAGCTTTAGCCGTCAACCGATCAAGCCATAAACAAGCCAAGAAAAACTATACAACTCACATCTTGTAAGCAGCTCGTCGTAACCTCAACTCGGCAAAGAATTTTCGTTTTATTCTTCATAATGGCGCCAACGTCGCGAGCTCGTGCGCGAAAACATCAGCGAATTCGCAGTGTATTGGCCAAGTCTTAAAAGTTTCCCAATGCCGAACAATGTGCAAAATGAGTGTGAGACAGCGTGACACGTGGCTAAATCACAAAAAGTTTGCCAAAATTCAGCTACAAAGTGCAAGTGAAAAGGCGACGAGAAACGCAGCATAAATACATATGTACATACATACACATATCTACATACATACACAATCAACTATAAAGCAACATCGACTAGAAATACCCTGCAAAGTAGGTAAGTTCAGCTCTTGGAAGTAAAAAAAAACTTCATATAAGAAAATGAAGTTCAGCTGGAATCAACAGCAACCACGCCCCCCGTCCCCTTTTCTTCTTGTGCTTCTCTGCCGCTCGTTTCTGTGCATGTGTGAGTGAGTCAAGCCCTATAAATTCCCATTGTGCTGGACTTGAAAATAATTTTCGTTCACATTCAAATTGCTAAAAATAAAATGCTTGATGCTTGGGAAATGTGCGTGTGTGTCTAGTTTAGAATACATTTTGGTAAAAACATGGAAAACGCACCCCATGCGCCGCTCATTCCATTCCGCTTGCTGTACTTCAATCGCTCAATGTGCCTCGTTTTCCACATGTGCAGCAAAACGGCAACTGCAACTGCAACACTCGAGTGGCGTTGGCGGCACAAATGGCATTGCCAATGGAAGGGGGCAAATACATACATACATACATGTATCTCTATAAACATACAGACATACATACATACATTACGTGTAAGCAAACGCCGGCGTGGGCCCTATTTTTAGAAAGCGCATATGTATGTATGCCTGTGTCTGTGTGTGTGTGTGTGTGCATGTGAATGCAGGCGAAATTAACGCGCCAACCAACAAAATGGCGCCCAATGCAAAGTCAAAGTTGCTCGCGCAGTCGCAGTCGTCATCGACGTCGCTGTCGTCGTCGACGCAGCAATGCAACAATGCTTCAGCCCATCATAAACAACGGCCATGCGCAGTGTTTACGTCGTACACTTAGCGAAAAGTTGGTAATGAAGCTTTGACTAGCAAGAGAAGTGAGAAATAAAATTAAATTTGATTACAAATTTTGTTAATTATATAATTTTATTTTATTTGAATCTTGGATTTAGAAAAGCAAGCCTAAACAAAATACAAATTTTATATAATTTAAATAATCAACAAATGAAGTAAAATAATAAAATACTGAAATAAATATGGAATATATATTTTAAATTTGGTTATTTATTATTATTTTTTTGTTAATAAATTTATTTAAATTATAATATGAATAAATTTATTTAAATTGTTTTATTTTATTAAAAACAGCAATAGTGAATAAATTTATTTAAATTATTTTATTTTATTAAAAACAGCAAAAGTGAATAAATTTATTTAAATTGTTTTATTTTATTAAAAACAGCAATAGTGAAATCTATTTTTATTTATTTATATTACTATTTAAAATTTGTATTATATTATATTTATTTATTTTATTAAATTTACTTTCTATTAAATTTGGGAAAAATTCTAAAATTTACATTATATTAAATTTAGAATTTCATTATATGTATATATTTAAATTTTTTATTTTGTTTATTTTGATTTTTATATTTTTAAATATTATTTGTATTTTATTATTTTTATATATTATTTTTATACACACTATTTTATTATTTATATAGTTTTAGCACATTAATGTGGAGCTTATTAATTATTGAGGCACTACAGTAAAACTTTAGAAATAATCTGACATATATGTACTTATATCAATACATATGTATATTCTCTGCCTTTCGTAACTCTTTTCTGGAAATCTCTTTTAAAGCTGCATACAACGTTCTCGAAGTCTTTCCATTTCTGCTTTAGTTGCACTCATTCGTTTCTCTCTGTTTTCCGAGTGCATTTGTATTTGTAACTGTGTTATGGTGTTTTTTTTTCTGCCTGCGCTTCAAATATTTATGGCTGCCTCTGCTTATATAAACTCCCCCACCCCCACTCGCTCTCTCACTCTCCCTCTCTCTCTCTCTGTCTCTCTTTCTCTTTGCTTGCTTTCGCCTAATTTTTCGTACGTTTTTTATACAACTGCCGAGAAATGTTGCCTTTTGCTATCTCCGCGTGTATCTCTATCTATGTATGTATGTGTGTGTGTGTGTGCGTGCGCGCTGCAAAAGTGCAATGACCCATGCGTAGCGCGAATGATCGCTGCCCTCCTCTGGCCATGCCCGTTTCCCTTTACCCCGCCCATTCCACCGGCTCTGCCCTCGACGCCAACACGACGTCGTCGTCGTCGTCGTCGTCGTCTGTGCGGCGGCACAGCTCCGGTTCTATGTATGCCTACGTGCTGCTCTCCATACTCACACACACACACACACACACTCTCGCATTAGAAGTTGCAGCAAAATGACGCGCGCGATAAATTTTCAACATTTTCAATTCCTCTGCTCTTCGTGATGTTGTTCCACTCACACACACACACACACGCACACAAACAAAAACAATTTTATATATTCAGCTTCACAGTTTCGATGCACTTTTTATTAATTTTGTTCGGTTTTAACAGTTTTAATTTTGCAGCAGTTTTAATTGTTTCCAGTTTTGTTTTTTTTTTGTTTTTGTTTTTTTCGTATATACACACATATACACAAACACAAGCACTAACACAAACACAAACACACAAGCCATACCCCGGGGCCTGTTTATACATACATAACTAATTCGTGAATATTTCGTATATGTATTTACATATGTCTAGTTTTTGCCCTACCATCAGTTGCTGTTGAGGTACTACATTGCCAGCCCTAGCCAAAATTGAAAGCAAGGGGCGTGGGCAAACAGTGAGGCGCAGCGGATGTAGAGGAGAGTCCAGCAGCTCTGTAAAGTTAAGAAGAGATCTATTAGCAAATTAAAAAAAAAATAATAATAATACACTTGGTATTACCCTAAAAGCTGCAAGAAACAATCCTCATTTAGACTCGAATGGACTATATGGGAAATGTTTGCACCCATCTCACGCCTAAGTTTGCATCTGCTAAAATTAGTTGGTATATAATGTGAAAAGTCTTCTTTTTGAGTTTTCTTTGATATAAACTTTACCGTTTTAGCTCACTGCAAGCAAAAATATGGAAATCGTTCGAATTTTCCATGCCCCCATAGCTGGATCCCAGCCTCAACTGTGATCCATTTTCATAGTTTTTCAATTTTGGATTTAGGTTTTGTTTTAATAAATAATGTTTTTTTTTTTTTAGGTTTTTTTCGTATTTCTGCAATTAATGTTTAGCCATGGCTTTTGTTTTATGGACTAAATTTTATAGATGTATGTATGTACATATGTAGCCCAAATTCGAATTTGCCTGAATGACGTTAGAATCAAGGCAGACTGTTCCAGTTGAATAGGGGCTGTGCCACGCCTCCTGCTGCCTTTTACATAGATTTTAAATGAATCACAGATGAGCTAGAAATTTATATTTAATTTATTATGCAAATGATTATTATAATTATTTAATTATTATTAAATTATTTATACATACATATGTATGTAAGCAAATTAAATCACATTATTATTAAATTATTTATCTGCATGCAAATTGTATCACATTAACTACAAATTTCACAGTTGCCCTTTCAACTCTGCCGTCTCAATGCATCTTTCCACTTCTCCATTTCCATTCCCATTTCCATTTCCATTAGCAGTGCATTGCGAAAGAGTTTGTCGAGTGCCTGCAAATGCAGAATTTATGGCCAGAGCGGAACGACAGAAGGACCAAAAAACGTTAACCTGTGCACGGCAGGACGACCATTGTCCATTGTCCATTGTCCATTGTCCATTGTCCATGGTCCACGGTGTCCATTGTCGATTGTCGGCTTCTGTTAGGAGCTGCGAGTAAACAGAGCCGTGTTTAGAGTGTGTTTAGAGCTGAGCGCGCGCTAATTGCTAATCGTATGAGACTTGAGGGAAAATGCTCAACATCAAAGATAGATAGTCGGCACTTGAGTAGCAGCCAGGTAGCCAGCAAAAGGGTTAACACAGCTGAGAGTTTTCCATTTTCCCTTTCCATTACACATTTTCGCATTTTGCATATGCCAGTGACAAATGGCTCGATGCAGACATTGATTGAGCTCTGCCGTCAGCCCCGCTCAATAATGATAATGAAGACAAAGACAAAGACGATGATGAAGATGAACTGACGCTGCCCGTCTGCCTGCCCGTTCGCTGTTTTCTGAGAAATCGGCTAGCCAGAAACTTTGCTCAATGGTAATGAGATGCCAAATGTAGAAGAAGCAAGGGTTATATGGAAGTGTCATAAAACGGGCGAACTCGTTTTCCCTAGAACAGTTTTCGCACTTTTTCGCAAAACTCGCCGTTCAATAAACATAAATAAACACAAACCCTTTCGGTTCGCAGCTATCATAAATTTTGTATTTTCCTCGAACATGTGTTGTGTGTCTGGACAGCATCAGAGTCGACGACGGAGCCAAAGCTGATTAAAACTTATCGCAAAAATATTTGCCATCAACAATTTGCTTAGTCGCTCCAAGATTTGGCGTCTTTTGTTGCATTGTTCGAGGTTGAAGACATCGTCAAGGTCAATTGAATTGAATTGCAATCGGCGTGGGCTACCTGCCCATTGCCTCTGGCTTTGCGGTTGGATTATGTGCGGATTTCCATAGAGCTAATCCCACATAATGATTATAATGACTATATGTATCTCTTCATAGTCAGTCCGAGTGATTAGCACACAGCAAGCGAAAATAGAGTCAAGAAGTCAGCAAAGTCAATAGAGGATAATCCGTCTTACGGGTTTCTCCCACTCCATGTGGCTGCCTGCAAATCTCTCGCTCGTCAGTTTCCGGACTCGCTGAATCGCCAGCTCTTATCTTCATTCTAGTAAAGAAAATGCAACTGCATTGAAAAACTTTCTCTGCAACTGCGCCGAAATTGAGGAAAAACACTGCTGATAAGATTAGAGAGAGCCAAACGGGCACACACACGCAGACACGCAGACAGACGAACGGACGGACGAGCCCGAAGACATTATGCCATAGATTAAGTGTGTTGCAAGTCGGCACAGTTCAGTTCGCTGTAGATTTTACAAGTACTTAGATAGTACATACACTAATTTGAAGATTTTTAAGAAACGAATGTGAAATTTAGAAAAAATAAAAAGACATATTAGAATATTCATATAAATAAGATATTCAAAAATTCCTTTTTTATGTTACAACAAATTTTATTTTATCAACTATTAAATATTTTAAATTTTATAATAAAAATATTTTATTTTGTTTAATTAAATATTATAATACGCATAATTTATGTAGCTATATAGATATTTTTAAAGTCTGAAATTAATTTTAGAGTAGAGTATTTCATATTCGCTTTTCAGTGTTTCTATTCACTCGAGTTTTTTTTTCATATTTATTTTTTATTTTATTTTTTTTTATCAGCAGCTCGTCGAGTTGAATGCACTTGCGAACTAGTTTAGTTTGGTTTCAGATTTGGCTGCATAAAAAAATATAAAAGTATGTGTGTATGTATGTATGTATGTATATAGTTTATAGCACATAGAAATCTGTATTTAACAAGCAAAGGGTCTGCCAAAAACGTCAGTCGAAATAGTCTAGTGAATGCGTTTGACCTTAATTTCCCGGCCATGATTAATGAATCAGCCGAGTATAAAAAAAAAAGAAAAAACAAACAACAAAAAGCAGCGACCACAAAAGCAGCGCCAGGAGAAGGAGGAGGAGGAGTAGCAGGAGGATGAGCAGTAGGAGAAATTAATGATGCACCACAAAGTGCAACAGCAAGCCAATTGCCAACTAGCGGCAGGTACAGCATTCTAACATTAACAACAAAAGCCAGCTCTAATAATGAGCATAATTATGTAATTAAACCGAGCTGTGTGCAAGAAATGCCGCAAAAAGACTCCAACTAAAAACTAATAGAAACTGTTGCCATATGCCAGACACATGTGTGCGAGCGAGAGCACAACAGTTGCACATGCGCGACTGTTGCGGATGCTGAATGTGTGCCTGCGTGTGTGTGTGTGTGCGTATGCAATGTGCATGTGTATGTGAGAGCGTATCAGCGAATCGCAGCGCGCTATAACTGCTGCAATTCCACTGCACACACACACACACACACACGCACACACATACATGCATATGTGAACTGTTTTTAATTAAACTGAGCAGCAGCTTCACTTTAGTCTAGTTACAGCTGACAGTTGTGACGTCACATGTACTGTTAACCGTTAGAAGGCCAACTAATTTGCATATGAATGTAAAAAAATAAAAGAATTTAAAAGAATCAAACAAATCATATGCAAATTTACAGCTACCCTTTCCATGCAACAACAACAACAACAACAACGAGAACAAAAAGTGCATCAATTGCATCGCATTCAAAGGGCTATTGATTGCTGAAGGTCGGCTGCCAGGTCTTAAGGTTTCTAAACTCAATTTGCATAACTTGAGCGAAATGCCAAATAAATTTTCCTATTTCAATTTTGAAATGTCCGTTGCTTCTTCTTCTGCTTGTTCTTGATTTTTTTCCTCTACCTACTAAATGTTTTATGCGCTTAGCAGATTGGCATTTTATGGCTTGCATAATTAGTCGAAATTCAAAAAATTAACTGAAGCTAAGGCAAAAGATGAGAAATATAAATAAAAAAAGGGTTTCTCATTCGTTGAGCAGTAAGGCTAACCAGTTTATGCTGCCAGCGCACAAACACACACACGGGCACACACACACATGCGTACAACCTGCAGCCAGTTGGACAACTTTGGCCAGTTTAACAAAAAACGAAAAAAAATAACGAAAAAAAATGCAGCCGCCACACTTTTTATTTTTACACATACGCCAAAAAGAGCACAAACACAAACACACACACACACACACATGCACAGGGACAGGTTACTCTCTTGGGTGCCAATAGCAGCAGCAGCAGCAGCAGCAGAAGCAGCCGCCATATGCATGCCTCACCCACACATACACACACACGCACACATGCATACACACAGCCAGCCAGACACGCGGCGAGCGCAGCGCAAAAACGCACACAACGACTGCAGACTGCAACGCCGACAGCGACGCGTCGCAACGTCGACTGCGCTGTCATACAAGTGAGCGAGACAGCAAGAGGGTTGTGACGAGCCGTAGCACAGTTTTGTGGCTTTTCCTTACCGAGCGAGTGTTATATGTGTGCAGGGGAAGTGTGTGCGTGTGTGAGAGGCATATTTCTGCTATGCTCTATGTGCGTGTGTGTATGTGTGTTTGAAAATGTGCGCGCTGTCTCGCTCGGGAAATTTTGTTTTCAATGACTTGCTGCATACGAGCGCCGTGGCAGTTTTATTCAAGTTTGAGCGCTCGAATCTGCAACAACGTGCCACGCAAAATTCAACAAAATTTCTGAAGAAAAAAAAAACAACAAAAAAAAAAAAAAACGCAAAATTCGTACGTGTCGCAGTTCTTTGGGCACTCCAAACAAAATCTCAAAAAAAAAAAGAAAAAATCAACAAAATATTTTTAAATTAAAATTTAAAAATAGCAACAATCGGATAAACTGCAAACAGCATTTTTGGGATTTGTTATTTAGTGGCTCTGTGTGCGTGTGTGAATCGCTAAAAACAAAAATCAAAATACAGAATTTATTGCAATTATTAATTAACGAACTTTAAACGAAAATCTAGCAAAAATAATAACAACAAAAATTCTTATTGAATGTGAAGAATAAATAGTAAAGCAAGGCATAAGGAACTCAATTTGCATGGAAAGGCAAAAACAAAAACTTGTTTAATAATTTACTAAAAAGTGACATTTTGCAATTGAACCTCGCTTCAATTGCCAATTGCAACAATTTTTGTGGTAAGATTTTATTCTATAAACAAAAACAATAAGATAGTTTTTTTGTTTTTAAATTCATTTGCTTCCTTTTTTGTTTTAAACGTAAACAACTTTGCCTTACGCACAATTTCGCAATTAAAAGTTGTTGTTTCTTTTTTTTTTTTTTGGGTACGTGTAAAAAATACAAAAATACCAAAGGGCCGTCAAAAAAAAAACTAAAAAAAAAGCAACAAAAATAAACTGGAAAATCCGAAAACCGGTTTCCAAGTGCATTTCGTTTCAATGACGTTTGCTTATCAAAATTTCGAACAAAATGGCGCTCGCTGTTAAAGCGCTGTTGTTGAAAGCTCGCCAAAAAGCTGCGCCGATCGGCAGCGTCGTATAAGAGTTTTGCCGTATAAGACAGCGAGGCGTTAATGCGTTGAGCATTAGCGAACGCATTTGTGCGCAGCTCGGCTACCTGCATGGCATTTATCTCTCCCTCTCGCTCACTAACTCACTCTCATGGCAATGGTTAGGGATCACTTGGCAGGTTGCTCGATTCTTACCGCATTATCCGCTTTGGCTCGATGCCACAATAGGATCTCAGACAAAAGGCAACGTCTTGCGCATTTTCCGCACAGACAATGCTGGTTGATTGTTTTCCCATTGTCTGGCTGTCGACATTTTAATGTTTTGTTCCTTCTATTTTCTTTTTGCCATTATCCTGGCCAATTTTTTATACATATCAAACTGCGTCACATTTGCGATCGTCTGCAAGTGGAGCCAATGCAGCCGAGTTAGAGTTTTCTTATTTTTTTTTTTACCTGTTGTTCCACGAAACTCCTCCAAAAGGCTCGTTTCGCCTATTGGCAACACATGGCCAATACGCACGCATGTCCAACATATGCCGCACACACACACACACACACACTCTCTGGTCATCCTCGAGCGTCCAACATATGGCAAACACTTGAGCGCCTTTGGCCCATGCCAAAAAAAAAAACAAAAGAAGGGCAAACCAAATTTTAACGAGTTTCAAATTGAAATACGAGCAACCACTTCGCGGCTGCAGTGAGCCTAGAAGAACAGCCAAACACACACACACACACACTCACGCACACCCTCGCTCCTTTGCTCTCTAAATAAAACAGGAAAAGAATATTCATATATACATATAAATGAAAGCAAAAAAAACTGAAATGAATGAAAACTCCGTAAAGCAAATTATTGCAAAGTTTTTTTTTTTTTTTTCATTTACGTTTTTTGTTTTCATATGCGTGTGTGTGTGACGCTTTCCACTTTCCAGTAAAAAACAGCAAAAACAAAAAATATGTAAAGTAAAACGCGCGAAAAGCAGCCGGAAAAATACGCGCACACGTTTTTCGTTTTTTCCGAGGGATGTTTGCATATTTTTCCCCCATTTTCATTTTTTTTTTTTGTTCGCTGTTATCCGCGTATTTTCTGTCACCCACCCACTCCGGCCGCCCGGCTTCCTCCGCCCACCCCTGTCCATCCTTCTTAATATTCTCTTCCCATCGTTTCCATTGGCAAAGGCGCTTTCACTTTTTTATGGCGCATAAAACTTGGCAGGGTGGCGTTTGGGCATAAATTTAAAAAAAAAAGAGAGAAAAAAAAACATTTATATATGTATATAAAAAAAGCGAAGATTTTCCGCCAAAAAAAGCCCAACTTTTGCAATGAAATGGCTGAGGAAATTCGTAAGCTGGAACGCGCTGGCAGGTGGGCGTAATCAGCCCCAAATACACATTATTTTTGCACACCTGCCAGCGGGGGCAGCGGGGTAGCCGAGGCTGCCAGGTAGATCAGCTAGCTAGCGGCATCATGTATTCCATATACATTGGCATTTCCAGTAGCAATTTGTCAATTGGATTGTAGACTAAGCTATGGAGGCTTGGTTTAGTTGGGAATAATATTAGAGGTATTCCATATACCCTATAGGAATATTTCTATATTCATATTCGCATTCATCATAGCGCTATGTATATTTAACTATTAATATCCGCATCCGCATCCGCACCCACATCCGCACTCACATCCGCACTAATATCCGCACTCATATCCGCATTCATATCTGTATCTACAAATGTATAATCATGCTATATCTGCTATCTATATTCATATTTTCATTGAAATTCACATCTCTAGCCCTATTTATACATCTATATTATAGATATAAAGATTCTATACACATGTCCATATATATGATACACTTTTCCTCTTTATCCCCATACTTATATGAATAATATCTCATGCTCATCATATCCACATACCACATCCAGCCTTATGCACATTCGAACCCATTCGCCATTTTGAGAAACAAACAGCTAGATCCTTGGATTGCGACTTCTCTGCACTCCCCTCCTATATTTTCCATATTCCCAATTCGATTTCTATTGCCAATTTTGTATTTTTGTTCATATTTAGATTATAGTAACCCATGCGAAATTCGCTTCAGGTTTTTGGCATTTCCCAAAAATCATTGCAAATTATTATTGAGGAACATTGGGAAGTTCTTGAGTTTAGATCTGAATCGTTAGCATTTAACTAATTGCTTTCTCTATCTCTCTCTCTCTCTCTCTCTCTTTATCATTGGCTTACTCGATTTCTGTTTTGGCATTCGAACAGACCCCTGGTGATCCGTAAGCCTTAAGCTGGCGCTCAAGGTGAGGAAGCATCTTGCCTCGTACTCGCCCACACTGCTGAGCGCCGCGTTCACCAGCCTGAACAGCGCCTACCACAGCAGCAGTGACACCGCTCCGGACGAGGAGCCGGAACCGCTAAGCCCAGCGCATCGTCATCAACGGCATCGCCGACACAGTCACAGTCACAATCACAGTCACAGTCACGGTCATAGTCACAGTCACAGTCGCAGAGAGAATCACAGCCAGAGCGAGATGGGTGGGCCGACGCCCGTGGCCAGCAGCGAGGGTCAAACGTACTGTTTGCGCTGGAACAATCATCAGACAAATCTTGTGCAGATTCTGCACGCCCTGCACGAGGTGGGCAGCTATGTGGACTGCACCCTGGTCGTGGACGATGAACAGTTCAAGGCGCATCGCGTTGTCCTTGCCGCCAATTCGCCCTACTTTCAGGCCATACTGCAGGATGTGCCGCAGGACCAGTGCAGCATCATATTGCCCGGCGTGAAGGGCTTCGAGATCGCCGCCCTGCTGCAGTACATGTACACTGGCGAGACGACGGTGACCAAGAGCCAGGAGCCAGAGATTCTGCGCACCGCCAAGGAGCTGCAGGTGAAGGGCCTCTACGACAACCTGATGAAGTTCAATCACAAGGCGACGAGTGTCACCGATGAGCGTGGACAGGGCGCACAATTCCAGAGCGGCACAGGTGCACCACTTGGCCAGCAGCAGCAGCAGCACCACCACCACCATCAGCTCCCACATCCGCAGCAGCAACAGCATCACCACCACCACCACATCCAACAGCCGCAGCACTCGGCGCCCACCTCCAGCTCCTCCGGCGCATCGGGTAAGCCCCTCAATGGCTCTGGCGCGGCAGCCGGTGGCGCCGACAGCAACTATGGCCAGCATCAAGCGCACCACAGCCAGCTGAACTCCTCCTCCGTGATCTCAACGTCCACACACATATCGCCCAGTGGCGCCATCTCGAGCAGCTGCTCGCCCCCACCGCCACCCTTTGGCAGCTATCAGACGCCCTACACGAGCTTCTCGGCCTCTGGCGGTGCCATCAATCCCATCATTGCCGCTGGCGAGGCACCGCTGACGCCCACGCACACCACCCCGCATCCTGCTGCCGGCGAGGCTGGCCAATGGCCCCTCTCGCCCTCGGCCGCCGCAGCGGCGATGCTCAATTCGGTGTACGAGTCCGCTGCCGATATGAATCCTCTCAAGCGCAAGAAGCTGTCGGCCATCTCGAGCATGCTGCTCAATACGACGCGGGACACGCCCATATTGCGCAATGTGCTGGCCCAGGCCAATTCGGCCGACTCCTCCCAGCCGAACCCGCTGCTGCTGCCCGGCGTCAAGCAGTCCGCCGAGAAGACCACGCCCACGCATCATCACGGCTCGAGCGGCGCCTCGGGCGGCGGTGCTGGCAGCCACAGCTTCAATGGCTCCGACTACGGCGGCGACAAGGAGCCGCTGTCCCCGCACACGGACCGCAGCTTCGACGAGGAGTCCGGCAGTGGCCAGACGGGCAAGAAGCCTGAATGGAAGCGCTACAAGCAGTACACGCGGGCGGACATGATGTGCGCCATCCAGTGCGTGCGCGAGGGCATGAGCGCCCTCCAGGCGAGCCGCAAGTTCGGCCTGCCCAGCCGCACGCTGTACGACAAGGTGCGCAAGCTGAACATCACCACGGGCCGTGGCACCCATCGCACGCCCAAGCGCAGTCCGCCCGGCGTCGAGTCCTCGGCCGCCTTTCCCTACTCGGCGGCAGCTGCGGCCGCCGCCGCCGCCCACAACTATGGCCAGACGGAGCTGGAGCGCGAGCCGAAGGAGCTGCCACATGGTCACGGCCATGGCCATGGGCATGGCCAGTCCGGCGGCCACTCGCATCACGGCATGCCGCCCACAATTCCCCACTCGGCGGCTGCGCTGCTCGACCACGCCTTCCTGCAGCAGGCGCTGGAGAACCGTGGCGGCGACATAGCCGGCCGCGAGGCACTGCACGCCATGGCGCTGGCCGCCGCCGCCCATGCGGCCGCCAATCGTATGTCCAGCAGTCCGCCCGGCTCCAACGGACATGCGGCGCGCTCGCCCAGCCATTACGCCGAGGAGGAGAAGCACGAGGAGCAGCGTCTGATCAAGCGCGAGGCCATTGAGGAGGAGCGCGACGCTGACGACGAGGACGATCACGACCAGGTGGAGGATCTCTCGCTGGCACGCAAAGAGCGACCCGAGTCGCCCTACTCCCCGGGCCCGGCACGCGCCGCCTCGCCCATGGAGAGCGCTAGCGTCATCATGCACTCCAATTCGGCGTCGCTCTCGACAAACGGCAAAGAGGCAGCCGAGGTGGAGGAGGAGCGCGAGCGCGAGCGCGAGCGTGAACAGCAACTGGATGAGTCCAGAGAAGCAACCTCACCCACATCCCCATCGATGGGCAACCTGCCCCTGGGCCTGGGCCTGGGCCTCAAGCGTGAGCTGCTGGGCAGCGACGAGGCGCAGGCGCGCACCGACTGATTGATGCTAACGATGGCCTGGCAGTATGCAGCCGATAGCCACGATTCCATATACTAGGCCACACACATACACACCCACACACACAGACACACGCACACTTAGACACTTCTTCTTTCGGGTTTCGACGTTCAACGTGCAAAACTTCAAACTTATTTTTGTTGTGTTCTCAATCTTCATCGACTCGCCGCCTCGGCGTCGATCTAGCGGTAGTGAAGCTTTAAACATCATTTAAAAAAAAAAACATTTCCCAGCAAAAAAAAAAGAAAAACCAATTCACCCACCCACCCAATCAAAGCACCTTTAGAATGAGAGCAAAAGAAAAGGAAAAAAGAAAATGGGAAAACGAAAAAATCAAACACGAATTAAAAAAAAAAAAAAAACTAAAACTAAATTGTTGTCAGCATCACTTTGTGCCTAAAAGAAATAGAATTATGCAAATAAATATATAGGATATATATATAGGGAGATATAGATTAGGCTTAGGCTAGACTTAGGAAGCACCCACACAGACACACACACACACACACATTGCTTATGTCAACAAAAAACAAACTGTACACTTGCATAAGACTGAAAGTTAGTGGGCGTGACAGAGCAAAAGAGGCTCAAAATATATATATATATAGGGAAAAGAAAAACCTATCGCATTTGAGAATGAAACCAGATGAGTTTTAGAAAAAAACAAAAATTAAAACAAAAAACATAAAACGAGTTAGCAATACTTTGTACAACTATCTTAAAATGCCAGTGATTTGTTTTAAAAATTATTTAGCTTATATATATATAACATATAGTTATGTATGCTAAAAATGCATAGATTTTGAAACTTATAACCGAACTACCTCGAAAATAGCTCAACAACAACAACAACAACATGAAATATATTACAAATTAGTTTAATAATTTTTTAGATTTTTTTTTTTTTGAGTTTAAAGAAAGTTTCCTGGGTTGAATTTTATAAGACTGACACCGACTCACACCCACACACACATACATAAATGCATGCATACAACCGTTTATACAAATTAAAAACGTACAAAAATTTAAATTAATTATACTTAATTCAAATGTAATTCATATTAATTATTAGTTGTTAATGAAAAAAAAAAAGAAAAATGAAAAACAAAATGATGCAAAAATCAAACAAACATGCGCTGGGGGCAATGCAATAGGCTCTATGTAAGTATAAACATAAATAAATATGTATATATGGGTGCAATACCTTGAACGTATACCCGTATATGCATATAGTTCTATTTAGTGTTAATTCATTTGTTATACAATTCCTAGGCTAAGCTAGCGACTCTTAAGTTTAACAACAACAACCACAACAACAACAACAACAATCCCTGTGTACATAATAAATAATTAAAGAAGCATTTTCAAAGTATTTTGACGTTATTACAAAATTTAGTGTTAATTATGAATACAAGCTCTTAAATAATTGTAATAAACAACAAAATAAAAAAACAAGAAATCAAATTTAAATTGTAAAAACAAAAAAAAAAAAAACACACATTTTCGGTATATGAAGAGCAAACAAAATAAAAATGACTGAAAATATATATAAACATATATATATATATATACATAATAAATATAATAATTGTGTTTTCTTTTATACATATATATCATTCATATGAGATCGTCTTTAACAATGTTCAACTCGTATATTTATTACAACATTTACAATTGGCATATAAAAATAGAAATATATATTGATGTATATATATATATATAGGTGTAATTGTATACTAAATCTATTCAGGAGACACGATCAGACTTTTGCTATTCAAGCAATACAAATGAAACTAGTTAAAGAGCTAAGAGCTGTACACTTGATATAGGCTGAGTCGAGCATAGTCGACTACATATACATAGGTACAGGGTATACAAATCGAACGAGAACTAATACAAATACAAGGAAATTAGAAACCAGTCGTGGCTGCTCCACACACATACATATATACAAAGATATACAAAGGCGTAGTCTACAGACAGCCCACGCAGTTGGGTGGATTGCGATTATCGAACTCGCAGATGCCGATGGCGAAGCGAAAGGGTTTGTGATGCGGCAAATGCATGGGTCGATTGGATATCCATGGCATGTGCGGTATGTTCAGCACACGCACCGAGTAACGCGGCAACTGGACAGGCTCCTTGGCCACCGGATTGCTAATGGACAGCTCGTGCTCGATATGTATGAGAGGTGGCTCATCATTGGGACTGTGTCGCTCATGCTCGCAGTGGGCCAACAGTTTGGCCTCGCTCAAAAACTCCAGGCGACAGTAGTTGCAATAGTAATTGATGCCCTTGCTGTGCAGCACCTGATGACGATCCAATTGATGCTGAAACTCGAACTCATCGTGACACTTGTGGCAGATGTAGACGCCGCGATTCTGTCGATGCAAATGGTAGTCAAGGAAGACCCTAAAATGTTACAAAGAATGATTATAAAATACATTACATATGTAGTAGTATGTATATCGTTTCGCTCACTTGCTGGTAAAGACGTCGCCACATTTGTGGCAATAGAACCAGCTCATCTTCCAGTGCTGCATGTAGTCGTGCTTCATGAGATCCACGAGCGTATCCGTTTGATAGCAACAGTTGGGCACAAAGCAAGAGAACGCCTTCAGCTGCACCTGGGTCTTAAGCAGATCCAGCAAATAGAGATCATACTCCTTATCCGTGGTTATTTGTGACTCCTCCAGCACATAGTCATCATAGAGCATGGAGAGATTTAAGGCGCTATTGCTATTGCTGCGACTGTGATTGACTATCCAATCGCCAGTGAAATTCATGCGCCTTGTGTACATCGTGTCCGCCACCGAGGTGGCATCATCGTCATTCTCCTGCTGGTCGTGCTCAGCCTCCGCCTCATCATCGTCATCATAGTCGTCATACCAGGCTAAGGAGCAGGCACGCGAACGTGAGCGCGTCGAGCGCGCTTTTGTAGCAGATTCTTGCATAAGCAGAGCCTGAGGAGGGGAAGGAAGTATTATGAATCTCTATGCTCTACAAAGTCCATGGATACTACTTGCCTCGTGCTTTGCACTGCATATCGTGTGATGCAGCTCCCATTCATATTTTGTACCAAATTCCGCCTCGCACAGGCTGCAGCGGTGCCTACACTGATGCGTGAGGCGCTGATGCTGCCGCAGTGCCACAATGCCGGCAAATTCCTTGTCGCAGTTCTTGCATTGAAAGGTGCGCGAATGCCGCGGCGTCTGCTGCCTCAATTGTTCCCCATTCTCAGTATCTGCCACGTCCGCATCCTCCTCAGCGTCATCATCCTTGCCCGCCTCATTGAGCACTCTGCACTTGGGTCGACGCTGTGTCTGCTGACGCCAACAGCGACGCACGTGCAGCGTGTAGTGATCCTTGCGAAAGTAGGCGCGCTCACAGTGCTGGCAGACCAGTCGAGTGCGCCACTTCCAGCCGTCCCGGGCGTTGCCGCTGTTGTTGTTGCGCAGTCCACCCGATTCGGTGGCCGTGGGTGATTCGGGTGGCTGGGCCGAGTAGGCCTGCAGCACCAAACAGGACGAGCTGGAGGTAGATGCAGACGAAGCCGTTCTCACTGTGCCCATATCCTCCTCCTGTGGCAGTGGCACTCCAGTTGTAGATACCTCGGCATCTGCTATCGGCGGACTGCACTCCCTTCGCTCGGCCTGCCTGCTTGTGCCCGCTATGCGCTGAAGGCGCTGCATCAACGTCCGCGTTACCTCCGAGTGCATGTTCAGCTTGCAGACGCACTCCACGCATATTGCGCGCAGCGTAGTCTTGATTATATCCGCCTGGAATATGGTAAATTATTCAATTTGTTACTGATTTCAGCTGTTAACTGGGCCCACTTACCGATAGCTTCCAGTCGCGACTGAGACGCCGCCGCATTACACCGTTATCCCGCAGATCCAGCAGAGCGGATGACGAAGACTTGCTGCTGCCGCAAATGGTGCACACATCGATCTCTCCGTCCGAGTTATCCACTTGTTTAGCATTGTTCAGCTTATTGATAATGTTGCTGCTGCTCGACTCGGGCTCCGGAGCATCCTGCATGTTGCAGTTGGCACTTTGCAGTTCAAAATTTATTGTTTCTATTTTACAATAAACTACATGTGTGAAGGAGTTTTACAGCTACGCGGGGCTAGTGGAATTGTAGACTAGTCCACACATGTTTTGCCAGGCACTTTGATTTATTTTACCCTCAAATGTTCTAATTTTTGGCTTTAAAAATATTCTATAATTTCTGCTAGAGCTGCAATTTTAATTTCTTTTTTATTTCTTGCTCAATTCTCTTATCGGCGTTGACTTATCACATTTTCCAACACTACCCACGAATTATATACGATAGTTGCATAACAGCCCTGTTTAATGCGCAGGGTAATGCAAAAGTGTAAACAATCTCAATAAATACAATTTAAGTGCGCTTATAAATGGATATTTCTTCGGCGGCTAATGTTTACTTACGTCAGTTGGGCGAAGCTCGTCCACGTATTACCGAATTGAACCCCAACATATTTACGAAGGACGGACTCGCACCCAAATCACTTGTGGAAATATCTGGCAAAAGAAAAAGCGGGAAAACTTTTCTACTAATGCAAATTATTGCAAGTTGTTTAATAAATTGTGATGTTATCTTAATAAACATTAGCCATAAGATTGACTATCAAGTATTTGGAAGACTTGTGCAGGACGCTGTGAAAAGTGCCAATCCGAATGCAACAGGCGTCCAATTGCAAGAGATGTGTGAAAAGTGTTTAAATTCATTGGAAATTATAAATTGCTTTTCATCTCTAAGTGTTCGCATGGCCTTAAAAGCTTTGGACAATCATATTTTGTTTGAAAATGAGAGAATTAGTCTCGTTACAATCGATGGATTGTGTGAATTCTATTGGCTTGATTTGCCACAAAATGTGCGAGTTCGTAAATACAAATACTATATGGATTTTTTGGAGGAAATCAACAAGATTTGCAAGAGATTTTACGTCTGCTGCATTTACACAGTGGACAGCAGTTTTTTAAAAAACTCCTATGAACCGTGCAAAGCGATAAATATAGATCACAAAGTTGAAATGAAGTTCCTAACAAATGGCAATCGAATGCTGAATGACGAAGAAATAGTTATAGATGAAAGTGGTATTAAGTTAAAGTAGACTTATAAAATAATGTATAATACAAATTTGAAAAACGGATTCTGGCGCCTTTTTATTGCTAGTGAATATGGGTATCAATATCGATATAAATTATCGATATAAAAAGTAGGCATTGAAGTCGGTGTGTGTCAAGCCAATCGACATTTTTCATATTTGGTGCCATCTTTGGTTTTTCTGTTCGACGCGACGAGCAAAACGTGCTACATTCTTTCCAGCAGGCCGATTTTAAATAAAAGAAAAAAACATAAAAATGGGCGTACAAGTTGTTCCAATTTCCCCCGGCGATGGTAAGTAAAAAGAGAAGTATTCTTTAATATTAGTTCTTATTATGGCATTTAACCTTACATTTGCGGCATTTTGATAAAGAGAAGTATTTTTCCGTCTCTATACACATACACATTTTTATACACTATATGCATACATATATGTATCTCACTCTCTCTATATCTCCCTCTCACGCTTTCGTATTGCAGGTAGCACCTTCCCAAAGAACGGCCAGAAAGTTTCAGTGCATTACACTGGCACATTGGACGATGGCACCAAGGTATGTTAATAATGATAATTGTTTGAAATGTATTTTGTGCGAATATTTTTATATTCTCTATTTACAAATTGCAGTTCGATTCGTCTCGGGACCGCAACAAGCCATTCAAGTTCACCATTGGCAAGGGAGAGGTTATTCGCGGCTGGGATGAGGGCGTTGCTCAGCTGAGCGTCGGCCAGCGGGCCAAGTTGATCTGCTCACCTGACTACGCCTATGGCAGCCGTGGCCATCCAGGTGTCATTCCTCCCAATTCTACCTTGACTTTCGACGTTGAATTGCTCAAGGTCGAATAAGTGTTCGAATGCAGCAAACAGCCGAAGACTCTCTGCGTGTGTGTGTGTGCCTGCATGTGTAAGCACTGTTATACATACACACACACAAGCACATGCACTCGTAACACATCTTCAACAACAACAACAAGAACCTGGCGCGCGCTCCGGCAGTGGCAACAGAACCAAACAAGAACAATCCAACAGCATTTTAATTATATTCAAAACGAAAAAGAAATGAATGAAAGATGAAATTAGACTTAATTACCAAGCACACACAGATTATTGAAAAAGGCAAACGCAATTACAAATAAAGATTTATTCAAGTGAAATTATATTAAAATTGCATTTTCATTCACGCTTGCACACAGCATCCATTATCTGGTCAATTATTTCGTAGCGCTCGCGTTCATATTTCTGCGCATGCTTCAGCCAGTGACTGCGCACCCGCTTCCAATGGCCGATATTCTCGGCCAGCAGCTCCTCCTTGCTGGCACCCTTCAGCCTCTCGTCCTGGGTGTTGGGCAATCGGGGTGGAATGGGCGACATGTCGGTTTTGCGCGCCTGTGGCATTTGCTTTACAACTTTCAATTCGCCGCTGAGCAACTTGCTGAGAACCTCCTCGGCATCGTCCTCACGTTTAACTATGGGCACTGTGCCGTCTGTGTTGTAGACCGCCACGTTGGGATTGCGTGGCTGGTTGGCCATCCAGGCACGGCAAATGGGATACAGCGGTGTTTTTTCTTTGTACTTGGACAGATCGAGGCTGCGTTCGAAGAGACGCATTACATAGCTTTCACTGTGTGTTTTTTGGGCTGCATTGTTCCCGCTCTTTTTGTAAAGCGACCGTTTGGCTTTGGATCTTCCTGCTGCAGTTGCATTAGCAGATGTTGATGCTGTTTCAGCTTCTTCTGTTGCGGACTCACTCTTCGCTTCGGCTTGCTGTTTGGCAGTAGATTGGGCACGTTGTAGTTGCTTCTGCAGTTGCAGTTTCTTGGAGGGGCGTCCTCGGATGGGCAGCTCGGATTCAATGTCGTCGTCGATTTGCAGTAACGGTAGTGGTGCGTCGGACTCATCCTTTGCCGCTTCTTTGCGGGATTCACGCGAGCGCAGTGTTCCCTCTATAGCTGTGGCGCGTGGTTTCTTTGGAGTCACTTTCATAATGTTAATGTTGATATTAATTTCTTTTTTCAATTCTTTAAATCTAATTTTCAAATGTAAACGCAGTGAATGGCAAAATTGATAGTGATGGACGCCACTGGCGATAACACATTAATCGAAAGTATCAACGATTTTGAATTTAACAGCTTAGCGTTGCAAAATTTAAAACAAATTTGTATTTAAATAAACTAAAGTGCGATGGGCAAGTTTAAATTATCATTATAGTACAGCCAATCTTTTCTAATACTTTCATAAAAGTCGTAAGAGAAACTTAACAATGGAAACTGACAGTTTTGAGTTAGGCAGCAGATTAGCACTGTTAAAAGGTTTTCGATTTATGTTAATGTTTTAGCGGGCGGCCAATTGAAGCAATCAACAACGTGTTTTCTGGGCCTTTTCTATGCGTAAATTAATACAAAAACACAAATTGGCCACTGCAAAATTGTAAAAGCTATCCTGAATCGCGAGCAGCTGTTTAATGTTGTGCTGTTAACAATTACAGCACTGTAAATAATAACATTTCGACCACAGTTTTGTTATTGTTGTTTCGGTCCTCGTCTAGCGAAACGCGAATGATTGAGAGTCGCTTGAGATTCATGAGAGGGAACGGTTGGTGCGCGGAGGAGTACGTAAAGCTCTTGTGTTAACAAAAGAAAACTGAAAGTTAAATAGAAATATTAAAATATTAGTATCATAAACTAATGATTTAAAGACTGTGTGAACAATTGTGGTGGTAAATTTGCATAAAGTGAAGTGATTTCCTCTTAGTTATATAAATTAAAACAAAGTAAAACTGTAACTCCACATTTACAGTAAGTGCCGTATTGCATTCCCTTTTCGCATTTTTATCAGTTCCGCAGTTATTTGTGTATGCATGTATGATTGTTTTTGTGTGTGTTGAGTAGTTGCATTTTGCGTCTTTCACTGTTGTTTTGTTTGGTGCGCGCGAGAGAGAGAGAGAGAGAAACCAAACTCGCTCTCACCACCACGCATTCACCAACACAAACAAGGGTATGGTCTGCGCTTATTACTGCGTCGTTGCTTTCGTATTCTCCAATTCTCCCCCACATGTTCCCAAAATTTACTTTTCTTAGCTATTTATAGGGGAGATTTACTGTTACATCGGTAATAACAGCTTCGCCACAGATAGCATGTGTGTATGAGCGCAGTATGAAGAGTGGAAGAGATCGCATTGATTGGCAGCGGGATGAGAACGGCGCTCATTTGTTGACAAACGTTGATATATTTCCTACTCGCGTCTATTTCGAAAAGTCTTAAAGAGTATATATGTATGTATTTGTATATAATATATATGTATATTTATAAACACTCATGTATATGGCTATATAAACCATCACGCTATCAGTGCTGCACGACAGTAAATTTTAGGTAGACTTCACGCCCGCCACTGCCCCAACCGCAGCTAGCTAAAGCAATCAGGTTCGTCTGGCCGATCCACAGCTGAACAGCTGGGCATATCGGGCAAGTTCGCTGAACCTCTACATATACATATGTACATACATATTTGTATATATAACATACAAAACTAAACTGTTTATCAAACCATATACAGTGTATGTATATAAATAAATATGTGCTCATATTTAATTGTTTACCCAAAATACATATATAAAAATTCAGTTTCATAGACAATTCGCTGTAGAGTGATCATTGTTGAGGATGGCGCAGCCGTCTAAACGTTTTGATTCTGCTGTGAAGAGTGCTGCTAAGCAGCGCGAGTTCGAATCCCATTCCGATCCGCCCGATCTTGTTGGCTTCTTTGACGATAACTCACGTTATTTGGCCGTAACTAATCGGGCAACATTAACTTTTTTTTTTTTTTTTTTAATTCTTTAAGACTGCAAGAGTATTTATTGTTCGCTTTCATTTAGTATATATTTTTTTGCTGAATTGCATATAATCCATTGAATGGAACGAATGCAGTAAGCACCTTCTCTGATATCATCAGTGTTTAAAATAACAACAGCGCTCTAGCACCCTCTCTCGTTGTTTGTCTCTCACTCTCATATGTGTGTGTGCATGACAACAACAACTCGCGAGCATTTGACTGGCATATGGATGGATGAGTGCGTAATTTCCGATATGGAGTATATAAGCCCATAGAAACATGTTGTAAACAAAGCGAAAAAAATCAAAGCTCTTTTTTTTGTATAAGCATTATTATGGCAACGGCCTTGACACGCTTACAACATCCAGCACCAGCAAAGTTAATGGGCTAAGCAGCAGAAGGGAGAATAAAACATAAACAAATGCGTTTGCATGTGAATTTGTGTGTATTTGAAGTGTTCGACTCTATAGAAGATATTATTCTATTAATAAACGGGCCACCTCTTTGAAGGCTACACATGGGTGACATCATCTGCTGGACGTCAAAGGCGAGAAGTTAGCGAGGTGATAGATTAAATGCACGAACTGCACTGAAAAAGTTGAAGAAGTTTCATGCCTAATCAATGGGTCGCCCACTACTTTTGACCTATTAAAGGGTGCCATAGTGGGCGGACCCGAAAACTGGGTCAACGTTGTATACATAAACAATAAAGGCGCACGCAACCTGTTTAAATAATCCAAAACATCGATGTTTACATGAAACATGAAATAGAGATGTGAGCGTGCTTTTTACATATGTATGTTGCAATACTATCGTAATACTTACGCCATTCTAATCAGTCTCACTATATTATTATTATTATTATTATACATATTTATTACTGTAGGTAGTGGAGTTAGCTTAGAAGACAAGAAAAGACTCTACAGATAGAGTGATAGTCTAATTTCGTGGTTCCTTAAGAAGTTAAAATTTTAAATTGGTTTAATAAAGAGTTTCAGTTTAAGTTTTAGTTTTAGTTTTGTTTTAAAATTTATTTTTGTTTCGTAACATTTTGGACTAAGATGGTAAACAGAACTAAACGCCGATATTTACCATCATTTTAGGCGTAAGTACTCCAGTTGGAGCCAGATTCAGAAACATGGGTCAGATCGTGGGATCCATGCAGAGCAATGTGGCGGAGATGTTGAGTGGACGACGCAAGCGAAGGCGTAGCACAGAATCGACGGAATCGCAGCAGGATCGCGAACGCGCCGAGCAGGAGGCCAAATCGCCAAAAAAGTAAGTTGGGAAACCGATGAAGGATCTTAACTAAATACTAAATAATTATGATTTGCAGAAAAAAACTATTGACAACCACACAGTATATATACAAGGCGCTGTTCAAGGAGCAGAAGAACTCGGATGTGGCCGTGATGGCACTGGACAAAGTCTGGCATCTGCACAAGGTCTACCTTAGCCAGAGCCCGTACTTCTATAGCATGTTCAATGGATCGTGGAAGGAGGCACAGCAGAATTTTGTGAATATTAAAATACTCGACGATCGGATCAATGTCGATAGTCTGGATGCTGTATTTGGCTCAATGTACTCGGATGAGATTGAGATCGAGCCCAAAGATGTGATACCCGTGCTGGCGACTGCGACACTCTTCCACTTGGACGGCATCATTGACAAGTGCGCCGAGGTGATGGTGGATAGCATTGATGCAGAGACTGCGGTGCAATATTATGAGGCTGCCTGCCAGTACGGTGTGCTGAGCGTCAAGAAGTCCACGTTCCAGTGGTTCCAGATCAACTTACTTAGCATTTACAATAAGCATCCCAATCTGCTGCGGCACATCTCCATTGAGTTGATGACTCTGCTCACGGCTAGCCACGATTTGTATGTGATGCAAACGGAATTCTCGCTATATACGCTGCTGCGCGCCTGGATGTTCCTGCAGCTGCATCCCAACTACGATCCCGATGATCCGGTGCAACGAGCCGAGGCACAACGCACCCAAGAGAGACTGGTGAATGCGGGCGTCGAGACGCATACGCCCAGCGTGGATGTAGTGCAGTGGGCGTACTTCGCCAGCCGCATGGAGGAGCGCTCGTTCCTGGCCACGCCCGAGGGCCAGCCATATGTGCCCGTCTTCCAGAAGCTGCGCACCCAGTACTTGACCAATCACTACATGGACTTGAAGATCATATTCAACGACAATATCATTCCCAAGGAGTGGCTCTACAAGCACATACACAGCCACTGGGATGCACTGCTGCGCATCGATCACGGCCAAGAGGATGCGTAAGTGTGATTAACTGGAGACTTAATAAATTAGAATTAACATTGATTCCTATTTAAGCAGAAGTCCGCAGCAGCTGGACAACGAGGAGTTCTTTGAGAATTGCATGCGCTGCGGCCGTTTGCTAATGGAGCCCGGCTATCAGAAGTGGCGCTGGACGGGCTTTAACTATGGAATGGATCTCATACTCATCATGGACTCGCGGCGCCTCAACATTCGACGCCACCATCGGCACGAGCACGAGCGGGTGCTCAGCTTGCAGACGAAGCGAAAGTTTATGATTCGCACTGTGGTGACATCCATTAATGCACAGCGCCAGCCGGTGTTCACCCAAACGTCGGAGATCACCACGCTGAGCCTGGAGAAGAACGAGGAGGTGTCGCTGATGGTGCTTGACCCCAAGCTGGTGCACCCGCTGCTTATCTCCATCAACATGCTGGTCGTGATGCCGCCCAATCAGAGCTTCAAGGAGATTGTGCCACAGAGCGAGGAGACGACGCTCTCGACCACGACGATACCCATTTCGGAAATTGGCGCCAGCTGTGAGCGCCCACTGACTCCAGCCAGTGCCGATGATTCGGCTGTCTGTGTGAGCGGCGACTCGACGCCATCGTCGCCGTCGCTAGGACTGCGACCAGCTGGACGCTTCAGCTGGCCGCGCACCAGTGCCGCCTTGACGAGCGATGGCGAGGCGCTCTGTCGCGACGTGGCGTGCTGAGCGCGTTGCATTACATAGCCCCTCTCCAAACCACCTATGCATGCATCATAATACGTCCCCCACTAAGCACATACCACCTCGTTCTGTTCAAGGACTCGCCACTCGAGTCTCGTTTAATCTATATATACACATAGATAGTTGTACATTCGTTCTCCGTTGGCTACGACTAGCGTCCGCTGTATATATACTTATCGCTATATATAGTTCAACCTTCTACTAACTGTACGCCATATAATTGTACATTATCCTCTAGGGCGCGCCGTGCCGTAAATTTATATATAGTATATATATATATTTTTGTAAAATCGTTTACATATTACATCCTAGCAATTAATGCATTACTATTTCGTATCCCAGAACCAGTTAAGTTTATATCGGCACAATATTTTGTGCGCTCGGCACAATGGTGTTTCGAAACCAATATATATATATTATGATATATATATATATATAGTATTTACGATTCTAAACCTCAGATCCTAAGCGCTAAAGTTAAGCTAACTATGCGGCAATCGAACTCAATACGTATTCGAATCACAATTGCTAACATCATCAAAACTTATTAACGTCTTACTTAAGCCCAATGCATTTTAATTAACCCTCACTAAATTATTATTAAATATGTGAACTTTTTAAAACAACAATCACTTTTTCTATCATTATCAACTACGCTTTGCTACGATATGCAAAGTAAGGGAATTACAGCGATCTGATTGATCGATCGATCGATCAATCATGTTTCTTTTTTGGGGAATCTAAATTTCGATTTACATAGAATTTTGTTTGTTATATATATTATATATTTATTTGTAACAAATACTATTAGCGTATTGTAATAACAGAACTTTAATTTAAAATTGACCCGGTCAAACAAAAAATATATCTATATCCCTGCCCGTGTAATATACATACAAACAAACAATTTCGCTATTATGTGCTATAAATACCATACTATACTCCGTATCCATGTTCCATGACCAGGTTACAGCATATACATATATATATCAATGTATATATATATATTCTATATAATTTTCGTTCTAGTAGTAGAAGAGCTCTGGGAATTTCGTCTCATAGACGGGCTTCTCATTGGTTGTCTGCATTTGAGCTGTTTTGTTATCGCTTTGCGTTATCTGACGTTCCACGGCCAGCGAGTTGAAGAGCTCGTTTAGGCGATTTTGTATCAGATCGTGCTGGAATTACAAAGAGCACAGCATTAGAGCAAAGTATTTAGTGAGAGCCGGAGAATTTACCTTCGGTTCGGTGCGTCGTATCAATTCGTCAAATTCGCCTTCACGGAAGGTGCGCACAATTTGCATTTGTCGTTCGCGTTGCTCTCGCTTCGCCGCCTCCGTGGGCTCGGCTAGGGCGCGCTTCATCGCATCGAAGTTGTATTCGGGCGAGAGGGCTTTCTTGCACACTCCTGGCGAGCTATTCACGCTATCCACATCGCCGTTGTAGAGTGTTAAGTCGGCGGAGCTATTCCGCTGCGTCATGTGATTGCTAACCGATTCGACCCAGGAGTGACGATGTCCCGGATTATCCGTCTGGTTGAGCGTATACGGTGCACCAGTATTGAGGCGCTGTGCATCCATGCCTGCATTCTGCAAGCATTCGCCCAATGCCAATTTATCAATGGCTAGATGAGGCAGCGCCAGGTTCAGGTTCTTGGTGACCACCTTCTTCGGCTCCAGCAGCGGCGGCAGATAGTAGATGGCCTCCTCGCGTCGCGCCTCAATAATCTTTTGTGCATACTCCAGCAGATTGTTGATGCCGCTGACGCGCGAGATGAGCACCAGCAGCGCAATGGCAATCGAGTGCAAATTGCAACGATGCGCTGCGCCCAAAGTCTCCACAGTGGAAGCCACTTGTTGAATTCTAAATGAGAGAGAGAGAGAGAGATTATTATAAGAATTCAAATCGAAATTCACAGAGCGGATTCGCTCTTACCCCAATATAAACAACAGGAACTCCTGCACTGTCTCGCTGCACGACATCTCCACAATGAGCAGCGCAGCTGTGTTATAGCTGGAGGTCAACGCATCCACACGATCCGATAGTGCCATGCTGTCGATCAGCGCCTGCATAATATTCGCGCCGTATTTGTGCGTGAATATGATGTCGGAACGTGAGGGCGGCTCCTGGGATAGGGCAGGATACGGCTTTACGCTTACATTGCTCAATACCTTCTCGTTTTGATGGCGATCGAGCAGCGCCTGGAAGATCTGCATCACAATTATGCGCGTTGGATCATGGGGTGCGCGCGCCATTCGCAGCAGCGGCTGCAGGAACGAAGCGGGAAAGGCCTTCTCGAAGGATACTGTACTATATTGGTTGCCCACTTTTAGCAGGGACTTGAGCAATATATTCTGCAGCATTTGATCGCTCTTGCTCTTCTTAGACAGATCCGGCACCGTGTTCATGATGAACAGCATGATCTCGATCTTCTGGTAGTCCGGATGATGATTGGCAAACTCGCCCAACGCATTGATCAGCGCCTCCTGGTACTGCGACTCCTCCGGCGTTATTTCGGTGGTTGTGCTAACGCTCGTGCGCAAGTGGGTCAACAGATTATTAATAATATCGAGGGCAGAGGGTCCCACGCTCTCGCCCGCCGCAATGGCAATAATCTTCGATAGCACCACCGCCAGGGAGGTGCGTGTCTTGGGCGATGACTTGAAATTGCTATCCAAGTGCTGCATCAGGGTCTCCACCACGGTGTAGGAATATTGTGGTTGTATAGAAATCATGACAATGCGGAATGTGTGTATGGCAAAGGTGTTGGGCACCCACAGCTCATGCCGATCCAAGTGTCTGAGTGATGACGTAATGAACAAGGATTAATTATTGATACGGTAGCATATGTTTGTTTACTTACGTCAACAGCGGCTTTAGCACGCTACGTATGTGTCCAAAGGAGGCGCGTCCGACCAGCTCGCGCAGCACTTCCTCCGCCAGCACAGGGGGCGTCACATTGGTGGCATCCTCAACAGGTGTCAGGTCGCCCGACTAGACGAATAAGAGAAGTTATTGATAAGTAGATCTTGGACCACGCTGAAGCGGGGGTTAAGGTAAGTGCGGACATTGGGATTTATGCTAAACACATATAGTATATACAGTGAAAATTCACTACGAACTAAACGTTGCCTTGTCTGAGCTTTAGAGATTGTTCGTCTATCTCTTAGCAGACGAAGTTTTCATACTTTAGTTGAGGCAACTTTCGTTACATATTTACAAGGTTTAGGGATATAGACATACACTTATGGAGAGTTTGATTAATTATTGTTGAAATCAATTCAAATTACCGCCAGTAAATTTTTCTTCACAAACATAACGTTCACACAGAACTTTTGTTGTGTTTCAGTTATGTGTGATTGTTGGTTGTGTGTTTAGTGTTGGATTAGTTTCGTTTGCATAATGACAGAATATATACGAAAACAACGAAAAACAACAGAAATTAGTCGTGAGGCTCGAGATTTGCCAATTTCATAAATATTTACGTATGTATGCATAAAAGAATATTCATTGAACGTCGTTTGGGTTAAGTGAACACACCTGCATATTGAACAGCAGCGAGGGCACAATCTTCTCCATGTGCTGGGCCTCCCAGATATTCTCGACGAGATCGTCCGATACGGTTTTGCGTATAACGCCCTGTAATCCTTTGATGCCAGCCAGACGGAGGCTATCACGCAAATCGTGGCTGTCGCTGTGACACATGGACGAGAACTTTGAGATAAAGAAATCGTAGCGTCGATGATACGAGGGCGTGTCCTCGTTTATATTAGCAAACTTAACAAACTGAAAGAGGAGGAGAGTGTAGAGGTTCAGAATTAGCATACAACAATCAATATCTCTCTTGTTACGTTATGGACCATTTCCTACCGAATTAGTTGCCATTATTTTTAAATTCGGATTCGAATCCTCGAGCAGTTTTTGCACCATGCGCAAAAACGATTCCACAAACAGATTGAGCGTGGTTTGAGCATGACAGGCCTGCAGCAGCAGATCCATTGCCTCCATGGCAATCTCGGCTAGTCTAGAAGAAAATTTATAAGTATATGGGATTTATATTATATGTATATTATCTTACTTGTAGCGCTTGCGATTGATGTCCTTGGTGGCCTTCTGATACAGATACTCGCCGATGCGATCCAGTTTGTCCGGCGAGCTGAGCGAGTAGAAGGTCAGCTTTTCCATGTTGGACTTGACGAGGCCATCCTCTGGATTGACGGGGAAGATGTTGTCAACCAGGCGCTTGTAGCGCGGCCGCAGCGCCGAGCAGCAGCCGCAACAACCTAGAAGAGCGCAAGGAAAGGCGCATTGCTTAGATGGATTGGGCAGGCAGACGTGTATGCAGCGATAGGTAAACATGCGATGCAGGCGACGCAGTGTCTGTGATGTGCCTTCGGCAATGGACGACTGATGACTAATAGACAATCAACCCCGAAAAGCGAACCTTGCTGCTGTTCGCTACCAGGTGGACTGGGTGCGGTGGCCATTTAGACCAAGTCGTTTATCTTATCACCCATAATCGTTGCCATTTTTAAAAAGAGAATTGACCCAAGTCGCGTGCTAAGAGCGAATGCTTGTGTTGCTGTTATTATTGCCCTGTGTGTGTGTTTTTTTTATGTTGTGTTCTCTTTTGCTGCACATCTTCGGCAAAATCCTTGGATTTCGTCATCGATCGCTGGCGTCATTCAATCATTTATTTGTCTCGAGGTCAAATACCGCTGTTGTTATTTCTATTCTGACCAATCACTCACCTGGCATGTTCGCTCAACAGTCGCTTAGTTTATGTTTTTATCGCGGCGTTAGATAATAAACGCTGCGATAAAAGTATTTCGCTGTTGTAAATTTGTGTGCTCGAATATTTGTTTTTCTCTTTGACTACTTTTACGAGGAGTTGCCACAGTGTTTCACATCCAGCGATCTGGCAGCACACTGTTATACTTGAAGTTGTCTGCGCTGTTAACAGCACTGCTCCTCAGCGTAACAATATTTAATTGTAGTTGGGCGCGAGAGTTGTGTTTTTGTTTTGTGTGGATAATAATAATGTGGGTTATCAAATATTAATACAATATTATACTTACAACTCGGATCGGTGCATTTCTGTACAAAGCTATCGAAAAACTCTGGTAATTCTGGCGGTTCAAAGCAGCAGCGTATTAATGCCATTATTACTTTCTGCTTTTTTCTCAATGAAGAACAGAGTGCATGTGTGTGTTAATACATGAGTATGTGTTGGTGTGTTCCTTAGTTAAAATCAGCTGTTGACATGTAACGGGAAGAAAGCTTTCGTTTTCACTCTCCTTGAAGCTTTTCTTGCTATTTAAGGTACATATGTATGTTTGTATATATTAGTATGTATGTATATAGATATATTTTATGCACGTGGGCTATTATTAAATGCTTGGCTTTGTAAGAAGATGACCCTCTGGCATTTACATAAGGCAGCAAGTGGGAGCACAACACTTAACACTAACATTAATCATATTAACAGATAGAACAATCTAATGTTATTAATCAATTTACATTTCAATCATTGTTGCTTTTCGCGTAACTCGCATCACAATTTTATTAAATTTAGAATATTTTGTAATTAATTGCTTTTTACTTTATCGCGAACTTGATGCATAACGCGCTTTGTACTTTACAGTTGAGAACAAAAATAGGTACTGAATGTGAAAGTTTTCTAGTGAACATAATTTGTGCAAAAAAAGCTGCGCTTTGGCATTTAACAGGCTTCCCCCAACGAAAGCTTTCCTAACGCTGCAATTAATGTGTGGGTAAAGCTCAAGGGATTTGCTTGATAAAATAAAATCCCATTCACAACTGTTGCGGAACAGTTGTGGTTAAGCTGTGTGTGTGGGAAAGAAATTAAACCGTTAGACACTCGACCAGGAATGCTAAGAATGTCTGAGTGAGTGCGAGGGAGAGAGTCCACTTGGCACTGTCAGCCTGGACGTTGTTGAACTGTAAGAGATATGGCGAATGCTTCACACGACACATTCGTGCGTTGACAACTTTATTAAAGTTAAATGGGCTCCTTGCAATGAGTGTGTGTGTGTGTGTGTGTGTGTGTGTGTGTGTGTGACAGAGGGAGAAGAAGATAAGGTAGAAGGCGTGAAGGAGGGGATCTCGTATGGAGTGGACGTGGGACGACAACAGATTGGTGCTTTATAGTTTCTTGACCGGCTGACGACGATGACAATCGATGATTTATTTGTATATTTTGCGTATTTCTTCATATTTTTGATTAATTACTGAGATATTCAAATATTCAAGTGTGTGTGGAAATATTTGCGTGAATTATTTTATTCCGACTGTTGTTGTTGTTGTTGTTGGGCTTGTTGTGTGCTCAGCTACCTGCTCAACTGGCTGCCTACATGATTTGCTTTGTTTATGACACTTGCCAGAATAGTTTCAGTTGCCCCGGGGATTAGCGCTCTTTCATAACTAACTTATCTACAAGACGAATTAATTAGTAAAGCGATCAGCGATGAGTTCTGATGCTACGCAAATACACTCAGAGAAATTATAGAAAAGAATTTATACTGAATATATTTAGAGCATTTAAAAATGTTCTAAGTACGTACATAGAGAATCTTTCTCGTTTCATTATTAGTTAATAAGTTTTCCCATTAATTATATTTGTCCCTTTTTTTTTGGCGAGTGTAGCTATTTTAATAATCATAATTTCAATTTAAATATGTAAATGATTATTAATTTGTTTAACGAAATTCAGCCGCAAGCTTAATTATATTTGAATGTCAAGATTTTGAACTTAAAGTTATTTTGGGGATTAAAATTTAAGAATAAAGTATAAGTAGTATAATGAAAAAGATTTAGTATAACTAGTTTGCGTTCAATAGAATTTAATAGTAGCTTATATTAGGTTTTAGGAAGGGGCCATTTCGCTAAGTGCAGCGATTATAGCTAGCCAATATCGTGATTGATGAGCTGGGGTGTGGTGCTGGCCGGTGCTGTCTGTCCGGGAGAGGTTACTGTTTGTTTGTCTTACGCAGCATCCGCAGCAGTGGAAACGGCAGCAGAAGCACCGATAGCAGCTGTTGGTGTTGATCGTGTCTGTCAGGCTTTGCTGCACAGAATTTCCATATTATTTCTAAGATACAAACCTAACGAAGATACTAAAACTGAAGCTGGAACTAAGTGAAGAATGTTTTTGGGCGAGCTGGTTTCACTTGTTTACATCGCCAACATAAACAGCCCAGCCGCCAGCCAGCAAGCCAGTCAGCCAGTCACAAGTTGCCTTCATTTAAATCAAGCCAAAGAGAACAAGAGAAACAGAGAGCAAGATCCAGTAATTGCGAGAGAGGGAGAGTGAGAGAGCGCAAAAGAAATGCCGGCTACCTGTTGCTCTGTGCTGCTTACCCCAGCTCGGCTCATTAAGCTCCAAGACGCTGAGCTTTGACGCTCACGACGCAAAGTTTTGAGCTTGTAATGCGGATCGTGTGAGTTTATAGCTTCAGTCGACTTTCAGACGTGACGGCGTTCACCTGGCTGAACCCACTCTCGCTCGCTTGCTCGCTCTCTTTCGCTTTAACGTGTGTGTGTGTGTGTGTGTGTGCGCGCGCGTTTAAGATGCGCCATTTGTTATACAAAATTGACAACGATTAATATATATATACATATATAAATAAATATATATATACATACGAACTGGTCAGCACAGCTGCTAACCCTAACTCGCTTGCATTTGCATTGCAATTAGGAAATCAATATTGCATCTCTCTCGCACTCTCTCGAATATTTGCGATCAATCGCCAACGACCATCGGCACGTCCATTCAACTGCACTCAACCCACACACATAGAAAAAGAAGAAAAAATAAAATAAAATTAGAAAAAAATTAGAAAAAAAAAACAAACGACTTTGTGCGCAGTGCAAAAGCAAAATCGTGATAAATTTTCGCTTAAATTGTGCAAACGATTTTTTGGTAAAGAAACATTTAACAACGACTGCATGTGTATGAGTGTGTGTGTGTGTGCAGGTGTCTCTCATCTGTGTGTGTGTGTGTGACTAATTAAGAATTTGATGTGCATTTGCAAAGCGATTTCAAAAGAAGATCGAACTACACTCGCCTCAACAAGTGTAACAATTTGTTTATTCATCATCAGCAACAACAAACAACAGCAAGTCAAATAACAACAACAACGACAACAACAATAACAACAACAACAATAACTAGTGTAATTAGAACTGCGCAAAACGCTTTGAGCCGCAATTTGATGAGGTGAGTCGCTTCGCTGCAATAGAATTGTAAATACAATTGTCACAAATACTATTTAACGTGGGCTTTCCAAGGCATCCAACTGAACTACAGTAGAGCTACGCTAAAAACGACTTGCAAACAATAAATTTTCTGACTCCGTAACGCTTGTAATTTTTGTAACCAACAAATCTAATCGTAGCTATACTAAATATTTAAAAATATAAAATAAAAACAAAAACAAAATAACGTTAAGGAACGAGAGATTTTTATTTCTTCTTTTGAATAATTCTGATCGCTGTTTCGCCCAAAATCTTATCTAAAATCTTGATTTTTTATGACACTAGAATATTCTTAAGGTTTGTTCCAATTACACAGATACGAGCTCTGTGTGTGTGTGTGAGTGTGCGTGTGTGGGTGGATGGATGTAGCTACACTTGTCGAAAAGACCAAGCCAACTCTGCAATTGTAAATATTTCTGCTCTGAGCCTGACTGGAATTCCAATAGGCATTCCAATAAGAACGAGTGCTGCTTATTGCAGGAACTTAAATTTCTGAAATGTATTTTATGATAATATGCAGGCAATTTGATTAGCATAAAGGTTCTTTGAGCAGGAATTCCATTATGACAGCTCTTACATGTTTGACTAAAAAATGCCAACGAAAGAAATATGTATAAAAATGCAAAATAAATATTAAATATGTAAAATTTGATTGATTGCTGATTTTAATCAACATGCATAATTTGAATTCATATAAATTCAAATTATTTAACAAAATTTACATTATAAAAAATAACTAAACTTATTTAAATTTCTTAATTTAATAAATATTATAAAGTAAAAAATGCCACTAGGGAAATTTTGCAATTATTTTCGCTCAGTGTATTCGCAACCAACGCATTGTGTTATGAATCGTAGACACACGTTTCTGACTCATTTGGCAATCGTTGAAATGAAAACAGAGAGCTGATTAATAGTTCTAAACACATTTGCCCCAAATGGAGCACAAATAAATTGAACTGTTACCCCTTTGGCTAGCACTCTTTGCTCTTAGCTTAAAGTAATTCATAGCTCAAAGAGCCAAGACTTTCTTTCGATTTTAAACACAAAAACTATTGGCAATTTATTTAGTAAGTTCATAAATATGCGACCTCTCTAAGCTGTCGACTTGGAGCGGCGATTGCTTTGAATTTCGGATGCAAATTAATAACCAATTATAATGTGAATACGAAAAAAAATCTTTGTTATCATTATGATGTTTATCGTGTTTGGCCGAATGATCATCTCGATGATAATTCCAGACGAGAGCTGAAAACTCTCGTCTCACGTCGCACACGAAACGGAAATAGAATTCTGAAGGTCTTACAATGCAATCTATAAATTTATAATGTGAATTTCGATATTTCTTTACAGCTGTAAACTTTCTGGAAGTGAAAGTTTCACTGACTACGTCTTTTTAAGGGCATGGGCGTGTATTGATGCTCGCTCATCGAGTGAAAAGAGTTGATGTGCTGTATGGTCTTTTATAGAAGTCCTATCAGAACTTAATGGAACTGCTCGAAACAGGAAATAGATGATATGCCCTTTTTAAGAGTATGGTCGTGTGAGAAGAGTTGATTGGGTTGAACTAAAAAGTTCTTAAATGTTTCTCTTATTCATATTCCTTTCCACCTTAAAAAAAATTTTGTCTATGCTGCCATTATCGTTTCGCATTTCAGTTCTAAGAATCACAGATGAAATTAGCATTGCAAATGTGATTAAAAATCAGAATTAAACAAAAAATTTACTTTAAATATCACATAAATTTGAGACTTTAAATTCGATTAGGAATATTTTATTTATTTATGTATTTTTGCCAAAAGCGCAAAAAAGCGGCGAATATACATATGTAATTTGTTAAATATATATGTATATATAAAACTCTATCAAAACGATCTAGAACTCTTTGGCAGATCTCTCCATTTTAGATTTAGAGCCTCAACGATTTATATTTATTTGCTCTACGAGAAAGTTGACGTAAACGAGAAATTGTAAATTTGTGCTAAAGAAAATTATTATATTTCGTATGCTCAAAATGGATAGAAATCAGAAGCCGTCGAAGTTCCAAAGATTGTGCAAGCACGTGAACTGGTTCCTCAATCTGCCAGCTGTGCAGAATACCAAGGTCGTAATTGTTGTGCTCCTGGATTTGTTGACGCTATCGAGCCTATTTCCAGCTTACTCCAATTATATAGCTCGTCCGTTTATACTATGGAAATATTAAGCAAGGATAAAGACAATATATATATATATGAGTGTATATATACATACTTACATATACATAAACATGTTATAGCTGCGTTCTGTATGTGGGCGCATTTTGAACTTGTTTCCAAACGATCTTCACCTTCAGTTCAATGCCAATGCCAATGACGTCATGCGGCGGACTGCATGTAAGTAACATGTGTGTGTGTGTGTGTGTGTGTAGGTGTCTTCGAACTGGCTAAAATCCTCTTCTCTTTTAACTCCGCAGCTCCGTTTGTTGCTTTTGGCCTGTTTGCTTCAAATGCTTTGCCAAAAAAAATTAAATCGACGCACAAAATTTTGTATTTTTTTTTTTCGTTTTTTCGTGCTCATTAAAACTTTCGAAAGTTGCGCCGCAAAGCGTCTTTTGTGTCTGGAAATAAACGTCAATTTAAAAAGGAACCTGTGCAACAGCGAAACACACACACACACACTCACATGCACAACAAATTGAAAATTCTCGAATAAACAGCTTTTTTTTGTGTGTTGATGTTGCCAAAAATGGTGTAGAGCCCTGCCTTGTACGCAGTCCTACGGCTGGTTTCGTTTTTTTTTCTCTCTGTTTTGGAAGCTGTGTTGCATGTTTTTTGTTTTTGTTTTTCTGGCTGCCGTTTTTGGTGTGCATGCGTCAAGGATGATTTGTTTTAATGCAAAAGGCAGCAGCAGCAGCGACTTCAAAATTTTATTTGTCATTTTTTTTGTTTCTCTTATATTTTGTTATTTTTATTATTTTTATTTTGTTTGCTTCCTGCCCCGTGCCTTTTTGACTCACTGTCCGGCCATTTAGCACCTACAAAATGTGTGTGTGTGTGTTTTTTTTTCGTCTTCAACAAATGTGCCGCAGGGTGATTAACACTGTTCGAACTAAATACACTTGAAAAGTCTTAGCCATGCAATTGTACATACATATATCTCTTTATCTCTTTGAGAGTTGCGACTGTAAAGCACAAACAAATATAAACAAATTGGCAATGCTGACTGGCTTTTAGTGTCTTGTATATAGGCTGCTAATGAATGCGCCTTCCCCCCCTGACTGAGTGAGTGACCTTACCTAATACAAGTCGAACGCCACGCGGCGCATCGGGTCAACAAAAGCGGCTAACATTCACTTTCGCATGGTGCACCTTTAATTGCCCACGGGGCACAAAACATCAAATACAATCAAAGAGAAGACTAGTGAATGCCCTGGAATGAAAGGCAATATTAGTCAAGATTTGAAAACATATTATAATTAATATAAAGTGATGTACAGACTGATGTGAATAAAACTGAACAAGATTTCTTATCTACTCGGATATATGTATGTAGTTTTTAATTAAGGAAAAGCAAAGAAGAGCTCTTAACATATGGCTAGAAGTTAATTGAAAGTCTTTATCAGTTTACTTTATATATTCTCAATAATAAACTCGTCTCTGAATGCACATAAAAATCAGCTTAAAAGTCTATATAGGCCAAGTTTTGTCAGCGATCGCAATATACCTGTTTAGCCCACATGCACTGAGTGCAGGGTAACAAAAACAAAAACAAAAACAAAATACAAGAAATAAAATCAAAATCGAATTGTAAATGTGTGAGACAAGAGCGCCAAGCACACAATATCTTCCAAATGGCGTAATCGTATTGCTGTCTGTCTCTCTCTCTCTCTCTCTCTCTCTCTTTCGTTGTGATTTGTGATTGTTGAGGCGGCCTGAAAGGCAACGTTAAGACTAGCTGTTGATTTAATGGGGTCGACTGCTATTTAACAAATTGTTTAACCTGGTCGCGTTTTCATTTGTAATGGACAAATGGGCTGGCATTGAGCCACGTTCAGCACGCTGAGCGGAAGTTGATCGGTCAATTGTGAACGGTAAATAGCATTTGACACTTCAAAAAGCATGTGCGGAAGTTAAACACACACACACACACACACACACATACACATGCACAATACTTGTAGAAAAGATCCAATTAGTGTTTGAGCAAATTATAATCATAACTGAAGCACTTAACAGCTTAACTCTTTTTTTTTTCTTCTTCTCTTTCTTCTCTCAATTGACCTCCTCCCGCATTGTCTTTGGCCTGAGAGTGGCTCAGGTGTATCGGGTGTCAAGTGTCGCCAGTGGCATTGGCAGCTGCGGGCGGGGGCAAACGTTGATTTGCTGCAATATGACGCCCTGGGAACGCCGTTTTTTTTTTTTTTTTGGACAAAGCTTAGCACACTGATATAGCCTGTGGGCTGAGGGTAGAGCGAGGGGAGAGCCTGTTAGTGTGAAGTAGTGGGGAGAGAGTAGAGTTTGTTTTGAAAGAGCAGGCGCAGTCAATTATAGATTTCCAGAGCTAATCACGGTTAATGTGGAATGAAAAAAAGTAAGATATATGTATGTAGTCTTCATCTGGAATTTTTTATTGAAGTAGTTATATTACCTTTGGTGTAAGAGAGAGGGAGCAAAAGTATACTGAGTATATACCGAGATCATTGAAAGTGTAAGTAGAGACAAACGAGAGTTACTCTTGCCTCAACTCTCTTTGCTGTTCACTGAAGGAAAGGAATGGTAATCTTTTTATCTGGTCTTAATTTATATTAGACAGCTCTGACAATAAGTGTAAAGTCATTTGGAAATTATGTCTGCCATAGCTTCTCTTTAATTAAGATTTCTTCAGTTCCGCCTTGATATACCCCGCATAGAAGCTGTAGAGATTGAGACAAATAGTGAATAATTAAAGTACTCTAGATCAGCTGCATTAGGCAACTCTTGAAAGCTAAGCAAGACTTTATTCCTAAATATTTTTTAGCTGTTAGAGAAGTTCCTTTATTATCTCTGCAAATGAGCCTGGAAGCTAAAGAGATATTACAGTTGTTCTCTATATTCAACTGATTTAGTTGGCTTATTCAGACTTGGCATTAACTTCAAAGAGAATCTATAACAGGCAGCTGTTGGAGAAGTTTCTTTTCAGCAACTCTCAAGCTAAGCCTAAAACCAAATGAAAATTTATATACCACACAAATTCTGCCTCTTGGCTTGGCTCTTTGAGATCAGATAAGCAATCAGGGTATTTTTGCCACACAGTCTCTTAATTGGCACACACACACAGATTTGGATGGCGTCAAGCTCTATGGATCGAACCAAAAATGAATATTTGGGGCGTGCATGATGATGTTGGCCGAAAATGCTTTCAATGAAGTCATTAAATTGATGTATTGACCGCCAGTCGCTGGCCGCTGGGCCTGCTTAGCTTTCATCTCTGTCTCGCTCGAGCCAATTATGAAGTTCCAAGAACTGCGTCTGGCTGCGACTTCCATAACGAAATTCCAGCAAATTTCTCTTTGTCTAGTCGAACTTTTTTTTTTTTTTTTTTTTGGATAATAATAATTGAGCGATGTGATGTCATCTGGTTTGGACTGTTGTGGGTGACATTTGATGACGGCGAATAGCATAAATAGAGATTCATGCATACAAATGAGAGTTGGAAACTGGAGCGATTACGGTCACGCATTGTGCCGCCTGTTTCCCAGTTCATTTGCGGCTAACGATAATGGGCGTCTTATCAATTGGCAAAAAATGTGAAAGAAAGAAAGATTTGTAACGCATTTCATAATGCTGCTGCTGCTGCGGCTGCTGCAATGGGGCCAAATTATTTTTGGACTGGCCGCCATTATGCGCATTACCCAATTTATATATATCGAGCAATAAATATAATGTCGAAATTGAGTCACCCAAACGATCGTTACCCTTACCCTTGATACCCCTCCCCTTTCGGCCGACTGCTTTGTATGCCGCCCAAGCGTTGCGGTCAACAACATTTGACGAGATGTGCCGAAACAGTTTGGCATATCAATGAACTCGTCTCTCGATCAGCTGCAGACGCGTCTGCTCCCAATATTATTTTTACGATATTGAAATTTCGAAATTTTCGTAAAGCGACTTTGCATTTTCATCAATCAAAAAGTATATGCATACTATATTACGAGACATTCACGTACCTTTAGTATATATTCGATAGGTGGCCAACTGTTTAGCATATTAATGAGGTTCGCTCAGCTGCGGCTGCTTACAATACTAAATTGCGATATTGAAATTGATGTCAAATTCCAAACAGACTGCGCATTTCTATAAATCAAAAATTGTATAACGAAATAGTCACGTATAATGTATATGAATATATCAAAACTACACAAAACTGAGACCATTTATAATCTTTGCCTTTCAAAATAAAAACAATGATTGCATATAAGAAGAGATCGGCAAAAACCATATTTGTTTTAGTTGCTTATAGAGAGCTGCATTAAAAATTGTTAGACTTGAGAATCAAGTCAACATTTTTATTTATAATTATATTATATTTACTTATATATATATATTTTTTTTATATTATTGCCAATATTATTATTATTACTTTTTCATTCATGCTGAGCTGCATGGCATATGAATGAACTTGGATTTCGGTCAACGCTTCTATAAATTTACGATAATTGAATTTTTAAATTTGGACAGCATTTTTATCAATCAAATATTACATTATTAAAGCACTCACGTACATATAAATAAACATATACACATATACATATATCTTCTATATATATTGTACAAATTGAACTCATTCCTCAATCAGCTAATTTACGATATTGAAATTTAAAAAAATTTTCATAATACTTCCATCAATCAAAAAGTATATTACGCGATGCTCGCAAGCCAATATATTTATATATGCATATATACATATCTTTCGACTTTTGCATTTCTATCAATCAAATGAAATTAAATCAAATCACATCGTAACTCCCATAGCTGGCAGCTAATAATTAGACTTCAGATTTCAGCAGAAATTTGCATAAATTATGCTCCGTCCGCTGCTACCGCTAGCCCAATGGCTTTAATTACCCCGGCAGCGACATTTGGTATAGATAAAGGGGGGGAGGGAAAAAAAAGTAAAACAGAAAAAGTGAAACTGCGTTGTGGCTTATGCAAGACGGAAGATGTTCGGTCGCACAGTTCGCATGCAACATTCGATTATGAGTTGCTGTGCCAGAGACCCAAAGACGAAGTCAAATATTGCATGTCTAGCGCCCTTTTTCCCACTGGGAAGCTGTTGCATGGCATGGCATGGCAGACAAACGGGCAGCATGCAACATGCAGCACGTTGCATGGGCCGCCTGGGTGCCAATTGCCGATTCGCGGTTTTTCGTCGCTGACCTTTGCCACCGTCAACGTTGCCGGAAATGTTCGACTGAAGCTGGAAAGATGCAACCGAAAAAAAATAAATAAAGAAAGAAAGAAAAACGAAACTGACACCAAGGAGCTATCAAAATTTTTCGTGCAGCCTCTCAGCGAGAATTGTTGACTGAAAAACGAAACGAAACGAAAAGAAAAGGCTTTGGCAACAATCGGGCGCTCATAACTAGAAATTGAATCAAAAGACTTAGGCAACGAACTTGGCTCGCAGCCAGCAAATTAATCGAAAGACTTTGGCAACGAACGCGACTCATTTGCTATTTACTCGGTAATTGCGCACAATTCTCGCTGCTCGATTCATTTAATTGATAAATTCGAAAACATTTTGAAAACTCACTGAACGAACAATCAAGGGCCTAACTCAGCAGTCAGCCTTATGACGCTCATTTCGTACGCTGATGATCGATCGCTATTTGGCAAATGTGTGAGAGTATGTTTCTTGTTCGATACGGTACCTAATTGATTTCTGCACAGGTTAAAAGTCAGCCAGCAAACTGTGACACGTGAAAAATGGCACAGCAGCGCAGTCAAGAGCATATACTCTAATAGGGTATTATCACTAAGTTATTAATTATGTAAAGCCATAATAGATATGATCTTGATGAGTATTCAATTTGTAGGGAAATTAGTATAAATGTTGTTTTTGTCATGCTGATTTCATTCAGCAATAATCAAGTATTTAATCCGTATACACAAACGAGGGTGGTTTGATATGTTTCAAAGATAAATGTAGATATTGGTATAGAGCGTGATATAAAAAAAGTAAGCAAAAGAAGAAGAAAGCGAATTTTAATTTAGTATTTTTAGAGACCATAAGACCAAAGAACTCTGAATGTTTTTATGCCTTAGGTCTATCATTATACCAACATTTTATATATGATATTTGCATAAATGTGAAATACGAGCTGCTCTAGATCAACATCATCATAAGCAAAGACAAACTGGCGCAAAAACAGAGAGAGATGGTATAGATAGATAGATATAGATATATGTAACGCTGATGCCAATGCTGATATTGCGATTTCAAGAATATATTTATATTCTATGGACTCGCCACGCCTCATTCTATTTTCAATATGCCCCAAATTGACACTTTCAAAGAATGTATGCCATACAAATTTATAGTAAATATTATAATATATAATTTGAATACATTTTCACAACAACTTTTACGATTTCCGCTAGGGTATTTAAGCTTCAGCATTTCTCTGAGTCAATTATTCTTTTTCATCATCATTTTTTTTTTGCCCATCTAGCTATTGATACTCTCTGGGTTAATTATTGTATTAAAAATTCGAAAAGTGAAATTTGTGTAGTCCAAATTTGTGTGCCCGCTGGGAGCAGTTGAGAGTTAAGAGCCACATTAATCACTGGCAGTTTGCCATTAAATAAGAAATTGATTTACATTTCTCATCAAAAACGCCGAATGGCTGATACACACACACACACACACATACAGACACATACAGACACTTGTGTATTAAATGCAAAGTTGTTCGTTGTTTAGTTATACGAACATATAGACAAGGCAAAGAAATTGCCACAAAGGCGCCCAGAGAGTAAAAGAAAAGAAGAAGAAGAAAAAAAGTTGCAATGTAATGCCACAGAGATTAACCTTCTAACATACATAATAAAGTGAAATATGTAGTCATAAATACAAGCGTTTCCTAGACGGACTACAGTTTAGTGAGCTAACAAAGCGTGAAAATGACAGCGTGCTCGAGCACAATGTGGGGGGCGTGGTGTGGCGTGGCGGGGCAAAGTGGGGCAAACACGATGGTGAGATTGACGGCCGGCCATCAACGGGGCAGCAGCAGCCAAACAAAACGATGACAAACAATATGCGAACGGATATGAGGCGAACTGAAGTAAAGTTGGCATTGGCCAGCAATCTTATCTCTCTGTGTGTGTGTGTGTGTGTGTGTGTGGGCGCTTGGTTAGCATTAGAATAGTAATAGTAAATGTATTCTGTTGTCATCTGCGGCAAGCATCTCAGCTATGCAATATGCCTCTACAAATGGCAAGTAGCAATTACTAATTTCTTTTGTGCGCTGCGCATGCAACAAGGGAATTTAGTTGTAAAAATCGAAAATGCAACAAAAAGAAGGGAAAAGGAAAAATGAAAATAAATAAAAAATAGAGACAGAGACGAGTGCTGCTGCTGCTGCTTCTTCTTCTTCTTGGGCTGTCGCCGACAACCAGCTCAGCACACAGCGTCTGTCTTTGTGTCTGGAAATGCCTCTGTCTCGCTGTCTGAGGTATTGAGCTCGATGCGGCATCCACTCACAGATGCCTGAGCATAGATATCGAAATGCAATTAAGTATTTGCCAAGTCGGCAAATGGACGTTGGCTGCAGCCGTCGCAGTCGCTGCGAGCGCCACCAACAAAGCAAAAGGCGGCACGCATGGAAAAATGCAGTCGGAAGGCAGAGCGAGAGAGAGAGCAGAGAGAGAGAGAGAGAGAGAGAGAGAGAGAGAGAGAGAGAGAGAGAGAGAGGTTCTTGGTCTTTGCATAACTTTGACGTCCGCCTGGACTTCGATGTTCTGCTGCTGTTCGCCTTGGGGCTTGGCCATACTTACAAATTGGACTACACCTTCATTTTCACTTCGGCTTCGACATGGCTTTTAGACAGACTCAATTTCTGTTAGCTGTTTGTTTGCCCATTGCCTGTTGCCTGTAGCTCAAGCTGAGCCTGAACCCCCTTTCCAAAGGTCAGCGTCTGGCGCTGAGAGAACACACGCAAAAGTGGGCGAACGCGTTGTTTGCCTTTACCTCGTCGTCCGTCCGTCCGTTCACTTGGGTCTGTTTTGCCGCACTTTTGGTTTCACTTGACACGCTCGCTGGCCCAGCAGGGGCAACAGCGCCTGGGCCGTGCCTAGCCCATCATTACTGCTTACTGATTGTGTTTCTCTGCCCCAATCGCCGTGTCAAAGTTCAAGTTCAGAGTCATTACAGCGCCCCAACCACATCCACATCCACTTCCACTTCCACTTCAACATGTTTGTTTCTGAGTATAATTTGAAATAATTTGTATGAAATTAGCTACACACTACGCAATTGCAAAAATTTGACTCTAATTGCATTCAGCAAAGTTGTTTAATTGAATCCCCCATGAATATATTCATATTTATATACATATACATATACTCATTGCGAGGACGTCGCACAGGTTAGCTCCTACGCTTCGAAGCGCTACAAATTTTATGTTTATTACACCTTAATAATGCGTGTTTACAAACAAATCACGTTCATGGCGCAATCAACGCGCAGCAATCGGCATCGGCATCGGCATCGTAGCATCGACATCGGCATCTGGGCCCCGACCTGTTGCTAGTGGGTTCTAGTTCTACACTCAGTCGTCGGTGTCCAGGCTGACTAGTCAGCTTCCCATCAACGTCAGTCGCTGCGCCGTTGCGCCGCTGCGCCGCTGCGCCGCTGTGGCCAGCGCACGCATCGCCACTCAAATTATATGGTAAAGCATTTTTATTGGCAGCTTCAAGCGTTTTGCGTACACTCAGCGAAACGCAATTGTTTGTGACTTGTTTAAATTAAAATTTAATTCAGTTGTAAATCTTGTTAATGATTTAAATGGCTCTAAAACTAACGTCAAGTAAAGTGCTTAAGTTGTAACACATTATTTTTATTTTTTTTTTTACTCTATAATTTCAATAGCTATAATTCGTGTATTATCAGACATTTTACATTTTTAACGTATGTATTTATTTCTAATATTTTTTAACCTTTTAAATGAATAGTTTATTTTAAGAAATCAACATAATGTCAACTCTGTTTATTTGAGCATTTTTTTTTTAATTTAAAAATGAATAAATGCTTGAGCTTTTGCTCATTTCGAATTAGTTTCTCTCAGTGTAAGCGCAGCAATGCAACTGCCTGGGCAGCCAGACGTTCTAGTCATGATCATACGCCGTCGCCATTGATGTCTAGTCGCTCGATTGACTTTGGCCTGTGGTGTGTTCTCTCTCTCTCTCTCTCTCTCTCTCTCTCTTTCTCTCTCTGTGTGCTTGTTAGAGTGGAAAGCTGTCCTGTCTGTAAGTAAGCCAGTAAGTGAATGAGCGAGCACTACAATTGTGGGTCTGGGTTCTAAGCGCTCTCCGAGTGCGGCTTTTGGGGCTATGATTGCGACGCGGCCTCTGACCAGGTGCCATAATGGGCATGCATTTTCTACCCATTACATCGCGCTGCTGCGCGTTGGCGTTTTGGGTGGGTGCGTGTCTGTGGTGCCCAGGACTGGACGGGACTGGACTGGACTGTGAAACTAAGTGGATGCTCATTGGCTGCGCCTGCTTAGCAGTGAGCGGGGCCAGTTGCAATCAAAGTCCTCGGGGCGAATGCATTGTTTAAATAGAGTTTGTTCGACTGGTATTCAAATATGAATATTATCGCGTTTGCTTAATCGCAATCAACATATATTCTTTTTCTTGTTGCTGTTGTTGTTGTTATATTTAGCTGGAGGACACACCCAAATTGTCGGGCAGTCGGTCTGGCTACCCGACATCCGCTTTTGTATTGATATTCGCTCCACTCACTCAAACTCCATTCCGCCGCTCAGTGACAATGACAAAGGCGAACTTCGAATTATATATGCCATATATCGTATGCAGACAGACCCAAACACCCTCATCATGTACATATTCTTATGGTTGTTGTGTGTGTGTGTGTGCCTTGGCTAACGAGCATAACGCAAAACAAACTTGATTCGCTTTGGCCACTTCGTGTCGCACGCCCCCACGCCCCGATTGGGGGCGGTTAGGGTAACGCGGATTCGTCTACAGAGTCATTGGCTTTTTATTAATTGGCAATTATTCTTTTCACTGTCAGGTTTAGGTTGCTTTTTTTTTCTGTTTCTCTTATTTTATTTTGTTGTACTTGTTTTCGTTTCTAATTTCTTGGCGGTTTATTGCGTCGTGTGTTGCCGGCATACAAAATCTCTTGTTAACCAAAAATAGATTGAGGAAAACTTTTTGTTGCCACCTTTTTTTTTTTTTTTTTGTCTATCGCAATTAAAGCTTTGATTTAATTTTAATAACACTTTCGCTGGCCACTAGGCCACATGTGAGCTGGCCATTAATAAAGCAAGTAAAAAGTTGATTTAACCAACAAACAAACTAAACGAGCTCGCGTCTAACCAGGCTTTCAAAACCAAACAAAGACAACTCAACAAATAATACGAACTAAAACCAGAAAGCGCATTGCATTAAGAACTTGACGTTGAGTTATGTTTTCTTCTTCTTCTTCTTCTATTTTTTTATTTTGATTTGCAGTCAAGATTTTAAAGAAGGTTTCCCAAATCGAAACTCATACAGAAATTAAAAAATGCCTGGAACGCCAGCTTAAAACTTTTCTCCCAGCCAAGTGAAAAATTGAAAGCGATTAACAAGCGACAACAAATATATATACATATATATTGCTGATTAGAAGAAAATACTTGCAATGGGAGTCAAAATGCCGCCTCAACCTCAGCATCAACAAGGACCAACAACAACAACAACAACAGCAAATGGTGGACCACGTGTCAGCTTCAATCGGGATGTTCATGTGAAGCGCATAGGTCAGTGTGTTGTGTTAAGGCATATAACCTCAAAATAACCACAACACACACAAACACCTACTCACACACACACTCACACCCACACACATATATATGCTTTACTAAAAAAAGCAGTCATTAGTCTAATGATAAATTGGTTGAAACTCATTGTTAACAAAAGTAGAGCATTGGGCTAAGCATTGCGGCACATCAATCACAAAAGATCAGACCAATACGTATACAAAATTTTTTTTTTTTTTTATTTCTATATTTATTGTAACAAAGAAGAGGTTTTTTTTGCTTTAATTATATAAATTTTTAGTCTATATTTGCCGAAAGAAAAATATGGACTAAAGTAAAAGTTGTAGATAATAAATTATTTGATTTTAAATATATAATACAATGAAAATAATACATTTCTTTAACATCAAATACAATAAAGATAAAAATAAAAATATAATATTGTAAAAAATTTTTTGCTAATTTTGATAATAAAAATAACAATAATATTCAGAAATATTACAAAAAATTGTTGTTAAAATAAGGAAAATTAAATGCCTTAAATAATTAGTTTTTGCTCTGCATTTATTGTAGCACAGTGTAAATTTCATGGCACCTGCAGGCAGAGCTTAGCCTATACTCAAGCTAACTATAGTCAAGTTTTGTATACTCTTTCCCCTTTCTCAGCTGCTAGCAAAGTTTATTTTGCACACACTAAAAACAAAAATTTGTTGTCTGCTGTTTACCTACTTTTTACCTGTTTAGCCATGTCAATAATTGCATTTCTCCGCACGGTTTTGTTTTGAATGTGCTCAATGTTTGCCGCAAGCTAAAATGATCATAATATTCAGATACACACACATATGCATATATTAGTATATGTGTATAGACAATGGCATCGTGACATACACGCTAATTTTGGTCAATCAATGCCGCTAACAACCCACGCTCCTCCGCACATCGACAATCGGAATGGCTACATAATTCAACTAACTAATTAACTGGGCAGTCGCAGTCAGCAGTCAGCAGTTGGCAGTTGGCAGTTGGCTGCGAGGCTGTTTTGGGATTCTAAGATGGTCAGAGAGACATGGCAAGCGAATCACCTTCGTGCTGGTTCGAAATGGTTAAGCGACTTCAGCTTGGCAAAAAATGGCAATTGCACATCCATCAATTGCATAATTCTTTGAACTATTTTGACGAGTTGCACTCACTGCCTGAACATCATATATATAATATGAATATGTGTGTGTTTGTGTTGTTTATTTGTTTATAGGGTAGCTGGAAGCAAAGCAGTGGGCGAATAAGCCAGAACGAATGCCAAAAGCAATGCTCGTAACAATGCCGCCTCAACAATAAAATGTAGTTTACCTTGAGAGCTCGCTCGCAAGTCAGGCACAAATAACTATTTTAAATAAGTAGATATATAAATATATATATATATATATATAATTTTTTTTATAAGGCATTACAAGTTCCAAGCAGAGAGACACTCTCTAGAGCTGCTGCTGCGTCTGGTTGTTAAAACCAAAAGTATCACTTTGCACATCACTCTTTGGGTCTCTGGGCACTGGCAAATGGGTGGCTGAGCCTGAAAAGAAAAAAAATATATATGAGTAGGGGAACTTGAGTAAGGGCATGCTAGACTAGTTAATACTCTGAGCTCTGCAAGCAGCGGAAGCTGCAAGCATTCGCCTAAACCTCTTTACATTCTGGAACTCTTAGTTCAGAGCCTCTTCCATCTGAAACTCTTTATGCTGTGAAAGAAAATAATATGCAATTAAATTCATTTTTCTTTTAAATTAAAATTTATGTTTTATTTATAATATATTTTCATTCAAACAATATGCAAATTTTCAGTTATTATTAACTATATATAGACAGTTGGCTTGAGCTCCATATGTAAATACATGTTAACATTATTAGCTATCTCTCTCTATTTGGCAACGCCGGAAGTACAAGAATATTAAGTTCAAATATAGAGCAAACAAATTTGTTTGGTAATAGCAAGACATACATAGCTACATTAGCTACCCATTCTATAAGAATATATATGTACATACTACAATATATGGTATCATCCATGCCTTCTTGCAAAAAACCATGCTCTAAGCTCCCATTTTCAATGGGTTCAGGGTATAAAAAGCAACGAAAAAAACTCATCAGTGGCACTCGCATAAAATATATATGTACATATATATATATTTATGTACGTTTGTATGTGTAAATGTTCTGGCTGGCACGATTGTCGACTGTCGACTGTCGACTGTGGCTGCAGAAACTGTCTGTTTGTCTCCAGAGTCGACTACATTATTATTGTTATGATTATGTCTGGCAGCAGTCACAGCAACAACAGCAACAGCAACAACAACAACAACAACAACAATCGTCCCATCCAGTTGGAACTGCATTTATAATTGCAGGGGCAATACGATTTATACCAAAGCTGGAATGCAATTTATGGCCTCTGTCTGAAACGAAGAAATTAAAAATTGATTATGACAAAAGCGGCATAAATGTAAATTATTTAGCTGCATTTAATAGATGTGCGTCCAGTCCGTCCGTCCGTTGGGTCTGCTGTGCTGGGCCACGTTCGTTGCTTAAGTCTTCTGTGTTTTTGGCTTTTGAGTTGACTTGAATTTCCTTCTGCAGCTCACACAAATATGGTCTAAACTCAATTTGCAATTAAGCCAAAGTCTTGCTAATGTTTTGCAATCAACTCGAATGTTGGCCTTGGCAACTATCTGGCTATCTGGCTATCTTAAAAGTTTTGCTCTTCTTTAGCTCAAATTGAGCTGAAATCTTGGCTAGATCTTTGTGGTTAACTTGTTTTTGTCTGTCATTAGATTGATGTGTTATTTTTAATTAGATTTATTTGCCAAAATGATGTCTTAAAGTCTCATCTAAAAACGGCCAAGGCGCCATTTAACGACACAGTGTGTGTGAGAGAGAGAGAGAGGGGGGAGCAACGTCGACTACACGTAGTTAAGCATAATGTTTTAAATGACTTTGTTGTTCACATGCAAATTGAGGCAATTATGTGAGAAAATATAGATAAAATGATGATTTAATTTTAGCTTAAAAACACGTGAATGTATTTGTGTGAGTGTGTGTGTGTGTGTAGTAAAAATTAGCTGCCTTTGGGGTTAAAGTCACATTAATTTTTTTGTTTTTTTAAGGCAAGTTTTGCTCTCGGCCTGAGCCTCACTTGATGAACAGCGAGTCAAGTGTCTAAACAAACTTATGAATGCGAATATGCGAATGAGTGTGTGAGTGCTGTATGTGAGTGTCTGAGTGTGATTGTGATGTCAGTGGATTTTTAGCTCGTGGGCAACCTTGCGTAGCGACAAATTTGGCAGCAACGAGTCAAGCTGCTGCCAGCTGTTGTTCCAGGTGTGTATGTAAGGCAGGTTGTTGCAATTATTATTGTTGTTGTTGTTGTTATTGTGCTTATACTCGCTCGTGCAGCAGCAAAAACAGGGGTATATTGGTGCCAATTATTGACAAGTGTACAAATTTTGTATATTTCTTTAAGATCTTTGATCTTTGATCTTTGGCCTTAGTCCATTGGGGGCGTGGTAAATGGGCAATTGTTCTATCTTGTTGCTGTAGCCTTAGGCTGGGAATTTCAATTATATCTTGTTGGCCATAACGTCATACTATACAAATATATATATTCCTTTATAGCTACGCCTATGCGGGCGCATGCCAATCAGATTACAGCTTCTGTTGTTTCTATTCTATCCAAATTTGGTAAATTTAACTTACTGATAATCTTCTCTACAGATTGACCCATTTATAAGCGACTCTGAGCTGAGAGAATATTTATATTTAAATAATTTAACCAGTTTCCAGATGCCTGCTCATATTTGTTAAATTAATTTTGCTCTGTTGAAGAGTGTGAAGAGCGATAGAGATCAACAGCTGCTGCCATTATACACATCGTTCGATCCCGTTGCGAATGACATAATCTTCGACCAGCTGGTCAGAGTCAGAGAGGGAGAGAGGGTGAGCAGTACCTGAAATTGCTGGCCATATTGTGACTCCTTAATTGATTCAATTATGGCACTGATCTTGCAACAAGTTGTCGTAATTGGGCAGCCACAGCATAGATCATGACGTAAGATTTGCAATTTGCAATTTGCACTCGTAATTAAATGAGCTACTGTTTGCCATCATATATTATCGTATATTTTAATGAGCTCGCATATATTTTAATTAATTAAATTTAATTGCTAAATGAGAAAGAAAAAAATAAATGAGCAAGCAAAATAAAAGTTAATTTAATAGCTATGCATCATTATGAAATTTCTGCCCCGTTTCCTACGCGTGTAATTTCTATGCCGTTTGCTTGCTGTGATTTAATAATTTATTTGACCAGTTTGAAATTTGATTAGCTGCTCACTGTCAATAACTGGAGTATGATAGACTTGACTTGGGGCAAACTACAGACTCGGATAAACGAAATGTGACAGCTGGTGGGAGTGAGGGAAAATAAAGAATAAAACAGCGCTGTATGGCTGCCTAAAATATTTGACTAGCAAAAATTTACAGGGTATTGCAGTAAATTTTTTTAGATGGTAATGTGTGGCAAAAAAAAAAAAAAAAATTCTGATTTGCTTAAGTATGTGTGAAAGGGAGTAAAAAATATATATTTATATAAACAAATATGTATAAAAAAATATAAATATGCAAAAAATATAAAATTTCAATTATATATAATAAAATTTAAAAATATTTATATTTAGATATAAATAATAATAATATACATTTTTAAAGAATGCAAATTTTGTAGACAAAATAATATAATATATTTAAATATAATTGTTTTCAGTTATAAATAATAATATATTTATTAAATATATAAATATAATATATAAATAATAATATATATTTTTATAGATTGAAAATTCGGTAGACAAAATAATATAATTTAATTAAATAAAATTGTATTCAGCTGTAAATAATAATATAATATTTATTTAATATATAAATATAATATATAATATATAAATATTAATAAATATTTTTATATAGTGAAGATTTTGTATGCAATATAAAGCTTTAAGTCTTTGGCCATTTACTTATTTTGCGACGCTAATATAATAAAAAAAATGCACACAATATGTACATATGTATATAGTTTTAAATATAAATATTTCTTTATTTAGACGTTTGGCTGAATAAAAAAAATTGATAGTCCATATAACACATTAATCATTGAGCAAATCTATTGAAAATCTGCAAACTAATTTCGTTTGATGCGAGCCTTAGACTTATATAAATTCATTTACTCAATGTACGGTTTCATTATAATTCCAGGGTATTTACTAGCTGTTTATTTCACTAACATTTCACTAATTGTTGATGACTTTGTTTTGTGTTACGCCCACTACGCAATTTTCGCATGGAATTGCTTTTGCGCAGATTTTTAGCCAAACCTGATTTTATATGCCTGTTAAGCTCAGCATCATGCGGGTGGCAAAGGGGTCCACGACGACTTAGAGGCTGAACTTTGGGCTGGCTGGCAGCGCACGCCGTTGCCACCATTAAAATGCCATTTAGCTTTTTTTTTAATTCATAATTTGCATATGTTGTTTTATAGTGCCAACAACAACAACAATAGTAATAATAATAACAACAACAATAACAACTGTCATAGCGAGCAAAAGAAACTTAATTAATAAGTCGCATTTTGGTTGTGAACTGCCCACTATTTCGCACTATTTTGCCTTTGTGACATTGGCGTAGGCAGTCTCTCTCTCTCTCTCTCTCTCTCTGTCTCTCTGTCGCTCTCTCGTCATCTCCAGTTGTTAGCCAAGTCTTGAGTTGAGCTGCGGCTCAGTCAGGTTCTTTGCCCGGTTGGCATTGGGTGTTATTGTCGTTGTCGCATTATTAAATTGTGAATCGAGTGAAGTGTTCCGAGTGCTGTGAATTGGGTAAATGGAGTTGTCGCTCATTGATCATCAGCTCAAGCTCAACCGAACGCCAAATGCCAGCCAACATCAATCAGTCGATCAACTCCAAAAACTCGAAAATTCTTCAGCATTTTGCATTTGCCAAGATTGCGTCATTTGTTTATCGAAATGTGTTATTGAAAAAGAGTCGCGGATTATTCGATATGATTGTATATTTCGTTTTCGGCCCGTCTCTCCCGCTGTATGTGTGTGTTTGCTCTCACTTAATGTAGCTGTTGACAGCTGCTGTGCTAAAACAAGTTTGTCGCTTAAGTCTTTTGTGCGCAAATGAGACGCGTCCATTCTTGAACGAAAGTTTCTATTTGTATTTGTTTTGAAAGTCATGGCAACAAGAGATTTTAAAGAAGCAGAAGTACAACAACAACAATAGCAACTCTCAAAGATATTTTAATTGGGCTCGGCGATGGGTTGCGGCTTTAGTCGGGCTTTTGAGCGCAGGCTCATGTCAAAATAGGCTAGCTTATTTGCATACTTGTCACATTGGAGAGCCTGGAGAGCCCTGACTGCCTTCAAGGACGTCCATGCGGCACAGCTCTTTTGATGTGATTAGGAGATCGAGCTGCCGCTGCTGCTGCTGGCTCTCCTTCCACCTCCTCTCCTTCCACGAGTCTGGCACAACGATAAGCGCACAAGGGCATTCAATTATTTCAATTCTGGATTGAGTGCGCGCGGCCGTTTAGCATTGGAATTGCTGAGGTGCATGCGCAGTGGACCCGCCTAGATAAACTCAAAGTTGGCCCGACCCAATCGAAATCGAAAGTGCGCAGGTTAATTGAAATGCCCCGAACGGCCCTGAGCGCCAAGATCTTTGGCCGTTGCTCGCTTTCAGCATGCCTTTCGTATCCCGAGTTCCATGAGCCTCCATGCAGTGGCCGCTTCATTAGCGCACGCCGAGCACTTGAACTTAGAGACCGGTAGGCAGGCAGTGCCCTAAAAGCCTGTTATCTGGTTCAATGACAGGTTGTGGGCGCGCTTTGATATGAATCATTTGTTGGCCTAAACGTCGTAACACTAATGCCATTAAGTATGGCTCTTAATGAGCCAAGCAAATGCCATCATCGTAGCTCGCTGGCTCAGCCAAGTGAAAGTCAGCCTCATGAAATATGAGCGACAACGAAATAACAACTGGCTGCTATTAGCTATATGAACTGGGACTTGGTCAGTATGCTGCGATTTCTGGCTATCACGAAAACCAAATTATGTGCTACAACAACAGCAACAACAACAACAACAACAGCAGCAGCGAATGCAACTAGCAAACTTAGGCGAAAATTGTTAGAGTGTTGGACTAGGAGATACCCTGAAACGAGAAAGAGTTAAGGTTGGATTAGAATATATTTGGGAAGTAGTAAGAGTTAGGGTTGAATTAGGACTTGTAAGAAAGAGTTAAGATTGGATTTGAAGATATTTGGGAATTAGTAAGAGTTAGGGTTGAACTAGGACTTGCAAGCAATAGGCTTGGATTGGGAGATAATTTGAAATTAGTGAGTGTAAAGAAACTATCCTGAAAATAGAAAGAGTTTAAAAGTGAAGAAGAATAGGTCCTTAAACTACTAAGACGGAGTATCGGACAGGAAGATATCAAGAAAGTTACGCCCTCTCAAATTGCTTAATTTTGCAATGAGCTCTTAAGATAAGTTAAGGATCTGTGATTTTAAAATAGCTTAGAAATTATATATAGATATGTATTAATTTATAAATATGTATTAATTTTAAATAGATTTATAAATATATATATCAGAATATAAGAATATATATAAACTTATATATTTCAAAAAGCAAGCCTCCAGTTATGATCAACGACTTCCTATAAACAGCTAAAAAAGGCTAGATCAAGTCAGCTGTTAATGCTACTCAAGCACATGCTTCGTCCCCTTCAGCCTGTTCCATATATTTCCACTCAAGCATTGTACCCCATTGGCGAATTTTGCAATGTTTAAGGGTATTCACAACGAAACGAAACGAAATGAAAATAAAACCGGAACAGGCGCTGAGGCAGGTTTTGGCTGTGTGAACTGCTTGCAATAGGCCGGAAAATTGGATCAGATTTCTTATCGCAATGCGTCAAAGTTTTGTTGTTTCCCATTTTCTTATGTTTTTATTTTTTTATATTTAAATTCCTGCAGGCAAGTAGAACTCATTCGGCATGGGTACACACAAATCATAGAGCCCAACGGGCCTCTGGTTCGCGTTCATTAAGTGGATCGATGATTAAATTAATGAATGGCTTTCAGCAGCTCTTTGTGCCAGGTGTTGTTGCCATTTCTGTTGTTGTTGTTGTTGCTGCAGAGCTTTCGCAATCAATCATAGCTGCACTCCAGCTCAGCTCTCTAGGGGGAATGCGACGGCATTGTCGAGCGTTTACTGTTACTTGACATTGACTTGAGCTTCAGTTTCACTCGCTATCCAACTGTCGCTTAGCTGCAATTTATGTTTTCCTGTTGCCCAAAAGCCCAGCCACAAAACGCGGCCACAGCAACACCTCAAGCTAAACAAGAAGAAGAAGAAAAAAAAAACGCAACTGCATTCAATTCAACAACAACAACAACAACCGCAAAGTGATGAACATGCGAACGGCTCCTTGAGTAAACCTCAAGTTCGCATGTCGAGCCATATAAACGTACAGTGAAATCAGCCATGAGCGAACCGCAGATCGTGCACTAAATATAATATATATTTTAAATACTTATATATAACAAATATCTAAAATGTTCTACCTCTGTTGACTCTTCTTGACTGCTTCTTCTTCCGTCATCAACGTCTTTTCACTTTTGTGAGTCCTCACTGTACTTACACACTTGTATGGTATGCGCAGCATAGTTACATTTTACCTTGACACATATCATGGAATCGCAGTTTCGTTCATCTTTTTTTTTGGCCAAGTCTTGGCAGGTTGCCGCGCCTCTCCCACTCTCCCGTCTCACTTGCCTTGCCTAGCTTTTATACAATTGAGAAAACTTCTCCCGCTTGAGTGGTGGCTGTTTTAATGGCTTGTGAAGTGGCTTTGACACCTGCCACGCCCAGCTTGTCAATGTTCATTGTGTATCGTAATCAGTTAGCCGCAGGCATTCGCCCGGCCAATGTGACAGGCTGTGAAAATGCAATCAGCTGTGCGAAGCTTACAGGTGAACGATAATCCCAATGGCGAGCAAGGGATTATATAGGTTTACCTAGCAATCAGCTTATCGCGGCAAATACATATATGTAGTTTAAGCTCAAATTATGAAAATTATTCGAGTCAAATTGAGGGAACAAAGCTGAAAAAGAGAATGAAGTAAAGTTTTATGAATGCTGCGAGTGTGTTGGGTATTTAGGGGCGGGGGAAAAATTCTTGTGTAATCCCTAGCAACAGTTAAAGTAACGAAATTAATTGTTAATCTATTATTTTACCATTTTAGTTAGTATAAACAAAGCTAGTCCATTGCCAAGCTGCTTCAAAAGAAATGACTTAGGCAACGAACTCGCATAAACTCAATGCTGACTTTGTCTAAAAATAATTTAAATCATGTTTAGTATAATCAAAAATTGAGAGAAATAAAGCAGGCCAACGGCATTTAGTAATTAATTAGACTCGCACAAATTTACGATATAATCTGGTTTAATAATTCTTTTCAATAAACGATCTTGTGAATGGAGAAGAGGAGACATAAGACAAAAATGTCTCCTCTTCTCCATACACAAGATCTTATTTCAGATGATAATATCTTGGTAACTAGATTTGGAAGGATAGACCGATGGATTAAATTAGTATTGTTAGGCTGTGGTTTATATGGATTTTATATTTACTAGAATAATAGTCCTTACTCTTAGCATATTCTTGATTTTTGCGCAGAAGAAATTGTTTGAATAATATATAATGGTCAGATTTCTGGAATCTCGATAAACATATGTGTGTCTTAGAATCTTTACTTATTCTTAAAAGTATTTCTCAAAGAGAAAAGTCAATTGGAAATCTAGTTAAAGCAATTACAATGCATGCATACTTTAGTATACTTAGTCGGAGCAAGGTCAAAGTAATTGCTAGGCTAGTAAACCAAATGACTTAGGCAACGAACTAGCAGCATTATCAGATATATATGTGTATATGTGTGTGTGTTTGTGAAGATGTTCATGTTCTATCGCTTAACAAGCCGTAGAAAAGCAAGAATGAGCAGAGACAACAAAAGCAAAGCACAACAACAAAAGTGAATAGAATAGAAACAAAGAGCTAAAAAGAAGCTATCAAAGAACACGCACGTTAGCTGCCTTTGAGCTCTCTGCTGCTCTGGGTTGCTCTGCTTGGTGGCTGATGGTCCGCAATCTTGTTTTTGGTCATGATGATCGCTATGCTGGCTGCTGTTGAATGATGGAGCGGCACGTTTTTTGTTTTCGGGGTATTAAATAATAATGATTATGAACAACAAGTGAGGAAGTGGCTGAAGAATCTTTATGATCTCTTCGAATAGAAGCGAGCGAATGGTAGCGCCTCGTTCAGCTCAACTAAGATGCCTCAATGGCCATTAGCGCTTACAGCGCCCGATTACAGACTACACGTAAAGGGCAAGAGAGACGATTGGGAGAGGCAGGGAGAGAGCAGTGCCAGAGACGTGGGCTAATGCCGCTTCAGCTGGCCATTGTTAGTGGCTGCGATTGAGGCTGCCTTATTTAGCAGCGCGCAGCTGTTGCCAATTCACACTTTGAGACTGGCCCAACAGCTGCGGCCAGTTGGTAAATTCGTATTACATCATCGCCAGCACAGCCGACCTCTCCTCTAATGTGCTAATTGTCATTACATGAATGCCGACGAGCGCATTCGCAAGATCCATTCCCGAGTGCGATGATGCTAGAAATTGATGCTGTTCCTTCCTTCTCAAAACCCTTCTTAGTCAACTGGTTTGGGCTAGTGTTTGCTGCGTACTTTTTAAGTGTAATAGGGTTAGACTTATATGCCTGAGCTTAGATTTATGCCTAAGTTGTTTACTATGCCTAAAGTTCTTGGAAAATAAATGGTTAGCTAAGCTGGCTCTATTCATATTGCCTAATCAAAAGTCTACAGCTTTTATATTGCTGAATTCGAGCTGAATTTTCTATAGTTCTTATTGGATTTTTGGTTACTATGTAGAGTTGCAAAGTCCATTATAGTCTCTCTTTTTCTCTCTCTCCCTCTCTGTCTACCATTTAAACTCAGCTCGTACTTCTTTATCAATCGACATCCCATATCTTATTTATCCATTCTCCATTCTCTTCTTCATGCTCCACAGCCAAGCGTCCCAACGAACCGTCAGAGTACGATTACGAGACAACAGATTTGGCGCCGATTGGCTTGCAGGGCTACCATCAGCTGCCGCCAGACATCGATCCGGAGGACATACGCAAGGAGGCGGCTCTAGTCATCGCACAGGCCGGCCAGCATCAGAGCAAGGCGGCCAACGGGGATAATATACCGACGTTTCGCGTGAAGCAGAAGCCGCGCCCGAGCTCCAGCAGCGACGCGCAGCGCTTCCATTCGCTGCCCACGCGCCGCAAGAAGGGCAAACCTGTGGCACGCAGCGTGAGCGACGCCTCAGCGGCCAAGAAACCAGCGAAACGTCCCTCGATCTTTGGCCTGTTCAGTCGCAAGAGCGACACGAATGTCAGCCAGCTGGAACGGGATCCACGCTTCGAGGACGGACCGCCCGGACGACGTTTAGTGCGCAGCAAAAGTGATGTTGGCAGCACTCCCAAGGAATCGCGCAACAGCAAAGTGAACAACAACAGCAAGAAGAACGAGCCAGTGAGCACAGCAGCCAAGCAGCAGCTGAGTCCGATCATCGAGCAGACGCAGCGGGAGGATTTCTTTGAGCAGGACTATTTCCGGGAACGTGAGCGACGCAAATCGGACGCTGTTACTGTGCGCGAGAAGCATGAGAGCGGCCAGGGTCTGAGTGAGCTGCTCTCACGCAGTCGTTCCAAAGCGGAGCTGGACGGATCTCTGTTGAAGAGGCAATCGATAATCGGTGCAGCGGCCACAGCAACAGGAGCATCGATATCTGCGGGCATTCGGGATCGCATCGAGACGCTGAAGGCCAAGTCTAGCGAGAATATGCACAGCTCACAGCAGCCGGCGGAGCGCTTGCCCCTGACCAGAGGACGCACCGTCAACGGCCTGGTGAAGCGACTGTCCATGGAGCGTTTCTCACCACAGCCGGTCATTAGTCAGCCGGCCTTCTCCTACATACGGCCCAACGAGGGCATCACCTACGCCCAGCTTGATCTGAGCGATGAGCAGCAGCAGCAGCAGCAGCCACAGCGTGTTTCTGGCAGAGATTCGCGTACACCTCAACGCGAATTCCCACCACCAAGGCCACCCAGAGCCAATGACAGACCATTGCGCAGCTACTCGCCCATACAGAATGGGGGCGTGGGAGCAGGAGGAGCAGGAACTCCTTCTAGATTGACCAGCTCCCACTCGCCCTCGCCCTGGCAACAGCTCAGTCCACGAAATCTCAGTGATGAGGACGAAGGCCTGGGCTTTGAGACACGCAAACTGTATTACGAGGATGATTTACCCAAGCAGGAGCGCCGTGCGGAGCCACCCATTGTGCCCGTGATTAGAAGCGTCAGTCCGGCGCCCTATCTGGATGAGTTGGGCTATCGGCGAGCGCAGCTGGAGAATCGCATATTGACGCGTCGCTTCGGTGAGGCGGCTACGCTGGAACGGCAGCACAACTACAAGCAGGAGCGCGAAAGATTCCTCGACTATCCCAGTCCAGAGAGGGAACGGGAGAGGGAACGGGAAAGGGAAATGGAACGAGAACTGGCTGTCGATGAGCGTTATCATCGGCCAGTTCAGCTGGAGCTGGAGAACAGCACCACACTGCCGAAGGTGGAGAAGAGCTCGCGCTATCGCCACACCAAATACTATGACGATGGCAACGGTGGCATCAAGGAGACCTATGTGCGGGAGACCCAAAGGGATGGGCAGGTACGTGAGTCGCGGCACAGGGAGCGACTCGGCTCGTCGCCACGCGAGCTCGAGGAGCAGGAGCCGAAGAGCCTCGATTCACAGCTGACGGTGGGCACGGATCAGTACAGATCCTCGCCAGAGCTGCGCAACACCGAGCGCGGACGGCTGCAGGACTATTGGCAGAGCAGCCTCAAGCGGGACAAGCTGCAGCAGCGCAGCTTCGACAAGGGCGATTCGGGTATTGAGAACGATTTCCGCAAGGAATCCTTCAATGGTGATTTAACCACAAGGTAAGTCGAAGCTGGAAGTGGAACTGGAACTGGAACTGATTTTCCTTTGCCTTTATTTCGTTTTGCCTTTTGCTTAGATGGCGCAAGCGCACGGCCCTTGATGATATGAGGGCTTGCGAGTCCTTTTTGCGCAAGGAGCGTCGGGAGAGCGCCCAGCAGCTGCAGGAGCTGCAGAGACTGCGACGCGAGCACAGCTATGTCTACAGGGAGCGCTCCATAGACGATGGCTCCCACTTTGATCCGCATCTGGACAAATATCCCGTGTCCACGAGCACCTTGCGCCGCAGAGAGCAGCAGCAGCAGCAGCAGAAGCAGCGCGACGACTCCAGCACGCTCAAGCGCAATAAGAAGCTGGGCGGCTTTGAGAAAGTGAAGCAGCTGTTCATTGGCGGCGGTGGCGGTGGTGGCAGCAACGGTGGCAGCGGTCGCAGCAGCGGCAGCAATGTCTCCAGCGGCAAAAAAGACACACAGTCACGTCTGACCAATGGCAGCAGCAGCACGCTGAGCCGCCGTGACAAAGATAAGGATAGGTCCAGGCTAGAAAAGGAGCGTGAGAGGGAGAGAGAGAGAGAGAGGGAGCGCTATATGGTACGGGAGGAGGAGATGCGTTCGCGCTATCGCGAGCATCATCATCAGACATCAACCGAGGAGACCTCACGCGAACCAAAGGTAAGTCCAGATCTCTTAATGGCCAAATGATGGCGCTTGCTCCAGAGTTCACTGAACCACAGAACGAATGGGTCAAATTTGAGTATGGCTTAACGCGCACAAGTTGCTTATTTATTTATTTATTTTTCTATTTTTTCACTTTTTTTTTTTTTTGGTCATGGGTTTGGCTATTATTAATTTCGAATTAATCAAGTCTGGCGGCAGCAGAGTCGCCCCCAACTCTGTGGTACGTGCGAATTTTTTTGCTATTTGTTTGCAATTTCGATTAGACTTGAGAGGGAGAGAGAGAGAGAGAGAGAGAGAGAGAGAGAGAGAGAGAGAGAGAGAGAGAGAGAGAGACAGAGGGAGTATGCGAAGAGGGTGTTTGAAATACATTGTGAAAAGTGAAACATTGAGAGGAAGTATTGGCTGCAAATGTTCTTTGATCTGCCTTTGTGGAAATTGATAAACATTGATAAGGCTTCTGTGCTATCAATCTGGGGGTTACTCTTAAAGGCTAAGAGTCTTCAAAGTTAAGTTTTGGTCTATGTTTGTTACTCTTATTGCAGATTGTGTAAGGTTTCCTGGGTTATATGATTATGAGCAGATTGAGAGGGAGTCCGCATTAAAGAGAGACGGTGCTTAGTTTTTCAATTCATTTAATGAAACCAGACTTTGATCTTTAATCAGATTAATGCAAGATAGACCAGGATTTCTTGATCATATGCTGATGAGCTATGGCTTTATCTTAATCAGAAAAAGCCGATCTAGAGTTCTACTGTATTGAGATAAATGGATTGTAGATTATAAAGATTAAACATGGGAAGATACCAGAAAGCTAAGAGGAGAATGCATTTTGGATAGCTCAAAGTATATCTCGATTATAAATGATCACTTATAAGCAATATAATAATATAATATAATATAATAATATTTTTACTGATACGAAACTTTCTGCCAGATTAAATCACAGCAAAATATCAAATAGATACAGCTCAGATTATATTTGTTTTTCCAATAGCAATATCCCTTATAGCTATAAGACATTCTAGCTTAGTCTATTCAGCCATTAGAGTATCTAAGTTTCGCATTGGCCTTGTCAACTATTCTATTCTATTCTATTCTATCTATATATTTCTTAAACATTTTCGTTGTTGTTAAGGCGCCTACTTCCTGCTCACAGTTGCTGTCCAGGTGGGCGTCTGTGCGCAGCCGAAAATGGTGCAGTGTTTCGAGTAGACGTCATGTCAGCTGGGGGCCACTTAAGAAAAGAGAGACAGAGAGAGAGAGAGAGAGAAAGAGAGGGAGAGCTAGAGCGAAACAGAGTGAGCGAAAGAGCGTTTTGAGGGGCACATCAAATTGAGTCTAAATCAAGACGTCGCTTGCCATAAAGAATGCCTGAAATTGTGTTTAACAACAACAATAATAACAATAATGGCTGGCCAAATAGAGTTGGAGCATTCCGAAAGCTGACGAGGCGTCGCTTAGCATTTAAGCTAGAACAAAAGCGCGAGAGACCCACGCAGCAGCTGTCTCGGCTCAAGAGAGCTGACAGCAAGACGACGGCCAACGGGGCGTATGAGAAATTGATTAAAGCTGCGCACAGATGCCACATTGCAAAACGTTTGGGCTGACACTGGCAGTGGAGCTGAGGCTGGGGCTACTGGCAAATGGTTGCAACAGTTGCTAATTTGCAATGCTTGAGCGGATTTGTGGGCCTTGCAGACCTTGCCAAGAGGATGTAGCTTGGTGTGGCCCAAAGCTAAGCGCTGCATTCTAGCGGATGTTGCAACGGACACGCATCACCACACAATTCGCTCAGCGGAGAAACAAATTAGTGAAATTCTTGGCGCGATTTGTGAAAATCCTGCTGGTCAAAAGCGTGGGCGTCCAACAGCAACTCAATACAAAGGCCCTAAAGGTGTGGCAAGGGCCTTAACTACCTCGCACATACTCCCTCCCTCTCTCTCCCTGTGTGTGTGTGTCAAAAATTGTTTGCGTGCCGCAGCGAGCGAAACTTTCGAGTGGTAAACGATTTGGACAATATGCGGCTATTATTCATGCTCATGCCCGATGGCCATAAAAATCGCGGCCCAATAAACGTTTTAAACAAGAAATACACATAAAGTGCCTTGGCATTCATTTTCGAAGATTCTACATGACCAAAAAAATACAAAAAAAATAAAAAAAGAAACAGATATATAAATACGAGAAAATAAAATAAAATAAAGCCAATAATGTTCTTCGCTAATTTATGGCTGCGACTGCGTCGGCCATAAACTAAATTAAGGCGGCATTTGAATATTTGATATTTATTTCCTCTTATTTTTGGTGGGTGCGTAAGCGTCATAGCGCATTGCTGCCCCAGCTCACTCTGCTATTTGGCTTACCTTTCAGCCAGTCACATTCCAATGCAAAGTTTAGTCTCTTACAGTCACAAATCAAAGCACAAGTCAGCATGCGCGAGTCGAGTCGAGTCGATGGGCTGCACGACCAAGAATTACCCTGAACCCAAGTCAAGTCGAGCCTATTCAGATCTTAATTTGTATCTCTAGAAAAGAAGAAGCAGAAAACTATGCCGACGCTTAGCTGGTTTTGCAAATATATATAGATATAATTAATAATTAATATTCTATTAAACATTTGCTAGATAGGAGACTTCTCTACTTATAATGTCAGGAAGTTTGAGCAGCATTTGAACATAGAGCTAGATGGGGGGCGGACAAACAGTCGAATGTACGAATAAAGAAAAATGCATATACATAGATAAACATTTAGATGGACATCTTGCTGACAAACAGATGGATAGGCCAATGGATATAAGGACTCACAGAAGACCATAAAATAGATTCAGAGACAAATACAATCAGATAGTCAAAGCAACATAACTAGATCAAGTCGATTGCCTTTTGACTCTGGCTAGAATAACTCCCTACTCCTTCTGTCTGGCTCTCACATGCATATGCCACAATTGTCCAATGGACTTAAGGTATACAAATTAAATAAACATAAATACCCTGCCACATGCAGCGCAGGCATGCAACGTGCTAGCTGCCTAAACTGAATAGTATATACCTACATACATATATATATTTAGTATCAACCACAACTGGGCCAAAGTCTCAAAACAAGTTTGTTTGCAACGTGAGCTCGCATTGCCTTTGTTGTTGTTGTTATTGTTGTTGCGCCCCCACAAGCCACAATCGTAGGCAAAGCCACACACTCAGTCAGTCATTAGGCAAGGCTCTCTCAGGCAAAAGGCCACCTGCTCCACATGGCGTGGCAACCTGTTGCGAACCTCTGACCCCGTTTAGCGTTAGAGTCGTGAATTCCTGTCATACCATATAAATGATATGCCAATTTGTCTATTGTGCAGACTATGGACATCTCTATGCGTCGTCGCCTCTCCACACCGAAAGCTAGTCCATTGCTGCTGAAGAAGCCGCCCAAGCAGAAGCCAACGCTGACCAGCTCCACATCGACGCCCGTTAAGACGGAGAAGACCAGCTGGTTCAAGTCGCTGGATCGTCGTGCCAAAAGCAATCCCAAGGAGCAGGTAAGTGTAAAAGGAAACTTCCTCTAATTCCAAGTTTCTAATCTTGTTTGTTGTTTACAGCTCAATGTTTCAGTGAATGGACACAGCGAGGTGAGCTCCAGCAGTTTGAAGCGCAGCAAGCGCAATGCCAATGCCGCTCCAGCGCCAGCCAAAAATTTGCGTTTCTTTGGCGACACCGACCTGGACTCGAATCCGCCAACCATCTCCAAGGCCAGCAGCATGCCAAGGTGTGTAGGAGGAGCATTTGAATTCCTTTACCAAATTCCCTTGACGAATTTCCCTTTATTCCTTTCCAGACGACGGCCACAGCTGTCGAAGCACTCGCAGAGCGCTTACCACTTGGATCGCAGTCCGCCGCCGCCGTCGCGCGATTACCGCCAGAGTCTGTCGACGACGACAGCGACGACAGGTGGATCCCGGCAGCGCGCCAGCTCGATGCAGCACTTGGAACATGGCAGCGATGAGGTGGACTTCCGCAAGCGACGTCACTATTCACGCTCCCGCGAGCTGCACGACATCTCCGAGAGCGGCTCCGAGCCGGAGCCAGTGGAGCGACACAAACGCGGCGCAGCACAGCGTGCCATGTCGCTAGAGAGATCGACAGAGCTGCCAAAGCGCTACGAGGACAAGCCGCTGCTCGGACCGCCGAAGCCGGCGCGCAGTGCTGAGCGGCGTGGGCTGACGCCGAGTGCAGTCGATGGTGGCTATGGAAAGTAAGTGTTGTTAGATGTAATCCTGCAAGTAACCTTCACTCAACACGCATTTCTTCGAACAGGGAACGCTACCCGGCGGAGAGTTCCGGCACCGAGGGCGAGTCGAGCCTGCACAGCCAGCGCAGCGTGGTCTATTTGCATGCCACCACAGTGGGCGATATACCACAGCCATATAATCTGCGCCGTCGCTCGATGTCGCGCGACGATCTGCGCAAGGGAGGCGGCGCAGGAGGAGCTGGTGGCAAGCCGCCGTTGCAGCCGATGACGCGCACTGTGTCACGCTCCGTCTCCATGCTGGCGCCCTGGAAGCCCAAGCACATCAGCGAGGGCTACGAGATCAACTATTCGCAGGAGCAGAACAAGCGCGTAAGTTGAGCCTCCGACTACTGATATTCGTTTAGCATAGCTAAAACGGGTATATTAGTTTGGGGCGAGTTGCTGTTAAACTCTTATGTAGCTTTTCCATTTAATTCTGAACTATTCTCCCTTAGATCTCCACGCTGCCACGGAAGCCGCCGCCGCACAATGGGGCCACCAGCGCGAGCACGCTGAGCCGGCTGGGCCGCAAGCAGGAGTCGTCGGCGTCGTCGTCGTCTGCCCATCGACGCCTCAATGGCTACTCCGTGGATGAGCGTCCGGCGCCCACGCGTTCGCTGCTGTCGGCATCGAATTTGCGCACCGCCAAGACGAAGTGAGGGGCGTGCTGGCATAGTAATAGTAATAATAGTAACCAGACCAGGCCAGGTGCTGTAGCCGCCTCCGCTGCTGTTAATATTTAACTATACCTAGTTTGCTAATCGTAATCCGAATCGAAACATATTTCTAATCAAACGCAAAGCCCGTTAAGGCTGCAGAGCAACGGAAACGGAAGCTCGGGCTGAGCGGCATTTAGTTCATTAAGGACTCTTAACCCTTGTTGCAATTCTCGTCATATTGTAAATGTGAAGTGTACGTATATACATACTTAAATAATATATATTTTAATATATATTTTAATAAAAACACTCTTAACTTAGCTAAGACAACAACCAGCCTTTATTTACTGTTGATCAGTGACACTAAAACTTTAGCCGAGACGCGTACCCCTCTTTCGATAGGAAATGATAATTAAACTCGAACTGTAGTCGAGACCTCAACCCAACGAGTATTCGAATTAATTAAGTGCCTCACTTCCCCTACAATAAACTGGTAGTAAATATACAAGTACTAAAACTTTATTCAACTTAGCTCAAATTATAGTCAAGACACTAAACCATACTATAATTCGAATATGTTGTCAGCTGTTGGGCTTCGAAATTGATTGTGTTAGAAAGGTAAATTAGAATAAGCTATAATATAAGAAAAAATGCTAGAATAGCGATATAGATGAAAAATGGAAGAAAACTTACCGAAAGTATTATTTCTGCTAAGTAATTCCAGCAAGCTGTTCCATTGTTCTCGAAGTATTTCGTCCAAGTGATTCCATTAAATATTTGCTCTAAATTTGTCTCCAAGTATTTCCTCTGAGCGATCACACACTTCCCTTCACTTCACTTTACTGTCCTGCACGACTGACCATGGACGACTGAAGAAATGCTGCAGCTGCTGCCCATTATATAGGGCGACACTCAGTCAGAGGCGGCTGTTACTCAGTCTCAGTCAAATGTTGAGCCCGACGCCAGGTAGAGGTCGTTGCAATCGCTCTTTAACTGACCAATGGGAACACGCTCTGCTGCTGTAAGCTCTATAGCTTGTTTTTACTCAGAGATAATTATCAAATAAATACTCCTGCATATATATAGACAATGCAAATGATCTTCTGTAGTTCTTTTTCGTCCCTTGCTTTTGTTGGACAGACGGACAGCCCGATAAGATGAAATAGAGTAGACTGCCAACACTGCTTTTGACAAATGCTAGTAAATCAACAATCAAGTTTGTTGTGACACGAATCATACTACTATTGCTAACAGTGATTCGAAAAACTTGGGAAGAGGCTTGGTTGCTCTCCAGACTTTCGACATCAGCTGCTAATAAAATCAACAATGTAAAACTCAACTCAAATTATAGCCGATACTTACACCCAAAGACATACTAAAGAAACTCACCACTCTTTAGCTGACAAAAGTATTTAACGAAATTCTATTACAACAGTAGCCAAGACTCCCACCCCTCTTGCTGTGATTGCTGTCGAAAATTCAATAATGAAACTCTACTAAAGCTGTAGCCGAGACAAAAACCTCTTCGAACTTGTCTTGCATAGACAATAACATCAACAAGACAATTCCTCTCAAACTGTAGCCGAGACACGCACCGTCAGCAGTGGATTTGCTATGGAGCGCCTCCTACACTCAGTCGCTGAGAGCTGCTGGCCGGCGAGTCAACAAATAAATGATTTCTTTACGCAACTAATAAATTATTCGCAGCTTCTGGTTTGCTCTTCCTCTCACTCTCTGTCTCTCTCTTGCTCTTAGGTTTTAGCTTGTGTCAACAGGCTACTTCCACTTCCCGCCCCACATCGCATTTCCGCTGTATCCTTCAGCACGCTGCTTCAACTTCGGCTGCTGCTGCCGCTGCCGCTGCTGCTGCTGCATTTTCAAGGATAATTGCGAAAAATACAGCTGCAGAAGTTTTTCTTTAAAACGCTTCGACTCCATGCAGTCAGCCAAGCTGAGGAAGTAGCTGCGCTGCTGTGGCCGTGGTATTTCAAAGTTCAGCAATAAATTTATAGCCCAGCTTTTGGGCCACTCTCCGTTCCCTTTGCTCCGACATTTGCAATCAGCGAGTGAAGCTGGCCGAAATATGCAAGAAACTTCAAAAATAAACAAGCACAAAACAACTAGACCTGCAAATACCCTAGTCATGGAGATATGTAGTAAATAATTTATATGTTTTATTATTGAATAAATATATTTTCATATAAAATACATATTATAAAGATCTATAATCTATATTATATTTCTATCTGTTGCTTAAGCATACCCTTTTACATGAATTTACCTAGGGCATTGTCTAGCAAAAAGAGTCTATCAAATCAACACAAGAAGTAATGAAAAAAGTGTTAGAATAGTTGCTCGAAGAGTGCGTTTAATTTATTTCAACCCCGATGGACTTCGGTCCACTCCAGGATTATGGATAAAAATTGGCGTTAATTTGCCCCACATTCATTTAATTAACAACTAAAGTTGAAGTTGGCCACGCCCAGTGACCTAATGCGTGTGTGTGTGTGAGTTGACAGCGTAATTCTTTTCCATTTTTATTACACCTGGAAGACAATCAGTCAGCGCGATGAAGTGCAGTTATTAATTAATCGCAGGTGCGCGACCCCTGCGAGAATATTCAATTATCCTAAGTAATTGAATGCACTCCACACCGAGTGCAGCTGACAAGTGATTAACTGACACACACATATATAACAGACATACATACCGTTCTGTATATAGTTATGTTTATAGATTGATTTCTTTCGAGACGCATTCAGACTAATCGCAGGTGAATTACTTTTTCCATTGGAATTTCCAATTGCAAACGCAAATTGAATTTACAAATATTCCATTTATGTTTTCCACCCATGAACAGATAAGTCTGTATTTACCTGTGTGCAATATTACCTGTACATCTTTTTTATATATATATATATATATATATATATATATATATATATATATATATATATATATATATATATATGTATTTTAATACAGTAAATTATGACATTAGCAATTCGCTTGCATTTTGATATACACTTGAAGAAAAAGGGCAAGAGCTTATGGCGGATTTTAATCATAATTCTGATTATTATTATAATTATTATCAAAGATATTCATTAAATAAATATAAATGAAATTTTCGTTACAATTTTATTCATTAATTTTCATTATTTCATATTCATATTTTTGTCATTATCCTTATTATTATTGTATGTTAATAATGAAAATACCATATTGAATTTGATCATTTATATTCATGTGTTTATATGCAAACATCATTATTATTTTATAGTTGGGTACATAAAGAGTTCATTTCATTCCAATTATATTCTGCATTATAATTAACTTAATGATGTTTGACTTTTCATAAATGCTTAAGAACTACAAGAAGATAATGAAAATCAACGATAACTGTCACAATAATTATTAACATTAAAATGATAATTATCCTAGTATTATAATTATCTTAACATATTCTAAAAACGAATTCTTAAGAATTAATCATAGTACATAGTAGCATATTTCTAGAAAAAGCAGAACAAGAAAAAGAAGAGAAGAGCAGCATACAACCAATCAGATCACGAATCAAATTAAAAATACAGCTTTGAGTTGCTCTCTCGCTCTCTCACTCTCTCTCTGGGCTATGTTAAATGCAGCTAAGAATGCTTTTATTTATTTCCAAGTATTAGTGAGTGGCAAATGAGAGAAGCTTTTTTTACTGTTAAACAAATATATATAGAAATACTAAAAAAATACTGCTGCATGCAAATGCTAGGCTGCCTTGCTCACCTTCTCTTTACGAATTTATTGCAAATAAATCAATAAAACAATCTTTTATTAGTTTCTCTTAAAAGGCAATTCAATTTTTATTATTTTTAAATATATTTTTATTATTTTCTCACTCTAGTTATTTCAATTTTGTTTGTATTTTAAATAGAAATCACACTTCATGTGATATCTGGGAGTACATTATTCACTCACACTGTCTCTTGCCTCTCCCGCCTCTCTTTGCCTTTCTTTCGGCCTTGCTCTCTCGCTCTATCTTTATCGCCATCTGTCCATCTCTGTGCTAGTTCCTCTATGCATGCTCTTTGGCAATAGATTTCCATCATTGAGTTTGCAATTCGAGCCACGTAATTGAAACTCTTGATTTTTCCAATTAATTAAATGGCAGTGTCAGTCGCTGCTGTCCAACTGGTCCACATTAAGGAGTAGCTCTGGCAATGGGTAGTGGGCGTGATGCTTGAAGGGTGGTGGCTTCCACTGTAGCTAGCCGTAGATTGTTCATTTTAATTAGCTAAATATTTCTGCATGTCCATCAACACCTTCGCACAAACACACACACACAGAGAGAATTTATGAAAATTTATTTAAATAATTATTTAAATTGCAAATAATTGAAATGCAAAAGAAGTTTATTGGAGCGTTGATAAATATGCATAAATATGCAAATTGTGAATTAACAAATATTAACTATTTGTCTAGCATTATGATTTATGCTGGGTATTACAATACATATGTATGTATATGATAATATTTAAATGTAATAAAAATAAATAATGTGAAATGCCAATAAATTTATGCATATTTGCTGAATGTGGCATTTGCCACAGGCAGGCTGCGCTATGAACATATTTTTAACTCTTTATATATCAATTGATGGGCTTTAATTTGTCTAGGAAAATAATGTTCTGACAATTATGGCTTAAATGTGTCAATAATAATGGCAACATTGACAAATTGCCAGCCAGATGGACAAATTGGCTCAGGTATCCAATGGCAGCCGTGCCTCACGCTCACACACACACACACACACTGCTCCACTCCCTCTGTCGCTTTGGTAATTAAGAGTATTTTAGTTAGAATTAATGTATTCTGGACTTGCAAACAAATGGCTCTACAGCAGCAGCAGCAGCAGCACCAGCTCTTGAGCTCCTGAGAAACAGTTTGTTATTTGAGTCTCTCTGCAGCTTAGCCGAGAATGTTGGCATTCGAGGTTTGACCGAGCGATGTGAATGCGGTTGGCTTCACAAGTGAGAGGGATGCAGCTGTAACAAGCTCTCTATAGCTGCCTCCCTCTCTGTCACACACACAAACATGTATGCATACAACAATAATTTCAATTTGGCATTGTATAAATATTTGCGTTTGCATTTGCATAAATTGGTTTTAAAGTCGCTCGCCTGTTGTTAAACTGTGTAAATAATTAATTCTGTTTTTTTTTTTTTTTTTTTTTTTTTTTTTTTTTTTTTGGTTTTTGTAAATTTAATTACTGCAGCAAAGCTAAAAGGGAAACCCAACAATAATGTTAACATTTACACATCCATAAATATGCACAGATTAATTACAGTTGCTGGCTTAACATTTCCTGTATGGCAAATGATCTGCTTGCTCTCAGACGCAGGAGCTGTTATTTAACAGAGGGAGAGTATGAAAGACACTCATGCATAATGAGCGCGGACACAATTGACTTGCTTGCTCGCTCGCACAGGTTGTCTGTATAAAGTACTTGTGTGCGTGTGCTCCAGGCACTATGCATAAATGTAAGAGAAAGTAAGCACGCGCTCTGCCGCTCTTCCTTGTCGATCTAAAGCTCTGTATGGTATGCTTTGGCTTGCTTACATGCAAAATAAGTAAGAGAACAGTTGTCGCGGACATTAATACATATCAATGCTCTTATATGCATACATGTGTATGTCGAGGTGAGCTTAAAGCAGCAGAAGAGAGTCAAAAGAGTGCATGGGCATGCATACATGCATGTGCATGTGGGAGATACCAGGAATAACTGTAAATGACCACTACAATAATTGGTATGCTTGGACGTTCTCTCACGTTCATCGCATTCTGTGAGCTGCATAGTTGCATTCATTTAGGCGCTCTTTTTGCTTGACTTTGCCTTTGTTAAGCTTAGCACACACACATACCTACATACATATTTAGTGTTATGCGCTAAAAAGAGAAAAAGGAAGAGGGATTTGCCGATGGTAAAGTGCAACGATTTTTGCGTACTTTGAGTTGTAAGTAATTAACTTAAATATATCATATTTTTTTGTGCAATACTCAAGAAGAATGACTACATTTATAATTGCCACGCTAATGTATATGTATGTATGTATATGTGTATAAATACTGTCTGCACTCAACCCAAGGGTTTTGCTCATTTATCAATTAACTAACGCGAAAATCACAACTAGAGCCCTTTCTTACGAAAAGTAGTAGACAAAACATATGTTGGCTTGGGTAGGGTATTTGGAGAGGGGCGTAGCCAATTAATTTTCGCTTTGCGAAAGATGTGCGAACAACACACAGAAAGTTGATTAACGGCAATTGAAGCAGCACACCAAACACAACTAACCTTTTCTCTCTCTCGCTCTTGCTCTTGGTCTCCCTATGCCAGTTTCTGTTTTCGCTCAGCAGACACACTTCATAGGCAAATGCCGTTACATAGAATTTAATGGCAAAGCGATAAAAATGGCGAAAATACAAAACATGCTTATGTAATGGCCGCTGCTGCTGCTGCTGCTGCTGCGTGCTGCTTGCTTTGTGCTTTATGCGTCCTTTATCCAGACTGTAGGCAGCAGCAGGACCCTAGCCGAGACGCGGCTGCTAATTAATCATCGACGTTTATCCGACTTGATGCAGAACTAAACAAATCGTTTCAAATTATTAAAATCATTTATAATGCGAGCCGAGCCACGCAAGCTCGCTGGATAAGCGAGAGGGTTTGAGCAGTGGAATTTGAAAGGGAGGGAGTGGGAGTGGGACAGTGAAAGAGTGGGAGAGGGTGCAGCATGTGAATGCTTCATGATGAAGGATGAAGGATGTGCTGCGTGCGTTTGGCGCCTGGCGCCAGCTCCAAAGATGCCCACGTCTGAATCGCACTCGGAGCTATAGTCAGAGTCAGAGTCAGAGTCAGAGTTGGAGCCGGAGTCGGAATCTATGTGGGATGCTCCTGCTGCTGCTGCCAACATAAATCAGTCGCACATATGAACCTCGCCGGCGAGCGACTGGCCACAGTTTCGCCTGTGTTCGGTGGGTTTGTTGTGGATTGTTCGGTTAGTCGCTTGTTTGTGAGCCACCGTGACCAATTAAAGACCACTAAATATTATACTTTTCGCATGGGGTATTAACATGGCATATTCATTGCATAGATGATGATGTCAATGTAATCCAAATGCAACTTTAATTGCAAAATGGCTAAAGTCAAAGAAGAGATATTTTTATAGGCTGAATTTTTTCATTATTTTACTTATTTTTATTTAAAAACTTAACTTAAAGATGATGATAAACAAACTACATTAAGAATAATGAGAATAACAATAAGTATATCAATAATATTTTATTTAAAAATGAGAATAGAGTATCTCATCGTTGGTGCTTTAGAGGCTTAGCTTTTGTTTTATCTGTTATCTATGCGCTTTACCCTTAGAAGCGCCGCGTTTGCCATATTTTGTCTCGCATTCGCTACGCCTTCCATTTCCTGCTCCGCTGGCTCATTATTCGCACATTCGGTGGGAGCAGCTGGCTGGCTGGCTGGCTGTCTGGCTGTTTGGCGGGTCGGGTGGGTGGCTTTGACAGGAGCCGAGTTGCTCGCATATTTCTCGCAGTCAGCTTATCTCAAAGGCGCTGACAGCCAGCAATGAGGCGCGCACACACACAGCAACAACAGCAGCAGCAGCAGCAGCAGCAGCAGCCCAGCAGCAGCAGCGCAGCAGCAGCAAGGACATCTCGGTCAAAATAAATTATGTGCTCGTCGCGTCCAGCAAAACGTAAACAAAATTTTTGTGGATTGCCAGTGGGTGGGTCAGGAGCAGCAGCAGGAGTAGGAGCAGGAGCAGGAGTAGACATTGACCATGGTCAGGAATAGCCAGAATATGGCCATGGGGCATTTGCGAAAGGCCAACCTGGTTTGCTTAAAGCGAATCAATTAAAGTAAACATACAGTTATATTTATTTATTTTGTATATATATATATATAGATATTTTTTTAAAAGCCTTAAATATTTGCGCATATTTACTGTGGTTTTGCTTTGTTGTTTGTGTTAATTTTTTGTTTCTTTTTTTCAGCATTTTATTTTGCTTTTTGTTTTTGTTTTTTGCACAGCTGCAAGCAGCGGCAGTAAATACAAAAATAAATAAAACGCAAAGCAAATGAAATAAATGTATAAATTATTATAGTTGTCAGGCCGGATTGGCCATCGAGCAGGAGTCTCGATATGGCAGTTTAAGGCATATTTATTTATGTTTCCAATGATTCCGGTTTGCCAGCCAAACCACACAGCATGCACAGTAACCAGAACCAGAATCCTGTGACTGGTGTTTGTGTGTGTGTGTGTGTGTGGAGCAACTGCTCACAGTTGCTATTGAAAACTAATTTGCGGTGCACATAGCCATATCCTTGGCCAGGCTGCTGCATATTTGCACCTGCAGCTACTAATGGAGCATCGACTGTGGCCAACTAGCCTGGCCAAGTTTTAGCTCTATGCACATTTACAGCAAAACTGTTGGCAGCGCGACAGCCAACAAGTTGGACAATAATGATTGAATCCGGGGGCGTGGCGAGGATATAAATCAAAGGGGCATACATACATAACTGCTGCTGCTGCTGCTGCTGCTGGCTCTGTCTGTGTGTGAACGAACTGCCAGGACTTGTAGAGCCCTGTTGATGCCGTTTCTGCTCCAGCGATTTTTCCAATCAAATGAATGCAAAAGTCTAGCCAAAGATCACAGACGAAGGCAGCCTGGTCAAGATAGCTTGATGGCTTAACTACACTGGCCGAAATAGTTTAGCAATTTATTAATTTTGCTAATTGAGAAAACAATTTGAGATATATGAAAAGTAAGTAAAGTAAAGTAAAGTAAATATAACTCTCTTTTGTTTAGCCTAAAGAGTTATTGGCTAGATAACCTTAATACAGTCGCATAAATAGTAAAAGGCAGAAAGGTTATTTAGATATAAATATATGTATAGAGTAGCATAGAGTATTGCTCATTTAAGTAAACATTATAACTCGCAAAAGTTCTTTACCATTTCCAAGGTTCTCGCTCAGAGCAAGAGACTTTGATTTAGTTCTTTTCATCTTCGGTATCTGTTGAGCGCCTCGAGTTGAACAATTCGTGTGACGCTCTATTAACGAAGTTTATTTAGGGAGAGCTACGATTGGCGTTCGTCAAATGAGAGTACGCAGTGTGCGCTGAGCAACGAGTTCGCGAGCACACACCAATATAGACTTTTTTCCTATATTTAGCTCAACTCAGGGAACAACCAGAGCATAAATAGATAGAGCCAGCCGATCGTTAACGAAGTCTTTGAAGAATCGTTGCAATCCATTTCGCTCTGAGCATTTTTCTCAGCGTGTGCGTTGAACACATTTATTTGCTGATACTTTACACTTTTCTCACAGTGTCGCTCGCGTACACACACACACACACGCACTCACATACACACATTGAACGAAAAGTGGCAATGGCCAACATATTTGAAAAGTTTCCAAATCACGCCTCAAAGACAGCTTGAAAGCCAGGCTGACTGCAAATATTTCTCAATGAATGTGTGCCACACACACACACACACACAAATACAGAGAGCGAGAGAGAGAGAGACAAGTGCAAACATGGCTTAATAACTCATTCATGTGTGTGTGAGTGTGTGGCGACTTTTGCATGGCTGGCTGAGCTTCGCCTCTAGCCCCACCTCCATTCCCATTCCCATTCCCATTCCCATCTCTCTTCTCCATCTCCAACTGCGTGGCCAAAGTGTCAATTTGAAGTGGAGCTGTTGACTCGCACTCATTAAATAAAAGATTGCATGTTTTCAGCCCTTTGTCCGAGAACCTTCTATTCAGCTAATCCCAAACAGTTGGCCAGTGCCAAACGGTCCTGCGAGAGAACATTTTCGAGCTGACTTTTTGTATTGTTTGCGACATATGTAACTTAGCAATAGACTCTATATATAGATGCAGCATATACATATATACATATATTTATATATATGTATATACCTATATATCTACATATCTGAGCTGTGGCCAGTGTCTCTGTCAAGTCAACTATCGAGTCAACTGCCACACACTAAATTTAAGCTACGAATAAGTTTTGCTATTGATATAAATGTTTGTTGTTGCACAGTGAGAAATAATTGAGTTAGTCTGGGAATTAAATGTGAAAGTAATATTTATTAAGTATTTATTAAGTATTTATTAAGTATTTATTAAGTATTTATTTAATACTTTTACAGAGCAATATGTATTAAATATATTTATTTCATGACGATACACATAAATATATATTAAAAATTCGAAATATAAATTTATTATTAAATTATTAAAAATATTAATTGTTAAATTATAAAAATGATTATTGAATATATATAATTGTGTTAAAGAACTAGTAATTCTCATGTTTTATTAAAGTCTAGAGACTAGAATACATATGCCTAAATGAAAATTCCTAATAATAATTGAATTATTATTGAGGAAAATAGAATTTCCATTAAATATTTGTGTGGCATACAGCACAAAAGTATTCTGCATAAATATTAAAATATTTAAATTTGACATTTAAAATGTACACCAGTTGTTTTTTTGCCAGTGTATGCCGGGGTCGGTGACAATAAATGCCCAACGTTTGCCTGGCTCTTTGCTTCATTTTATTAATATGGCAACGCATTTGCCTGTGGCATGTTCTACTACGCTCTGCTTCAAGTCGACTTTGGTCGGCCCCTCACTCACGCCCCTTGGCACGCCCCATTTAAATGTTGCATTAAATGCAACCTGCCGAAAACTCCTGTGGCTCGAAAATTGTGGCATCGGCTGCTGCTGCTGCTGCTGATGATGATGATGATGTCTGACCTCCACACGTTTGGCATTTACTCTATATAACGCCAGTCATTTCATCTCTCTCTCTCTCACTCTCTCTCTCTTTGCCTTTTGCTTGCTGGCACTGCTTTTGTTGCATTGTTTTTTTGCTCTTTGGCAAGATGCAATCTAGCAGACAAGCTGCGCTTCATCCTTTGGCTGAAGTGGAATCTGTTGCAGCTTTATCTGCATAGTGGGTGTGCCTCTGCATGTGTGTGTGTCTGTGTGTGTGTGTGTGTTTATGTTTGTGTATGTAAGCGATGTTTAAGTGTCGGTAAAACTTTATAATGTGTGTTACAACAAACAACACGCACACACACACAAACACACCCGCTCATACATTTAAGGGCAGCTTCGTCTTCGTTTATTCTCTTGGCGAGTTTTGTTTGTAGCTGCTGTAATTTTCATTACATTTCTCTCGCTCGCTTGGCTTGCCCGTTGTCGTTGTTGTTGTTGCTTTTGATTTTTGTTAATTATATGTGTTGTACATGTGTGCGTCGTGAGTGTGGTTATGTCTGCTGTTTGTTGCCTACTTTCTGTCGTGTCATTAATTTCAACTGCTTTAAATTTATGCATGCCACAAATTGCCTGCTGCTTGGGCCATAAATACTATATATACTAAATGCTAAAGTGCTTACACACACACACAGAGATACACACACACACACATACATACATATATAGAGACAGCTCATATTCATTCATTGGTCCAACACCTTTGGCTTTTCTGTCTTATTATTGCTGGCAGACTCCTTGGCCTCTGCAGCAAAAACTATGTTCGCATTTTGATTTTTGAAATCATGTTGAAATACATAATTTGCCAGCAATTGTTTAACTTGCCACACGCACACATAGCTGCTTCTAATTTCCATGTGTTGTCTCATTAATATTCATGGAACTCTCTCTCTCTCTTTCACTGTGCACGCCTCTGCAGGCCTAGCCATGCCCAGCCTCGCCTGGCTGCAGAAAAAGCAGCCGCAAATTTGCATAAATTTTGAGTTTGAGTTCCAGTTAGTTGATATGCGGCTAAGGGTTTGAGTTTTTTATTTTTTTTCTGGTGTTGGCAGCATCTGTTTTATTCTATGGATTTATCAGTTAAATTTCGTATTAAATTTGCTCTGGCAAATGCATTAAAAACTTTTGCGCGTTGCCACAAAATACACACACACACACACACAAGCAAAAAGCAGTTGGAAATGTGCACACAAATTCGTTTTGAAATGAATTTATATATTTATGGCTGCATTTTACAACGACAACAGCCGCACATAACAACAACAGCAACAACAACAACAACAACGAACGACGGAAACAATAATCAATTATTGGTTAAAATCAACTCAACGGGATTATTGAGTTATAAATGATTCATAAAATTTGCTGCGGCACCTGTTAGCAGGCGGTGGCACACTCCCGCCCCCGTTCCTGCTCTGCTCTCCATGTGCTGGCTTTTTGTGGTTTCTACTGATAAATGCTGCAAATAAAATGAGGCATCAACACCAACAACAGCAACAACAACGGCAGCTGGGTTCTAATTAAATTTTGTGGCAATGCCACAAAAGCTGACCATAAATAGCCAAAGCAGTTGACCAAACATACATACATACATGCCTACATATATGTAGATATAAGGAAGCATTTATGGCACTCATTAAAGGTATGCCACATGCGTGGCAATGTACTGTTGCAATTGCTTAAAGCGTGGCAAACAATGGCAGGCAGAGCAGCCGTGGCAGCTCTCGCATATTACGCATACGTCACGTGTTGCATAAGGTGCACTCATGTTACGGCTTTGACTGTTGACTGTTCGGTCACTGCACACAGCAGCAGCAGCAGCAGCAGCAGCAGCAGCAGCAGCAGCAGCAGCAAAGAAAATAAAAAGAATTAAATGGAATAAAAACGCAATTAAAAATAAAAACTATAAAATATATATACATACATATATACACACACATATATGTATATGTATATACATATAGACAATAACAACAATGGCACATGGGATACTTGCAACCCGTTGGCAAGTTGATGGCTGCCTGCTCGCTGTGTCGCCGGTGGCCCGGACTCAACTCAATTTGTTCATTTAACTGCTTTTATTTTTATTATATTTACATTTGCTTCACGCTTCTGCCTGCCAGCACGCTCCGCAGATAATTACGACAATAATAAGGACACATTGTCCCCGTTGTCTGTCAGCAGGACACAGCAGACAGCACACTGGACCAACACACATACTCGCCTGTTATTCCTGCTGCTGCTGCTGCTGCTGCTCTTCTCCATCTCTTTGCTTTCGCTTTTCGCCTTGCAACATGCGCGCCAAACTTGCTACAAATTGTACAACAAATTGCTTTTGCTCAATGCCAGCGACGGCAACTCGTGCATCTTGTTGACCTACTCACAAAAGAAGCAAATCATTTAAGCCACCAAAAAGTTGGGCTTAAAGGTTTTTATTTGCTAAAAGCGTGCAGCTGCTAAATGGGTTATGCTTGTTTCGCAGTTGAATAAAATTGTTAAATCAAATTCAATTCAATTGAAGTTTATTGAAAATGATTAGAGAATTGTCGATATCAAGCGCGTATACAGGGGGGGCTTCGGGGGTTCAAACCCCCACGAAATAGTCGAAAATATTGGAAAGATACTTTTGTAATAAAATAATTACTTTATTTATTGTAGAACGAAATGGCGAAAACAAGTCGGAAAATAGACATTCTTTTGTAGAAAAAAAATTTGAAATTTTTATATTATTAAGTACGAATATGTGTATTTAATATTTGCTGAAACCCCCCCCCCCCCGCCCCCCCTCAAAAAAATTTTCTGGCTACGCGCCTGAATGTCGCAAAAATAAAACTTGAAACTTGAGTTAAGGCAGCTGCCTGACAAAAGCTGACTGCTACAAGACTCGATGTAAGGAACATCTATGCCAAAGACATCTTTGAAACTGCTGGAAGTATTTATCTTATTTGCTCGCTAAATAGACGTCCTAGCCTTATAATTTGACTATGAATGTGTGCTCAATTCTTCCAATGAATGTTGCAAAAATAAAACTTGAAACTTGAGTTAAGGCAGCTGCCTGACAAAAGCTGACTGCTACAAGACTCGATGGAAGGAACATCTATGCCAAAGACATCTTTGAAACTGCTGGAAGTATTTATCTTATTTGCTCGCTAAATAGACGTCCTAGCCTTATAATTGACTATGAATGTGTGCTCAATTCTTCCAATGAATGTCGCAAAAATAAAACTTGAAACTTGAGTTAAGGCAGCTGCCTGACAAAAGCTGACTGCTACAAGACTCGATGTAAGGAACATCTATGCCAAAGACATCTTTGAAACTGCTGGAAGTATTTATCTTATTTGCTCGCTAAATAGACGTCCTAGCCTTATAATTTGACTATGAATGTGTGCTCAATTCTTCCAATGAATGTTGCAAAAATAAAACTTGAAACTTGAGTTAAGGCAGCTGCCTGACAAAAGCTGACTGCTACAAGACTCGATGTAAGGAACATCTATGCCAAAGACATCTTTGAAACTGCTGAAAGTATTTATCTTATTTGCTCGCTAAATAGACGTCCTAGCTTATAATTGACTATGAATGTGTGCTCAATTCTTCCAATGAATGTTGCAAAAATAAAACTTGAAACTTGAGTTAAGGCAGCTGCCTGACAAAAGCTGACTGCTACAAGACTCGATGTAAGGAACATCTATGCCAAAGACATCTTTGAAACTGCTGGAAGTATTTATCTTATTTGCTCGCTAAATAGACGTCCTAGCCTTATAATTGACTATAAATGTGTGCTCAATTCTTCCAATGAATGTTGCAAAAATAAAACTTGAAACTTGAGTTAAGGCAGCTGCCTGACAAAAGCTGACTGCTACAAGACTCGATGTAAGGAACATCTATGCCAAAGACATCTTTGAAACTGCTGGAAGTATTTATCTTATTTGCTCGCTAAATAGACGTCCTAGCCTTATAATTGACTATGAATGTGTGCCCAATTCTTCCAATGAATGTCGCAAAAATAAAACTTGAAACTTGAGTTAAGGCAGCTGCCTGACAAAAGCTGACTGCTACAAGACTCGATGTAAGGAACATCTATGCCAAAGACATCTTTGAAACTGCTGGAAGTATTTATCTTATTTGCTCGCTAAATAGACGTCCTAGCCTCATAATTGACTATGAATGTGTGCTCAATTCTTCCAATGAATGTTGCAAAAATAAAACTTGAAACTTGAGTTAAGGCAGCTGCCTGACAAAAGCTGACTGCTACAAGACTCGATGTAAGGAACATCTATGCCAAAGACATCTTTGAAACTGCTGGAAGTATTTATCTTATTTGCTCGCTAAATAGACGTCCTAGCCTTATAATTGACTATGAATGTGTGCTCAATTCTTCCAATGAATGTTGCAAAAATAAAACTTGAAACTTGTGTTAAGGCAGCTGCCTGACAAAAGCTGACTGCTACAAGACTCGATGTAAGGAACATCTATGCCAAAGACATCTTTGAAACTGCTGGAAGTATTTATCTTATTTGCTCGCTAAATAGACGTCCTAGCCTTATAATTGACTATGAATGTGTGCTCAATTCTTCCAATGAATGTTGCAAAAATAAAACTTGAAACTTGAGTTAAGGCAGCTGCCTGACAAAAGCTGACTGCTACAAGACTCGATGTAAGGAACATCTATGCCAAAGACATCTTTGAAACTGCTGGAAGTATTTATCTTATTTGCTCGCTAAATAGACGTCCTAGCCTTATAATTGACTATGAATGTGTGCTCAATTCTTCCAATGAATGTTGCAAAAATAAAACTTGAAACTTGAGTTAAGGCAGCTGCCTGACAAAAGCTGACTGCTACAAGACTCGATGTAAGGAACATCTATGCCAAAGACATCTTTGAAACGGCTGGAAGTATTTATCTTATTTGCTCGCTAAATAGACGTCCTAGCCTTATAATTGACTATGAATGTGTGCTCAATTCTTCCAATGAATGTTGCAAAAATAAAACTTGAAACTTGAGTTAAGGCAGCTGCCTGACAAAAGCTGACTGCTACAAGACTCGATGTAAGGAACATCTATGCCAAAGACATCTTTGAAACTGCTGGAAGTATTTATCTTATTTGCTCGCTAAATAGACGTCCTAGCCTTATAATTGACTATGAATGTGTGCTCAATTCTTCCAATGAATGTTGCAAAAATAAAACTTGAAACTTGAGTTAAGGCAGCTGCCTGACAAAAGCTGACTGCTACAAGACTCGATGTAAGGAACATCTATGCCAAAGACATCTTTGAAACTGCTGGAAGTATTTATCTTATTTGCTCGCTAAATAGACGTCCTAGCCTTATAATTGACTATGAATGTGTGCTCAATTCTTCCAATGAATGTTGCAAAAATAAAACTTGAAACTTGAGTTAAGGCAGCTGCCTGACAAAAGCTGACTGCTACAAGACTCGATGTAAGGAACATCTATGCCAAAGACATCTTTGAAACTGCTGGAAGTATTTATCTTATTTGCTCGCTAAATAGACGTCCTAGCCTTATAATTGACTATGACTGTGTGCTCAATTCTTCCAATGAATGTTGCAAAAATAAAACTTGAAACTTGAGTTAAGGCAGCTGCCTGACAAAAGCTGACTGCTACAAGACTCGATGTAAGGAACATCTATGCCAAAGACATCTTTGAAACTGCTGGAAGTATTTATCTTATTTGCTCGCTAAATAGACGTCCTAGCCTTATAATTGACTATAAATGTGTGCTCAATTCTTCCAATGAATGTTGCAAAAATAAAACTTGAAACTTGTGTTAAGGCAGCTGCCTGACAAAAGCTGACTGCTACAAGACTCGATGTAAGGAACATCTATGCCAAAGACATCTTTGAAACTGCTGGAAGTATTTATCTTATTTGCTCGCTAAATAGACGTCCTAGCCTTATAATTGACTATGAATGTGTGCTCAATTCTTCCAATGAATGTCGCAAAAATAAAACTTGAAACTTGAGTTAAGGCAGCTGCCTGACAAAAGCTGACTGCTACAAGACTCGATGTAAGGAACATCTATGCCAAAGACATCTTTGAAACTGCTGGAAGTATTTATCTTATTTGCTCGCTAAATAGACGTCCTAGCCTTATAATTGACTATGAATGTGTGCTCAATTCTTCCAATGAATGTTGCAAAAATAAAACTTGAAACTTGAGTTAAGGCAGCTGCCTGACAAAAGCTGACTGCTACAAGACTCGATGTAAGGAACATCTATGCCAAAGACATCTTTGAAACTGCTGGAATTATTTATCTTATTTGCTCGCTAAATAGACGTCCTAGCCTTATAATTGACTATGAATGTGTGCTCAATTCTTCCAATGAATGTTGCAAAAATAAAACTTGAAACTTGAGTTAAGGCAGCTGCCTGACAAAAGCTGACTGCTACAAGACTCGATGTAAGGAACATCTATGCCAAAGACATCTTTGAAACTGCTGGAAGTATTTATCTTATTTGCTCGCTAAATAGACGTCCTAGCCTTATAATTGACTATAAATGTGTGCTCAATTCTTCCAATGAATGTTGCAAAAATAAAACTTGAAACTTGAGTTAAGGCAGCTGCCTGACAAAAGCTGACTGCTACAAGACTCGATGTAAGGAACATCTATGCCAAAGACATCTTTGAAACTGCTGGAAGTATTTATCTTATTTGCTCGCTAAATAGACGTCCTAGCCTTATAATTGACTATGAATGTGTGCCCAATTCTTCCAATGAATGTCGCAAAAATAAAACTTGAAACTTGAGTTAAGGCAGCTGCCTGACAAAAGCTGACTGCTACAAGACTCGATGTAAGGAACATCTATGCCAAAGACATCTTTGAAACTGCTGGAAGTATTTATCTTATTTGCTCGCTAAATAGACGTCCTAGCCTTATAATTGACTATGAATGTGTGCTCAATTCTTCCAATGAATGTTGCAAAAATAAAACTTGAAACTTGAGTTAAGGCAGCTGCCTGACAAAAGCTGACTGCTACAAGACTCGATGTAAGGAACATCTATGCCAAAGACATCTTTGAAACTGCTGGAAGTATTTATCTTATTTGCTCGCTAAATAGACGTCCTAGCCTTATAATTGACTATGAATGTGTGCTCAATTCTTCCAATGAATGTTGCAAAAATAAAACTTGAAACTTGAGTTAAGGCAGCTGCCTGACAAAAGCTGACTGCTACAAGACTCGATGTAAGGAACATCTATGCCAAAGACATCTTTGAAACTGCTGGAATTATTTATCTTATTTGCTCGCTAAATAGACGTCCTAGCCTTATAATTGACTATGAATGTGTGCTCAATTCTTCCAATGAATGTTGCAAAAATAAAACTTGAAACTTGAGTTAAGGCAGCTGCCTGACAAAAGCTGACTGCTACAAGACTCGATGTAAGGAACATCTATGCCAAAGACATCTTTGAAACTGCTGGAAGTATTTATCTTATTTGCTCGCTAAATAGACGTCCTAGCCTTATAATTGACTATGAATGTGTGCTCAATTCTTCCAATGAATGTTGCCAGGCGCGTATACAGGGGGGGGGGGGGGGTTCGGGTGTTCGGGGGTTCAAACCCCACCCCTAGAATTCTATATTAATTAGACTTGATTATTGATTAAACTTGAGCGAAGAGAAACTAAGTTCATATAAAGGATGTGTCTAATCCTAAGAATAGAAAGACGACAACAGTTCATTCCTGATCTTAGCTTCTTCTTTCATGAAATACAAAAGTTCTTGATTTTATATTAATTTACAAATATCTTAAAGTGAAATACATCTAGTAAAGATCACAAGAGTTGTGTTAATTATTATGATATTTCCAAAATATATTCCACTTCAAATTATACAGAAATTTCATAGAATTTGCTTATTAGCTTAAAGAGTTTTGTGCTTGGCGAACAATTTGACTAGGATTAAGTTTAAGAACTCTTTCTTTTGTTTTTATTTTTCTTCGATGATTGTTTCCGAGAAAAGAGAAAGGAAGCAGAAGCCACGTCAAGTTATTCATACATACGTGGCAAAGACTGAAGCGCTGCAAGAAACTTTACAAACTGTGCGCGAATAAGAAATATTTTGATGGCTCCGGTGGGTCTTTGGGTCTTGTGTGGGTCCTGTGGATGGGGTTTGCTGGCAAATGAAATCACATGAAAGCGCATTACATACTTTGTGTCTGTCTGACAATGCAATGCAGCTGAAATGCAGAGCACGTCAATCCGAATATGGCATACCCTGCCATACGCCGAATATTCGTTGCTCAGCATTTCGTGCTGGCATCGCTGGCATAAAAACACTTTACAGCTTTTCTTCTTCTTTTGCTTTCTGTTCACTTCTCATGTTAAATAAAGCAAATTTGTAGCATATTCTGCTCGGCGCTCTGCCAATGTTGAAGGTTATTGCTATTCCGTCTGTCGTTTCCATAAATTTCATTGTCTGCACGCACGCTCACCCACGCTCACACCCACACGCGCACCCACACACACACTCTCACACATATAGAGTTGGCAAGTGGCTGCATGTGCATAAGAAATGCGCTCAATACTCATATGATATGAGGTAATATACAAATTGAAATTTGCGCAAACAAGACGTGAGATGCACGCAGGCACACGGACAGCCAGACAGACATGAACATACACACACATAGACAATCGCACTCAGTTGCATTGTTATACCCTGTGAGCGTTGTTAAAGATGGGGCATATTGTAATTGGTATTTGTTATGTTTATTATAATTATTATTAATTTTATTTTTGTGTATTACTGTTATTATTATTATCATAGACTGCTTTCTCACTCCTTTTCAATCTCACACCCTCTCAATAGCCACTTGACTCTCTATATAGGATATCTGTCAGTCATCCAAACTGTCGTCCAGCACACACTTCCCTTGGCTGGCGTCATAAGTAGGCAAATAAAGTATACGCAACACAGAACAGGAACAACTAAGTATATTTATAGTAGTGCCTGCATGAAATGCCCTACCCACTCTCTCTCTCTCTCTCTCCCTCTCCCACTCTCTGTATGCGTGTGTGCATTCATTTCACTCTATGCAAAGGGTATTGACTAGCAGCGCACGCTCTGCTTACACTTTGCCTAAGCAGGTAGATGAAGCACAGTAGATTTCCGTTATGAGTGTTTGACTGCTTCGAACTCTCTGCCTTTCACTCTTTGTACTCTTTTACTTTTCTCTTTATAAATTTGCGCCTTTTGCATGCGTCACCTTTCAGAATGAATTCAGCAGCTTCTACTGTCAATTGCGCGTTGTTCTCCTTCTTCTTCTTCTTCTCTTGTTGCTGTTATCTTTTGCAGCGTTCTATTTGACTGTTTTAACAGCGATGCGCCACATTATTTGTCTGCCTTTTGTATTGTCAAAACGCGCTGTCACAGCAAATGCTTAACAATTTTTCAGCGCCCATTCGCGACGTCTTCATCTGGAGTCTCTCTCGCTCGCGCTCTCGCACTTGCTCTTGCTCTGTCTCTGCTGACAGTTGACAGTTGACAGTTGTCATCATCATTATGATCGTCATCATTGTCAGCATCGATGGCATAAATAAGAGATGCGCTTGATTATACAGCCAGCCGAAGAAGGGTTGCTGTCGCTCTCTCTCTCTCTCCCACTCTCACTTTGATAAATGAGAGACGACAATGAATTATATTGTTTATACAAATTACTTTATTGGCACACAGCTTCGCCTTCAAGGAAATTATATGAATAGAATGATTTATAGTTATCTTCGGGGCTATACACACTTAGACTTGCTTTCTCTCTCTCTGTGTGTGTGTGTGCTTTAAAGTGATGCTGCAGCACACACACACATACAACCTTCTGTTGCTTGCTGCAGAATGTGACAAAAGCCACGCAACAGCACCTCTGGTCTTGTTTCCTGATATCCCTAACCCCTGCCCCCCCTCTCACACTCACCCGCTCTCTGTCTCGCTTAGCTAGATGCGAAGGCATGCGCGGCTTACCAACCAGTGGCAATTAGCAGAATCATGAAGCTGTCTAAAATATCAACACACACACACACGCTGGCACACACACATACAGATGCAGAGCAGCACGCTTCGAGCGCTTTTCAGCAGTCAAGCAAAGCGAGCTGCCTGCTCGCCCGTTTCCTGCTGCCTCTTTGCTTGCTCCCTTCAAACAGAGCCTAATCGTTGTGGCACTCTGTGGGCTGCTGCTGCTGCTGCCTGGGCAGAGCGTCGTCTGGCACATATTTATGAAGTTATTTGCTTTAAAATAAATATTGCTGCACCACAAGTTGGGCCTGGTGTGGGCGGCTTAAGGGATTTGCTGTTAACAAATAAAGAAAAAAAGAAAAGGCAGAAGAAGCAGAAGAAAGGGGTTTTTACTTATAAATTGAAATAAAGCGTAAAGTATGCCGTGGCATAGCATGGCATCGTGTGGCATGCCCCAGCCGTGCGCCAGACAGTTGTCGATGTGCACGGCGTTTGTGCATTTCCTAAGCAGCTTACTGTTTATGAGCCGCTTTTCAACACCATCAACCATGTAGGAGTAGAGCTTATATGGGCCGGCTGGCCTGTTGCCTGAAAGTCGCCCAAGTTGCAAGCAAAGCGCGAAAGTAAAAGCGGTGCTGCAGCTGCTGTTGCCCTCGCCCGCGCCCTCGCCCTCGTCGTTGCTTCGACTTTTCCAAACAGTTGTGGGCAAAAGTGTTACGAAATGCCAGAAATGTGTCGCCATTTGTAGTTGTTGCACTTGCAGCGTCGACTGCAACTTCGACTTGTGTGCAACTTGCAACTGCAGCGAAAACATTTTGCCAAAAACTTTGCGCAATGTGGCAGGCGGCACCTCAGAATCAGAGCTGAGGCAGGAGCCGGAGCTGGAGCCGGAGCTGGAGCTGCAGCCTGCTAGATACAAAATGCTCTTTTGTGGAAAACAAACAACAAACAGCTGAGAAGCACTAGAAGAGGAAGCAGCGACAAGCAGAGGCAAGTTAACCGTACGAACTCGGGGCGCACACGTTTCATGCATTTTCACTTTGTAAAACATTTCTGATATGTACGTGATGGCTGCGTGTAAGGGTCCATCGGGTAGGCCATGAGAGGGGCGTGGCGGGATGGCTGCAGAAACTAGTTTTGCTGTTGCTAGCACAAAATTCTATTTAAAGTTTGATTAGACACACACACACACACACGCACACACACATACTTGGAGGCAAACAAACACACGCAAATAATTAAGCAGGAAACTTTTGTTGTTTGCTCTGCAGATAAATTGACGGAGCGCACCTGGCGTATGCGTAATGCTGCAGCACTGTATTAGCCAAAAACTTTGACATTTGCTTGCATTAATTAAAATAAATAATTCAATTATGTAGCAGCAACCTGTTGCATGTATATATGTGTGTATATAGAGAAAAATCCAGCTGAATTGTGGCAAGGCGTGGGTCAGTGGGTCAGGCGACTGCTCATAATTTTGTATAGCATGCACTTGACTCGAGACGCAACAAGCACTTGGAGAAAGTGGGAAGGTGCAAGTTATTTAAATTTAAAGTTACAGAGCAGAGAGAGAGAGAGAGAGAGAGCGAGAGAGAGAGAGAGAGAGAGCATTAGAACTTCACTTAAACGTCTGAGTTTTAGCATTTCTAGAGCTGTAATATATAGCTATATCATAATTACATATATGCATATATAAATACTTAATATTATAATTAAGTCTCACTCTCTCACTTATCAAATTAGAATATATAAGTTAAGCGCACCCACACTAGAGTACTAGTGATTGGGGACGCTGTGTTGGGTTCTTGTGAATATGTAACAACTTGGTGTTCAATGAAATAATATATTTTATATAATTTGGAACAATAGGTCTGAACTGTGTCTAGTCCGAATATAAACTGAACTAAATCAGGTCTACTGATCAGGTTCTCTCCTTGAATGTCTGATTGAACGCTCCAGCCTCCTTAGATTGTCGATAGTCTTAACTTATATATATATATGTATATATTCGCATATCCAAAGTATTTCTTCAACTGTAGGCAAATTCCAAAATAAAATTCACTTGAGGCGGTAGAATTTCGATGGCAATGCCCAGCTGTGCCGAAAAGCCAGCCAAATGTCTGGCCAAGGAGTTCCCGTGGCGCGACTGAGTGGACTTTTGACAGTGAAGCAGCCATCCAGCCAGCCATCCTCCAGTCGACTCAGACAGCCAAAGCAACCAAGATGTAAGCCACAAAAATACTTGACAATTTGTTTGCAATACATTTTATGCTTGAAGCCAGCCAGAGTAGCAACAACGCGTATATATATGTATGTATGTGTGTGTGTGTGTGTATATATATATACGCTTGTATTTGCCATTTCTTGCAGCATAAGCACATTTCTCTCACTCACTGCTGCGCTGCTTGTGCTTGTCGCCAGCTCTACTCATATGGAGTGAGAGCAAAATACACGTCTATCTCTCTCGCTCTAACTCTCGCAGCTTCAGCTTCTCTCTCTACATATATATTCTTGGTTTCGAATGATAAAAGAGCGTGCAATAAGTTCATAAAACAATTGGCTCCATTTGCTTTGATTTTCATTGCCTGTCATTTTCTGTATGTGTGTGTGTGTATGTTGGTGTGTGTGTACTCTGACCCTGTCCACATTTGGCCTAAGTTCAGTGCCGCCCCTTCTTGTTGTTGTTGTTGTGATTGGGTCTCTGCACTTGGGCCCTTAATTGGTTTGTTTATAATGGCGTCCCTCGGCCAGATGCAATCAATTGCACACAATGATGGCAATTACTACACACACACATATACTCACAGACAGACGTGTACATACATGTAATTAATAATTTTTCCCCATTTATGTTTGATAATTGCTTCATATTTGTAGGCAATTTAGTATTTACCAATGATAACGAGACACAGACAACAGCAACAACAACAACAACCATAATCAAAACTGCACTCAAGTGAGAGAGAGAGAGAGAGAGAGAGAGAGTGTTTGCCACCACCCACACAGACACACACACATACACACACACTCATACATGCCGCCTTTGGGTTTTAGAGTTTGGTTCTGGATTGGGGTTTGGCTTTTGCCTCATTGCATATTCAGTTAGTTGTGCGGCAGACAGCAGCAGCTGCATCACTTGCCACATGCCACTTGCCACTCAAGTTGTGCCGATGATGCAATTGCGTTTGCTATCGGAAATCATGTCGAGTGATTTGTTGAGCAGGTGAAAGAATATGCCAGGCATTCAGAGACCAACCGAGGCTACAGCGTTTAAATATGCGTTAATTAGCTGGAATTTTGCCAGTAAGCCAAGTTCGAATGCGGTTTTGAAGCCACAGGCGAGCGGCTAGCGGGGCAAGCTGAGGCAAACTGAGGCGTCGCATTAGTGCCACACGCTCTCCATTCCGCAAGGGCAATCACTGCAAATGGATTCCTGTTGCGCCATTTAGGCTAATGCGTGTGTGCGGCGGACTGCGTGTGTGTGTATGTGTGTGAGTGTGTGTGTGTGTGTGTGTGTGTGAGTGTGTCTGAGCAATTAATAATTGCCAGCTCAACAGAGATTTCAATTTGTGTGTGTGTGTGTGTGTGTGGAGCTATTGCTATAAGCTGTCTGGCAATTTGCAGCATTGATTTTGAGTCTTTCGCTCAACAAGCAAATAAATTTGAAATAGTCTCTGTCCCGTGTTGGACAGTGTTGAGCTGCTCTTAGCCAAGTCGCATACAGTTCCGGCCGCGGCACTGCCAAAATGATTTGTCCACTGCTTGTATTAACTAAATGAGCTGTTTATGTAAATGCGGATATCAAATTAAAAGCCATAAAAACGCGCACAGACGCCGCCTTTTTATGATGACAACAAGGCCGCAGATTTGAGAAGATGACTTCATCTGGGCAAATGGGTGTGGTGGCAGCAGGAGTCTGCTGTTCATAAAAATACTTTGACTGCAATTGACAGGGCGCAGGAAACTGCCAAGAGAGTGAGAGAGCGAGAGAGAGAGCCATACTGGGCGTATTTGATTGTCTGGCATAAATCATTTCTAATTGCTACCTAGAATGATGCGAGGGGCAGCCACTAATTGAGCTTGAGATTCAATTTTATGAACACAACGACTGCGCCTATATATGTACATACATGCATGAATCAATGAATCCATGAATCAATTCACGCATCACATGCCAGCTGTTTGTATGCCCCGCCTCCTGCCCTCCTGCGCTCTGAGTCAAGTTCAAGTAACAGGTTTTTATGCATTACGTGACCATGTGAAAAAGTCGGCACAAACCTGGACGTAAATACGATATAACAACCGGCTCATGCAGTCAGCCATCCCACCCACACACACAGTCAGCCATCCCACCCACACACACACACACACACGCGCTGGCCTATATCAAATAATTACCGGAACTTGAGCGTATAACCAACAGTTTCCGTCGCAGGAGAGGCAGCTGGGCAGGTAAATTCAACCGCCAAATGTGAACCATGTGAAATATGGAACGCATATCACAGCGAGACTCAGCCAGAGAGAGAGAGAGAGAGAGAGAGAGAGTGGGTGAGGAAAAGTTGAGCGGAACTTTTGCTGTGGATTGCACATGTCCGTTTACAATAATTCACATTGCCATGAAAATGTCAATAATAGTTTTTTAACCGAGCATCGTTAAGAATTTATGCACAAGCATATATATACACACACATACATACACACATACATACATACATATATAGATATGGCATAGAGCAATATATGAATTTATTTAAGGCTTCGCTGCGAATTATTGCCAAAGTTGGCATATGAAATATTTGTTTTGTTTCTGTTCGTCTTGTTGCGCCTGGCGAGGCGTTTGGGCTTGGACTTGGAAATTATGTAAATGTGTCCATTAGCATAAAGTGATTTTGATGAGGCACCAAAGTGGACTTTATGCTTGGCTGGCTTTGATTAGGGTTATGCGGCGACAGCGAGCCCAAAACAGACAGACACCAGCCAGAAAAAAAGAAATATAAAATAAAACATAATACTAAAACTAGTTAGGTGTGAAGCAGGCGAACAAATTTATACACACACATAGATCATAGAAATAGGAAAGCATTTTCTAACGGAAATCAAATAAATATTATCTTCAATTTAAAAGAAACTTTTTTCCATCAATACATTTGGAATGCTTAAAGTAACAACGACTTGAGTTTAGGCAACTTAAGTGTTCCAAGATAGTTAAATTCACGCAGTGCGTTTTATGGGTCTATGCTCAAGTGGAAGCTGGAAAATGTTTTACATGTATCAGAGAAACAGAAAACCAAAATGTGGACATATTTTCTTTAATCTATTTTCAGATGAAATATAAATAAGAAATTCATATGAATTTAAGGAATATTCTGTTTGCTTTAAAACATTTACTTACCAATTTATTAATTCTAGCAACACTTTATCTCAATCTAACTTCAATATTTTGATCATATTTAAATTAAATTAAATAATAAAAAATATTTATTATAATATAATAATAATATAGTATAATAATAAAAAATATTTATTTGATTTACAAAAATAAAATAAATATATTCCATCTGCAATATTTTTTATTTTATTTTATTTTTTTTCTGTTTCTGATTTAAGAAATCTTACATTTCTTATTATTAATTTAGTTTTTCCCTTCCTTCTGCTTACAAAAGAAACACACACACGCACGCAAACACACGTGCATAGACACACATAGGCACGCACGCATGAGCAGGCACGGGCTCAGCATTTGAGAAACACAGTACTTGAGTAAAAGTAAAAGCAAGGAGAGAAGAAGTGCAGAAGATCACTAAAGTTGTCTATGTGTATGCAGCAGTTCTCATTTAGTATTTGTATTTAGGTAAAACGAAGCTAGAATGCTCACAGCAGCAGAGAGCGTTCCCATTGCTCACTTAAAGCTCGACTGCAGCAAGCAGCGCTGCTGTCGGACTCAAAATTTAAGAGAGTCAGTGCGTGAGTAAAAGTAAAAGCAAGGAGAGAGAAAGTGCAGAAGATCACTAAAGTTGTCTATGTGTATGTGGCAGTATTAATTTGCTCACAGCAGCGGAGAGCGTTCCCATTGGTCACTTGAAGCTCGACTGTAACGAGCGCTATCTGCTGTGTTTGAGAGAGACAGTGCTTGAGTAATAGTGGCCCTATATAAACGGCAGCTGCTGCAGCATTTCTTCAGTCGTCCAGGCCTGGTGTGGGGTCTGCCACGCCTTCTTCTGCCTATTACATATTTATTTATATTTATGTAATATTTATTATTCATTTACATTTTTTTCTTGTCAGATTTTTATCAAAATATACATATATTCATATTAAATAATAAAAAAATATACATTTGCTATTTAATATATGAATATATGTATAAATATTAATATTAATATTTATTTTTGTTTTTATTTATTTTTTTTTTTTTTTTACAATATTTTAACTTTTACATAAATAAAAAAATCTATAATTTTTCAGTTCAGATTGTTATTAAATTACAAGACAACATTTTATGTAAATATTTGCATCAATATATTTATAAATAATTATTTACTAACTAACTTATTTGATGCTTTGTATGTTGTTGTTATTAATAAGCAAATTTTCACGGTCAACACCGAATCAAAGTTGCCTACAAACTATCGAAATTCTGTTTGGCTAAAGCCGTTTATTATATGCATAGCAAGAGAGTAAAATTCTCTGCGAATTTCGAACTAGGAAATTCAGCTATTCAGCAATTGCCTTGCCGTATAAGTGCTGGAGTATAAGAGTGAGAGCGAAAGAGAACGTGTTCACTCTGAAGGAATATAAGTATAGGAATATTCGAATATACTGTCAGCTATATTACTATTTGTGGAGAGAGAAGGAATTATGAGTAGAAGAAAGTTGTTAATAATTCTGCAGGCTAATGATTTATTATTTATTCATCATTCGCCAAGATTATATTTGTTATTTTTATCAACATCATCATTATATAAAATATGAGAGTAGATTAAATTGTTAAGAAAATTGTCAATATGATATGCAAATGTCTACTCAAACAGTTTGTCAATTGCATCATCATCATCCTAATGATCATTATTGTTATGGCAAATACTTTGAAGAAATAGGGAACACTCAATATATTATGCTAATGCATAGTTCAAGTTTGCCAATTGCTCATCATCATCATCATCATTAGCAATGTGATTAGCTCGCATGTGAGTGCAGCTGAAAAGTAAAAGGCCAAATGCGAAACGACTGATTGCCTGACAGATTGACTGCCTCATTAACTGAGTGGTGGAGCGATTGACTGGCTGACTGGCTGACTGGCTGACTGGCTGACTGACTAAGTGAAGGCAGCTGACAGACAGGCTAGCTGCTTATTTACGAGAGCGTCCATTCACTTGGCAATAAACTCGAGGACATCGTCGCCAGGCAACAGCAGCAGCAGCAGCAGCAGAAAAAAAGTTACCTCAAGCAGAAGGATAACATGACAAACTAGTTACGTGCATAAATAATATTTTCCACATTCAGGTACGTGTCCTCCCAGCATGCCAGAGGATGGGGCGTGTGGGCGTGTGCTGCCCCTTGATAGATGAGCATTTTGTGTCGCCTGATCTTATGCATAAATATGGCCAAAGGGCCGGTAAGTGTGTGCGTGTGGGGGCTGAGAGAATGAAATGAATGTGCGGAATGGGGAAAATGCAATAAGTTAATGATATTAGAGCGGTCGGTCCTTTCGCCCCTACCCTCAACTAATCCGAAGTCAACTGTAGCCACACTAGGAATATAATAAGCATAAAACTAATACCGGCTCACTGAAATTATTGGACAGTAAAAGCTGTCAAGGGGGGGGGGGGAGGGGTACGAGCTGGGTTAGGCTAGGTTTGCCCGGGTCTGTTTGACTGTCGCTCTCCAGCTGTCTGTCCGTCTGTCACTGCAGAACTCTAAAATTGTCAGCCAAGCGTATGTGAACAAACACACACATACAGTTGCTCAAGTGTGTGCGTGTGTGTGTGTCTCTCTGCGTTTGACAATAATTGTTTGCTGCTGTCCTTTTTGATTTTTTTTCTTTCTTTTTTTTTATTATTTGCCAGCTACTCCGTTTTTTATTGCGTTCCAAACCGCAACCCGGTTATAAGCGCTGCCTGAGTTTGATAAGTGTCAAGCTTTGTTAACCAACTGGGCGATGAGGTGTGCGGCGGTGAGCGTGGCGTCGCGAGGGTGGACGCAGGGCCAGTTGAAGTGGTTGGCCAGTTGTGGAGGCATGTGCAAAGATTTATGTGCAGCAGCAAGAGCAAAAACTATTTCAATGTAGATGCCATACAAAATAAAAAAAAATGAAATAGAAATAGAGCATAGAGTGCTCGACTATGAGTTGCTCATTAGTGGATGAGTAAAGAGTAAAGGGTAAAACAGAGTTGCTAATGCTGAGAACTTGATAAGTTTTTTTGATGAAATTGGATAGGAGATATTGATTATTTATTTATTCATAGTTTATATATTCACAACAATATAGCACATTAGTAAATTATATAAACTAAATCTGAAACTCATGCAAGATCTATTATAACTAAACTGTATTTTAATATGTAGCTTACAAAATATATTTCTGACATATTCAGCCCTTGAGTTTGGTCTACCCGCTTGCCCCTTTTGGCGCTCTATCAATATACATTTTTTTTATTTTATTTCGTATATTTCGTGTGGCATTGCTAAATTAAATAAAAACCTCGGTACACTTTGCCGAAAATAAAAAATGGCCACTTTTGTAGTTGTAATACAATTAAATACTTTTTGCCTACCCTTGACAAATTGACGTTGTCGTTGTCGTTGTCATTGTTGTTGTTGTTGTTGTTGTTGTTTGTTGTTGTTGCAATTGCTGTTGATGTTGTTAAGCGAAATTGTTTTAGTCGTACTTACATATGAATACACATACATGTATATACATACATATATGTATGTATGTGCAGCCAGCAGGCTGTGTTGCCATGACAGACGGACAGAAGGACAACCGGACAGACAGTGGCAGTAAGCAGGCAAGCAGGAACGGTATCTGCACGTGTCCTCATTTAATGGTCATACGTCATCCGTGTGATGAAGGCCAGCCGAGTCATGGATGCTGCGACGGCACGCTAATTGCATTTCAATGGAGTGCGCTTGATTCGAACCGGATAATGGACTAAAACGCGCTAATAATTAACTACGCCAAATGCGACAGCGCTCAAGGCCAAAAAAAAAGTGAGAAGAGCGTAAAAGAGCGGAAGGGAAGGGGAACAAATGCCACAACAAAAGTCGACACGACATTCGGCTGTCCGCTGTCCGCTGTCTGTTTAATGTATCTATAGGTGGCTTTGCATCTCTCAAGGACATGGAGCGTTCGTTCGTAAGGAAGGCCACAAACAGCATACAACACAGCGTACGACAGGCTGACAGGCAGCTGACGCAGGACTCTTCCGGCAGCCAGAGTCTGGAACCCATTTCGACTTTTTGGACACATCCCTCTGCCCTGCCCTGTCCCCCCCTCCCCAAGTGACAATGCTGCAAATGCTGAACGCCAAAACTGCTCAACGCAACATGACGCGACATTTGAATGCCCTTTACAGGCAGCGAAATGGAATTATATTGTTGTTCCAAGAAATTATTCCCTTTCAAGTGCAATGACAGCGCAACAAATTTCTTTACTTTTTTTTTCACACCTATAAAGTTGTTGAAACTGGCAGAGTTTCGTGAATAAGATGAAAATGGTTATTAGAGTGGCCCATTGAAATGGCACATATATATATCAATTGAATATCAATATTATTTATTTTTGAAAAATCTGATAAAAATATAAAGTAAATAAATTAAATAAATAAAATAAAATTAATAAAATAAAAAATAAATGAAATAAATAAAGTAAATAAAATGAATAAATTAAATACAATAAATAAATAAAAGAATAAATAAATAAAATAACTAAAATAAATAAAATAACTAAAATAAATAAAATAAACAAAATAAATAAATTCAACGCATACAACAATAATGTAAATAAAATAAACAAAATAAATAAAATAAATCAATAAATAAAATAAATACAAAAATTGAATAAATAAAAAAAAAACTAAAATAAACAAAGTAAATAAATAAAATGCATAAAATAAATAATGTAAATAAAATAAATAAAATAAGCAAAATATGTAAATGAAATAAAAAGTAAATAAATGAAAAACAATTGAAATAAAATAAATAAAATAAATAAATTGAAAAGCAATTGAAATAAAATAAATAAATAAACAAATAAATAAATAAAATAAATAATTAAAATAAATAAACTAAATAAAATAAACAAAAGAAATAAAAGAAATTAAATAAATAATTAATTAATAAAATAAATAAAAGAAATAAAGTAAACACATGAACAAAATAAATAAAAGAAATAAAATACATAAAATAAAAATATAAACAAAATAAATAAATCAAGAAATTAATCAATTCAAATAATTATTATGTAAAAAAGAAAAAAAATCATAGTTTAAGCAGTTTTTGTTGTGTTTTATTATGCAAACAATTTTTGTATGAAGCTTTGTTCTGTTAAATAATCATCAAACATATTTAATTATTAAAGCAAATTAATAACAAATAACAAAGCAACCAAAGCGTTAAATAAACAATATTGTATGGCTGTGCGATGGTGCAATGATTGACTAGAGGATACCCTGCATCAATCAGTAAATCAGCTTAAGGAGGAGCAGCTTTTGCCACACCCATTCTGCCCTCCCCATGGGCAGGTCTTTTGTTGTTTTTAATTTACATAGTTTAATTAATTTTTAAGCTTTGCGCTTTGAATTGAAAGACAGAACCGACTTCTAGAATTTTATTATTAATATCTATATTATTATTTTCATTATTATTGTTATTTTCAATATTATTATTACTATTACTATTATTATTATTATTATTTTTTTTTTTTACATTTTTGTATAATTTTGTATAATATTTTTATTTATTTTCTTTAGTCTTTCTATATAGTTTAAGTACCCTTTTTCAGTGTATTCGATATGTAGAAGAAAATGGCAAAAGACGATGAATGTGCGACACATGCCAAAATGGCAAAATGGGTGGCACGAGTCTCTGTCAGCTTGTTTGGCAGTCGAATGCAAATTGCAGCCATTTTTGTATGCAATTTGTTGTAAACTAACAACAACAATAACAACGGCAACAATGGCTGCAGCAAAAGTTGTTGAAACGACAGACAGAGAAAGCGATTCTAATCATGCTCAACTGCTTTTGCGGCTTGAACTCTGAGCCGCCAATAAATGGCATTAAATTTATAAGGGGGAAGGAATATATATATGTATGTATGTATGTATGTATATATGCAAATAAATATATTTATATAGATGCATATATGTATGTATCTTACATGTAAGAGCAGATGCTGGTACAATGCGGCGTATGCGCAATGTACGTGCTGCAGGTAACTGCGTTACGGATTTTGTTTTCCTTTGTTTTTGTTTTCTTTTTCTAATTGCCACAAAGCGAGCGGCAACCACAACAGCAATAGATATTAAAAAACTTGCAGGTGCATAGCCAAAGCAAATAAATTAAATTGAAATATATATTTAAATATACAAATAAATATTATAGATGTGTGCGTGTGTGTATTTGCTACGATTTGTGGCAAACTAATGCAGTTGCTGTGTTGCGATCAAATAATATTTCAAAAATACATTTGGCCACAGAATAAACAAGCAAATATTTACGAAAAATTTTGGTGATGGCAAAGGCAGTCATGCTCAAAAGGCGTAGGGAGGGGCGAGGGGGGTGGTTGGGCTTTGCCTGATAGAGTGCGTGTTGCATAGTTGCGAGTAAATAAGCTGGGGAAACCCGAAACTTGGCTTTAATAAATAAACAGCACACACACGCACACGCACACACTTCTAGCTGCTAATGTCCTGGCGAGTGCAGCTACACACACACATACACATTCTCTCCTCTCTTTTTTTTGTTTTTGTAAAATACTCTCTCTACAAATTATTCGTGTAGAAAAGTGGCAACATATTTGAAAAGTTTTCCAATCAATGCCAGGGCTATTAATAATTTATTGGCTGCTTTAAACTCTCGCAGTGTGTGTGTGCGTGTGTGTGTGTTCGTGTCTTTGTTAACTCTAGCTGCTGTATGATTACGCTCCCACACACACACATAGTTTTCTCTGTGAGTCAATTCAAAGTTCATATTATAAAATTGGATTTTATTGCATAAACAGTTCGTAAAAAACTTTGTTTGCCCAACTGAAATTAGCCACAACTGTAGGCGTGGCCACAATAATGTTTATTTGTGTATTGATTTTCGGCAAATGTTGCAAATGCCACAACAGCAGCAGGAGCAGCAGCAGGAGTAGCAGGAGTAGCAGCAGCAGCAGGAGTAGCAGGAGCAGCAGGAGCAGTAGCTAACCGTATTACCACTTTCAGTTATTCAATTAAAAATACCGCATTCGCAACAACTTGTCAAAAAAAAGAGAGAAAAACAGATAAAAGAGGAAAGATACAGAAAAAAGAATGCAAATACTATTAGGGCGCACGCTCAAGGGTTTTTGTGTGGGCGTGGCTGCCTGCGGCTTGACGCTGACCAAACACAACCCACAAATTTTGTGCTTTTCCTACCACACACACACAGATAGCGAGCGAGTGAGAGTGAGATCGAAAGCATTTCTAGGCCGCATAGCAAAAAGTTGGTTTAAAATATTTACAGCACAACAAAAGCAACAAAAGTAAAAAAAAAAAAACAATAAAAGGGAAAGAAATTAAAGTTCATGGCAGTAAAAATGTTTGTATACACGATGTCATATGGCATGTGGCATGCAACAAACAGAGACGAGACGATAGCTGGGGCTGGGGCACTTGTCAAGCGGTAGAACGAGAAATGTTTAGTTAGTTTCAGAGTCATTTATGCACTTGCACTTCATATTTGCCAAGTCCAATCGAGGATGCCAGGCATACATAGTGTGTGTGCGTGTGTGTGTGTGGCATAAAAGGTAAAGGAAAAATCGTGTTGCCACAGACAAAGATATTGTGCGAGAAATACCTAAACTCGAAAGCAAAACTGACAGCAGAGATGCCGTTGCACGCATGCCACGCCCACAATGCAAGAAGAAACGGCGTTGACAATGTTGCAAGTTGCTGCAGCAGCAGCAGCAGCAGCAGTTGCTTTTGTTGTTGTTGTTGCTTGCCATTGTTGGATCTTCTTTTGATTATGGTTCAGCGATTGTAATGCTGTTGCATATGGTCAGGAGATTGGGGGAAGGAGACGGCTGATGGCAGACAGGAGTCGGCCGGTGCATGCATGGCAGCAAAGACGCAGCCGCAACAGCCTGAAGCAGCAGCCAGCCAGCCAGCTGTACCAAAAAGCAGTTGCTGCTGCAGCAAGCAGCTGTATCTCCCTCTCTTTCTCTCTGCACTGTTGCCAATTGCTGCCATTTCCCGTATCCAATACATTGAAGCGTCCGTTCCAGTGTTTGCCGGAAGTTTGCTTCGCTTGGCTGGGATTACATTTTCCTGCTTGTGTCTTGTGCGAATGTCCAGCAGCCTTTAGCCCCTCTCCCCCCTCTCACTATGTCGCTCTGTCTGTCTGTCTGTGTGCTGCTCTTAGTTGGAGGGCTTTCTCGATGGCAACAGCCGAATATTGGCAAAAGACGCTGCCTCCACGCCCATTCACGCCCACAGTCTTGCGCTCTCTGTTATGTAAATGCATTTTCATGTTTTTGTTCAGCTTATCCTTAAAGTCTATAAATATTTTGTATTGAAAAGTAAAATTGAAGAATTTGTACATTTTACGAGAAAACAATTCCTGCTGCTGCTGCTACTGTCTGTGTGTGTGTGTGTGTGTGTGTGTGTGTGTGTGTGTGCTCTGCATATTGAATGTGCTAATAAAAAATACAAATTTGTACATAAAATTTGCTCAATTTTATTGCTCTTTATATGCGAAGCAGAAAGAATAACAGTTAAAAATTACCGAGAAATGCATAAATTTCGAACACTGGCAAATAATTCAAGAATCGCAACTAGACTGTGTTTCAATTATTAGCTGAGGGAGAGAAGGAGAGAGAGAGTGAGACAGAGAGGTAGAGAGTGTGTGAGAGAGAGATAGAGTGAGAGAGGTAAGTATAAAATGCAGATATATGCAATATTTGATTAACATTAACTCTTAAATAAATATTTCTTCTTATATCTATATCTTACCCAATATTACCCAATTTATATAGTAGTACACAATGTGATTGGTAGCACTGGACATATACGACTCAAACGACATCTATTGGCAAAATACGAAAAACTTTTTCGACTAGCCAATATAAAGTTCAAGCTAAATAACTATGAAATGCCTGATCCATTAAAGAACCCCACGTCCAGTCAGTCTTTGTTTATATTTGCATTGGGCATAAGTATACACTCAGCTTTTCTCTGAGTGTATGCAACTTCTAAGTTTCAAGAGTTTTCTAAGCCCATAAAGTTGAGGTAAAAAGTTCCCTCAGGTAAATATTTTGTATGGCCAATCAATGTAGATGAGCGTGTAGTGCAGTGAGATTTTTTCTCAGTGTATTCGCAAACATAAATAAGTTGTAGTAGTTAGTAGTTAGTTGTAGTAGTTAGTTAAATAAGTTGTAGTAGTCGTTGCTGTAGTTATACAAACTCTCTTAGTAACATAACGCTCAAAATTAAATAAGAAAGCTTACTCGCTCTTATAATTATTTAGTATCACTCATTATTTTCGCTCAGTGCATTTACACACACACACACACACACACACAATGGAGCAGTTACTTATTGAGCACAGTTAAAGAATATGAATAAAGGCAAAAGCCGCATTAAAGCCACGCCCCGCACCCTGGGTGCTGAGTGGACACGTCAGCAGCTGAAATAAATTTAAATGCGTGTGCAAATGCACTCCAGCACACACACACACACAGACGCACACACACACACGCGCACTTGCATAAATTATTAATTAATGCGTGAACAGTTTTTCGCCGGGCCTTGGGCCAGCTGTTTTTGGCTTGTTTAGCTGGCCAAATGCTGGGACTTGTGGTCCAGTGCGAAGGTCACAAGCGGCAACTGGTGCCCAAACAATGAGAGAGAGAGAGAGTGGGAGAGTGGGAGAGAGAGAATGACCAAGTTGGGCAATCTTTAAACGCGCGAGCAAAGTAAATGGGAAGGCAAACATTTTGAGTCACAAAGCGGAATACAAAAAAAAGTTGCTTCAAACGCAGCCAGAGGCACAATTGAGAGAGAGAGAGAGAGAGAGAGACAGCGAGAGAGATGTGGCTGGTCTTTAGGGTAGAGCTGGGATGTGTGAGCATGTGCGCGTGTGTGTGTGTGCAAAGTTTGCACGTTGAAATCCTTTCAGTGTAAAACGGCTTTTGCAAACACATTTTAACCTAATTTACAGTTAAACATTAAATATGTAAAGCACGTCAGTTTCTGTGTGAACGCGTTGTGTATGTATGTGTGTGCGTGTGTGTGTGTGTGTGTGTGTTAAGCGCTGCTCGCTGAAGGAGCCGCCACAGCAAGGGCTCTCTAACTCGGCTCGAGCTCAGGCAAAAAAAAAAAAAAGTTACCTTATTAAATTGCCAATCGAAGCATGTAACTGTAAATTTGCATTGTGTGATGCCAGTGAGTGAGGCTTAAGCTAAGGTAGGCCATGCCGGCGAGGGTGTGAGCTGGGCAGAAGGGAGCGGCAGCAGCAGCGACCATAATGGCAACTTTGCCTGACTGCTTATTGCTAATAGTAGCAACAGCAGCAGCAGCAACAGCAGCAGCGCCATCAACAATCATTGAACTGCTAGCTATACACATTGCTCATACGCACAGTTGCGCCTCTGCAGAGTGAGTGTGTGAGAGAGAGAGAGAGAGAGGGTATGCTTTGGTATGGGGTTTTTGGCCAAATCGAAATTACATATGCAAAAAGTTAACAATCACGTTCGTTTCTAATCAATTATTTTCAGCTTGACTATGGCAAAAGTTTTGCAGTTGCCTTCAACAGCCACACCGACGCGAGCTGCGAACTCTAGTTCAAATGCCATGAATCAGTTTCGTTCCGCTGCATAGACAACTTATGACTATACTAAGCTATATTATATATAAATTATTTATTATGATACGACCTATTATAATATGATTTGATTGCACTAAATCCTGCAACTGGTTCACTTGCTCACAACTGGTTCAATTTGCAAATGCAAAGCAGCTCCAGCTTTTTGGAATATATATAAACTGTAATATATACATATATATAATTTATATAGTATTACGTATTATAATATTTGATTGCACTAAATCCTGCAACTGATTCACTTGCTCACAACTGGTTCAATTTGGCAGCTGCTTCTTTCAGCTTTGTTCTAGTTTTAACTTTCTATATTGGATTATACATATATCAACTATATTATATGTATATATCTATCATATACTATCATTATATGATTTGAGTCCACTAAATCCCGCAACTAGTTCACAGCTGGTTCAATTTGCAAATGCAAAGCAACTTCTCTTCTCAGCTTTGTTCCAGCCTTCGCTTCCTCCTGCGCAGGCTTCTCCTATTTGGAGTTGAGCCAATAACTTATGCATCGATAATTTCATTTATGATCGCTCTCGCTGTCTCTGTCCGCATAAGCAGAACTCGGCTCGAGCAGGAGTCGGCAGCAATTGGGGCTCGAGGAAATGTTTGTAATTAGCAGCTGTGAGTCGGCTTCAGCGCGTAAATCGAGTTTGTTCAACTATTTTGCTGATGGACTCAAGCCACATGCATGTGTGAGAGGGAGAGAGACAGAGAGAGGGAGTAAGAGAGGTAGCAGTCATCAACAAAGTTTGGCAATTGTAACTGAAATTGAGTTACTCAATGCAGGTAAATCAAATGGCAAATCGAGGTAAATAATAAAAGTGGCAAAGCGCAAGGAAATTGCGAGCCAGCGATGCGAGTTTTATTGAAACACACACACACACACATAAATATAAATATGAAACATGTTGATCGGGCTGAAGCCGGGCTGTAACCGTAGGTCAGCTCTAATGGCACTCGGAGCAGCTGAGCCGGATTTGGTGGCGCCTTGGCAGTCTGTTTGTTGCTGCTGCCCTGCCTGGCAGGAGGTGGCCTCTCGACTGCAAGATTTACGCGTATTTGCGTAGAGTAAAATTTACGCCTGAATGATGAAGTGCCTTGCCATGCCATGCCAAGCCATGCCATGCCTTGGCAACGTTTGGCTGTTTCAGTCAGTGTCAAGTGCCCACGCGCCCCCTCCACCCCGACTCCTGCGACTTATCCTTTGGCTTCGCTAAGCCACTCAAGTGCAACTTTAAAACTTCCAAAAAAAAGAAGAAGAAGAGAGAGGCAAAAAAGTGTATTGACTGGCGCGTATTACTCAAAGAGGAAACTGTCGCTGCCTAAACCTTCCGGGCGTGGTTAGAGGATGTGGCTACAGCCCGCTTCAATTGTGCGGGCGGAGGTATGCGGCGTACGGCGTGCGGCATGTGGCAAGCATCGTGCGTCGTGCGTAGCACATTTTCCGCATCAATGCGCGTTTATTTTACTGCTAAAGCCTTTACGAATGAATGAATGAGTGCCTCCAAAAACAGGCGAACGCCCACAATGCCCCGCCCCCCCACCGTCTATCACTCCAGCAGTTGCGCTTCACTTCTGCTTCAAGTGGCTTACGCCTCCGGCTGCCATTTTGTTGAGCCTTTATTTTAGTTGCGCAGACTGCAAAGTTAAAGGCAAAAGAAAATCACGATGCATATTTCCTAGATTTCCTTCAGCTTCTTTTTATACCCTGAACCCATTTTCAATGGGAAATCAGGGTATAATGGTTTTGTTAAAATGTATGTAACAGGCAGAAGGAGGCGTGGCAGACCCCACAAAGTATATATATTCTTGATCAGGGTGACGAGAAAAGTTGATTTAGCCCTGTCCGTCTGTCTGTCCGTCTGTCCGTCCGTCCGTCTGTCCGTCTGTCAGTCTGTCAGTCTGAGCGTATGTTTGAACGCGTCGATTTCCGAAGATACAATAGCTAGAGACTTCAACTTTTTTTTTTAAATGTCCGTATATAGCACGCGCATATCGAGTTTATCACAGAATAACGATAACTCGTCCGATTATTTTTTTATCGATAAAAAACCTTATCGAAAGACAATTATAAAATTATATCACAAGCTCAAAATGGTATGTCCTTACAGGATCGTCAAGGATATGACTGAGTTATGGCTATGCAAAGAATATCCTGATATAGAAAATAAGCTCTAACTTGGTCATATCCTTGCAATTTTTGATAAGACTCGATGCGTTGACATCGGATGGACCAAATACATCGATTTACATAAAAATATTGGGGGGTCATCTAAGGATCAAAGGACATTCATGGTAGATCAAATCGACAAAACTCAGCCGCATCCTTGCAGATCCTGGCGTGTGACATCTCAGATAGTGCATAATGTCAAGGAGTACAAATTAGGCAAAGGACATACAGATCATACTTTTATTGTACAAGTTATACAAGATTTTTTCTGGTATAAGCATTGGGACGGAAATTTTACAAGTCCTTGGTTCTTAGATAACATACTAATCCTTTGCAGGCAAACATTGGCGCTACTCCTTGTGAGTCTAAAACATCAATTACTTTCGTCCTGCGTATGGATATAGCTGAATAGGAGCTATTTTTCTAAACGATTTTTTTCTTACCTGCAGTCTGCAGCGAACAAAAATGCTTTAATAAATCAAAAATAAAACAAAAATACAAAAAATGCACATCCCAAAAGTATGCAGCAAAAACTTGCAAATTTGTGTATGGTTGGTGAATAAATAAGCTGCCGCTTGAAAGTATGCAATAAAATAACTGCAATTGACGATCGTTTTAAACGTAATTTTGATATTTATTTTATTTTTTTTTTCAGCTAAAATATTAAAAATGAATTGAAAGATATGATTTTTTTTTAAATGTATTTATATTTATTTAAATAAATTTCATTACTGAGCTAAAATAAAATATATTGTTTCATTCTCCTCCAATACGAAGCGAATTCTCCGAGTTCCTCACGTCTAATCCTCAAAATCCTTGAATGCCAATCGATAGCTGAGTTGCTCACGAGCTCAAAATGGTATGTCCTTACAGGATCGTCAAGGATATGACTGAGTTATGGCTATGCAAAGAATATCCTGATATAGAAAATAAGGTCTAACTTGGTCATATCCTTGCAAATTTTGATAAGACTCGATGCGTTGACATCGGATGGACCAAATACATCGATTTACATAAAAATATTGGGGGGTCATCTAAGGATCAAAGGACATTCATGGTAGATCAAATCGACAAAACTCAGCCGCATCCTTGCAGATCCTGGCGTGTGACATCTCATAGTGCATAATGTCAAGGAGTACAAATTAGCCAAAGGACATACAGATCATACTTTTATTGTACAAGTTATACAAGATTTCTTCTGGTATAAGCATTGGGACGGAAATTTTACAAGTCCTTGGTTCTTAGATAACATACTAATCCTTTGCAGGCAAACATTGGCGCTACTCCTTGTGAGTCTAAAACATCAATTACTTTCGTCCTGCGTAAGGATATAGCTGAATAGGAGCTATTTTTCTAAACGATTTTTTTCTTACCTGCAGTCTGCAGCGAACAAAAATGCTTTAATAAATCAAAAATAAAACAAAAATACAAAAAATGCACATCCCAAAAGTATGCAGCAAAAACTTGCAAATTTGTGTATGGTTGGTGAATAAATAAGCTGCCGCTTGAAAGTATGCAATAAAATTTAAATGAACTGCAATTGACGATCGTTTTAAACGTAATTTTGATATTTATTTATTTTTTTTTGAATAGGAGCTATTTTTCTAAACGATTTTTTTCTTACCTGCAGTCTGCAGCGAACAAAAATGCTTTAATAAATCAAAAAATACAAAAAATGCACATCCCAAAAGTATGCAGCAAAAACTTGCAAATTTGTGTATGGTTGGTTAATAAATAAGCTGCCGCTTGAAAGTATGCAATAAAATTTAAATGAACTGCAATTGTCGATCGTTTTAAACGTAATTTTGATATTTATTTTTTTTTTTTTTCAAAGATATGTTTTTTTTTAAAATGTATTTATATTTATTTAAATAAATTTCATTACTGAGCTAAAATAAAATATGTTGTTTCATTCTCCTCCAATACAAAGCGAATTCTCCGAGTTCCTCACGTCTAATCCTCAAAATCCTTGAATGCCAATCGATAGCTGAGTTGCTCACGAGCTCAAAATGGTATGTCCTTACAGGATCGTCAAGGATATGACTGAGTTATGGCTATGCAAAGAATATCCTGATATAGAAAATAAGCTCTAACTTGGTCATATCCTTGCAAATTTTGATAAGACTCGATGCGTCGACATCGGATGGACCAAATACATCGATTTACATCAAAATATTGGGGGGTCATCTAAGGATCAAAGGACATTCATGGTAGATCAAATCGACAAAACTCAGCCGCATCCTTGCAGATCCTGGCGTGTGACATCTCACATAGTGCATAATGTCAAGGAGTACAAATTAGCCAAAGGACATACAGATCATACTTTTATTGTACAAGTTATACAAGATTTCTTCTGGTATAAGCATTGGGACGGAAATTTTACAAGTCCTTGGTTCTTAGATAACATACTAATCCTTTGCAGGCAAACATTGGCGCTACTCCTTGTGAGTCTAAAACATCAATTACTTTCGTCCTGCGTAAGGATATAGCTGAATAGGAGCTATTTTTCTAAACGATTTTTTTCTTACCTGCAGTCTGCAGCGAACAAAAATGCTTTAATAAATCAAAAATAAAACAAAAATACAAAAAATGCACATCCCAAAAGTATGCAGCAAAAACTTGCAAATTTGTGTATGGTTGGTTAATAAATAAGCTGCCGCTTGAAAGTATGCAATAAAATTTAAATGAACTGCAATTGACGATCGTTTTAAACGTAATTTTATTTATTTTTTTTTGAATAGGAGCTATTTTTCTAAACGATTTTTTTCTTACCTGCAGTCTGCAGCGAACAAAAATGCTTTAATAAATCAAAAATAAAACAAAAATACAAAAAATGCACATCCCAAAAGTATGCAGCAAAAACTTGCAAATTTGTGTATGGTTGGTGAATAAACAGGCTGCCGCTTGAAAGTATGCAATAAAATTTAAATGAACTGCAATTGACGATCGTTTTAAACGTAATTTTGATATTTATTTATTTTTTTTTGAATAGGAGCTATTTTTCTAAACGATTTTTTTCTTACCTGCAGTCTGCAGCGAACAAAAATGCTTTAATAAATCAAAAATAAAACAAAAATACAAAAAATGCACATCCCAAAAGTATGCAGCAAAAACTTGCAAATTTGTGTATGGTTGGTGAATAGCTGCCGCTTGAAAGTATGCAATAAAATAACTGCAATTGACGATCGTTTTAAACGTAATTTTGATATTTATTTTATTTTTTTTTTTCAGCTAAAATATTAAAAATGAATTGAAAGATATGATTTTTTTTTAAATGTATTTATATTTATTTAAATAAATTTCATTACTGAGCTAAAATAAAATATATTGTTTCATTCTCCTCCAATACGAAGCGAATTCTCCGAGTTCCTCACGTCTAATCCTCAAAATCCTTGAATGCCAATCGATAGCTGAGTTGCTCACGAGCTCAAAATGGTATGTCCTTACAGGATCGTCAAGGATATGACTGAGTTATGGCTATGCAAAGAATATCCTGATATAGAAAATAAGGTCTAACTTGGTCATATCCTTGCAAATTTTGATAAGACTCGATGCGTTGACATCGGATGGACCAAATACATCGATTTACATAAAAATATTGGGGGGTCATCTAAGGATCAAAGGACATTCATGGTAGATCAAATCGACAAAACTCAGCCGCATCCTTGCAGATCCTGGCGTGTGACATCTCATAGTGCATAATGTCAAGGAGTACAAATTAGCCAAAGGACATACAGATCATACTTTTATTGTACAAGTTATACAAGATTTCTTCTGGTATAAGCATTGGGACGGAAATTTTACAAGTCCTTGGTTCTTAGATAACATACTAATCCTTTGCAGGCAAACATTGGCGCTACTCCTTGTGAGTCTAAAACATCAATTACTTTCGTCCTGCGTAAGGATATAGCTGAATAGGAGCTATTTTTCTAAACGATTTTTTTCTTACCTGCAGTCTGCAGCGAATAAAAATGCTTTAATAAATCAAAAATAAAACAAAAATACAAAAAATGCACATCCCAAAAGTATGCAGCAAAAACTTGCAAATTTGTGTATGGTTGGTGAATAAATAAGCTGCCGCTTGAAAGTATGCAATAAAATTTAAATGAACTGCAATTGACGATCGTTTTAAACGTAATTTTGATATTTATTTATTTTTTTTTGAATAGGAGCTATTTTTCTAAACGATTTTTTTCTTACCTGCAGTCTGCAGCGAACAAAAATGCTTTAATAAATCAAAAAATACAAAAAATGCACATCCCAAAAGTATGCAGCAAAAACTTGCAAATTTGTGTATGGTTGGTGAATAAATAAGCTGCCGCTTGAAAGTATGCAATAAAATAACTGCAATTGACGATCGTTTTAAACGTAATTTTGATATTTATTTTATTTTTTTTTTCAGCTAAAATATTAAAAATGAATTGAAAGATATGATTTTTTTTTAAATGTATTTATATTTATTTAAATAAATTTCATTACTGAGCTAAAATAAAATATATTGTTTCATTCTCCTCCAATACGAAGCGAATTCTCCGAGTTCCTCACGTCTAATCCTCAAAATCCTTGAATGCCAATCGATAGCTGAGTTGCTCACGAGCTCAAAATGGTATGTCCTTACAGGATCGTCAAGGATATGACTGAGTTATGGCTATGCAAAGAATATCCTGATATAGAAAATAAGGTCTAACTTGGTCATATCCTTGCAAATTTTGATAAGACTCGATGCGTTGACATCGGATGGACCAAATACATCGATTTACATAAAAATATTGGGGGGTCATCTAAGGATCAAAGGACATTCATGGTAGATCAAATCGACAAAACTCAGCCGCATCCTTGCAGATCCTGGCGTGTGACATCTCATAGTGCATAATGTCAAGGAGTACAAATTAGCCAAAGGACATACAGATCATACTTTTATTGTACAAGTTATACAAGATTTCTTCTGGTATAAGCATTGGGACGGAAATTTTACAAGTCCTTGGTTCTTAGATAACATACTAATCCTTTGCAGGCAAACATTGGCGCTACTCCTTGTGAGTCTAAAACATCAATTACTTTCGTCCTGCGTAAGGATATAGCTGAATAGGAGCTATTTTTCTAAACGATTTTTTTCTTACCTGCAGTCTGCAGCGAACAAAAATGCTTTAATAAATCAAAAATAAAACAAAAATACAAAAAATGCACATCCCAAAAGTATGCAGCAAAAACTTGCAAATTTGTGTATGGTTGGTGAATAAATAAGCTGCCGCTTGAGAGTATGCAATAAAATTTAAATGAACTGCAATTGACGATCGTTTTAAACGTAATTTTGATATTTATTTATTTTTTTTTGAATAGGAGCTATTTTTCTAAACGATTTTTTTCTTACCTGCAGTCTGCAGCGAACAAAAATGCTTTAATAAATCAAAAAATACAAAAAATGCACATCCCAAAAGTATGCAGCAAAAACTTGCAAATTTGTGTATGGTTGGTTAATAAATAAGCTGCCGCTTGAAAGTATGCAATAAAATTTAAATGAACTGCAATTGTCGATCGTTTTAAACGTAATTTTGATATTTATTTTTTTTTTTTTTCAAAGATATGTTTTTTTTTAAAATGTATTTATATTTATTTAAATAAATTTCATTACTGAGCTAAAATAAAATATGTTGTTTCATTCTCCTCCAATACAAAGCGAATTCTCCGAGTTCCTCACGTCTAATCCTCAAAATCCTTGAATGCCAATCGATAGCTGAGTTGCTCACGAGCTCAAAATGGTATGTCCTTACAGGATCGTCAAGGATATGACTGAGTTATGGCTATGCAAAGAATATCCTGATATAGAAAATAAGCTCTAACTTGGTCATATCCTTGCAAATTTTGATAAGACTCGATGCGTTGACATCGGATGGACCAAATACATCGATTTACATCAAAATATTGGGGGGTCATCTAAGGATCAAAGGACATTCATGGTAGATCAAATCGACAAAACTCAGCCGCATCCTTGCAGATCCTGGCGTGTGACATCTCACATAGTGCATAATGTCAAGGAGTACAAATTAGCCAAAGGACATACAGATCATACTTTTATTGTACAAGTTATACAAGATTTCTTCTGGTATAAGCATTGGGACGGAAATTTTACAAGTCCTTGGTTCTTAGATAACATACTAATCCTTTGCAGGCAAACATTGGCGCTACTCCTTGTGAGTCTAAAACATCAATTACTTTCGTCCTGCGTAAGGATATAGCTGAATAGGAGCTATTTTTCTAAACGATTTTTTTCTTACCTGCAGTCTGCAGCGAACAAAAATGCTTTAATAAATCAAAAATAAAACAAAAATACAAAAAATGCACATCCCAAAAGTATGCAGCAAAAACTTGCAAATTTGTGTATGGTTGGTTAATAAATAAGCTGCCGCTTGAAAGTATGCAATAAAATTTAAATGAACTGCAATTGACGATCGTTTTAAACGTAATTTTATTTATTTTTTTTTGAATAGGAGCTATTTTTCTAAACGATTTTTTTCTTACCTGCAGTCTGCAGCGAACAAAAATGCTTTAATAAATCAAAAATAAAACAAAAATACAAAAAATGCACATCCCAAAAGTATGCAGCAAAAACTTGCAAATTTGTGTATGGTTGGTGAATAAACAGGCTGCCGCTTGAAAGTATGCAATAAAATTTAAATGAACTGCAATTGACGATCGTTTTAAACGTAATTTTGATATTTATTTATTTTTTTTTGAATAGGAGCTATTTTTCTAAACGATTTTTTTCTTACCTGCAGTCTGCAGCGAACAAAAATGCTTTAATAAATCAAAAATAAAACAAAAATACAAAAAATGCACATCCCAAAAGTATGCAGCAAAAACTTGCAAATTTGTGTATGGTTGGTGAATAGCTGCCGCTTGAAAGTATGCAATAAAATAACTGCAATTGACGATCGTTTTAAACGTAATTTTGATATTTATTTTATTTTTTTTTTCAGCTAAAATATTAAAAATGAATTGAAAGATATGATTTTTTTTTAAATGTATTTATATTTATTTAAATAAATTTCATTACTGAGCTAAAATAAAATATATTGTTTCATTCTCCTCCAATACGAAGCGAATTCTCCGAGTTCCTCACGTCTAATCCTCAAAATCCTTGAATGCCAATCGATAGCTGAGTTGCTCACGAGCTCAAAATGGTATGTCCTTACAGGATCGTCAAGGATATGACTGAGTTATGGCTATGCAAAGAATATCCTGATATAGAAAATAAGGTCTAACTTGGTCATATCCTTGCAAATTTTGATAAGACTCGATGCGTTGACATCGGATGGACCAAATACATCGATTTACATAAAAATATTGGGGGGTCATCTAAGGATCAAAGGACATTCATGGTAGATCAAATCGACAAAACTCAGCCGCATCCTTGCAGATCCTGGCGTGTGACATCTCATAGTGCATAATGTCAAGGAGTACAAATTAGCCAAAGGACATACAGATCATACTTTTATTGTACAAGTTATACAAGATTTCTTCTGGTATAAGCATTGGGACGGAAATTTTACAAGTCCTTGGTTCTTAGATAACATACTAATCCTTTGCAGGCAAACATTGGCGCTACTCCTTGTGAGTCTAAAACATCAATTACTTTCGTCCTGCGTAAGGATATAGCTGAATAGGAGCTATTTTTCTAAACGATTTTTTTCTTACCTGCAGTCTGCAGCGAATAAAAATGCTTTAATAAATCAAAAATAAAACAAAAATACAAAAAATGCACATCCCAAAAGTATGCAGCAAAAACTTGCAAATTTGTGTATGGTTGGTGAATAAATAAGCTGCCGCTTGAAAGTATGCAATAAAATTTAAATGAACTGCAATTGACGATCGTTTTAAACGTAATTTTGATATTTATTTATTTTTTTTTGAATAGGAGCTATTTTTCTAAACGATTTTTTTCTTACCTGCAGTCTGCAGCGAACAAAAATGCTTTAATAAATCAAAAATAAAACAAAAATACAAAAAATGCACATCCCAAAAGTATGCAGCAAAAACTTGCAAATTTGTGTATGGTTGGTTAATAAATAAGCTGCCGCTTGAAAGTATGCAATAAAATTTAAATGAACTGCAATTGTCGATCGTTTTAAACGTAATTTTGATATTTATTTTTTTTTTTTTTCAAAGATATGTTTTTTTTTAAAATGTATTTATATTTATTTAAATAAATTTCATTACTGAGCTAAAATAAAATATGTTGTTTCATTCTCCTCCAATACAAAGCGAATTCTCCGAGTTCCTCACGTCTAATCCTCAAAATCCTTGAATGCCAATCGATAGCTGAGTTGCTCACGAGCTCAAAATGGTATGTCCTTACAGGATCGTCAAGGATATGACTGAGTTATGGCTATGCAAAGAATATCCTGATATAGAAAATAAGCTCTAACTTGGTCATATCCTTGCAAATTTTGATAAGACTCGATGCGTTGACATCGGATGGACCAAATACATCGATTTACATCAAAATATTGGGGGGTCATCTAAGGATCAAAGGACATTCATGGTAGATCAAATCGACAAAACTCAGCCGCATCCTTGCAGATCCTGGCGTGTGACATCTCACATAGTGCATAATGTCAAGGAGTACAAATTAGCCAAAGGACATACAGATCATACTTTTATTGTACAAGTTATACAAGATTTCTTCTGGTATAAGCATTGGGACGGAAATTTTACAAGTCCTTGGTTCTTAGATAACATACTAATCCTTTGCAGGCAAACATTGGCGCTACTCCTTGTGAGTCTAAAACATCAATTACTTTCGTCCTGCGTAAGGATATAGCTGAATAGGAGCTATTTTTCTAAACGATTTTTTTCTTACCTGCAGTCTGCAGCGAACAAAAATGCTTTAATAAATCAAAAATAAAACAAAAATACAAAAAATGCACATCCCAAAAGTATGCAGCAAAAACTTGCAAATTTGTGTATGGTTGGTTAATAAATAAGCTGCCGCTTGAAAGTATGCAATAAAATTTAAATGAACTGCAATTGACGATCGTTTTAAACGTAATTTTATTTATTTTTTTTTGAATAGGAGCTATTTTTCTAAACGATTTTTTTCTTACCTGCAGTCTGCAGCGAACAAAAATGCTTTAATAAATCAAAAATAAAACAAAAATACAAAAAATGCACATCCCAAAAGTATGCAGCAAAAACTTGCAGTATGCAATAAAATTTAAATGAACTGCAATTGACGATCGTTTTAAACGTAATTTTGATATTTATTTATTTTTTTTTGAATAGGAGCTATTTTTCTAAACGATTTTTTTTCTTACCTGCAGTCTGCAGCGAACAAAAATGCTTTAATAAATCAAAAATAAAACAAAAATACAAAAAATGCACATCCCAAAAGTATGCAGCAAAAACTTGCAAATTTGTGTATGGTTGGTGAATAAAAAAGCTGCCGCTTGAAAGTATGCAATAAAATTTAAATGAACTGCAATTGACGATCGTTTTAAACGTAATTTTGATATTTATTTATTTTTTAGCACTAAGGAACTGGACCGGAGCCGAATGGTACGTCAGAAATGAAACCCTGCACACCGACCTCGA